>CM036314.1:13704735-14904735 GCA_020567845.1 Rhododendron henanense subsp. lingbaoense
CCCCCCCCCCCCCCCCCCCCCCCCCCCCCCCCCCCCCCCCCCCCCCCCCAATTCTCCAATCTTACACCTAATAGGGATTCTTTAGCCAATTAGTGGGCTACTTGTTACTAAGTTTCCTGGATTGATTCAATCAACGGGGATCGACGGGGAATTGTAGTGTTTTTGAATTGCTGGAATGTGGTGTGAAAAGTGGAGTTTGGTTCCTTGCCGTATTTCAGGACTTCTTTGGAAGCAAACAATGAAGTGGATGGATTATGGAAGAAGAATAATAAAAACGGACTTTATTAAACTTCAAAGTAGAAGAACAATCGATAAAGATTATCGAGTGAACAATTACAAGTTAAAACTACTCCTAGAAAAGAAAAGATAAAGGCCTGATGGCGTTGTTTGTGTGTTCCCAAAAACTGCTACGGACTTCTCCATAAATAGGCCTCCTTATTTGAATTTGAATACTCCCTCCAAAGATGGCAGTTACTCCCTCATATCATGCCTTTGAACTGCTCCCACGATCGGTGAAACAAGTAACTTCCATCTTGTGGAACTGCTCCGAGTATTGCTGAGCAAAAACTGCCCCACAATCATGAGAATGTTTATATGTATCTCCTTTTAACACCTGTAAATGAACTGTCAACATAAACAAGTCCAATAATACTCAGTTATTAAACGGAAATAGACCATATATTGGCCAATCGACGGGTCACTCGACGGGAGTATAATGTTCAAAACCTTTGCTATGGTTTTATGTTATCTAACTAGATTTATTCAATCTAAACCTATGATATTAAGGTAAACCGGAGTCACCTCTAATAATATCAATCTCTCCTAAGCCACGTGTCACCCAATCGACGGGTAAAAATAAAATCACAGTTATGGAGCAAACACTACCCTATTACAAGAACGCTTAAACAAGAAGAGAATAAGGGGTAGTAACTCTAAGCAATTAGAGATGACAAAGCTACAGTCAGAGAAAGATTTCCCTTCTTGAGTCAATGCCTGAATGATCTCAAGTGAGTCACCTTCGACCACAATCTTTGAAAAACCTCTATTAGCGGCAACAATCGAGCTTCTCAGAATCCTAATGCTTCAGTAGACCGTGAGGAGAAGAGCCCAGAAAAAGGAATGGAAACCGTACCCAGAATACCACCAAGATGTGGTCTCGTGCTACAATAACCACACCAACCAGACCGTGTTTCTTTTGAACAGCTCCATTGACATTGAATTTTACAACATCGAGCGGGGGGTGTGGTAGATTTTCTTGTGGCAGTTCGTCTAAGATACGTAATTTACCAGTAGATCGAATTCTTCCACAAATCTGGACAATTAATTGTCGAAATGAATGATCGAGATTCAACTATACTGGCTTCTTTGTAGTCCAACTTTTGGTAAAAGGAAGTGCCTAATTCTAATTCTTTAATCTTTACCAAAATCGTCTAATTTGCAGGACACAATGGTAGCTGTGATGGCTCAAGGATACAAACAAGACACATCTAGCTCCCCCTTCAATTTGCACCGTCAATGTGCTAGGAGCAGCAGATTAAAAAATAAATAAAAAATTGCGCTGGGAGCAGTCATTCAGTTAACGAACAGAAAGTCTACCCTACCGTTTTGTTTTATCGCTCCCCCCACTGCCCTCAATCTTACCGTCTAAAACTCTTTTGAACGGTCTGAATTTTAAAGGAATCTTCCAGGAAAGAGTTTAACGAAAAAGATAACGAGTACAACTCACCTCCTCTTGTTTTTTTAAAACAAAGTACAGCTCACCTCTTCTTTATTTATTTATTTATCACACTGTCTACATGATGATGATGATGATATATACACTACTAATACATGCATATATACTGTCGAAATATCTTACAGAAGAGGAAATTAAAAGGAGATTTATCGTCATCTCAAATAATTAATTAAAATTAAACCCTTGGGTTCAGTTTTTCTGAAGGGATAATTCAAATTATGGAGATTTATCAGCTCTGATGTTCTTAATAAGATTAAAACTTACTGGAGTAATTAGTTGGGTAGATTACTTGGACTCAAAGAGTACTGAGGAAACAAAAAACCATTCTAAGTACTCCTCAGCTTAGCTTAACTGACCTAGTCGATCCTATCGATCTTGGTCAATTTAAATTTAAATTAATTCCTTCACAGAATGACCTAGATAATAAATTTTTTAGTAAATGTTATTTGAATATGCTTACATTTTTGTGAATTAGTAAGAGTAGGATCCTCGATCGAGGTCATTTTCACGCGATGAAGGAATTCAACTCTGATCGATGCATCCTATTAAAATACAAGTCAAGAAAAGTACAAGAATGAATCATGAAAATTCGATACGAATATACACTTTGAGAAGAAAAAAAGAGAGGGGATACAACTATTATAATAGCTTACCTTCGATACGAATATACTCTTTGAATCGTTTTCATTTGGTGATCACAGATGTGTGTATCTGTTTATAAGAATTAGAGGAAAGTTTACTTTGAACCTAAAATATGACTTTAGAAATCGTAGGAAACATACTAGGAAGTATTTGAGATGTTCTGATTGAGCTCCGGCCAACCGATAAAAATATATAGTGTTCAAACTCGATCTTGATCGTTTAGTTTCTTATATATTTCCGAAGTACCCCAAAAAAAAAAAAAAAAGTGACCCCATTCGACGGAAAGAGAAGTGACTACATGAATCTCTCCAAGGCGACCAAATTGTATACATAAAATTCATTGGTATGATACAATGTGAATCTATATTTAGATCCAAATCTAGATCACCAACACATAAAGTGGACGGGTAATTGACATACAAATAATATTTTCACCGCCGCAATTATCAAAACAAAATGTGGACAATAATCAATAGGTGCACCATATCGCTAGGAACATTAACTTATGAAATATGAAAACTCAATTGAAATCAAGAAATCTCAATTACATGTTGACGTTCCCTCCTATATATGCCTCCACCTCAATGTATCCTTATCGAGTTTTATAAAATTTATTTCTTTTTTGATTTTAAAAACTTGGGTATTAGAGCATCTACGGTGGAGATGCAATGCTTTAGTACATGTGAAAATGTCCACATATGCAAAAATAGGCACTACGGTTCACCTGGGTGCTCACTTAGAAGCTAGCTAGAATGAACTCATTGAACATTTATGGGCTAGCTAGAATGAACATTTTATCTAGATAATGAGATATACTTATTTACGGAGATGCTGAAAACAGCATGTTTGTAGCACCAACCAATCACAGCCTTCCAAAAGTGTTATGGACGGTTCGGATTTTAATAAAACTCTTTCCCGAAAAAGTTTTATTAACATCCCGACTATTCAAAACACTTTTCGACGGTCACGATTGAGTGCTATAAACAAGTTCCTCAGTAAATAAGATTTTCTCCTAGATAATACCTCCACATAAAATATCTATTTGGTTGAGAGTGATCGATCCATTCGTGATTGCTTAGAAGGTTGGCCGAAATTGGCTAACACTTTATAATTTACTAAAATTAACCCAATAAACCAAATAATTAAGATCTGCACTCACATACGCTTTAACCCATACAGAAAGGACGCACTTGGACTCAAAGAATTAGCAACAAATAAACCATTCTAATTAGTTCCCTACTTCCTTTAATTGTTACAATTCTTTGAATAAGCAAGTTTAAATGTCCTACTCAATCCTACCATGGTGGAGTTGGATTTGAATTCTCCGGCAGAATGAGCTAACCAATGAAATCTTTTGCAAATATTATTCGAATAAGAAAACTAATTAAAAATCTAGAGAGATGATCTTAAGTGACGTACATTTTACGAGTTTGTGAGAAGGAACTCAATTTTTTTTTTGAGAATCTTCTCTCTATTAAACTCATTTTCATGTGAGGCAAGTAGTCGATCTATTTTGTTGATGCATCTTGTTTTTTGTCAGAATAATTCTCTATAATTAAGGATCCTTGACTTGAGTCAGTTAAGGGAATCTACTTCATTGATGCATCTTCTTGTTTGTCAGATTATTCTCTCTGAGTAAGGATCCTTGAGTCAGCGAAGGAATCTACTTCATTGATGCATATTCTTGTTTGTCGGATTATTCTCCATGAGTAAGGATATCCTTGAGGCAAGGAATCTACTTTGTTGATACATCTTGTTGTTTGTCAGATTATTCTCCATGGGTAAGGATCCTTGAGGTCATTTTCATGTCAGGCAAGGAATAGATTCTGTTGATACATCCTATTATTAGAATATAAGTAGAAAAGTCTAAAAGAATAAATCATGAAAATTAAGTAATATGTATCGGGAATCGTCAAAAGAATCATGAAAATTTGATACGAATCTTCTGTTGCACATTAAGAAAGGATACAACTATTGCAACATCATACGTTTAATTAACGATAAAAAAATTTCATGTGGTAATTAATCAAAGCTATGTGTGTATCCGTTATAAGTAGAGGAAATTTTTCGTTTTCAACATAGTACGGTATGAATATTAGGCATCATAAGTAGCATATTAGAGAGTACGTATTTGAGACGTTGCGATTGAGTTCAAACTGATAAAAGTAGTCTTCAATTTGGTTAGAATTTGAAATCTAATAGTCTCCCGTGCAACACACAGAGAAGTGATTTTTCATGAATCTTTTCTAAGGCGACCAATTAAATTGTATAAAACTGATTGGTATGATACAATGTGAATCCATGGAGCAGAAACCTAAACTTTCCCCACTACAATTTTATGCATCTTCTGCTGAATTCACAATTTTAATGTTTTTTATGATTGACAGTTAAGGGGGTGTTTTGAAGTCCCATTTCTTTACTTTTCACATTTTGTCACATTTTTGACTTTTGGATTGTGGTGAGAATGTATTATTGAATCTGTAAATTTTTTTGAAAAATATGTGCAAAATGCATTTTGCTAGTGTCTGGAAGATATGTCCAGAATACATTCTGTAGATCTTTATGTTAACGAAAATGGGAAAGGTGAAAAAAAGTGAGAAGTCAAAAATCTCCACTCCCCCTACTTTTCACTTTTGCTCTAACTCTCAAAATTAAAAACTCATTTTGCTAAAATGTGTTTAGGAAGGAGGTTGCCAAAAGCCCATATACAAGGAGAAATGATTTTGCCACTCCCTTTTTTGTTAACGCCACTCCTCTGCAAGTGTTTTTTTTTACCAAAAATACACTTGCAGGAGAGTGGCAAAATCAACAGCCTATACAAGTTGGAAAGAGTAAAATGAAAAGTCAAAATTAATGGTGTTGCCAAACTCCCCCTTAATGATCTGGATAGACTACTTTAATTAATTGGACGTAAAGAATTAGCAACAAAAAACCGTTGGAACTCCTAGGAAATGACCTAGTAAATCCTATGGTGGTCAATTTGAATTTATTTTGCTCTGCAGCTGGATGAGCTAGCTAGCCAATGAACTTCTTTTTGTACGTAGATATCATTCGCGCGGATAGAAAATTTATAAAATTGATATTCTTCACATTTAAGAATAATATTCTTCACATGTACTAGGTTTGTCATGAGAAGGAATTAACGAACTCGTGAGAATATTCTTCACATTTAATAATCCCTAAGGTCATTTTCGAATAAAATTTGATACGAATGAGTGATTAAAGTATAAAGGAAAGAAAGTCAATGTATATATGAGTGATATATAAAAATTTAATATGAATCTTTCCTTGAAGATGGAAGAAAGATACAACTATTGTAACAAAGAAAAGCTTTCAGGGGGTGATTAGTCCTATTTGCATCCCTTATAAAGAATATGAGAATTAATTTTGTCGTGTTTAATCATTCATATCTCACATTTCAATGTATAATATTTAATCAAATGCGGTGCTTCCCACTAAGGTTTTTTCCTAGGCCTTCAATGAAATTGGGCCACCACTAGTGCGCACCGACGACGGATATTGTCCAGTGTGTAGAGAATTTTAAGTTCTACTTATAGGTGAATTATCTTAATTGAAAACTCAATTTAGGGGTAGAATAGTAAATAAAAAGTTTCTAGTTTTTATGGGCAATAGAGATAAGAGTTTTTTTTTTTTTTAATTATGCAATCTAAATAAGAGTTGGGTTTGGAGTATCTCTAATCCATCATTCAAATCTTCAAATTCGTCTCTATTCCTCCATTTTGAAGGATAATGCCACTCCACCAACTCTCCATATTTTCCTCCATTTGGAAAGTTCGGCTTTCATCCTCCAAATATGTATGTAATACGAGAAAAATATATAGAGGGATCCTCCAAAGCCACTTTTTGAATATAAAAATAGAAAAAATATTAGATATGATAAAAAAAACTAGACAATGATCGGAGAAAAAGTGAACGAATGTTTGAAATCGAAATGTAAAATAGAGATACATAGATTTGTTGTTGAAGATTGTATGAACAGTAAAATCCTGTAAATCTACTTTTTGATTACAAAATAATATTTTGTTTCTCTAAAATGGAGTTTTAGAGGGTATTGGGTTGGAGATGCCCCTAGAGTGATATTGTGATGTATCCACTCGTGTGCATTAATTGTTGCATATGAAGAATTGAAAACCCAAAAAATAGGGAGAAAAAAAAAAAGGCTTGCCAAAATCTAGGTCTAAAAAGTAACTGGTGCCCCTAGATCTTCTTGTAGTTTTTTTTTTTTTTTTTTGATCAGATGAAAATGCCTTCAATGCGATCTTCTTGTAGTTTGAAGATAATAAAAGACTTTTTTGAGAAGTAGGCAAGTGAAAACAACCTCTCTGTATCCTTGTGATTTATGTATCTGGTCATTTAAACATGTAACATACATTGTAAATATTAAACTTAAATTTAAATATATGTCATGTGACAAGCGCAGGGTCTTTTCACAGTACATTGCCTGCAATTCAATATACTAGTACTATTTGTCACTGGAAACGAGACAAAAAAAAAAAACAAATATTTTACACCATGGAAATATCATAGTAACAACTTGAAAATGAAACTCAATTAGAGGGTGGCATTTCGCTTTCCCTTTGCTGTCCTTTTACGTACAGACTGATCAACTAGATTCCATCGAATCCTCGTTTGCCCGAAAGGCCAACAAAGGACTATATATATATCAATGGAGTTAAAATCTCTCCAGTACAACTGTTTCCTCGTCACCACAGTTATATATCAATTTACCACTGAAATGAGGTGATGACTTTCACACTTTCTACTAGTACTAGTAGTAGTACTTGTTGATCACCTTAGCGTGAGATGCGAAAATTTCGACAGCATGACTTTCTCTGCAATGCAATCCTACGCAAACTTCACATTTCCTAATCACCTCCAGCCAAGACTCAGCTTGCTTCCAAAAACTCAGCAGCTCCCACCGTTTCCCACGAATTTCGCCAAAAAATCAAACGGAACTGGTCATCTGGCCCCTAAGCGTCTAAGCATATCGTCGTCTCTTCAAGGTTTTAATTTCTTAGATGAATCGAGAGATAGGAAACCACGAGAGTCATTGGTCCCCTGCAAAGCCTACGAAGCCCATCGGTTTCAGCCGATACAGATCAACATAAAATTCGACGAAGAAAATAGGGAAGTTGCAGCTCAAAAGCTTAAGATTGGGCTCTACTTTGCGTCATGGTGGGCCTTGAATGTGGTATTCAACATATACAATAAGAAGGTCCTCAATGCCTTTCCCTTCCCATGGCTCACTTCAACCCTGTGTTTGGCAACTGGGTCTCTCATGATGTTGGTTTGCTGGGCTACAAAGATCACTGAAGCACCAAAGACCGATCTCAACTTCTGGAAAGCTCTATTGCCGGTAAGCATAGGCTCCCGCCAGTTTAATTCGATTTTGCATTTTGTGTTCGTCCCGGCCAAATACGATGGTTGGGACAGGTACATTTTGTAAGGCTTGTCAAGAAGATTATTCATGTCAAAAAGGGAAAATTTCAAAAAAGCCCCTGAACTTTCTGACAACTCGCAAAAAAACATCTGAACTTTCACTATTAACAAAAAAACACCTAAACTTAGCATTCCGTTAACAATTAAGCCCCTGCCGTCCAATTCCATCTAGTCCTAACGGATGGAGCTAACGGAAGGCGTTAACTTTTTTTTTTTTTTTTTTACTTTTCACATTCAAAAATTACTTTTAACTCTTTCTTTTTTTATTGGTAAATAAATATGCAATAAAGTTCTTTTTTTTCTTATTATTTATCAAAAATTACTTTAACTCTATTTTTTACTATTTACAAAAATAACTTTAACCACCATCTTTTTTGTTACTTTCAAATTTTTACCTTCCCCCCTCCTCTCTCTCTCTCTCCCTTTTTTTTATTTATTAGAATCGACTCCACACCACCAATTATCCCCACAACCAACTGCCAAAGCCTTAGCCACAATTTCAGAAATTCGAAAGTACTTTTAACCTCCTCTTTGTAACCTTTTCTTTTTTTACTACTTTTACTTCCAAAAATTACTTTTAACTCATTCTTTTTTTAGTCATAAATAAATATGCAATAAAGTTTTTCTTTCCTTACTCTTTTCCAAAAATTATTCACCACCATTTTTTAACTATTTACAAAAATTATTTTAACACCCCCTGCTTCCCTGCACCCCGCCCCATTTTTTTTTACTTTCAAATTTAACCTTTCCCCCACTCTATCTCCCTCTCTTTTTTTTAGAAATTCGATCTCATACCACAAATTAACCCCGCAACCAACTGATAGAGGAATTTTGGGTTTCTCCAAACTGATCGGTGGAGAGAAGAGGGGGGAGGATTTTCATCAGTGGAGAGAGAGAGAGAGAGAGAGAGAGAGAGAGAGAGAGAGAGAGAGAGAGAGAGAGAGAGAGAGAGAGTATTTGAAAGTAAAAATGGGTCTTAAAGTTATTATTATAAATAGTAAAGATTAGAGTTAAAGTAATTTTTGATAAATAGTAAAAAAAAACTTTATTTCATATTTATTTACTACTAAAAATAAAGAGTTAAAAGTAATTTTTGAAGTAAAAAATATAAAAAACAGGAATGCTAAAAAAAAAGGAGGTTAAAAGTAATTTTAAATTTCTGAAATTAGAGCTAGAGCTTTGGCAGTTGATTGTGGGATTGATTGGTGGTGTGGGGTTAAAGTTCTTAAAAAAAAGAGAGGGAGAGAGAGAGAGAAGGGGAAAGGTAAAATTTGAAAGTAACAAAAAAGATGGTGGTTAAAGTTATTTTTGTAAATAGTAAAAAATAGAGTTAAAGTAATTTTTGATAAATAGTAAGAAAAAAAAGAACTTTATTGCATATTTATTTACCAATAAAAAAAGAAAGACTTAAAAGTAATTTTTGAATGTAAAAAGTAAAAAAAAAAAAAAAGTTAACGCCTTCCGTTAGCTCCATCCGTTAGGACTAGACGGAATTGGACGGCAGGGGCCTAATTGTTAACGGAATGCTAAGTTTAGGTGTTTTTTTGTTAATAGTGAAAGTTCAGGTGTTTTTTTACAAGTTGTTAGAAAGTACAAGGGCTTTTTTGAAATTTCCCCTGTCAAAAATCATGACATAGTTTTGGATGACAGTTATCTTGATCATTACATAGAAACATTGGTTTCGAAATCATTTGTTTCAAGATAAACTATATATATTTCGGTTAAACTGCATTACCATATTTCTGTCAAACTACACCTATAGCGATTATCTCGAAATCATACCCCCTTCGTCCCACTTTGTTGTGTCCTTATTCTTTTTTGGGATGTCCCAAAATTATGTGCTTGTTTGAAAACTTTCCAATTTTGGATGTCCATATTACCATTTTACCCCTCATTTCTCCCTCCCAAGTTCAAATTTTGAACTTGATTTGAAAGGAAAGTGAAGCAAATTAATGACATGACAAAAAAGTTGACAAAAAGTCATAAGTTACAAAAGGGTAAAATGGTAAAATTGACACAAAGTCAATATAATTACGATCTTTCCATAAATAACGTGAAAGTCAAAATAAGCACAACAAATTGGGATGAAGGGAGTATATTTTTGGGCAAAGTCCACTTTAAACCCATGTGGTTATCGCCATGTGCGGATAACCCCCCATGGTTCAAAATTGACCACATAACTTACCTGCGGTTTTGAAAATGTGCGAATAGACCCACTGCCGTCATGTTTTCCATCCATATTAACGGAGGTGCATCTCACACGCCTCTAGAATGTAATATGAGGCGTTCATAATGTATTAAATAAGGAATAGAGTATCTCTGTAAAAAATCATCTCGATTAGACATCAATAACCCAGTGATCTAATTTTTAATAAATTCAAATTTGAACTTTTAATTTCATAACAAAATCGATTCAACCAAGAGCTTTTCATTTTTTGATTAACTTGAATTTTGGCATAGATGTAGTACTCGTCAAAATTTACAATATCAACGGTTTGGATTCAATTTTTGGTATAGGGGATGGTGTGGTTAGATTTAAAAAAGAAGAAGAATCAAGGGATATGATGAGGGTATATCGGTCTTTTAATGTTGTGTCCGTTAATATGGATGGAAAACATGATGGCAGGGGATCTATCCGCACATTTTCAGAACCACAGGTAGGTTATGTGGTCAGTTTTGAATCATGAGGGAGATATCCGCACATGACGATAATCACATGGGGTGAAAGTGGACTTTGCTTTATATGTATATTTTGTTTTTTGCTTTATATTTTTTCAGACAATCGCTATAGTGCCCTTATGAAACAACAATAGAGACAAGCCACATAAAAACTACACCTACATATCTCTCTTTCTCTCTCTCTCTCTCTCCACAAAAAGGACCCTAATGCAAAATAATCATCCTCTCTGTCTCGCCAGTTTCTTTTTTTCCTTTTTGCTTCCAAATATTAAAACGTGTTCTTACGGTCAAACTTTGGATTGTTAGGTGGCTGTGGCACATACAATTGGGCATGTGGCAGCAACAGTGAGCATGTCAAAGGTTGCAGTTTCATTCAGTCACATAATCAAGAGTGGTGAACCTGCTTTCAGTGTTCTGGTCTCCAGATTTTTTCTGGGTGAGGCTTTTCCGCTGGCAGTTTACCTCTCTCTCCTCCCGATTATTGGCGGTGTTGCTCTTGCTGCAGCCAACGAGCTAAATTTCAACTTGACCGGTATGGAAGAAAACTTCAATCAATTAAGCTTCGAGATATATGCCAATGTTATAAAATGCAGATCTGAAACTAGTTTCTGAATTTGGGTATGGCCTACTTAATTGCAGGGTTCATAGAGGGTATGATAGCAAACTTGGCATTCGTTTTTCGAAACATATTGTCAAAGAGAGGGATGGACTCCGTCGGGGGAGTGAACTACTATGCTTGCCTTTCCATGATGTCCCTTTTGATTCTCACCCCATTTGCAATTGCTATGGAGGGTCCTCAGATATGGGCAGCTGGCTGGGACAAAGCAGTTTCTCAAATTGGACCTAATTTCATATGGTAAGAAACTTGTTTTTGGGCATTTATGTATTACCCTTGTCTTGATAATGAAATATGCTCTGAATTTTGTTTTCATTGTTTGACTCTGAATTGTGAAAATGCAGGTGGGTGGCGGCACAGACCGTATTCTATCACTTATACAATCAAGTCTCATACATGTCCCTAAATGAGACATCACCCTTGACATTTAGCATTGGGAATGTTTTAATGTGGAGAATTTCTGTTATAGTTGCTTCCATCGTAATTTTTCGAACGTCGGTACAACCGATCAACGCACTCGGAGCTGCCATCGCTATTTTTGGAACTTTTCTCTACGCACAGGTAACAACACACTCCCATTCCTGTTCTGGTAGCATTAAAAGTTCGCACATGTGTAGCAATTCTTCAGAGCAGCACATTTCACAACATAAAAGTACTATCCGAAGGAAATCGTTCTAATATATTCTTCCATGTTTATGCAGGCAAAGAAGTGAAAGATGGACCGGGGCGAAAGAATGCAGAAATTGGTCTAAAATTTACCATGGAGATTTACAAGTTGATGTTATGAATTTTTGCTACAGGCTAGCTATAGCTTCAGAAATAGCATATCTCATGCTATGGATGGAAAAATAAAACGTAGGGCTACTACAAGTGAGGGAAAAAGAAAAGGTTCACTTCGGGGGGAGAGCAACAGATGTTTTTTCCCCCCCTATGTTGTAATCTGTAAAGTCAGTAGTCAACCAGGGCTGTTTATGTTTTCTCTCAAGTTTTTTTTACCAATTCTAGAGTTGAATCTAATTTTCTGAAGCACTCAAATGCTTGGTCATCGAAGATGCTAGTAAGAGTTGTTGCTTTAGTTGGTGTGAAGATATCAATCTGAGGAGAAGTTTTTGGGTGCCGGGCGGATACCACACACATGTGATACCTGTTGGCGATCCCAGCCGTCCAAACGTGTTTTGGATGGTTCGGATTTTAGAGAGAGAAAAAGAGGAGAGAGAGGGAATAAATCTGGGCCGTCCAAATACGTTTGGATGATTGGATTCGCCGACGGATACCACAACGTGATACCTGCTCAGCACCCAAAAATGTCTCCAATCTGAGAGGAACAAGAAATTTTTATTTGTTTTAATAGATTGAGAATTAGTTGTTTTTGGGTTTTTTCATTTGCCAAAACAATCGTTTATTAGTTCATCATACCATATGTTGGCTTGAGATTAGCCAAGACTTTGTTTAACTAGTGGAGGAATTAGCAAGTAAACGAAGCAATTTTGGTCGGGGGAACTCACGCTCGAAACTGGAAAAACAGAGAACTCAGGGGAAGCACTCACAGATTTTTTCATTCCACTTATTCTAGAAAAGTCTACAATCCTTCTTCACATGCCCAAATTTCTTGCAATTATAACATTGTGGCTTTCCCCGAAACCAACAATCTTTTTCAACATGGCTACTTCAATGACAAATTTTACACTTTTGTTGAGTAGGCTCTTCATTTTCCCTTCTTTCAAAATTATTTCTTTGAAAATTATTCTTTCCTCCACCTTTTGAATTATCACCTTTTCCTTTTCCACCTTTAGATCGATCAAAATTCAAAGAATTTCCTTGAGTTGTAAGAGTATTAACATTGAGCTTAGATTGAAAAGCACTTTCAAGCGGCTTCTCGTTTTGCTTACTCAATCTTTGATCAAATGCTTTAATCGAACCCGTCAATTCCTCAACACTCAAGATTTCAAGGTCCTTCGTATTTTCAAGAACCGCAACAATGGGGTTATAGTTCACTGTCAAAGTAATTAAAATTTTCTCCACAATTCTTTTACTAGTAATATTCTCCTCATATGTTTTCATTTGACTAACTACTTCCATCATTCTAGAAAAAATAACTTTGCAACAATTCACCATCTTTCATCTTCATATTCTCAAAATCCCTTCTCAAATATTGAAGTTTGATAGCCCTTACCTTCGTGTTGCCCCTATACTCCTTTTGAAGGATGTCCCAAGCATCCTTTGCTTTAGTCTCGTTGATAATCCTCGGAAAGATCATATCGGCAAGTCCTTGTTGAATCATTGAAAGGGCTCTTGCATTCTTCCTTTTATGCACTTTCAATTGTTGCTTTTTAGCATCCGTCAATGCGCTCACATCTTCGGGGTCATCAAACCCGTGTTCAACATATTCCAACAAATCATTTGATTCAAGTAGGGTTTTCATTTTTACACACCAAAAATCATAATTCTCACCGTTAAATATTGGGCACGGAGGTTGTTGAGCTCCGAAAACTTGATTACTCGAACTCGCCATCGTCTTCAGTACCGGGGTTTGTTTTCCCGTCACAAATCTTCACGTCCAGTTGTTATTGATGCGAACCTGCTCTGATACCACTTTGTTGGCTTGAGATTAGCCAAGACTTTGTTTAACTAGTGGAGGAGTTAGCAAGTAAACGAATCAATTTTGGTCGAGGGAACTCACGCTCGAAACTGGAAAAACAGAGAACTCAGGGGAAGCACTCACAGATTTTTTCATTCCACTTATTCTAGAAAAGTCTTTACATGCTTTAGAGGAAAGTCCACTTTCACCCCCTGTGGTTATCGCCATGTGCGGATACACCCCCTGTGGTTTAAAAGTGTGCACATAACCCCCTGTGGTTTTCAAATTGTGCGGATAGACCCCCTGCCGTCATATTTTCCATCCATATTAACGGAAACAACGTTAAAAGACTGTTATACCCCCATCACATCCCTTGATTCTTCTTCTTTTTTAAATCTAACCACACCATCCCGTATACCAAAAATTGAATCCAAACCGTTGATATTGTAAATTTTGACGAGTACTACGTCTATGCCAAAATTCAAGTCAATCAAAAAATGAAAAGCTTATGGTCAAATCGATTTTGTTATGAAATTAAAATTTCAAATTTGAATTTACTAAAAATTAGATCAGGGTTACTGATGGCTGATTAAGATGATTTTTTACAGAGATACTCTATTCTTTATTTAATACATTATGAACGACTCAGATTACATTCTAGAGGTGTGTGAGATACACCTCCGTTAATATGGATGGAAAATATGACGGCAGGGGGTCTATCCGCACAATTTGAAAACCACAGGGGGTTATGTGCACACTTTTAAACCACATGGGGTGTATCCGCACATGACGATAACCACAGGGGGTGAAAGTGGACTTTCCTCCATGCTTTATATAGATACAATATTTGGACTTTACTTGGGCCTACACAATTCACATATTAACCCAACTACAAACAACTTAAACATGACCCAATTACATACCTACATTTTATGGCCCAAAATACAAAATTACAACAAGACATTATTTTTAACACCATATAGTAACGCAAAGTCAATTTTCGTTAGAATGAGGGGGTGTTTCGCTTTTAAAAAAACTACTTTTTTTTTTTCAAATGAAGGTAATTTGAAATTCAAATATAATGAAAATGAAAAATATTTTTTCAATTTTATTTGCACCGTTTAAAAGATCTTAATGAAATCTATCAAACAAGATCCATATTGGTACATACATAATTTTTGAGCTTGAAAAACCTTCTTTTTCGAAAAGTACTTTTTACTGTTCATTTGGAACAGCCTCTGATTCTGCATGCGATGCGTGTCACTTAAATGTTTGCACTTTTTTTTAACTAATTAAGAAACAATCTCTCAATCAATCTCACAGTTTATTCGAATTTTTTAAGAGACGATATATTTATTTAAGTAGCATTGAATGGAAATATTCCTAAGTCTCTCCTTCCCTCTTACTAAATTTGATTTTTCAAATCCTAAAATTTTTAAAGTCACCAACAAAATCAAGAGAAAACTAAATCCGCAAGCCTGTTAACAGTGGTGGAATGGACATAAGGGAAGGAGGTAGCTAGCAATGGAGGGTGGATATATTCCTGTGGTAAACAACCATAGGACTATAGGAGGCATGCATGGAAGCATGGTTTGGGTTGGAAAACAGCAGTACTTATTCACCTTCACTACAACACGAAAGGGCTATGGCGAGGACAAAATTTAGCGAGGACAAAATTCCTCGCCAATTGTGTCAGAATAGGCGAGGAAATATATTTTTCCTCGCAAATACCTTTTGCGACAAGCTTTTAGCGAGGAAAACTAGCGAGGAAATTTTTCCTCGCTAATGCATTTTGCGAGGAAATCAGGTTCTTCGGCGAGGAAATTGAATCCTCGCTATATCCCTTTCGTGTTGTAGTGCTTGTATATATGTGGATAACTTACCAGAGGATACAAGCCAAAATTGGTTACGAAGAATGTTCAAAAAATAGAGGCGGTGAGAGATGCATTCATACCAGCTAAACCGAGTAGATCGAGCTACTAGTTTCAAGTTTGGCTTTGTTCGTTACGATTGCCATGTCTCAGCGGATGTTGCCGCTCTAAATTAAATCCCTCTCCTCTCTGCTCTCTCCCTCTTGCCCTCCTTTTTTCTTTCCCTTCCCCAGCCTTGTTGCTGTTTCTTCATCGTCGTTTCTATATCGATACTTTTCTCTCTCCTTTCTTCGTCCCCTATTTGGCTTGCCGATCGCCCGCCGGTTACCACTCTTGGGTGTAACCGGTTGTCCTAACGGCTAGGCGCGGTCCTGGTGGCGGAGCTCGTGAAGTCTCCTGCCAAGTTTTCTCCAGAAGGTAATCGGATCTGGCCTAACGGCAAGGTGGAGGCCTTGTGGTAGGATCTGGGCGTGCAAATCTGGTGGTGAGGCGGAGTTGGCGTTGGCGTTGTAGATCTATTGATGCTCGGGTGGTGTGTGGGTGACAGTGGTGCAGCGGCGTAGGGAAGCTCAGTTGCCGGTTTCCTAGTCGTTTGTGAGGACCGAAATGGCAATTTCTCGGCGTTATATTATTGGGGTCCGGTAACTTGTGGGTTCGCGGCGGCGTGGGCAGCCGGTTCCGTTTGGTGATTGTGGTTGCAGTCCTGGCTGGTGGTGATCTGGTGGTGGGGGGTGCTTGCACAGCTAAGATGGTGGCGGTGTCTGATTGTACTGGTGGTGGCAGTGAAGGAAGTTTCATAGACTTGGGGTTAGGTTTGGATTCTTGGGCTGGGCTTGGCCCATTTGGGTGTTAGGGCTTTGCCATTTTAAGTGTTTTGGGCTTCGTTCATTCAAGGCAAGCAAGCCCGCAGATCTCCTCTTCTAGTCCCAACTTGACATATTCTTTGTCAATTTTTTTTAATAAAATATTACTTTTGCCGATAAAAATAAAAGTAACATATAGAAGTGATGCAGTCAAGATGCTCAAGAAGGTTACCATGGAGGAGCTACCTTAAGGATGGTTGTCGTGTGCAGGGGTCACAAATTTGGAGATTAATTCACTGATATAAAACTCACAGATCGATGCTACAATAAGGAGGCATGGTTGCCAAGGGCGGACCCACCATAGGGCACGTGGGGTCACGTGCCCCCACGCCTTTTTTTTTTAAAAAAATTTCCCGGAATTTTGTGTATATATATATTATATGTGCTAACATGTGCAATACGTTTCAGTTTGGTGCAATGGTAAGCAACATCAATAAAGAACTCTGAGCGAGAGAGTTCAACTCCTTCCCCAGCCACTCGGTGTGTTTTTTTTTTTTATTCTTTTTTCAAAATCCACAAATTCCCCTGCCACTCGGTGATTTTTTTTTATTCTTTTTTCAAAATCCACTAAAACTCTCTTGCCACTCGGTGGTTTTTTTTTATTCTTTTTTCAAAATCAACTAAAACTCTTTCACAACTAAGGTTTTCCCCATCCACTAAAACTCTTTCACAACCAAGATTTCCCCCACTCCTCAACGTCTCCAATCATTTGTGTAGTACTCAATATGAACCCGCACATTGTATTTGTACATTTATTGTCCCCAAAACTTGTACTTGTAAAGTTAATACTAGAAAAATAGATGATGAATATGTGATAATTTTGTTTTAACACATATAATCGAGGTGCACAAATTTGCCCAAATTGCTTGTTATTAAAATGCATATATACTTTTAAATTATTACATTATCATGAATGCTAAAATTATTTTGGTGTGAATGTGTTTAACTGTAACTCGCATATTAAGGCGTTACAAAGAAAATTGGTGCCCCCGTTATGTAAAATTCCTGGGTCCGCCACTGATGGTTGCAACGATGATCTAGTGAAAGTAAACCATGGGAGGGGGAGACAGCTATATATATATATAGCCTAGAAAGGTTTGCATGGATATAACTGCCTCTGTATTCCTCTTAATATGTGGAACTTATCCAACATTAAGAAAATTGGTGATTTAATAGGACATTAGATGGCTCCCACATCGGGAGTTTGGGTAGTGTTTATGTTTAAAGGGTCTATTATGCATCTCCCTAATCAGCAATTGCCTATGTGAGTTAGTATGTGAAATTACTCTTTTGCACTCATTTCAAAACAACCAAGTCTCGCCCACCCGTTGTGGTTTGAGTGCTTGACCTCTGGTGCAGGCCCCTTGGGCCCTCTGTTGTGGTGCCAATCTTTAGTGGCGAGGCTCTTGGGCCTGCATCAACTGGGGTGGCTCCCACATCGAGAGTTTGGGTATTGTGTGTGTGTGTTTAAAAGGTTCATTATGTCTCTCCCTAGTCAGAATTGCTTAGATGAGTTGGTATGAAGAATTACTCTCTTGTCCTCATTACAAAAAAATAGGACATTAGATTAGATTTCAAAATAGGACATTAGATTAGATTTCTGCAAATGAAAATACTCAAAAACTTCTTCAATTGTGGAAGGGACATTAGATCTTGTCGTAAGTGTTGATCAATGGATACAATTGGAGGTTAATGGTGTAAAGAACAAAGATATCACAGTTGAAGATGTTCAATGGGATTGTAGCATCTATCAAATGGCCGATAGTGGTATGCAAGGTACAGACTTGGAAGTGAAGGAGACTGATCAGCTGGAACGTACTGAACAAGTTCAATGCTCCTATCCTATGGAGGTTGAAGATGAAGTGCAGGTGGTAGCTCACAAATTAAGCAAAGTGAATCACTGAAGGGGACAAGCTGGCAAATGACTTAGATAATGATAGCCAACGGGGGGTTTACTCAGAAAAAGAAGTTCTATTGCTAACTTGTAGAGGGGCCAAAGGCCCGATATTCTTCAAGAGCTAAAAGACCGAAAGTCAAGTGAACCTGAATCGACTCTCACCAACTTTTCATCCTAACATCTAAAAGCGAATGCTTCGCCACAAGATAGGCGACCCTATTACGTATACAATCACGTTTCACATGGGAAAAAACACATATAAAAATTGCTCACATTGAAAGGAGATTCATCTTGCAGATCAAAAAATAAATAAATTAAAAGGAGATTTATCTTCATTTCAAAATTTTGAATTAAACCCTCAAGTCATGGAATCAGTCTATGTAAAAGGATAACACAAAAGAGATTTATCATTATTTTACAATTTTCATTTTTCAGTAATCCCATGAGTCATGGAAGGGAGCAAAAGTATTTGACTAATATTTGTTTTGATGTTTAATTTCCAGGTTCAAAGTTAATTAGTTTGGTAGATTTCTTGGACTAATAGAATTGGCCCAAAAAAAACCCATTCCACTCGCCTATATGTAGTATTCAATCCTCTGATAGTCAATTTAGATTTTTAAGTTCTGTTGCAGAATGAACTAGTCAATGAAAGATTTGGTAAATAATATTATTCGAATAAAAAAATTAGAAATCTAGACTTCTGATCTTAAGTGGCATGCGCTTGTTTGTCATTTTGTGAGATGGAACGGAGTTTGCGAAAATATTCTCCGTAGTTCTCCGTAGTAAGGATCGTTGAGGTCATTTTCTTGCGAGGCTAGCAATCTATTTCTTTGATGCAGTAAAGAAATCTCGGAATGAATCATGAAAATTTTATAAAAATTAGAAACAACTATTGTAAATATTACTCAAATAATTTATAAACAAAACTACAAACCTATTTTGATTATTGTAAGCGACGTAACTTTATTTAATTTGTGGATTTGTGAAAAGGAACTGAATTTGTGAGAATATTATCTATATTAATTTATTGTGAGGCAAGCAATCTATGTTTTTTTTTATTCATCCTACTAACATACGAGTGAAGAAAAGTCCAATTAAGAATGCATCATGAAAATTTGAGGAAAAGTCCAATTAAGATATGTGTTCGTCCGGCCGTTGTAAGATATTAGAGGAAATTTTGTGTTGAACATAAGATGTGAATATTAGAAATCATAGGAAACATATCAGAAAAGTTATTTTTCATGTTATGATTGAGTTAGATATAGTATTGTTCAATTTTGGTTTATAATTTGAAATTGGAATCTAATACTTAAGTGCCAACAGATGACGTCTGATAGTTCACATTTCATATAATTTTAAGCTAGTAGTGACACCATGCGATGCATAGAAGTGATTACATAAGTCCTTTGACTAAGGCAATCAATAAAACATTAATCGATATAATACAAACCAAAATTACAAATTTTCCGGCTACAATGTCAGTTATCTTGTGCTAAATTTGCAACCCAATTTGTCCTAAACCACACCCAAACTTACACACTCAAGCACTCACCCCCGCTCGAGTGCTCAAGTGTTAACGTCTTCCGTTAGCTCCATCTGTTACAAAATGATGGAATTGGACGGTGGAGGCCTAATTATTAACAGAATGGTACTCCCTCCGTCCCTTTTTTAGAGTCCGGTATTCCATTTTGGGTTGTCCCTTAATAAATGTCCATTTTGTAAAGTTAGTGGGTAAAAGTTGGTAAATTTTTCATTTTGCCCCTAAAAGTAGATTCCATTTTAAAAAGTTAGCGAGTAAAAGTGTAATGATGATGTCTCCATAGAGGGTAAGTATGGAAAATGAAGATAAAAGTTGATGTGAAATGTGTAATGATGATGTCTCCTTAATAAGTTGGAGTTACGAAGCGGAACACCTAAAAAGGGACGGAGGGAGTAATTAACTTCAAGTGTCTTTTTGTCATTAGTTAAAATTCAGGTTTTTGTTTGAAAATATGTGAAAAGTTCAGGTACTTTTTTGAAATTCTCCCAAATGTTTACCTGTGTAAGTTTAAATAACATACTCAATCCTATCATGTTCAATTTAAATTTCAGTTCTTTTGAATGAGCTAGTCAATCAATTTTTTGAAATATCATCCGAATAAATGTAGTGCAAACACAGAGTGATGATTTTAGGCAGCGTGTGTTTTTTTGTCATTTTGTGAGAAGGAACTGAATTTGGTGAGAATATTCTCTATATTAAGGGTCAGTTCAAGCTATATTTTTTTATATTTTTTGTTTTGGTATTTTTGTTCATTTTTTCTGAAATTTTATTGAATTCAGTTTGTATTTTGTGGATTAATCATTTGTTTCGACAAGAGTAGTCTAAAAAAAATTATAGAAAAAAAATTCACTAAACACGAAAAACAAAAAAAGTTCCTTGCAGTGTTGTATTATATATATGGACATTTTTTTAACTTTGGCACACATTTTATACTTTTCTGATTCATCTCATTGAGATGCATGATTCATCTCAAAAACTACGATCAAAAGGTAAACAACAATTTCAAAAAGTAAGTTTTAGTACTCCATCCGTCCCAATTTTATTATCCTAATATCCTTTTTGAAGGTTTGTACGTATAATTTTTCAATAGATTATATCTCATAATTTATAATGTTTTATGTGATTTGAAAAATATTATATTATAGAACTAATCAAAATCTATCAAACAAGATCCATATTGGATGTAAAATTCATTATCGATTTAAAGATAAAATTAATTTTTTATCCGATTAGAATAGAATTAGGAACAATTAAATTGGGACGAATGAAGTAATTAGTAAAGAAATACCAAAGACATATATAGTGTGAATTCTTGAGATTATTTTCCTATGAGTCTATCATGGACACTTTTATGAATTAAATTCATGTATTATATCAAACCTCTTTTTTATACAAATTTTTTTTTGTTAAGATCCATGAAAGACAAATGGATGGCTATGATAATTCACAGTTATGTGAATCTGAGTCGCCCATTTATCTCTCATGGATCAAAGTCAAGCATACCATTAAAGTAGAGTACAGAAAAAGTGTAATTATTCAGTACTTAAACTATGAGTCATAAATATTTGGTACGGATCTTCTCATGAAGATTTCAAAAAGATAGGTAATATTTGGTACGGATATTCTTTTGAAGATTTCAGGGATGATTGAGATCATTTTCTTGTGAGGTTAGCAATACATTTTTTGACGCATGCATCCAATTAGAATATGTCAAAGAATGAATCATGAAAATTCGATTTTTTTTTTTTAATACTCAGATATTCGGACCAGCTTTCGCATACCACAACTAATCCTGGGGGACCAATCCCAAGATGCAACGTACTATTGTAATAACTCGCAAGTGAAGCCAGCAAACACGGAGATCATTGAGATTATTTTCTTGTGAGGTTAGCAATATATTTTTTGACGCATGCATCCAATTAGAATATGTCAAAGAATGAATTGTGAAAATTCAATACGGATCTTCCCTTGAAGAAATAAAAACGATGCAACTAATTTTTTTTAAATACTCAAATATCTGGACCAGCTTTCGCATACTACAATTAATTTTGTGGGACCAATCCCAGGATGCAAGGTACTACTATTGTAATAACTTGCAAGTGAAGTGAGCAAACACGGAGATCATTGAGACCATTTTCTTGTGAGGTTAGCAATATATTTTTTGACACATGCATCCAATTAGAATATGTCAAAGAATGAATCATGAAAATTCGATACGGATCTTCCCCTGAAGAAATAAAAATGATGCAACTAATTTCTTTTTTAATATTCAAGTGTCTAAACCAAATTTCGCGCGCCACCACTAAATGTGAGAGACCTATTCCACAATGCAACTATTGTAATAGCTTGCACGTCAGCAGAAAAGCAACGAAGAAAAAGTTCCATTAGGGGATCAAAGATTTGCGTATCCATTATGAGAAGTAGAGAAAAATACGTATTTGTTTCACTTAACAAATGACAAATTAATGAATACTTTCTCTCTAAACTCTAGCCGTCTCGTTTCTGGTGGTGTGGTTCAGATGTGCGGCTGTGAGTGCAGAGCTTTTGTGCATGATTGGATCGCTGGAGTTAGAGATCTATATTGGGAGATGATGATGGCGAGGTTTTTTTTCATTATCTTGTTGGTTTACGATCATTTGCTTATTCTTCTCCGTTTTGTGGAGGTTTTCTTTTGGGTTTCTTGCCGTGAGTTTTTCTCCCGACTGGATTTCTCTCAATTGGATTGTTTTGGGTTGCTTCTTGTTTAGTTGGTTTGGGGTATAGTCTGTGCGATGAATCCCCGCCATCGTGGTTACTTGGTCCTTTGTCTAAGGACAAATTTTCATCTTGATGTACTCTTTGATTGGAGTTATAATATCATCTGTTATAGATTGGGGGAAAAAAATGACAAATGAATACTAGAAATCGGGGAAACACACTTATGGCTAAGTTCCAACAAATAAAACAGTGTTCAATTTTAGTTAGGATTTGAAATCGCATAGGTAAGTGCCAAGATTAGAATAGTTTTGATGTGATATTAGAAGCATAAATTAGCAATGACCCCGGCCGTGTCATTTTTTTGTCAAAAGTGAGAAGATTGTATTGATAAACGCTCAGCGACACTTACAAAACGAAGATCATTACAAAGAACTTAGACAAAGCCAAACTAATCGTCAAACAAATACAAAACAAGTAAATCACAAGGCAATCGATGTCTTTCATCCTAACCCAGACATGGCCTGACGCAATAGCGATACTTTTAAACTGCCTAACATCTAATTAGGAATCTCAAACGAGAAAAAGTGCAAAGTTAAAGATAAAAGACACCAACTACCCAGACGATCAAATGCACTCCACCCAAGTATGAACGCACCAATGAACTCCCAAGAACTACAGATCTGTCAAGCCACCACGGGTTGCCTCGCCAAAGACATCGTGTAGGGATAAAACGCTGAAGCACAGATATCGTTGTGAAGCAATCTCAATTGAGAGAACCCAATCTGCAGACAAAATTCGTCTAAAGACGAAACTAATAACTCTTGTAGAACGAGAGACAAAATTTTCACAGATCAGATAACAAGTCGTAGATTTGAAGAGACGGAACGGGAAAAAAAACAAAAAACAAAAAACAAAAAAAGAAAGGGAGTTGGTAGTACCATGGCCTCCCCCTCCCGCCGCCGCACACGGGTATGGAACCCACGGGGGGAGGGGAAGGGAGAATATCGAAGAGTTGTGGTGGCTAGGATTAAAAGAGAGAGATAGGGTTGAGAGAGACAGAGGAAAAAATTGAATGGAGATATTTGTATATTAATTGATTACAAATCTTTGAATTAAACCATCAAGTAATGGGATCTGTTTTTTGTTTTCAGTAAACCCACGAGTCATTGGAGGGATCAGTACTTTTTTTCTGTGTGTGTGTCAAGAAGAAAATCTATTTAAACAAGTTATACGATATCAACAGATTAACATCGAGTACAGATCAGGCCATACATACGACAATTACAGATTCTCATCCGAATACAAAGATTAAAAAACACCTCCTATGATCAAAAGTGTGCACGTAACTCCATATGGTTTTGAAAATGTGCGGCCGTCTGTTTTCCATCAATATTAACGGAGGTGTATCTCACACGTCTCTAGAATCTAATCTGAACCGTTCATAATGTAGTATTAAATAAATAATAGAGCATCTCTATAAGAAAATCATCTCGATCAGACATCAATAACCCAGTAATCTAATTCTTGGTAAATTCAAATTTGAAATTTTGATTTCATAATAAATTCGATTCGGCCATGAGATTTTAATTTTTTTGATCAACTTGAATTTTGACATAGATGTAGTACTCGTCAAACTCTACAATATCAACGGTTCGGATTCAATTTTGGTATAGGGGATGGATTGGTTAGATTTAAAGAAGAAGAAGAATTAAGGGAGAGGATGAGGGCCGGTCTTTTAATGTTTTATCCGTTAATATGAATGAAAAACATGATAGCAAGAGATCTATCCGCACATTTTCAAAATCACAGAGATTATGTGCACATTTTTGAATCATATGGGTGTATCCACCCATGACCCAAACAACAGGGGATAAGAGTAGACTTTGCCTTTTTTGAACTATTATTCGGACAAAAGAAAGTACAAATCTAGATTTATGATCTTAAGCGGGTCCGGTTATTGTCAATTTGTGAGAAGGAAATGAATATTTGTGAGAATTTTCTCTTATACCAAGGATATTCTTGAGGTCATTTTCCAGTGAGCCTAGCAATATTTTTTTATGATGCATCCTACTGCTCCAATATAAGTGAAGGAATCCTTAGCCTTTGGTGTCAACTATTTTTGGCAATCTTTGTTCCAAGTGTGATGCTTCTTCAACGTTCTCGATGTATCCTTTCAAGTATTTATGGAAATAAAATTTATTTGCCAGTCCAAAAAAAAAATTGTATACTCCGTAATTTTTTAGAAGGAACTCAATTGGTGAGAATATTCTCTCCGTTAAGAATCCTTGTGATCATTTTATCTTTTCTAAAAAGACAAAAGATTATATTAATCTTTGAATAAAGAATACAAAGTGGACACGAAGCAAGACAGCATCACAACAAGAATCATTTTCTTGTTAGGCTGGCAATCTATTTTCTCGATGCATCCTGTTAACATTTGTCGAAGAATGAATCGTGGAAATTTGATAAGTATCTTGCCTTCAAGATATATATTAAAAAAAAAAAACAATTTGATAGTAATAGCTTGCATCTGAAGAACAAATTAAAAAGAGAAGTTTTCATTTGGTGATCGACGATATGTGTGTATCGATCAGTTATAAAAATTAGAGGAATTTTTTTGTTGAATCTAAGATATGAATATTTGAAATCGTAGGAAAATATTAGAGGGACAAAAATGACTCAGGTATTGCAAATAAATTAGTGCGGTTAACAAACAGACCGAACAGGGAGGCGTGGTTTGGGCAGCCATGGTCTCTCTCTTACAGGGACTTTCTCCCTGCGCATAGTTGAAGCGTTGCATTCCTGGCCGATTCGCATTAATTAGCTACAGCCTTGGACTGGAATTTTTCTCAGATCATCGTGGACATACGGTGACGCGCTGTGAGTTGTTCAAGCTATTGATCGTGTATGCGGATTGTGATGCGATTATTATTGATTGTATCCATCTTGTCTTGTAATTTTTTTTTATCTTGTTCTTTTTTCCACGTTAAAAGTCATGAATGTAACATGGTTGCCCACGAAGTCGCTGAAAATTCCCTGTCGATGGTTCAGGTCATTTTCTTGTGAGTTGGAGGGGCTATTTCCCCCAATGGCTATCCGTCCTAGCACATGATGATGTTAGGGCCTTTGGCCTTTCAATGAGTCAGCAATAAAGCATTTTTGTTTTCAAGGAAAAATAAATTTAAATTTTTGTAAAATGTTATTTGATTAAAAAAACTACAGATCAAGATTGTCGATCGTAAGCTGCATACGTTTTTTCTATAAATTTGTGAAAAAATATCTAAATTAAGGATCCTTGAGGTCATTTCCTTGTGAGTCTAGCAATTTATTTTCTTGATAAATAAAAGTCAAAAGATTGAATCATGAAAATTTTTACGGATCTTCCCTCGAAGATATAAAAAGATACGTTTATTGTAAATATCACTCGAATAACAAAAAAATTAACGAAGAGTTGCGTCCGTCACGAAAATTTGATTACGAATCTTCCCCAGAAGATAAAAACAAAGAGAGAAAGAACTATCAGAAATATTCTTCGAATAGAACAGCTACAAGTCTACAGTGGTGATCTTAACCGACGTACGTTAGTGAATCTTCAAAATTCGATACAGATATTTCCCTGCTGAAAATATAAAAAGATAAAAAGTATTGTAATATATAGCTAGCTTCCGTTTGGAGAACAAGAAAGAAAAGTTTTCAATTGGCGAGCCAAGATATGTGTGTCGTCATAAGAATTAGCGGAGAACAATAAAGAAAAGTTTTCAATTGGCGATCCAAGACGCGTCTGTCGTCGTACGAATTAGAGGAGAGCAATAAAGAAAAGTTTTCCGTCGGTGATCCAAGATTTGTGTGTCGTCACGAGAATTAGAAGAAATCGTAGGAAGCGAATCCGAGAGCTTCTGAGAAGCGGGGAATAGGCATATTCCTCGGTTAGGAAGATTGCCAATCGTCCGTAAAAATGACTCGTCTAATTAACAACCATTAATTAAACGTATAAAGTAAGACTTTATTTATTACACATGAATAGTAATATTTTGACCATCCGATAGATGGAGTATATAATAATGACTAGGTGCGCACATCAATAGGTACAGCAGCCCATGACAAAAAAAATCAATTGAAATCAAGAATACTCATCAATCTGTCTGTTAATTTTAAGGATCTTATAATTAATTCTCTCCGGTCAATGTTTTGGGTGAGAGGAGACAGCTCTGATTGTAACCATTCATTTTCTGCAATCAATTGTTCGGATGTATTTTTAAATTTTGACCGGTAAGAGTTTATAAGAAAATGTGAACCATTGAATCTACCAATGAACGGTCACGATCAGGACTGTCTCCTCCGGTAAAAACATGGACCAGAGAGAACCTGGTAATTTTAAATTTTGTAAGAGGAAAAAGAGCATCGACGAATTTTTCCATAGATGCCTATTGTATCGTCACATTTGGACAAATTGGACCTTTCAGTAGTTCATTTAAGCCTCTTTCTTGTGTCGGGAGGATATATCCCACGTGGTACCCGCTCGGCACATCTAGGCCATCTAATATATTTTTGGATGGTTCGGATTGAAACCCTCTCTATTCTCACCCCAAAACTTTCTCTCTCCTAATCCGAGCCATCAAAAAACGCAATGGACGGCTCGGATGCACCGAACAGACACCATGTGGTACCAACCCGGCAATGAAATTTTTTCCCTCTTATGGAAGCTATAAGGACCCCCCCAAAAAACTGTCCAGGTATGGTGTCGGAAAAAGAAAATACTGTCCTATTTTTTCCCTCTTATGGAAGCTTTACTACATTTGTATTGCATCAATTACCAATAATTACTTAGTTAAGTTATTTAGCTTTTCTAGCTTATTTGATTAAAAAATGATATTATTTTAAGCTTCAATTTGTAACTTTTTTTTGGGATTATTGGAAGTTGTAAAAGTACGTATGTGTCACTATAGAGGGAAGCATAATATATTATTCTACAACTTATTTAGGAGTAAAAAATAGTCTAAACTTTAATTTTAGCTTATACAAAGTTTCACCAAACTCATCTCCAACTTATTTTAATTTTTTAAATAAATATATAATAATAATCTAATAATCCATACTCTCCCAATAAATAGTACTCCCTCCGTCCCTTTTTTAGAGTCTAGTATTCCATTTTGAGTTGTCCCTTAATAAGTATCCATTTTGTAAAGTTAATGGGTAAAAATTGATGAATTTTCCATTTTACCCCTAAAAGTAGATTCCATTTTGAAAAGTTAGTTAATAAAAATGTAATAATGATGTTTCCATAGAGGGTAAGGAATTAAAGTGGAGGTAAAAGTTGATGTGAAAGGTGTAATGATGATATCTTTTTAATAAGTTGGAATTACGAAGCAGGACACTTAAAAAGGGACGGAGGGAGTAGGTTATAGAGTCATCTAAAAGTAAATTCAATTTTAAATGTATAACTAAATTTAGAAATTCAAGGAAATAGGTTCCATGTGGCAAAGTGCGGGAATTTTCACGAAACACCCTTGCAATACGGCAGACAATAACAGGTTAAGTCCAAAACTAAAGTTTTCATTTTTAATTTGTTGTATGCTAATTTCAATAGTCAAGTACTTTTCGCTAAATGTATTTTTGTTGATATATGTGAGGAAAATAAGTTGTGTAAAAATCCGTGAAAAGTTGAGTTTTAGGTGTTGTTCCGCTAAGAACTTTTTGGACTTTTTTTGGTTTTGTCCTTATTCAAATTTTTTCGTATTTGATAGTTTTGTACCTCACTTTTATGGTTTTCTAATTCGTCTCGTCAAGGTGAATTGGAAAAGTAAAAAATTATGACTTTTACCCAAATATTTTGAGAAATAATCATTTTTTCAGCAAAAAAAAAAAGAGTCAAAAAGTTGGCTTTTTGGCTTAAAATTGAATATTTTCAAAAATATTTGCATAAAAGTAAAAATATTTTACTTTTTCGATTTTTCTTATCGAGATGAATCAATAATTCACAAAAGTTTGGATTTCGATAGTAATTTTTTACTTTTTAGATTCTTCTCGTAATGACGAAACAACAATCCACAAAAAATTAACGAAAAACAAACAAATGTTAAAAATAATTAAATAAGAACAAAAAATAATCCAAATAAATTATTTAGCCCAAAGAAAAGTTAACCGAAAAGGAGACAAAAGTCGAATATTTTACACCACGAAAATACTACCGTAACAACTTGAACAAAACAGAGAGCGACATTTGGCTTTTCCTTTGCCGTCCTTCCACCAATAGACAGGACAGATCCAATGAACCTTCCACATGCCCCCGAGTAGGCGATTTTTCCACTAACCAACAATCTCTCTCAGGGCCGGCCCTGAGCTGAAGCCCGAGGTGCGGTCGCTTTAGGCCTCCAGATTTTATACAAAAACAAGGGCCTCGTTGTCCATATAATACAATTATATATTATATGTATATTGTTCCGCATTATTGCACAAAAGGCCTTCCGGCTGAGTGATGAGTTAAATGTTCCATAAGCCAGGGGTCCTTGGTTCGAACCCAAGTAATGTCGCCTTCACAGCCTTTTTCCCCTTTGGCACTTTTTTTTCCTTTCTTATTTTCCTGGATCTTGTTGGTAATAACATATGATGACTCCAATATTATAAGCTACTTAAACTTTAATAATATGTTACTCAAGATCAAGATTTAAATCTTTTGTGCACCATAAATATTTTGATAAGTTTTTTTGTTTGTTTAATTAACTTTGAATATCAAATTTTAAATAAAATATAATTTGCTAAAAATAAACCAACATAATTTATTTTCACTTAACAAACATTGATAAAAAAAATATTTAAATAACCGTTAAAGAAAACGCATTGTATGATGACGGACAATTCGTTATGTTTAATTCGTTTATTTTTCTAAGGGTATAATTTTTTCAAAAGTTTTTCTTCCTTAAATTACGAAGCTAAAATACCATATTTAATATTTTTGCCTTAGCAGTAAAAAAAACTTTTACCTTATATTACCCACCCACCTACATTAATTTTTTTTTGTTAAAATAACTAGGCCTCATTTAAAAATTCGCTTTAGGCCTCTAAAATCTCAGGGCCGGCCCGATTCTCTCTCCATCAAAAAGCCTATATATATCACTCTATAATCCTAAAACTTGGCACTAGTTTACATAACCGATAACTCCGCTACTTTCCCTCCATCACCTCAGTTTATTCTTGTTGAACTGAGGTGATGATGTCTTTTTACTACTAGTACTTGTTCTCGCTTCTTCTTTTTTCCCTCAGCAATGAAGATATAATCGAGGATTCCGGGATATGGAGAATAAAGAGTCACCACAGCCCAGAGAAAATACGAACATCTAATGAGAGATTAGGTGTTCTCGGGAAGATCGGATGCATTTTTTGTTCTCACTTTCAACTACTAGTAGTAGTAGTTGTTTGTTGATCACTTCAGCGTGAGATTTTAGAATTTCAACAGCATGGCTTTTTCTGCAACGCAACCCTATGCGAATTTCGCGCTTTCTAATCACCTCCAACCAAAACCCTTGCTTCCAAAACCTCAACAACTCCCACCATTTCCCCTGAATTTCGCCAGTAAATCAAACAAGAGTGGACTTCTAGTCGTAAAATGTCTGAACAAATCGTCGTCCCTTCAAGGTTTTAACTTCTTCGACGAATCGAAAGATAGGAAACCACGAGAGTCGTTAGTCCCCTGCAAAGCCTACGAAGCCCATCGGTTTCAGCCGATACGGATCAACATAGAATTCAACGAAGAAGCAAGGGAAGTTGCAGCCCGAAAGCTGAAGATTGGGCTCTACTTTGCTTCATGGTGGGCCTTGAGTGTGGTATTCAATATATACAACAAGAAGGTCCTCAATGCGTTTCCATACCCATGGCTCACTTCGACTCTGTGTTTGGCAACTGGGTCTCTCATGATGTTGGTTTCTTGGGCTACAAAGATCACCGAAGCACCAAAGACCGATCTCAACTTCTGGAAAGCTTTGTTGCCGGTAAGCATAGGCTCTGTGCCTGTTTAAAGTTTTTTTTCGTTTTCCTTTTATTTCTTTTTTTGCTTCCAAATTTTAAGTGGTGATCTTTCGGTCGAACTCGGTTTGTTAGGTGGCTGTGGCACATACAATTGGGCATGTGGCAGCAACAGTGAGCATGTCAAAGGGTGCAGTTTCATTCACCCACATAATCAAGAGTGGTGAACCTGCTTTTAGCGTTCTGGCTTCCAGATTTTTCCTGGGTGAGGCTTTTCCATGGGCAGTGTACCTCTCTCTCCTCCCGATTATTGGGGGTTGTGCACTCGCTGCGGCCACCGAGCTTGATTTCGACTTGACCGGTAAAGAACAAAGCCTAAATCTAACTTGGAGAAGCCGATGTTAAAATTCAAATCTGATACTAGTTTTGGAATCTGGGTTGGTCTGCTTGCAGGGTTCATGGAGGCTATGACATCGAACTTGGCAATCGTTTTTCGAAACGTATTTTCAAAGAGAGGGATGATGTCCGTCGGAGGAATTAACTACTATGCTTGCCTTTCTATGATGTCTCTTTTCATTCTCACCCCATTTGCAATTGCTATGGAGGGTCCCCAGATATGGGCTGCTGGCTGGGACAAAGCAGTTTCTCAAATTGGACCTAATTTCATATGGTAAGATTTTTTCTGTGGAGGGCATTTATGAACAACCCTTGCTCAATATTGTAACTATCTCTGAATTTTCTTTCCATGTTTTGGCTCTGTGTACTGAAAATGTAGGTGGGTGGCGGCACAGACGGTATTCTATCACTTGTACAATCAAGTCGCGTACATGTCCCTAAATGAGACGTCACCCTTGACATTTAGCATCGGGAAGGTTATAATGAGGAGAATTTCTGTTATAGTTGCTTCCGTTGTTATTTTCCAAATGCGGGTACAACCGGTCAATGCCCTCGGAGCTGCCATTGCGATTTTTGGAACTTTTCTCTACTCACAGGTACGCTGTTTCCTTCCCGTTCCGAAATCATTAGGACTTTCGTATATTGACTTTATTCGTAGCAATTTCGCAATGCAGCACATCTCACAACATAAAAGAACTATCTAAGGGCAATAGTTCTGATATTGTGTTCCATGTATATGCAGGCAAAGAAGTGAAAGACTTGCCAGGGCAAAAGAATGCGTTAATAGGTCTGACATAGTGTTGAGACGTGTGAAGGATTTTAAATAAAAAAATGGATTGTGGACCTTAATATATAATTAGGTGGCTCACCACTTATAAGGTTTAAATTTTTAAATGGACTATATTGTGTCCACTGATGTGGTGTGGTCTATATGGATGCTCCCCAACGGACTGTACTTACGCGCACATGGGTAGAACTTGTATGGATCGGATTCCCAACATTTGCTATCAGTGACGATCGTTGAATATCTTTGGGTGAACTCTCGTGAAGCATCTGTGGTCATGGGCTAGCACAGAGACTGTGAAAGAGCAAGAAGAATCTGTAGCGACTCTTGATGGAGTAGAAAAATTCCTGGTGCACACGGCAGGTGGCTAGCGGAAAGGTGGATCTCGTAGAGTATGGTGACTCACGATAGAATGAGTGCGGTGAATAAGCCCGGTCATGCATCAAGGGGAAGTCAAGCGAGTTAGATTGAGGGGGAGATTGTTGAAACATAATATGTGTGAAGAATTTGAGTCCCACATCGGATAAATAGAAAAAGAGCTAGATTAACTTAAATAATATACTATCGGGTGGCTCAATACTTACAAGGCTTTAAGCTTTTAAGTAGACTTGGGTTATTCAATATATATTGGGCTCAGTGTTGTGGCATGGACTATGTAGATACTCCCCAACATATGGGGCCTACACGCACATTGGGGAGAACCTTTGTGGATTGAGCTCCTAACACATAGACCATGTTGATTTACACGTTCGATAAAGATATGTTCACAATTGGATTTTCTGAAGCACTCAAGTTGTGGACCTGTGGTTCTAATTTTCTCTAATCAAGAACCAAATGCTTGGTTCAAAGATGCTATTAGCAAAAAAATTTGCATAGTTGGTGTGAAGTGAAGGTATCAATCTGAAAGGAACAATGGTTTTTTTGCAATTTTTTTTTTCTGGAAAATTCGATCATGCTGCAACAAGCAAGACTACGGCAATGGCGGCATTGCGAAGATGGCAAGATCAGTTGGAGATCTCTTATAACAAGCAACTATTTCTGCAAATTTCTCAAACACATATACACAGCTAGATTAAGCCATCCGACATTTAAAATCAGCAAGTGGTAAAATAGAATCGACTGCAGAAAATGCACGTGTTCGTGATTAATAACCTGAAGCTAGCATTCCACATCAGCAAGCTACAGCATTGTTTCTCCACAAAAAGTGCAAAACCAAATCGGCTAGGGTTGCTGGCGTGCCAGGACTGGATTGCAGTAAAAATTTGTGTCAAGGCCTGAAAGCCTCAATTTGACTTCTAATAGAACGAAAGTGCACGGCCTAAGGGTAAAACCGTGAGGTGGTTCGTGGTTTGCCTTAACGAAAAGGACTTAAAAAATTTCTAACCGTTGTTATAAATTTGAAAGAAAAAGAAACAAGGTGAGATGAAATTAAAAGAACTTCATTAACGGTTTAACGAAGTTGGTACAAGAAAATAAAACATCAACTAGGCATGGCTAGTGTGATGAAAGATAAAGACATTTGCTGAAAATGTAAAGATAATTGAAATGTAATTTGGATAAGCCGTGGGCTTGTTGGTCGTGGACCTTCGCCAAGACCTTCAATTCTGGTATTTATAGGCAGAAGTTTCAGGCCTTGAGCTACTTCTACTGTCATCGATCCAGGCTTGAGCTGCTTGAGTTAGACCAATGCATGAGTGCCACGTTGCCCTATTCCTTGCTTCATACTCCAAGATTTTAGCTGCATGACTTGCTTTAGGCCTGAAATCAGCTTATCTTAGGCCTGAATTACCTCTTTTTGCATGGGTATTGGCCTAGAGGAGAAACATTGGACTTTGAAGGCTAAAGGCCAAAATTTTCTTGTAAAGAACAAAACTTTTCAGCCACTTTTCGACCTTGATTGGCCCTAAGGTGATTCCTTCCCCAAGAAAACTCAAGACAAAGAGAATCCTTGAAATTTGAGCCCTCTTTTCCTGCAACAAAAGACCAAGCAGGCCTGGTTAATTAAGTTGCTTGTGAGCTGTTAGAGAGAACCTTCTAGGCCTTTGAGCTATTTGTGAGCTGCTTGGGATGTCTCCATGCATGGCTACCATGTGTCCCAAACCTTGCTTCATGCTGAAAGATAGTAGAGACTTAGGCCTTGAGCTGCTTGCAAGCAGCTTATCTAGACTTGCTAAGCAAGAACATTCTAGGCCTTCGAGCTGCTTGTGAGCAGCTTAAGGCCTTTTCCTCCCAATTGAAGGCCATATGCAACGTTTTAAGAAACAGGCCCATCCGTCACTTGGGCCTGAGCTTGAGGTGAATCATAGGCCTCCATCTTTTGTAAGCCTTGTGAGCCCAAGCCTGGAGAAAAACCCAGGCTTTAACAGATTTGGACTTACTAGAAGGCCTTATTGTTTCTAAGAACTGACCTAGGCCTGGATAAAACGCTCAGACCTAGTGGCCCGACCCAAGACTTTGGCCAGTCCTGGGACTGAATTTGTGAAAGTGATATTTTGGGCATTAGTTTGTCTCAAGTCTTTGCAAACTCAATTGGCCTTTTTGCATTCAAACTGGCCCAATTCTGGAGGTGACCGATTTATAAGGCTTCTCAAAGTCTGAAACTACCTCCAAAGCCATTCTTCTATTATTTTTCTAATTTTGGCCAAAAATGGGTGTAAACAAGCATAGAAGCATTATCAATCAATCGAACTACATCTCAATATAGTTTTCTTTCCAATTTTCAGATTATTCCTGACAAAAGAATTTGTTGGTTGCTGTGCTAGTCACTCCCGAGGATTTAGCCGAGTTGCGCATAAACTAGCCCAAACACCTTGATTACCACACAAAAAAAATATATATTAGGGGAAGTGCAGACAAAGTGCTCGTTGTGATGGCTCAAGGATACAAACAAGACATAATATGGAAACATAATGATCTAGATACCCCTTCAATTTAAACCGTCAATGTGCTATAGGACCAGTCATATTCAGTTCACAAAAGGGGAAAAGACTACCACAACTCATCTTTGAACAAAACGACAAGTCCGAAGTTCGAAGCTCAATTTTTTTTTGTACCTAACAATATTTGTTCCAGTCGATGCATTCTAAAATTTACTCGTACCACTGTTCCGATGCATTTTAAATTATTGGATAGTGTGAAAATCTTCTCATCTCGCAAGATCCCACAGGATTGAAAGGCCTAAAATGCACCGAAATACCGGCATAGAAAAAATTGGGTAACGAGGATTGAGGGTGAAGAATCTGAAGATTAAGATGGTAGCTCGCTCCAAACGTTGATCGGTTGGAAATGTTTGTAGAAAGATGATGACAGGGGAATGGAGATTTTGACCTGGTTCACCTTCATGGCATTTCCACTATTCGCTTGATGCAACCTTTGTCAAGTTTTTTTTAATAAAATATTACGATTAACAAAAAAGACGACGATAGGGGAATGGAGATTTTGACCGAGTTCTCCTTCAGGGCAAATATAACGTCAGGGTAGAGAAAGTATTTCAAGGTTAGGGTAACACATTCAAGTGTCCGAGAATAGGCTAATCACAACTCACATAGGGCAAATATAACGATGCGTGCCCTCTCTTTTTTCTTTAATTTTTTTTTCCTTCTTTTCAACTCCACCACATCTCTTTTTCTTACCTTTAACACAATCCCACATTAAGTACAAGTGTTTCTCCTTTTCACAATAAGTTGGTGTCTTCCCTTTTTATTTTTTTTGTTTTTTTTCTCTTTTTTTTTCTTTTTTGAATCTAACAAAATAAAGAATAAAGTGATCCCTGGCCTCCTCCCAACTTGAACTACTCAATGTCCGCATTGAAAGCATGAAAAATAAAGATAAGATAGAAACGTAAAAGAGAGGAGAGATATCATCTCGAAAAGGAGGGGCTAAGCAGAGTAAACTATAGAGAGAGGAAGACCCCCCAACTTAGATCGAACAACCTGCAAAATGTTAGCCTCTAAGACAGCAAGAAAAATAACTAAAAGAAATAAATAAGGCAAAAAATAAAATGAAATACAAAAAATCATTCACTTTCCTCACGTGAAAGACACGGGTACTACTTTTCTCCTCATTTCTCAAGCGAGAAATGGGTGGCTACAGCAAACCATCAAAGGAGGGGAAAAAAAAGAAGAAGAAGAAGAAGAAATAGAGCAAGAAAGAGCTTATGTACGAGCAACCAAACGCGGGTACCGAACATTTATCATGCCAACGAGAGCTAAGACAATGAACATAGCACTCCATTCTACACCTTTAATCAAGAATTGAACTCGGCCATGCCACAAGATAAGATACTTCGAGTAGCGCATTTGCCGAATTTGTTTTAGACATTTAAGTACCACCAAGTGTACAGCCCAAACTAGATCAATTTTCAAATTGTTGACAAAATTCACAAGATAGGGATGATAAACTAAATTAAATTCATCAACACCAAGAAAACCAATCAGTTCCACATTTAAAAACTCTTGTGAAAGTGGAGACTCAATAGGAGGGGTGATAAGCACCTGATATTGCCTATGAGGGTGCGCTAAGTTTCTAGTTTAATTTGATTTCTTTGTTAAATTAGTTGTTTTTATCTACTTTTGCGCTTAAGGGTGTTTTCAAGTCATGACAGGAAAATCGTGCAAATAAACTGTCCTTAGCACCGTGGATGACACTTGAGTGTAATCGAGCCCCAAAGCTAAAGCCGGAAAGACCCGGAGATGACCCGACGACACGAAAGGGCAAGATAAGGATTAAGAAGTCAAGTGCTAGAATAAACAGCTTCGGTATCGGTACCAACCAATACAAGGTATCGGTACCGAGTAGACTAATTGGAGCCAGTTAACAAGGTCGGTATCGGTACCAACCATTGTGAGGTATCGGTACCGAGTTGGTTTGCAGCAGCAGATAGCAAGCTCGGTATCGGTACCACCTTAGGCGAGGTATCGGTACCGATGGCTTTCGGAGCAGAATTTTTAGAGCATCTTGGGAATATTATGTACGCAGATTGGGGCTTGTATAAATGGTGTGATGTCATCAAATCCAAACAAGTAGATTGTATTTCATTTCTAGATCTAGAATTAGATTTATCTTACTTTTTGAATTGTTCTTGGTATTCTTCATTTTTCCAGCACTTAAACTTCAATTTTCTGCCCTAAGTAGTTTTGTTTTGTTATTTTTGCCTTCATTAAAGTTGTAGCTACTCTTCCGATCTATTATAATCTCTAGTTTATTTCAAGTTTGGTTATTTAAATATGTTAGTTAGATTTTTACTTACTTTTATCTCTTTAGATATGAGTGAGTAGTCTTTTAGGGCTTGGTCATGGGGTGATTAGCACCTCATGACTTGAGTTAATATTGTTTTTCTTGTCATAAAGTTTGAATCTTTTGTTTGAAATCGATGTTTTGTTCGGATTTGTTTGTCAAATTGCTAAGGTATTAACCTTCTTGATCATGTGTAGGCAAGAGCGTTGTCTACTTGCCACATCTAGGAGACCCTAACACCCACGACTCAAGTCAAATTACTCTTGTCATCGATTACTCAGTTTGAGATACACAACTAAGGTGCTCAACCCGGAAGATAAAATGGTTCGTCTACCAAGTAAGTTCTAGAATTCATTTAGCAAATGCCTTGAGCCTGCCCTTTTTATTAATTAATTCTCGTTTAATTTAGCCGTTTAATTTCCACCGCTTAAAGTAAAACAAAGTTGGTTGTCTAAAAGCCAAAAGCCCTTGCTTACTTCTACAAATCCATCCAAGCCTTATTAAATATTCCCTTGGGTACGATTCCGGTCTTCTGGATTATTATGCTTCAAATGACGTATTAGCCCTACGCTTGGGGTGATCGCTTGATATATATCGACGGACAAAGTAAGGGGTGACACCATCTAGAGCTGAGAGTATTTGATTATTTAATACGACTATTGGCAATGACTCCTCAAAAGGCATATAGCCTTCACTAATGACAAGCGGCTCTATTTTCTCTTTTTCCCTTGCATCAAAATTGGTATCCTCAAAACTTTTAGTCAACTCACAAAATTGGAGCTTTTGAGCTAATTCATCTAGGTAATCTCAAGCCTCTTCAGTGGGTTTATCCAGGAATTCGTCAGTGGACCTAAAATCAACCTAGCATGTCTTAGGATTTAAACCATGGCAAAAGATAGCCATAAGATTGCCAAACTCACAATTAAAACTCAACAAAGAGAATACGGAATATTTAAATCGCTCCCAACACTGCGAAAAAGACTCATCATCTTGTTGATAGAAATATGATAGTTCTTGTAAAAGTATATGAGTCTCATATGAGGGAGTGAAAGTTTTGAAAAATTGTATTACAATCTCACTCCATGTCGATCTTGGACTCAAAAAAAAAAAAAAATCAATATTGAGCACTACCACGCAAAGATGCTGGAAATACATGTAAAAGAGCCACTTAATCATAGCAAAAGTTTTCTCAAGGTTATCAATATGCGAAAAAGGATTTTCTGAAACCAAACGATAAAATATAGGAAGTGACACTGAACAATCAAATTGTTTTGCATAACTACCATAGAACCTTGTGAAATGGGCCATTTTTTTTCATTTCAACAATAATAAAAAACAGGCTAGAGGGGCTATGCTGCCACCTCTACCTATGATGACTCAAAAAAAAAACTAACGACCCGAATTCTTAACACACGTTATTGTCTCCGACAACGGCGCCAAAAATACTTGACGATTTCCTAGTCCTAAATTAATGGATTGCCCCAAGCGTAGGGCGAAAACCGACATAGCCCAATATCCGGTAAGACCGGAATGGAATCCACAAAGACGATGATGTTTGCTGATTTAAAAACTCGGGTTGTTATAATTTAAACGGGCTCTTAGGTAGCCACCCCCTGTATTCGGTGTCAATGTTATCAATACCATTCCGTACCGGCTGGTACATACCGTTTTTACCAATAACCGATACTCTAAACCCCCCCCCCCCCAATTCCGTTCCAGACGCAATACCGGTCCTTACCGGTCGATACCGGCCGTTTCGGAGAATACCGGACGAGACGAGCTTACCAGCAATTTCGCCCGAAATTTTGAACGTGTTTTTTTTTTTTTTTGGCAAATCTTGGTCCAAAAAAAAAAAAGTGATCTGGGTCCACACAAAAAAACGTTGTTTCAGAATTTTAGCAAAACGTGGGCTTAACTATAGTACGTGTACGAGGGTCAAATCGCGGATTTGCACCCTCCCTTGTTTCAGAATAATGTGATCTGGGTCCCAAAAAAAAAACGTTGTTTCAGAATTTTAGCAAAACGTGGGCTTAACTATGGTACGTGTGCGAGGCTCAAATCCCGGATTTGCACCTCCCTACGCGCGAATAACCCTTGACGCGCACCCGATTAACTGGTTTCCGAATCAGTTTTTCCAAATTGCCTTCGGCCACGGCCCATTTTTCCGAGCGCGCGAGACCTCTTCTTGGGTTCTCATTCACAAGCCCACTGATAAGAACCCAATTTTGCCTTTATTTGGTGCGCTTAGTCTCGCTTTAGGTTTGTTTCGTTTTGTTTATCTATCGTTTTTAGGTTATTTTTGCGCGTAAAGTTTTCTATTGAGCATTTCAGGCAATACGCGAATAAAGGCGTGTTTTGATGACTTGAGAAACCCTTGAGGGTATCCAAGGGGCGATGCCTTTAGGAGTATGGCCGTCGGGCTTTGGGAATGAACAAGTGCAAGGCTGGATTCACTTTGAAGGCATTTGTATGGCCGTTGGGTGGCCAAGCCAAAGCCAAGGCCACGGCCTGGGGTGCAGGGGAAATCAGGCGGTATCGATACGGGCAAAACAACCGTATCGATACATAATTGGTTCAGAGCAAGGGCTAAGCCGTAGAGAACTGGTATCGATACGGGCTTTTTAGCCGTATCGATACGGGTGCTTTTCCTGCAGATATTTTCTACTTTTGGTAATTTTTCTACTTTTGGGATATTTTGGCCAGATTTTTGTAGAGAGCAGGGCCATTTTGTATAAATACCTCTCTCTCTCTCTCTCTCTCTCTCTCTCTCTCTCTCTCTCTCATAGCTAGTTCATTAATTACCTTTAAGTCTTTTATTTGTTAGAACTCCATTAAAGCTCTTTTAAGCTTTCTAAGTCATTTTCTCAAGAACTCAAGTAAGTACTCATCGTTTGATCTTTCCGCGTTTATTAATGTTGTAGCCTTGGACTAGATCCTTATATAAATCAAGTTTGTTTTCAATTCTATCGGTTAATTATGTTTTCCAATTTTGCCATGCTTTCTAGTCAATTTATCATGAGTGAGTAGTCGATTAGGCTTGGCCGTGGGGCGATTATCGCCTCGTGACTTATGTTTATCTTGCCTTTCTCAACTCATGGCTCGAAGTTTAGTGTGGAAAATGAGGAAGGCTCGCCTTTATGTAACAAAACTAGTCGATGTTAATCTCCGGTGATCATATGCTCACTCATATGGATCCGTGAGCGATGTCTCGGCTTGTGTTTGCCAAGAGAACAAAAGAGCTCACTTGTTTTTCATACTTCATTTCTAGTCTTTTAATGGTTTCATAGCTAAATCTTCCGGTTGATAGCCTAAGCCGTGCGATTCAACCGAGTTTTCGTTGAGAATGGTTCGATGGTCTAAGTTACGGGCGTTAATCATTCCGTTGCCTTGCCGCTTGTTTAATCTAGTCAAAAAGCCGTTTTTCTAGTCTTTTACTTTGGAGTTTTAATCCCGTTTAAAGCAATTCGATAGTTGGCCGTTTTAACGCCGGAAACACTTGCATCTACAAATCCTAATTAGCTATAGAGATTCTCTCTGTGGGAACGATTTCGGACTTCCGGATATTATGCTGACAGCGACTTAGCCCTACGCTCGGGGAAATTCAACCTTATTGGAAGGCTAGGTTGAGGCGAAGCACCCACTAGTGTGCAAAGCCATTTAAGATGAAAAAGAGTTTTGTAATTAGGCAATGTGAGATAAGAGGCAAACACATAGGTATTTTATGATGAATTGCATGGTATGAGGGATTTTTTTGAATTATAATTATATGTAATTATTATATATATTGTAGTTGCGGTAAATCTGAAACGGTATCCGGTATTTGACCGGTACCGGTACGTACCTTACCAATAGAAAAATCGGTACCCTGGCCGGTACGGTATTCAGAACAATGTTCGGTGACTAAACTTACAGAATTGTTTGTTTTTTTTCAAATAATTAAAAGGAAGGTACGGTCGTAGGGTTTATTACACTCATAATCGGCCCGAACTCATCTGTTCCAATCGGTATTCTTTAAAATGTTTGATTTTAGATTGAAAAAGATACCCCGCAAAATGCGAACCTTTATGGTCACCGGTTACCAATGCGCAGCGAAGAATGAGTTTTGGACCCCCATTCCCTTGTTCACATGGGGTCCAACAATGACCAGGTTCGTCTACGGGAAGTATTTTACCAATATAAAATTATTTCTTTCTTACATTTTTTATTTTGAAATAGAAGTAGAACGCATCCAATCTGGTCACGATGTGCTAATCACCCCGCTACCTACCCCGACGACTACTCACTCATTATTAAATAAGAAGCAAAAGAAACATGCTTCTATTACACGAGATGAAAAATAAATAAGAAATATCAACTAATCAAATATCAACGAATAACTTTATAAAGAACCGAAATTAAAACGAGTTACCGGAGTGCAAGTAATTGAACAAAGTTTCAAAAACTTGAAGGGCAAAAAGACTCGGAAGGAAAAAAACGTAAATCTGAAGCTGCAAAGTAATTTTCGAAACTTCTGCTCGTCCTCTTCGCCCACGGCCCACTGTTCTCGTCCTATTTATAATAAGTGACGTGCCGATCTTTTAAAAACCTTTCTTTCTTTCTTTGTTAATTCTCAGCCGTGTAAGCCCATTGTCCGTGGCCCACCATGTAGTTAAAATACTATTGGGCCCACTTGGTGAGCAAAAGTCCAAATCCAATTCGTATTTCCACTGAATCTATCCTCCGCCAATTCTTCATTTTCACTTGATTGAATTCGGACGGCCCAACGTCAAACACTGTTTAATATTTTAACTTTGCATATTTTTCTATCAAACTCTTCAAATACCTACAACACAATAATTAAGCATTAAATTTCGAATAACAATATTAAAATGACTTAGCAAAGATAAATTAAAGGGTGCTTATGTGAACATTTACACATTTATCACACCTCCAACTTACACTTTGCTAGTCCCGAGCAAAGAAAACAAATAATATAAATTCTAACTACATCACTTTTGTAGGACTCACGATTACACTTAGCACGTGCAACAAGCCTTTTAAACCCCTAGGCGATCCCCAGAGGACGAGTGGAGTCTCGTGAGGGTTTTTAGCAATGAACACCCACAAACATTGTGAATACTTCTCACATGAAACCCGAAAACCTATAAGACAGCTCAATGATATCCTAAGCAAAGAATATGAAGCCATCGCAAAAAGATAATGGGCATAAGCAGTTCTAAATACTATCAAGTCATAAAAATGAGTCACGGCACCTATACTCAGCGTGTGTAAACAAGGGCTCTAGTCACAAGTGAAAAATAACTAAAAGTTCTCTCCGGATCAAATCTTGACTTCAAATCTCACCGTGTCATGCACTCAATAAATGAAATCACTGAAAACAAGGTGCATATTAGATACTTTCAATATGTGCGGGTGGAAGATATGTAAATGAAAGCAAAATACTTCCGCACATAATTAATGACACGAAAAGAACGCTCTATAAAGTAGACACACGATCTCATAAAAAGAATACCAAGTGTTGGAAACTCTCTCCATCCACCAATTCACAGCCCAATGCCCCTAGGATCAAATAGGACTTCAATTCCGGTGATAACGTTAGGGTAGAGAAAGTATTTCAAGGTTAGGGTAACACATTCAAGTGTCCGAGAATAGGCTAACCACAACTTACATAAGGCAAATATAACAATGTGTGCCCTCTCTTTTTTCTTTAATTTTTTTTCCTTCTTTTCAACTCCACCACATCTCTTTTTCTTACTTTTAACACAATCCCACATTAAGAACAAGTGTTTCTCCTTTTCATAATAAGTTGGTGTCTTCCCTTTTTGTTTTTTTTTGAATCTAACAAAATAAAGAACAAAGTGATCCCTTCCCCCAACTTGAACTACTCAATGTCTGCATTGAAAGTATGAAAAATAAAGATAAGATAGAAACGTAAAAGAGAGTAGAGATATCACCTCGAAAAGGATGGGCTAAGCAGAGTAAACGATAGAGAGAGGGAGACCTCCTAACTTAGATCGAACAACCTGCAAAATGTTAGCCTCCAAGATAGCAAGAAAAATAACTAAAAGAAATAAATAAGGCAAGAAATAAAATGAAATACAAAAAATCATGCACTTTCTTCACACGAAAGACACGGGTACTACTTTTCTCCCAATTTCTCAAGTAAGAAATGGATGGCTATACCAGACCATCAAAAGAGAAAAAAAGAAAAAGAAATAGAGAAAGAAAGAGTTTATGTACGAGCAGCCAAACGCGGGTACCGAACATTTATCATGCCAATGAGAGCTAAGACAATGAATATAGCACTCCATTCTACACCTTTTATCAAGAATTGAACTCGGCCATGCCACAAGATAAGATACTTCGAGTAGCGCATTTGCCGAATTCGTTTTAGACATTTAAGTACCACCAAGTGTACAGTCCAAACTAGATCAATTTTTAAATTGTTGACAAAATTCACAAGATAGGGTTGATAAACTAAATTAAATTCATCAACACCAAGAAAATCAATCAGTTCCACATTTAAAAACTCTTGTGAAAGTGGAGACTCAGTAAGAGGGGTGACACCATCTAGAGCCGAGAGTATTTGATTATTCAGTGCGACTATTGATAATGACTCCTCAAAAGGCATATAGCCTTCACTAATGACAAGCGGCTCTATTTTCTCTTTTTCCCTTGCATCAGAATTGGTATCCTCAAAACTTTTAGTCAACTCACAAAATTGAAGCTTTTGGGCTAATTCATCTAGGTAAAATCCCAAGCCTCTTCAGCGGGTTTATCCAGCAATTCGTCAGTGGACCTGAAATTAACCTGGCTTGTCTTAGAATTTAAACCATGACAAAAGATAGCCATAAGACTGCCAAAGTACTCACAATTAAAACTCGAGCAAGAGAATACGGAATATTTAAATCGCTCCCAACACTGTGAAAAAGACTCATCATCTTGTTGATAGAAATGTGATAGTTCTTGTAAAAGTATATGAGTCTCATATGAGGGAGTGAAAGTTTTAAAAATTGTATTACAATCTCACTCCATGTCGATCTTGGACTAAAAAAAAAAATCAATCTTGAGCACTACCACGCAAAGATGCTGGGAATACATGTAAAAGAACCACTTCATCGCTAGCAAAAGTTTTCTCAACATGCGAAAAGGGATTTTCTGAAGCCAAATCATAAAATATAGGAAGTGACACTGAACAATCAAATTGTTTTGCATAACCACCATAGCACCTTGCGAAATGGGCCATTTTTTTTCTCTTTTCAACAATAATAAAAAACAAAGCTAGAGGAGCTATGCTGCCACCTCTATTTATGATGACTCAAAACAAAAACTAAGAAAAGAAAAAAAAAACTAACGACCCGAATTCTTAACACACATTACCGACCCCGGCAATGGCGCCAAAAATACTTGACGATTTCCTAGTCTTAAATTAATGGGTTGCCCAAAGCGTAGGGCGGAGACCGACGTTGCACGATATCCGGTAAGACTGTAGTGGAATTCATAAAGACGGTGACGTGTGCTAACTGAAAAACTCGGGTTGTTATAATTTAAACGGGCTCTTAGGTAGCCACCCCTTGTATTCGGTGTTGAGATATAACTAAACTTACGGAATTGTTTGGCTTTTTCAAATAATTAAAAGGAAGGTACGGTCGTAGGGTTCATAACACTCGCAATCGGCCCGGACTCATCTGCTCCAATCGGTGTTCTTTAAAACGTTTGATTTTAGACTGAAAAAGATACCCCGCAAGATGCGAACCCTTATGGTCGCCATTTACCCATACGCAACGGAGAATGAGTTTTGAACCCCCATTCCCTCGTTCACAGGGGCTCCGACAATGCCCAGGTTCGTCTATGAGAAGTATTTTACCAATATAAAATTATTTTTTCTTACATTCTTTTTTTCGAAATAGAAGCAGAATGCATCCAATCTGGTCACGGTGTGCTAATCATCCCGCGACCCTACCCCGACGACTACTCACTCATTATTAAATAAGAAGCAAAAGAAATCTTAATTTGAAACATGCTTCTATTACGCGAGATGAAAAATAAATAAGAAATATCAACTAATCAAATATCAACGAATAACTTTATAAAGAACTGAAATTAAAACGAGTTACCGGAGTACAAGTAATTGAACAAAGTTTCGAAAACTTGAAGGGCAAAAAGACTCGGAAGGAAAAAAACGTAAATCTGAAGCTGCAAAGTAATTTTCGAAACTTCTGCTCGTCCTCTTCGCCCACTGTTCTCGTCCTATTTATAATAAGTGACGTGCCGATCATTTAAAAACCCTTCTTTCTTTTGGGGTTGTTAATTCTCAGCCGTGTAAGCCCATTGTCCGTGACCCACCATGTAGTCAAAATACTATTGGGCCCACTGGGTGGACAAAAGTCCAAATCCAATTCTTATTTCCACTGAATCTATCATCCGCCAATTCTTCATTTTCACTTGATTGAATTCGGACGCTTGCATTGAAATTTTTATCCATTTTTTGTCTTTTTAATATTTTATTTACCCAAAAAAAAAAAAATCGGACGGCCCAACGTCGAACACCGTTTAATATTTCAACTTTGCATATTTTTGTATCAAATTCTCCAAATACCTACAACACAATAATTAAGCATTAAATTTCGAGTAATAATATTAAAAAGACTTAGCAAAGATAAATTAGAGGACGTTTATGTGAACATTTACGCGTTTATCAGATACAAACAAACGAGACACAATATGGAAATTAACATAATGATCAAGCTACCCCTTCAATTTGAACCGTCAATGTGCTATAGGACCAGTCATATTCAGTTCACAAATTAAAAGGGGAAAAGACTACTACAACTCATTACTCATCTTTGAACAAAACGACAAGTCCGATGTTCGAAGCTCAATATATATAGCGGTTCAAAAAAAAAAAAAGCTCAATATATATATATATATATATATATATATATATATATATTTGTACCTAACAATATTTGTACCAGTCGATGCATTCTAAAATTTACTCGTACCACTGTTCCGACTTCCGATGCATTTTAAATTATTGGATAATGTGAAAATCTTCTCATCTCGCAAGATCCCACAGGATCGAAAAGCCTAAAATGCACCGAAACACCAGTATAGAAAAAATTGGGTAATGAGGATTTGAGGGTGAAGATTAAGATGGTAGCTCGCTCCAAACGTTGATCGGTTGGAAATGTTTGTAGAAAGATGATGACAGGGGAATGGAGATTTCGACCGGGTTCACCTTCATGGCATTTCCACTATTCGCTTGATGCAACATTTGTCAAGTTTTTTTTAATAAATTATTATTATTTTTTATTAAAAAAAAAGATGATTAAAAGGGGAATGGAGATTTTGACCGAGTTCACCTTCAGGGCATCCCCACTATTCGCTGTCAAAGAGCATATAATCCCATTGAGGTGATGGTGAACCCTGGGCCACTACCCAAAAATGAGGCACAATTCAAAGCCACAAGTCGATTGATAGTTTTAGTATGTATGGCTCAAAACAGAGGAACGTGACATTTCTTTTTATAACTCAGGTCTCTGTGCCGGCTTACGCGCATCTCGATTAATCCTAGGGTCTATTCCTACCGTCCACTTGTGGGGAGTTAAAGTCGGGGCAAAGCTCTGTATAAACTGGCCCAAGGGTAGCTTTACCATTGTTTGAGAGGATTCAAGGGAACCCTGGGTTCAAAAAGTGCACTAGAATTTTTTTTATTTTGTGCATGTTGTTTGTTTTTTTTTTCTCTAACCTGGATTATTCTTACGAAGCCAAAGTAAATGAAAATCCATTTACATGTGTGGGTAAGCAGACGATACAGCTCAACAAAAAAAAAAAAACCCAACCCAATAAATTTGCAATCGACTAAGTATCTTTTACTTCACATAAGTGCTTTATATGGAAAGATTTTCTGAACAGTTTTGTCACCGCTAAACTGAAATTCTGGAGTCTAGAGACGCCTTGGATTGGCCCTGAAGGAGTTGATAACACTTGGGAAATTTCAAACCTGAAATCTTAGGAAGGAGCAAATCCCGAAATCCCGTGCCGATGTTTGTAGCTTCATGATATTTGTAGCAATTATCTTAGCAGAACCAAACAAAAAGACCCATGTTTGTTCATGAAAATGACCATGTCTGGCCTCAATAATTCGAAACCAGATCAAAATGTAGTCAACACGCGCTTTTATGAGAGAATAGCACGTGCATAACACAAACATTGCACAACAAGTGTTTGAAAAGTGACATGAACGAACAGCAGCCCTTCTGCCCCTCTACTTGAAAGATGATTGTGATTTGGCCTACAATTCTCACGGCTATAATAAGCGTTGCGAAGCTGTACACGGTTGGGTATTTGTCTATATGCTTGAATTTTATTTCGCATTCAAAACACAATTTGTACAAGCCCTTGTTTCCCACGTAAGGCGAAATTTGGAGTCTTCTCTTTGGAAAACCAGCTGAAACTCCAGAAAAAATATCTCACTGGTCATGGTTGATGGACGCGTGATCAAAGTTTGTTGCATTACTTTATGGGCACAGCTACGCCGTTTGATTTTAAATCAATGTCATCAGACGATTATAGCAAGGATGATCAGATGTCATAACCTTGGCTCTGTAACAAAGAAGTTTTTTTTTTTTTTTTTATAGGCAACAAAGACGATTATTCTAGTGTGAGTTTGAGTACTTACGAGAATGAGCCACTAAAAAAAAGTAGATGATGACTGACTGATGTGTTATTATAGCAACATGGTTTCATTTAACCATTGCCAATGACCAACTAAAACATACTAGTTTGGTTTTCTGAGGAAGGATCAACCTGAATAGTACTCCAAGAGCATCTCTCATGCTTCACAAGTTAAAAGGCCAGTTAAAGTTATACGGGGGATGATCGAAATATTGACGAAAGGCCGTACTTTAGTCATGTTGCTCCCATGGTGGAACGAGTACTTTGATTTCGCACGAAAGATGATAACTGATGATGTTATTATATGCTCATTGTGAGAGAAGTAGAGGTAAAAAGACGCCAAATTTTGGCTATAACTAACTTTGTCACGATTGTGGTATATAGGTAGTCTACTTGTGGATTCAATTTTATGTTCGGGTCTGGAATTTAAACAATTGGCATTTAGGTTAAGCTATTTATGCATCTAAAATTGAAACAATCTCATACTTTGAAGATCTTCAAACTAGTATTGGTATATCATTTTCAGATTTGATAAATTACGGAAGGCAAAGGTAACAGTCTTGTTGTCACATGAATTCACTCGAAGTAATAGTGTAATACTGTAGCAGGCCGAGTTTACTGGCTCGGGCTTCACCGAGCGTAACACCGAGCCGTGGGACCGACTGTCCATGTCCACTCCTAAAGCAGGTCTGATATAGCCTCGGCGGACCGATGATCCTAAAGCCTCCTGGCGTACTCCGATGAGTCTCGGCAACCGACGGTCCAACTCGCTCCTGGAATGTACTTTCCGCCTAGGCTGTACTTCACTCTCTCGGCTGCCCCAAGGACGAACGTTCTCCTCTAGACGCCTTCTTCGGCAAGCACCCTCTCGGCTAGCCGACTCCTAGAATGTCGGCTCATATTCGGTCTTGAACGGATGTGGGGGCCATATATCCATCCCCCTTCACGTGGGAATGCCACTCTGGCTATGATGACGATTGTGACGTCAGCCGAGCGGTTACCAGGTTGATGGTACCACGTGAAAGGGGGCCCGCTCGCTCACCAATCGGTTACGAAACCCTAGTTGATGACGTAGGTGATACGTCGGCCGACACGTGGCGATCATGCATACGACCTCGAAACAGGCTGGACGATCCCTATAAATATACAGTGATGCCTCCTGAAAGAGGTACGTACAATACACAACTCAAAACCCTAGACACTTTTCTCCTTCCTTTTTGCAAGAGAACTGATTCTTGCACCGGAGGATCATCCCGGAGAACCTCCGGCGTGGTCTTTAGTCGTGTTCTGTTTTGCAGGACTAAAGAGGATCAAGAACAAGAACCAAACCCCCTGAACAAAGACGATCGAGCCATCTCAAAAGGAGCCCCACAAATACCATGTCTCCTTGTAAAAATCTCGCCTTACCTGAAGGCACGGCTCGCCAATTTTATCTCTCTAACCTCTTGAAGGCTAATGCCCCATTCGCAAAATCCCAACTACAAAAAAACAATAACTCAAGTATATCCACTGGTTAACTTGAATCAACACAAAACAAACTAACAGTTGTAGTGTCCGCGTGCTTGTGGGATACTTATTATAGCTAGCCATTTGAATTCACATTATGTTGATCATGCTACCAACTATTAATCACATTCGGCAAAAAACCACTGTTATCACAAAAAACACTTTATGGGCAAAAAAATAAACCATGCTTCAGAATGTAAAAATATATAGGCAATATCAAAATCTAAAAATGTAATCTCACTTATAAAAATTGTAGACTTTCTAAGTTTCAAACTCCAACTAACTCCTTATCAAAAAAAAACTCCAACTAACTCGGTATCTGACTCACTGGTTAACCAATGCAACCTATAAAAAAACAGATGGCGCTTTAGTTCTCATATAGTAAAAGTACGTAAGCAATAAAATAAAATAAAATAAATATTGAATATAATAGTCTGATTAGAAGTGTTTGGGTTTTAGATATTGTGGATTAAAAAACTTAGGGTTCAAAAAGTAGACTTTGTTGAACACGAAGAAAAGAGGGAAACTTACTTCGTCTATGGTAGATGGTCACGATCAAGAAAGGTGAGAAAAGTTGGTGAATCTTGTGAGCTTGAGCCTGAGTAATTGAAAAACAGAAAACAAATTAAGTCGAAGTACAAAGGCTGTGATAATAAAATAAATAAATAAAGTCTATGACAAAAAAGAAGAATGATACCAATATTATAGCAACCTCTGTTGCTATTGAGAAATCAATGAGAGAGAAGAGAGGAGAAGAAAAGAAGAAGAGAGGTGGAGAGAAATGAAATGTCAAATAGCGGAAGTAAGAGAGAAAACAAAATTTTCATATTTTTTGCCACAGAAAAAGGAAAGAATCGGAAATTAAGGGAGAAAAATAATGGATTTTCAAATTTCGAACCTAGACAAATGATAACCTTTGGATGGATTGAATTTTAGCCCTCAAACCCTTTATTTAATTAGAGCCCTTTAATGTGCCACGTAGGATAGTTGTGAGAGAGACATTTTGCAAAACCGTTGTGTATTGTAATATAGATTCACTACGTCGAACAAAAAAGGAAGACTCAATATGTGAGTATGGAACTATGGATCAAGTTTGTCTCATCTCACAATATCTCATGTGATTTCTTAGGTGACATCAAATAGTGAAATAGGGCCAATAATATGGTTCCATTCGACGATCCGAGCAGTTCATGTCGTATGTTCCCATAAGCGCACCAAACATGCAAAAAAAATGATTGGAAATCGCTAATCGCAACATGGCCGACATGAACAGGGTATATGCTGTTGATTCAGTGAGAAGATTTCCCAAAAATAATTATTCCAAATTTAGTTGGCTCCAGGAAGGAGACAAAAATCAAATAATTTACACCATGAAAAAATCACAACTTGTTGAAATGAAACACAATTAGAGAGTGACACTTGGCTTCCCCTTTGCCGTCCATTTATAGGCAGGACAGTTCCAAGTAACACTCACATGCCTTATAGGCGAGCTAGAGATTATTCAGTGCCCTTGGGGCACCACGTGACGGTGCTCCAAGCCTTTCCTCACCCCACATTGTTGTGAGATCCTCACACTTAGTCTCGGCACCACATAGCAGTGCCTAGCGGCATGGAATAATTTTTCCTTCTAGGCCATTCCACCCTAACCAACCACCTCTCCAACAAAAAATGCCTATATATATGGTTGGAGCTTGAACCATTCTTTTCTAAAACTTAGCACAAGTTTAAATCCCTCCACTTCTATATAGTGTGAGATTAGAAAATTTCATCAGCATGGCTTTCTCTGCAAAGCAATCCTATGCCAAGTTCACACTTTCTAATCACCTCCAACCAAAACCCTTGGCTCCAAAACCTCAACAAATCACACCATTCCCGTCGAAATTCGCCGAAAAATCCAGCAAAACCGGCGTCTTAGCCCTAAAACGTCTAAACGTATCTTCCTCTCTTCGAGGTTTTAACTGCTTTGATGGCTCGAAAGATGTGAAGCCGCGAGGTTCATTAGTCCCCTGCAAAGCCTACGAAGCCCACCGAATTGAACCGATACAAATCAATATCGAATTCGACGAGGAAGCTAGGGAAGTTGCAGCCGGAAAGCTTAAGATTGGGATCTACTTTGCAACATGGTGGGCTTTGAACGTGGTATTCAATATATACAATAAGAAGGTCCTCAATGCCTTTCCGTTCCCTTGGCTCACTTCAACTCTGTCTTTGGCTGCTGGGTCTCTCATGATGCTGGTTTCTTGGGCTACAAAGATCGCCGAGGCGCCAAAGACCGATCTCAACTTCTGGAAAGCTCTGTTACCGGTAAGCATATATGCTCGGTGGTGCCTGATTAATCATCATTTTCAGAACCAAAAACAGTGAAAAGTAAGTTGTTTTTAGAAAAAAAAATTCAGAGATGATTTTCAGAATTACATATAACGGGCCAGATCCTCGTCAGTTTGTAGGCGAAAATTTGAGAGGTCGATGTAGTTTGGCATCTTCGGGTCCATTCGGATTGACTTCTTTAAACGAAATTGGTCATTTTATAAAGCTTGTCGAGAAGATTTATTATGCCAGAACCAAACATCTTAACTTCGGAGGACATTTATCCTTCGAAAGAAAAGATAGACATGCTGATCGAATAATCATTTATTCCTCGATGCGTATTTTCTGGTTATTCGTTAATTGATATCCGATTAGCGTGATTTTTGGTATGTTATCATGTCGTCAGTTTGTTTTTTTCCTTTGAATATAAAGTGGTGTTCTTTCTGGATGAACTTGGATTTAGGTGGCTGTAGCACATACAATAGGGCATGTGGCAGCGACTGTGAGCATGTCAAAGGTTGCAGTTTCATTCACGCACATAATCAAGAGCAGTGAGCCTGCTTTCAGTGTTCTGGTCTCCACATTTTTCCTGGGTGAGGCTTTTCCGCCGGCGGTGTACCTCTCCCTCCTCCCAATTATCGGCGGTTGTGGACTCACTGCAGCCACCGAGCTCAATTTCAACATGACCGGTGAGCAAGAAAACTTGAATCAAATTTCAAAACGCAAAAATTAAAATGCAAATCTGAAACAAATTTTGGAATTTGCGTTTGTTTTGTTGGCAGGGTTTATGGGTGCCATGATATCGAACTTGGCATTCGTATTTCGAAACATATTTTCGAAGAGAGGGATGAAGGGGAAGTCCGTCGGAGGAATGAATTATTATGCTTGCCTTTCCATGATGTCTCTTTTGATTCTCACCCCATTTGCTATTGCTATGGAGGGTCCCCAAGTCTGGGCTGCTGGCTGGGACAAAGCAGTTTCTCAAATCGGACCAAATTTCATATGGTAAGAAATTTGTCTTTCGACATTTCGACATTTCTAAATTTGGATTTTCCTTTATTTTTCTGGCTTTGAACTGTGAAAATGTAGGTGGGTGGCGGCACAGAGTGTATTCTACCACTTGTACAATCAAGTCTCCTACATGTCCCTAAACGAGATTTCGCCCTTGACATTTAGCATTGGGAATACTATGAAGAGGATTTCTGTTATAGTTGCTTCCATCATCATTTTCCAAACGCCAGTACAACCGGTCAATGCACTCGGAGCTGCCATAGCAATTTTCGGAACTTTTCTCTATTCACAGGTACAATTTTCCCCTTCCCTTTCCCAACATATAAGATTGTTTCATACATTTATAGCAATTTCCCTGTGAAGCACATTTCACATTGTAATAGAAAGATGAAAGGGCAATAGTAATGCGTTGGTCCATGTCTATGCAGGCAAAGAAGTAAAGACTGACCGGGCCGGAAGAATGCGTAAATTGGTCTGAAATTGACCATGGAGATTTACAAGCGGATGTTACGAATTCCGGCTAGAGGCTACTGCATCAGAAGTTGCACATCTCATGTCATGTATAGGGGAAAACAACTATTAGGACTAGAACAAGTTGTCGGGAGAGAGCAACAAAATATTTTTTCCTATGTAAGAATAAGTGAAATTGCAGTCTAATTACTACAAGGTTCGCAAGATTTGTAAACTGCTCATTGCCACAGAAGCCCATCAATTTAACCAAATGATGATAGTACCGCTTGCGAACATGACGAGACGAATAAAGTAAAAAAAAAGTTTATGCTTATTTTTGTCTTCATTAAAAAAAATTAGGATTTCAATGATTTTTTACTTTTTTAGAATCCTCTCGTCAGAATGAAGCAATAATCTTGAAAAAAGTCGACACACAACTAACAAATACCAAAAAAAAATTAAATAACGACAAAAAATAACCCATTTGGATTATTTGGCCTAAATAGGCCTTATTACCAACAAGTAGTGTTGTAAACAAGTTGAATAGAGTTGTTTTTAACAATGTTCAAATTCGTTCGTTAAGTTATTAAGCAAACAATGAAAATTTGACAAGCAAAACTTGAGCAAATTTTGCCCAGGTTTGATTCTTACTCAAAATTATTCACGGACCTTAATGATAAAAAGAGATTTATGCAATCGTACATGACTACTAATATACGATGAAAAGCCTTGGTGCATGGGCCTTTTCTCTTTTCTTTTCTCCTTTGGGTTCAGTATTCTCATTCCCTTAATTATTATTATTTCCTTAAAATTTGAGGAGCTTTTGCTAGTTCTAGTAAAATAAGAGGGTTTGCTAACTTCCACATACTAGGCCATGGATAATATGCATATAATGTCAAATAAGTTCAAATTTAATACGCATCTCATGGATATTATTAAACTTTCACATATATTAATGCATTTTTTTGAATATCGCTGCACTTTTTATGTATTATCCTCCGTCCTCAGAGTTGTGGTTAGAAATTTTCCAAATAAAAGTATCTGCCTTTTTATAGTCAAATTTCAATTTGACAATGTGATGGTCGAAATTTGGCTTAATACATTGTCACTTTAATATTTATGGAAATGTTGCTCTATTAATATTTTGTAATCATGCGATGTTCCTGGTCCAACTTATGCGAATCTCAATTTTACTTTGATACTGTTTTTAGCACAATTAGATAAATAACATTGATCGTGATGTGACAGTTTGGCGATGAGGACGGAATTCCCCTCTGCTCTCTCTTTCTCTCCAACCCTTTAAGAAGCCGCCGCCCCCAATCTCCCTCCTTCCCCTCCCCCTCAGGGTTTTACGTCCCAATGGGTGACGGGAGGGGAGGGATTTCTTCCCCTTGTGTGGTTTTGTTATCTCCGGTTCCTAGATCTCGGATATTTTCTCTCATTCTCCCTTCACCCCCATCCTCCTCCTCCTCAAACAATCATCCACCGCCTCTTCCGCCGTGTAGTCCGATAGCTTTTGGAGGTAGTGCTTTGCAGATCGTGGTGGCTGGAGGAGTCCTCCTCCCGCCAGAGTGGGAGATCTACGTTGGTGGATGAAGATTGCTCTGGTACGACGGACTAGCTCCGTTATCGGTTTTTCTTTTTCTTTTTTTTAGTTCTCTTCTTTGGTGTCCCCTGTGTGGAATTTCTCCCCGTTTGCGGGACTTCTATCACTCTTGTGTGGTTTTTGGTTGTTTTCTCTGCAATGCTCCGTCTGTTTGGAGCGGTGGGTTTAGTTTTTTTTTTTTGGTAAATACGGTGGGTTTAGTTGAAGTTGGGTGTAGTCTTTAGACCGATCCCCTCCTATTTGGTTTCTTGATATTGTTTAGGGATAGAGTTTCTTCTTGATGTACTGTTTTTTGGATCTATAATATCACTTGTTATCGTTTTGGCAAAAAAAAAAATAAATTTGGCGATGTAAAATTTGGTGAAACTTAAAAACTATTTAACCCACGATGATATTCATAATACAATTATGGGATGTGAGTTTATGATTTACTTATTCAAGTTGCCTGGAAAAAGTAGCAAAATCGGATAACTATAAGTATTTGATTCAATTTTCTTCTTTTTTTTTTTCAAAATTCATTCACATTTTAGAATCTAGAAGTTGAAAGATCCGAACAAGTAATTCATATTACTATCCGGTTTACCTCATTTGTTTCAGAATAACTGGAAAAACTATTTCCAAATTAATAACGGCTTGGGATCATTGGTTAAACTTGTCCCACATCGCTCATTTAAGCTATTCAAGTTTGGTTAATATATTCTAGAGATTACTCCATCTATTGTCAATTGGTTTTAGGTTGAAACCCTCCAAAAAATCTAACATGGTATCAGAGTTAGGTCTTGGGTGGTCCCCGAGGCAATTGCTCGGTTACTCCACACTATCAGTACCAGGAAATTAGGCGGGAATGAACAGAAATGCTATTTAACAGGTTCACAGTAAGCTTTGCAACATTCGAAACCAGCATACTGTTGAATAGGATCAACTGAAGAAAATGCATAGTACGTTCATTATAGATGACCTCAAGCATTTCAGATCAGCAAGCTGTAGCATAGAAGCATTATCGATGAATCAAATTTAATAAGTACAGTGTATAATCTAGGGCACTCAATCCTTCCCCAATAGCTACAGATTTCCTGTAAGTCCAATTTTAAGCAGTCTCAAGACTCTCAACATGTTGCAGTTTCATTATTTTGCCGAAACATGAGAACTACTCGCCAAATTAGTTTTGTTAGCTCGAAACATCACGAGTAGAACGTATTGTTCACAGCGTCTTCAACTGCCGAGTAATGATTTCATTTTCAATAGTAAAATTTCACCTTCCCCAAGGCTTTCTCACACTCGAGTATCCATTTGAGCATCCCTTCATTGTCCTCTCCAGGGCCAAAATCTTCCTCGTTCTCATGGAAACAAAATGCTATCTTTCGAGGTTTTCTGTTTTTTGCAACATACCTCTGTCTTCTCATCCACAGTAAAGCAATAACCTGAGGTACGAACCAGTCGTGGTATCAGAAATATAACAGCTACAATGGAAATGCTTCACGAACAGAATTTAATTAAATACAGAGAATTCATTCGTTCAAAAGTTTTCGGAAATTCCAAGCCACAAAGGAGAGCCTTTTGGTTTGAGATGACATAACCTGCATAACCATGTTTAGAATTTTGATACAAACATCATTTTGTAGTGCAAATTATGTTTCATATAGAGATGAAAACATGCAAGCACAAATAAATGAGAGGCTATCTATTGTACCCACATTTGGATCGGCGACTACATCATTGTCAGCATCAAGTTTTATGGTTAGAGTACTTAGATTACGCAATCCACGAAGAAAAGGGGATATTGTTTGATCTTGGTCTTCCTCGAAACGACGTACAACCACAGCCAAGTGCTTTAGATCAACAAAAACTCCTGGATGATGATAGTATGCGAAAACCTGCAAGCATGAGAGAGATCAGCCAATAAAGACGAAAACATAATAGGCTGCGCGAAAGAGCAAAACAACAAAGGGAAATTGTTCTTGCTTAATTACCTCGGTATTTAGTTTCAAAGTTCGAGTATATCTCACACTGTGAAGCAGCCCTGCTAAGAAATTGCGAGCAAATTCCTTATCTTGCCAAGTATGGTGAAAATGGAGAGTCTCAAGACTAATACTGGCTTCATCTAGACGCCAGAAATGCTCCAAATTGTCACTGTAACTAGCAGGAGGCCCTCTCCAGCTGAAGGACACGAGACTAGGTGCAAAAATACTGAACTGGAAACGTCGATAGTTAGGAAAATCGGAAGAAAAAACCACGTCCACAATCAAGTTTTCAAGTCTTTCTGCCCTAACGACAACCTTGCCCTGTTCCTTAAACAAGCAACGTCTCATACTGAAGTGCTGAAGCGAGGCACTAGTGATGCTTAGCTTGGAAGCCTCTGGAAATTCGCAAGCGCATAGATTTAGATGTTGAAGAGATGAACTAGAAATACTCATGTCCTTGCTCCTATAGCAGGTAACTTTGTAAAGGCATAAAAACTTGAGAGATTTGCAGGAAGTAGAAATCCAGTGTCCAATTCCTCCCCCAGAAAAAGTTGCACAGAGTTCTACATTAGCCAGGGTTAAATCAACAAGAGAGGCGAAGAATCCCGGTTGCAATAGAAGCCCACTGCCTTTCATGTTCAGCGTTAGCTCTCGCAACGATTGGCAATTTGAGAGGCACGGGGGAATCACAAAGAGTTCACCATCACCTGGAAGAAAAAATTATTATGCAAACATGTTTTATTTTGAGGACGGAAAAAGGCCGGATAATGACGGGGGATAGAGGAGACATGGCGAGTTTATGATATAATGGATGGATCATCTTATGTACCATGGAACTAGTTTTATGTTTGGTTGAGTGGGACAAGGAAAATAATAAAGGAAGAATGATTATCCATTACCATTAGTTGAGGAGTGAGATACTCCAGTAAGGGGAGTAACTAATATCACCCTCGTGGTTATTACTGTATCCCCAATACAGAGGACTACATTATATCCATTTGGGGAACTATTCTTAGCTGGGTCCATCCCAATACTTCAGTCTCACTCCTTATCCCTCCCCAACCAATGTCTTGAATAAACCTTAGTCCCCTTGGGCCTTGTTTGATAACAGAATAAGTTACTCAATGAAGTGAAATTGGACCGGATAGAATTAAAGTAGGATTATATCATTTTCCCTCTTCTTTTTCATGCGTTTAGATGTGGGACTAATTGATCTTTTTTAGTCGAAGTGTCGGACTAACGAAATGCAATGAATTACCATATCTCTTGTAATCTTATTAGTTATTTCGGTAGTTGGTTTGCATTGAACGCCCCCCTGCTATTCCACTAATCTGGCAAGGTGTATGATGCAGCTTTTTTGTCAGAAGTTATGCTTCCTAAATATCCTGAAAAAAGTTTTTTTCGGTAAATTAATTCATTTAACCAAAAGTGCAATAGCTACAGAAACACCGGGGCATACCCCTGACCCTACATCAACACAGCAAAAACAACCCAAAAGAAAAACCATATTACCAAAGAAACGCAAAACGCAACACAGCAACTACAGTTCCACCAACAAGGCTAGAGAGACAAACATATACAATTCAAAGCACCAAACACTGTCCTAGCCATAGCCTAAGAACAAACAACTATACTTACCAAACTCAGCAGAAAAAAGCCAACTAGAAGGAACATCAGTTATTGATATGAAACACGTTAGAGGATGTAGACCAATCCTCACATAACTTCTTATTCTGAGCAGTTAACTTCAAGGTCCCCCAATCACTCAGCTTAACTCTGAAGCCTTGCAAACTGAGCCAGCACGTGAGGCCTTAGGTTGGAGAATCCTCATATTCCTCTCCTTCCATATGAAATAGATAGCTGCAGCCAGATGCGACTCCATGAAATTATGAGTATGGGACCATTCACAAGCTTAATACCAATATGTCCCTTAAATCCGTCTATCAAATATGTCCGGTATTCAAAACGAAAGGCATTAAAAATGTTAGAACGTTAGCCAAAGGGTGGCTATACGTGTCTTGCAAGCACAAGTCTCTAATTCTAATTCGAATACTGTCAAAGATACAGTCCTTTCAGTTCAGGCCGCAGTTTAGATCAGGCCACCAGAGAGTACTCTTGACTTTTGACAGGACCGGGGCAGCGATCAGTTCAGGTACAATTACATAATATAAGCTGGTCCGGATACCGCTAAACCCAATTAAAGCATCTGCACCCCTCACCCTTTTTTAAACTCGGAACCTATCTGAGTAAAATCCCATAAATCTCACTCCAGCCCTTGACTTAATAAATCCATATCAAAATGAGTTTTATTCAAAACTCTAACTAAATCAAGGGAGACTCAAATCCATACACAATTTTCTATGCTTATTAGATTTGAACCTACACAAATGAAACTTGTACTCAAAATTTATGCTTATTAGATTTGAACTTACACAAATGAAACTTTTACTAAATTTTGGGTGAAAATCTGAGTAAAGGCTGTAGATGCTCTTACAATAAAACAAAAAACCCAAAAAAGAAAAAAGAGCAGAGAGAGGTTTGTATAACCTGGAAAGACCCCAATATCAAGCTCTTGAACATTGCAGTCTGCAGCGTATTTAACCCAGTCATCTATCAGTGCCCCTGCCCTTTTGCAGTAGGGCTGAGCGCAAAACCACGAAAGGCGCAACCGATGGATCCCCACACCGTTGCGCCGGCCCAGCACTCGATGAACGAAGTCCTGGAATCCCTGGCAATTCGATCCGCATCTTTTCAATGCAAGAAAGTCGGCTTCCAAATCCAAGTAGGGGCTCGAAGTGCATGCGTCTCTGAATTTTCTTGAGATCCCACTTATACGGGGGATGTCGTTGGTTTCGAGGTACGAGAAGATGAGGTGAATCACTGGGTTTGGGAGATCGCTGAATCTGTCCTCACTGGGTACTTCCATGATTCATTTCAAATCTCTGAAGTAGTCATAGGAGTAGTATTGGGCAAAAGAAGAACTGGGTATTTGAGCAAATGAAAGATTCGCATGTACAAAGAAGATGAAGAAGGAGAGGAGGAGGAGGAGGGGAATCACTTGTTTAGCGGGTCAACTAAAAATTTAAATACAGAGGCAACTAAAAATTTGAGTCGCTTTTTTTCGTCTTATTTCTTCTCATTTTTTATTTATTTATTTTTATAAATTGTTAGTTCATCCCAACAAGAGGAATGAAAAAAGTAGTAATAGAATAAAGACAAAAACTTATGAAATGGTTAAGATAAAAAAAAATTTGGTACCTTTACTAATTTCAACTTTCAATGTACTCCATTCATGTGCGTGGGGTCCAATGGGATGAATTACAAGGTATGTGAGATCTATCATCGCTTGGTACTTTCATTCATGTGTGTGGAGTCCAATGGGACTAAAATTAACCTCAATTGCTGGAGTAATTGCTACATCTGTCCCAAAATATTTCCACCTACATAACGGAAATCTAAAACAATACTACTTTGTTTTTAAGAACAAATTCAAACCTTTTTCAGAAATTAAAAGAACTCATTGAGATTTAGTAAATTTTTGAAAAAATTACTCTGTATATTTTTATTGAGAATTTTGTGTTATTTTTAAGTTATCCTTTTATTGACAAATATTATTATTATTATACTCCCTCTGTCCCATAAAGAACTTAAAAATAATACATTCTTTCCAAGAAAAAATTCAATTTTTCTCTCAAAAATTAAAAGAACTCATTTATATCTAGAAAAGTTATGAAAAAAATGAAATTTTCTTGAAAAGAATGGGTTATTTTTAATTCGCTAAGCGGACCGGATAAATTTTATTGGATGGAGAGAGTAATTTATTTTTTTTAGAGAGGGAGTAATAATTAGAGGCCTAGGCACCATATCCCTTAAAATTCAACATTTTCACTAAACAAATATAATAAGATACATGAAAACTATCCATGAAAGTGTTCATAAAAAAAAAATGAAGGGTTCTCTGCATATTTTTTTCATGGATACTTTCATTAGATAATTTTCATGTACCGTACCAATTCTCCAAAAAAACATCATATGAGCAAAGAAACAATCCAAAAGAAAGACTAGATACCAAAACCATTTCGAAAGACCGATCTTCAAAATGGAAACAAGGGTTTGCAACAAGTTTGAGCTCATCAACCCACAAAATTAAGCTCCACAAAAAACACACAAACAAACAAGGTGATGCATAGGAAAGTTCCATATCTTTACCCATGCAAAACCATAGCCCTTTCAAACAAGGCAAGAGACTCAAGCTGTGAACATAAAAACCAACAAACTGAAAGCGCCTTTAAATTGTTCTGTGCGCTTTTGTTTGGAGAAGTCAATTCCGAACCACTAATCCTTGAAGCTTCGGCTAAGCCTAAATGATCAGGCCCAACACCATCAACAAGCATACGCGGTGCGATCTTGCCTTCTTTCGCGCCTTCTGTAGCTATGGATCCAGCAGCTATTCCACTGTTCCCTTATTATTCACTAACTGCAATCAGAGAGACAGAAACTTACTATCTATTGCAAATACCAGTACTACAAAGACAAAGACAATTACAATACTTCTGGTGCGAATCGAATGACATCAGAAGGAAAAGGATATAGTGCATATTCTCTTCACCGTTCTGTTGGGGTGCATGAAGCAATACAGAAACCATGAAAACGATGTATCGTTGTTGCAAAAATGTTCGGTTTATAGAAGTAAATCGTCCCTGCTTAAATGGTAAGTGTAAGGTGAAAGGAAGACAAGGTTCTCTCAAATGCCGTAAAATTTTGTTTGCCAAAGCATCGTAAGTATTCGCCTTTTAGATGCATCTACCTTGGAGTATTAAGTATGCCATGCAGAGTAATTCACAATTGACAGATTAATTTACTCACATTTCAGGCATTGCTAGTCAAGCAAGTCTGCTTCCCACTGCAGCCTTAAGCCGCTCCACAGTGCAAGCGATGAGGTTGTTGACGGTCGTGACTGTTCCAAGGGCGAGTTTTGCATCCGGAGCAGAATCAACCAAGATCTGGAACGCGGCTGTTATAAGAGTTCCACCGGAGCCACCAGTGCCGCCTCCTTGTTGGTTTGGTGGCCCGTCTGGTAGTATGGAAAATCCCGACGGCAGAAGAGCCACGTAGTCTGGATCTCCCCCACCCAATACCATTTCGATGGCCTGAACATCGACGGGGGCATAGACGACAAAGGAGCCAGTCGGATCACAGCAACTTTCTTGAATTATCAGCATGTTGCTTTGGTCTCCATTGACGCCCTAAGATGATTCGAACGGGTGGATTACTCCAATGCTTGAATCACTCATGTTTTCGAAAGGAAAAATAAGAATTAGACAGACGATAAAACAGAACCTACAACTTACTTTTACTCGAATGAGCGATACACAGTTGCCGATTTCTCGGCCATTGGAGACGTGTACTACTTCTTCAACCACACCACCATTGCAAAGGATGTCCCACTGTGGCAAACAGGCATCAAGGGGTGATCAGTTCCGGGTACATTCTTCAACATCAATTCTTAACACATTTCATACTTAGAAAACCAAGCAATTAGTTCATTGAATTTGCACCATCCTTAATAGTGTCATACTGAAGAAACATGTGTACTTTATTTTGAGATACCTCGGTTCGAAAGCTCTCATTGCGAAGAAAACCAAACACTCTCTTGGGTGCAACCGGGAGCCAGAAGGAAGTCGCGGCACTAATAACAACTCCGGAAGGGCGGCCCGGATTGTTTACGCTCTTCTGCGTCATAACTCTCACGTCATCGGCTCCGCTTCCTGACAGCGCGGTCCACGTCTGAGCAGTGGAGGCACCAACACCACCGCAGAAGCTTATCACCATTCGCTCCGCCAGCTTCAGCATGCTCCTCCTTCCTCCTGCAGTATCAACCAAACCAGAATAAAAAATTTGAGCCAACCAAAATCAACTCGAACGAAGGACATCTTGCGATGGTACTATTTTTCTTGTGCTAGGGAGAAACGTATGATCACCAGTATTAGAGAGATCGTTAGGGGGAACGTTTGTTGCCATGGCACTGGCAAAGCGCTCGCATTGCCTTTCAAGAGTAGAAGTCCAGCGTTTAGCCCCGAACGCGAGGCCAGAGTTGACTAGCGGCCTGTAGATGTTATGAGTACCGCTGTCATCCACTTCAACATGTTCTACCCATGTAACCTGCAACATTTGAGGAACACAGAGAGAGTCAATGTTCAGTACTAATTGTGTAAGGTATATTAGCTGTACAAAAGGAAAGTTAATGCAGAAATTTTCGCCCGATTTACCAAGGAATCCTCCCTGTTTATTAGCCAATAGGGTTATCTAACTGTTACCCTGTGATGACATTAATTCAATATACTTCACCTTTGAGTATCCATTGGGCATTTCCTGAATTAAACATCCAGATGGCCTTCTTCGGCATCTCGCTAACGCAGCAGGGTGCAAACTGTCCGGAGAGAAGTCCACCACTGCCCAACTCCCGTCACCATGGTGCTTGCAGTACCTCACAAAAATGGTCTCCCGAGTCGGGACGACTGGCGAAAGCACTTGGAATTCAGCACTCATCTGGAAATCAAAATCAAAGGTTGAGTTATATGGAATGGATTGGCAATGGCAAACAACATGATAAATGAAGCTCCGTGTACTTACCACTTGTATGGTTCCGTTGCAGTTTCCTCCTACTCTTGTTGATAGAACTTCGAGGATCATAGCTCTTGCGACGATCCCAGTAAACACACTCGACCATTGATTCTAATAATCATCAAAGAAGGTGAGTATTAAACCTCTAGTATCTGTCTAGTGGTACAACACTAAATTTGATAGTACCGAAAACAGGTCACCTTGCGGTAACATTCTAAAAACGACGTTGTCACATAATTTTAGATTAACTTTCTGTGGTAGCATCCATAACATTAACATTAAAATTTATATTTTCTTACTTAAATGGTCTTTGATCTTTTCGTGTATTCATCTCGAAGGATTTATCATCCATGTAACATAGCTTACCATCTATCTTTTCCAGGTTTCATATAAAAAGTTATGGTGGCAAATCGTTTTCTGATAAATCTATCCATGTATATGAGTCTTACCACATCCATGAGAATTTCAGCAAGGTTACTGGGGCTCATCATGACAATGCCAATCGCACGCGATGCTTCAGATTTGAGAGCCGGAAGTCTACGCCCAAAACCACCGGAAAATGCCCTGAAGTACTCTTCTTCATTCAGCACAAAACCGCAGCTGCTGTTGTCGATACCAGGGACCCAAAGCGGTTCACCAATTCGGGCCATTCTGATCAACTCTTCCATGGCTACACCAGCAAGTTCAAGTATCAACTGCTTGTCCACCTGATATCCAGTTGGTCCACCAGTTGACCTAAATATGTCCCCTGCTCCATATGGTAGCTCCCCTCCAACACCTTGCTCATTGACCAGTGGCGAATCCATAGTGAAGTTTAGAATAGACTTGCCGGTGTACTGAGCTGCCATGGCTGCAATCTTTTCCACCTAAAAACAATGGAAACAAAAAATATAGCAGCACTGGTGCAGATTCTTAATTTTTGTATATACTGCATAAATGTTTCTCAATATAATCACTTTGAGAACTACTACTACTAAATGGTAACGGTAGAAAGAACAAACGTCTTGGGATTTGGTCAAGTGGGCATAAGAAAGCAAATAAGTAATTGCCCTTCATGAGGTCGTATGTTCGAATCTCATGGTGACCAAAAGATTCCAAATCTTGGGGCTATTGGAGGGTTTTTCCGATCGTTAACTTCAGACTCCCGAAATTAGTCGAGGTGTGCGCCAGCTGGCCCGGACATATAAAAAAATGTAGAAAAGGACAAAATAGTACTAGTAGTAGATTTCAGTTTATTGTAGCTAACTTATAGAGGTCGATAATAAAGCAGGTTTTGGATGTCTCTTCCGGGATTGCACAGGAGCTTGGAAGTTGGGCTTCTATGTCGACAAACTGACTAGCAGGTCCAGTCTAGAATCGGAACTCTGGGCGATCTACCGTGGCCTCACTATCGTCATGGAGAAAGGAATTCTGAATGTCAAGATAGAATCAGATTCTCTTGATCATGCTGTCAATCTCATCAATGGGGCTCCTGCTACCCGAGAGCACCAATTTGCGGTTCTGATTGAGGACTCAAAGGTACTGATCCTATCCAGCACTGGCCTCCATTACTCATGTCTACTGACTACCGTATGGAAAACCAAAGCGCGGACAATCTCGCTCCACTTGGGGTGGAGCAAGAGGAGAAATTGGTGGTTATATACTTATGAAATTCCAGCTGCTACCATGCTGTTTAGTCGCGATGATTACCCGGGGGCTAGCCACCTCCAGGCTTACGACTGTCGTGTACTTCAAAACTAGATACTTTATCCTCACGATTCGGTTGTGTAAGGCTATAACTCTGTAAGTTTTATGAATTTCCGTTGCACCAAAAAAAGAAAAAGAAAAAGAGATAGCGATGATACCTCGTCTCTCAAACGAGAATTCTCGATGAGGAGCTGATGTTCCTCGAAAGACAATTCCGGTAGAGCGGTGGGGCCTCCGCAAGCAGGGCAAGCGGCATTGTTGAGAGCCTCCTTGTACCTCATGTTGTCGATCCTGAGCCTTTCGTTCTCCACTCGAAGCTGCGAGTTCTCATGCCTCTCATGTTGCATCTACTCACCATTACATACATACGAACTAGTTCATTAATTAGTACTCACACAAGTTTACAAAGAAAAGAAATGAAAAATCAGAGTAAAAAGACAGGATTGGGTTGAAGCTAAGGTAAAATTTCTAGGGACACCACCACGACAGAAGTGTGTGGATCCCAATTCAATATGGGATAGAAAAAGGGTCTGGGCACTACTGGGCGGTACGCCTATGGTTACTGACTAATCTCTCTAAAGCAAGACCCTCTAGCATGGTTAGACAATTCTTTCATTTTGTTAACAATTTTTCGTATTTCCCCATCTTAAGAAATCTCCTTTATTTTTTCTTTGGACTTCATCTTTTTTTTTTATTAATTGTTCAATTCATCTCGACTAGAGGAATGAAAAAAAGCTGAAGAATATAGTATTTAAAATCTTTTATTAAAGCTAAAAGGGCTAAATAAAATTTGCAAACTCCTTTTTCTTTTTTTTTAGAATGTGTTTTGTGAAATTAAAAAGCAAGTATATGGTACTTAAAAAGTTTATTAAACATTCAAAAAGCTAAAAATTAGAAAATATCAAGAAATTAAAAAAGAGAGTGTATTTGGAGAAAATGGGGGTGTGACAAAAGTTCTTCTTCTTTTTCTTTTTTTTAAGAGTAACAAGTAGAAAGCGTTTGACCTTCAATTGGGTGCGCTTGTTTTGAAACCAAAACTTGATTTGCAAAGGCTTCAACCCCAAATCAAGCCCAAGTTCCCTCCTTTGCTTGTCATCTGGGTGTGGACACTCTTTGAAGAATCTGGGCCCCCAACCAACAGAAACGGAAACAGAACAAACAATGTCAGTTGACAGGTATAACATGTTTATCTTAGTATCCGAATGAACACGATATTTTCAACATACAGCCAAAATAAGAATATATGGCTTGTCTGCTGTCCATGAGATGCGGTCCGAGTGATCGCAATCGTCGGATAGTGTTTTTAATGGTCCAGGTTTGTTTTCAATATTTTACTGGTATTAAAAGACTTTTACCGGAAAAAGATTTAACAAATCTGAACTATTGATTTTCAATATGAACGGTTCAGATTGAACTGCACATCCTTCTCTGCAGTTCAGAGAAGCCGGATCAAAAAAAAAAGGGTAACAAAGAACATTCAAGAAAGTAAGAAAGCATAGTGTAGTTTGGTTGCTGTTTTCAGTATTAGTACTGTAGGATGACGAATTTTTACTGAAATACCCAATTTATAGAAAGGGAAATGGTTTTGCCACTCCCTTTTTTGTTAACGCCACTTTCCTGCAAGTGTATTTTTGGTGCAAAAATACACTTGTAGGGGAGTGACATTAACAAAAAAAGAAGTGGCAAAATCAACAGCCTGTAGAAAATATCGTTGAAATAAAATGACACAACAAGATTGGGTTTTTTTTGGGCTGCTGATTTTGCCACTCTCTTTTTTGTTAATGTCACTCTCTTGCAAGTATATTTTTACACTTGCAGAGGAGTGACACTAACAAAAAAAAAGAGTGGCAAAATCATTTTCCTTTTTTTGTTTTGATCTTTTTTATGTTCTGGAATATAGTTTCTAAAAAAATACTCTATTATATGCAATACTGATTCCGAATAGAAAATGGCTCACGCTTCCATTGTTTGGATCTGATGCTGGGTGTGGCGGTGATAGCGCCTTTTCTTCTTGTTCTTCCGGCCGTTGCCGTCTTCTGGATCATCATCAACATCGGAGCCACCCTCCGGGCCGTTTTCGCTTCCGGATAGGCTGTCAAATTCATCGTCTCTGTTCCTTTCGAAGCGGTTTTCTTCTGTGCCTTGGCCTATGTGAAGTGAGTTAAACTGGCCGTCCGTCATGTTAGGCTGCTGCAACATGTCCTTGAACCATCAGCATTCTATGTAAAAATCACTACACACAACTCTTGAATTCTTGCGAATATTACATTGCAGAAATTCAAGATTTGCCAAAGTTCTCAAATAGCGCAATTATAGACGTTCTACGTATCGAGACCATTTGTTCCACTCCTATTCATATGATGCCTTACACAGCATTGCATTTCTCTAAGCCAAATCGAAGGGCGGCCGAGACCAAAAAAAAATAAAAAATTGCAACAAAATGCTCAACATTAGCACCAAAATTATGGCATCTCATGATGGGGCGTGATGCATTATACTCTTGTAAGGCAGCTTGCCCTACAGAATCCCCGGATCCTCTCATTATTAGGCATCCCATACGAGAGCTTCCTTTGTCACTTCCTAACTTTGCCAAACCTTTGCTACAGCTGCCCTAAAAGAGGTCGCTATTTTGTATTACCTTGGTTATTACTCCATCAATGAAGTTTATGTTACCCCCAAAAATAGTAATGAGCTCCTTTAAAACCCAGTTAAATCCCACCTCGATCATCACAACCACTTTTTATTTTAATTTGAAACCCAGAGAAGTGTCGATTTCCAGTTCTGATCAAGCACTTACAAATATCAAAAGGAGTTAATTTGTCACGAAAAAGGATTGAAAAAAATTAAGCCTTACAAAATGAATGACTCTGATTTTCTCTTTAAAATATTTGGAAATTACACCTTACAAAATGAACTACCATGATGTTTTACAAAATATAATTGCAAAATTAAACCTTAATAAATGAACGACTCTAATTTTCTATAAAAAGATATACTTGCAAAATTAAGTCTTTACTAGGTGAATAGTGTTCCCTCACTTTTTAGATGAATAAATAGAATAACACTTGTTTGTTAAGATCTCTTATTAGTATCTAACAAACAACATAAAAACATTACCCCTAAACTTAAGTTCTTTTGGGCACATAGAAAAAAGCAAATCAAATGTTACATGCATGTCTAACAGCAAAGATTTTTTATATTTTATTTCCACTCGACAGATGTCTAGCCTACTCCTAAGAGGATGGGAAAAGAGTACTGCTAAGCGGCATAAGGGTGGGGCAAGCCCAAAGGCCATCAACCATCACACCAAGCACTTTCGCTCCTTGCGAGAATCAAACCCTCACCTTTCACAAATAAAAATAATTTTGGTATTAGAAACACCTTTGAAAAAAGGTGGTATATATATATTTTTTACAAAAAGGTGGTATATTGGAGCAGAGGATTTATTCTAATTATTTTTTGATAACCAGGTGTCAGGGCCGGCTTACGCCATATCGTTAACTTTAGGGCCACATAAATTAGTCGCGGTGCGTGTAAGTTAGGCTAGACATCCAGTTATAAAAATAAATAAATAAGATATTAAATTCCTTCTACCGGCGGAGTAAACTATGGGTTTTCCATCACCATCATTTCGGGCCCCACGGTGTGTTATTTGCCGATCTGAACCGTTCAGAGTAGTATTCTCATTCAAAAAATTAGTTCATCAGACATCAATAGGCATATCAAAATTTAAATTTATAAAACGGATGGTCATGGACACTTTAACTTGACAAGATCAGACCGTCCATTTTATAAATTGAAATTCAACTTTTGATTGGTCTATCGATATCCAATTACAAGATTCTGATTTTTTGCGCGAATATATAACAATATGTGCCTTACAAGATGAGCGGTTCGGATTATAACAATAAACGCATGGTGGGGTCTACAACTGGCGGCGGCGTAAAACCCGCCGGCAAAAAGAATTTAATCTCAATAAATTAAATTAATAAACCGTACGTCTAAATATTTGGAGAGACAATGTCTATGTTCAATTTAGGACTGAGATGTAAGGAAAGAAGAGCTAATCTGAATCCGTTATCAACACCAAAATTGAGTAACGGAAACAAATTCAGTGGAGAGTGACTATATAACCCACGTTGAAAATGAGTTGACCAATTTGTTTAACTGAAATCTCTCCGGAAGACCACATGAGCTTTTCCAATGTCGACAAGGATTTTATTTGAAAAAGAAAAAGATATTGATCGACTTTAATTTCCCACCACCAACTCACCTTAGTCCAAAAATTTTAAAAAAAACAAAAACAAAAATTTTCCACTTGTTTTTTTCTAGGTAATGCAGCGGTTCCGGGTCAACTTGCACACATTTTGAACTAATCCGTATCACAGTCGTTTCACATGCTTACACGTGATTTTTCACTTGTTTAGGTGAAGTTCTTAGATTAATGTATCACATTCTCTAAAAAGAGAAAGTCTTCAATACGCACCCCTTTAAGGTGTGTACCATATGTACCTATTGTGTATTTCATATTGTTCCACCTCATAAAAAATTACTTGTAGGACCGGTCATTCGTAACATTTTATTTCGTATTGTAACTTTTATACTAAAAATTCGTAACTTTTCATCAATATGATTCGTAACTTTTTAACAATAGATTCATAACATTTTGGGAATCATAAAATTTTGATGTGTTTCAACGAGGGTGCATATGATACACACCCAAATAAGTGGTGCGTACTGCAGCACTTCCCTCTCTCTCTAAAATGGACAAAACCAACGATAGTAATCTTACTCGATTTTCCTGTTGTTTTATCTTTCGTGGACTTTATTGATGTTTTGCTTTTTCCATGAAACTGGTGGAAACGATCATATAAAAGGGAGTTGATTGAAACAACGTACGAATGAAAGATCCCAAAGGAACACGTAAGTGTGTGAAAGATTATGATTTAAAAACCTGTCCAGAGGCAAGACCACGGGAAGAAGATGCGATCAATCCTGCCATGCTGCTTCTCGTTACCATCTTCCTCGCTGGAATCATGTTTCCTGGCTCCGTCCCTGTTCACATTCACATACACGTATAACAACGTACGCAAAAGATACGAAAGATTACATAAATGTACCTTCTTTTCTCTTCCTCTCGTGGGATAACTTTGTGTCTCAGACATATCTAAGGATGTCTGAAGACAAGTAACAAAAGAAAACTAGAGCTGGCTGGTTTTTCACTGAAGCTGAAAATATACTAAAAAGGGTCCACCTTTTTTTTTTTTTTTTTCAGAAATAGAAAAAGAAAGACGAAAGATTGGGCTAAATCATTTACATTGAAAACGAGTCGTTTTTTTCTTTCTCTTTTTTCGTCGTCATGAAATGGGTCGTATTTGGAGTCCGATTTTATCCACCTAATAGGGGAATGTACGTACAAAAATCTATTCGCATTCGTTATCTTTTAAACGCGACTCGATTACCCGATCTAGTTTTTCGCTAGAAAGAGCATGAAATTAAGTATAAAAGGATGGTGGAAACATGTATGCTCAATAAATATATATATATATCAGATTTTCAAGCTAATGAAACCACTGAAGGAAGTGAAAAGAAAGAAAGAAAGAGAGGAAGAATGTGCTAGTGCTAAAAATTCTTAAACCAGTTATATACCTACTTGAATGGGAAGACTTGATAATCTCTATGTTCTAGAGAGAGAGATTAAAGAAATGGAAATGTGGGTAGTCGTGGGGGGCCTGGGGGTGTTTATATAGAAGCAGCCGAGTGTGTAGAGATTGAGAGATGAAGATGAGAGAGAAAGCGACACACACTGTTACTTACGCCAGGGAGGATAAGAGAGAGAGAGAGAGAGAGAGAGAGAGAGAGAGAGAGAGAGAGAGAGAGAGAGAGAGAAAAAGCAATGGAAAAATAGGTTTGTTTAAAAGAAAAAGTTGGAGAAGCAAATCGCAAAATTCTGGCCAGACATTTAATAGCCGGGAGCTGTAATTGCTTTCTAGGGAGAGAGAGAGTGGGGGTACTTGGTTTTCAAAATTTTAGTGTTTTTACTGATTTTTTTTTTCAAAATTTAAGTTTTTTTTCCCTTGCCGTTAAAAAAAAAGTGTGTTTTTTTTTTTTTCCCTCAAGGAAATGAGTGGACCAACATGTATATGTTGTATCCAAATAGAAATTTTGGAAAGTCATTTAATCCTGGAGATAAGATAGGGTATTTCGATGATAGGATTTGGATTCGTCGAAGTTTGGAAAGTTCGTAAAGTCCGTATCCCGAAAAAGCTGGCTTTCCTATTATGTGGCCGTATTTCCCGGCTACCATTATATTGGAGATAGAATATACAGCGCATGAAAAGACCAGCAGATACGAGTCTTAAACATGCTACGCTGGCAAAAAAAAGACAACGCATGCAAGTATCACGAAGTTTAGAAAGTTCTTAAAGTCCGTATCTCGAAAAGGCTGGCTTTCCAAATATGTGGCCGTATTTCCCGGCTACCATTATGTTGGAGATAGAATATACAGCGCATGATGAAAAGGCTGGCGGATACAAGTCTTAAACATGCTACGCTGGCAAAAAAAAAAAAGGACGTTGGCAAGATGAAATTTGAATGTGTCAACAATTCATGAAAAAATTCTCTAACAAAACATGGAGAACAATTTAGGAAGAAGAGAGCACACAACATTTACGTGACTAAATAATTAATGGGGCATAAGTAGCAACGCTTTGCATAAATAAGTGGAACTACTTTATAGTTTATTTGCATGAGAGAAATTCCATTAATCTTAGAGGCTGAGCATTAGTAGTGCTAATTTACTGAAGTTGTGTGAACTGATAAGGGTTTATGCTACTAATATTTGGTGACTAATCATAAAATGCAAAAGCTTCACAATTAATAAGTTGTGTCTTTGCTTTGATTTGACAAAATGGTGAAACATATATATTGCATACTCTAAATATTACTACCGTTATCGCAGAAGTTGCTAAGTTGTTGAATAATTAGGTGGGTGAAAATGAAAATTATTTTATGTCGACTTTGGCGGTTGTTAGTTGCTTATGTCCAAAAGGGTTAGGTTTTTCGAATTTTCGCAACATGGTAAGAACGGTATGAATGGACAAACACAAGCTATAGTTAAAAAAAAAATTATGAAAGGAAATTAATAATGTTGTCGCAAACAAGAAGTTCAAAATGATAGATGATGCAAACAACAAATCATTTGATTGCTTCAAGTTACTAATGACTAGTGAAACAAATTATGCCAGCAGACAATACTACATTAAACATGTCGTTCTGCCGACAAAAAAAAATAAAAAATCGAGTCAATTTATTGACGTAACGACAAATTATATGGATAGAGTACAACATACTGACTTTCTAATTTGAGAAAAATGAGAACAAATCAAGTCAACAACAATGTAGTTTGGTGTTGAACAGTATACAAGTCAAGAACAAAAATGTAAACAAACATAAAAAGCGCGCATAACTATAGGGTTCATAACTAGTAAGTGTGTGACATGCTCAAAGTACCCAAAACTGAACGCCGAGAATCTAATCACAATTGCTGTGCAAAAATAATCACGAACCGCGTCATTTTTATAAACCTAGGAAGTTTCTTAATATATATGTTCGATGTGAAACTAAAAATTCACATTAGGGTATGGGGAAATGCTATAATAAATGCACACCGTTATTTGGATGGGTATGATATGCTTTCTTTGAATTCATAACATTTTGCGTGAAAGTTCATAATATCAGTCTTGAATTCATAAGTCTTTGACAGCAATTCATAACATTTTGATTTTGAATTCATATTATTAATTTCAAATTCATAACTTCGTATGTTAATCATTTTTATCTAGATGCCAAACAAATGGTATGTCTATTATCTATACATATATTATTAACCTTTATACAAATGTCATCAATTTTATACACAATGATATGACTTTCAATGCAAAACATTATGAATTCAAAAAAGTTCAAGGAGATGTGGGCATACCGCACAAATCTAAATAAGGGTATGTATTAATTGTAGCTTTCTCAAAGTTGTATTGCATTTCCTAAGTATTCGATATCAATTGTATTTGAGATCGAATTCTAGTTCTACAATGAGCAGGGCCTGGCATCCTTGCACACATCCTTCTCAAAAATTTTTTTTTTTTGGCTAGAAAATTACCATAATGATTCCACGAATCAGATGGGATTATGTTCTTTTTTTTTTTGCTCGGCAAACGGAACATTTTTTTTATAACACTCGAAAGGGGTACATCGAGGGAAATCAACCTAAGCCAAAGCTTAGTTGAGCCCAAATTTACAAACACATCCAACTGATAGTTGGAGTCTCTCCTAAGAATTGGGTTACAATTTTAGTTTGCGAATACCATCTAAGAAAATCTTGAACTCCTCAACGGTGTAGACCTTCATGTCAAACTTCGCCTTCATCCACATCGCCACTCTAGTTTTTACTAAATCCCCCACCTCCCAAGCTTGTTTTGTTGAATTGTTGAAGATAGTATCATTCCTTGCCAACCAAAGAGACCACAACGTAGCATAGGGATTATGTTCTACAAAGCTTAACCGAAGAAAATAAGTTGACCTATTTCTTTGTTATGGATTTCAGTCCAAATATCCCTCCAATGTATTTTAAATAATTGCATCCCATCAGCTCCTTATTCATGATTTAGTCTATGAATTCCTAACATTTGCACCTATATTCATTTATCAACCATCAATTAGTAATGTCACATGTGTGTGGGTGTGTGTTATGGAGTAATAATTATAATAAGTTTATGTCTTCATATTATGACCTTTTTACCCTAATATTATGAATATTTGAACATAAGTCATGAATCCATATGCAAATAATATGAATCACCGTAAGTATTTGAATTACGTCAAACAGGACATAAGCCATTAAGAGATAACTTGAATTACGTCAAACAGGATATTCTGGTGATAAATGAAATCTTTCTTTACTTTAAAAAAAAATGTATAGCAAGGAGGACCTACTTGTTACTAAAATTTTTAATACTCCACCAGGAGATTATAATTACAAATATTCATATGTCACAATTTGATCAACGAGGCCCACCAAATTAATCTTGATTATTATACTTTCGTTTGTATTTTCGCTTGACATGCAAAAAATAAAAAAAAGGAAAAATAAAATAAAATTGGTGGGAGGAAGAACAGAGAATCGTAACCGTAATTAATTAATCCTAAAGCATTTACTAATTGGTTCTTAATACATTAATGCATTAAGTAATTAATCCCGCAACATGCAAGCAAGACACTGGGCTGTCATGCAATTGGGAATCCCCAGGAACCAGATTTTCTTACGTGGCAATAATATTATCTCCATCTTTGACTATTTCTGCATTTTCTCTTCTTTTTCATTTTTAGCATATTTTTTCCTCTTGTTTTTTTGAGAATCTAAACTTTGTTTGCTTTCATTTTTTCTCTGTTAGAAAAAGTGCCCATGTTTTGTTTTTTTGTTACCACAAAAGTATGAGTGATCCCAAGTATAACATGTTCTCTATAGCAGACGAACCTTGTTTGTCGTGATCGCAAACTCTAGCTACCCCGAACCCCCTAAATCTCTACGGCCCTCCACTAACTTGCGGGACGTTCTTTTGATAACCCATGGGGTTGCCCTTTAGGGGTCTCAAACTGGGGGCCTGGGGAGTAAACCCCAGGCCTAACCAACTGAGACAACCCCTCGATCGGGTTTCCCGAACCTTGTTTTCGATGCGAAGATCGAGAGCATTAGACTCGCATTTAGATTCCGGTATTAGTCTACCCTCGTCGTGTTTCATGTTTGTAGAAACTTTATATTCATCTCAAAACCAATTGGTAATAAGTGGAGAGATCTCAGATGTTATTAAGTGATCACCCATTTCACTTCCAAGCAATGTGGGATTCATTTCCTTAACATCCCCCTCACGTGCAGCCGCGTTTGAGGTCTATCACAAGTGGCCACTTTTTGGGTCCTATCATCGTGCAGCTTTTTTGCTGATCTATCATCGTGGGGCATGGATTGTAATTTTTTTTATAAAATGTGGCGTGGAACGGGTCCCGCTCTGATACTATGTAGAAACTTTATATTCATCTCAAAATCAATTGGCAATGAGTGGAGAGGTCCCAGATGTTATTTAAGTGATCACTACTCATTCCACTCCCAAGCAATGTAGAATTCATTTCCTTAACAATGTTTATCTTTAGTGTTGCAGGTTCTGGCTGTATTTTTTTTTTCATTGTATTTGGATGGAATCCGTTGTAAAACGAAAGACTTTTTTGAAATGCGATTTTGTGGTGCGGATAAAAAAAAAAAAAAAGCTATAGCAGAAGACTATAAGATATATCTTTTAGTAGCCCCACATCTACAAATTAACATGCCAATAGCATATGCCATATATTTACACTTCACAAAAAATAGTATAGTCTTGGGGAATTAACAAACATAGTATTGTGGGTGCAGTCCATGCATGTTCGATCAGATCATCATGATTTGATCGTTCTTATCTTAGTTTTTTGTGATCCGATGGGGCTCGGTCACCCGAGTCCCATAATTTGATCAGGTCATTCATTTGATGGAATTGTCATCAAGTTAATCGTTCATGCAAAAGTTTAAAGTCAATTAGAGAATTATACGATATATTTACGTTATTGGGGTACGTACATATGTTATGTTATGACAAAAACGAACGGCTAAGCTATAATACTTCCTCCGTCCTAATTTACTTGTCTCAGTTCTATTCTAACTGGATAAAAAAATTAGTATATTTTAAGAGTACTCCTCAAGGTCTTGTGTTCGATTTTCCACAGGGTGAGTACCTTGCAGTAAGTGGGGGACCATGACTGTTGTGGCCGCGCTAGCTCTCCCCCAGAGGTTTGGGTTGCGCAGTCGGGTCTATTTAATGGCTTGGCTGTAGGGCTGTTCCTCCGTTACAAAAAAAAAAAGAAAAAGTATTCGATTGTTGGGATCAGGGCGCAGAAAGTAATTTCTTGTGAATCCTCTATACGTCAATCCTTAATTTGACCGGACCAGGCTGGAGAAGACTAGTCGAGGCGCCCGTAAACTAGCTCGGACAACCCTATCCGTCGACGAACACAACAAAAAAGATTGTGCTACATCCACAACACGCCCCATTGAGAGATGTGAGAGTAGTAGTGGGACAGATGAGGCCTTATATAACAACACGGCATAAACATGCATGCAAAACGCCATCTTCAGTTTGAAATTTAAAGGAAGACGAGAAGTAAATGATATTTTAAATTAGTCGAATCCAATTTGGTTGTGTAAATATCGCCCAGATTACGTTTGACAATGCACAGCCGTTACGAAAGTAAAACAAAAAGCATGAAAGACAAAAAGAATCTTATCTCTAGCTAGGCTGGCTATAAGAGATTATATATAGCTTCATGGATGGATTAGGATCCTCTCACGTGACTCCCTCTCGTAATCTCTCCGCGTTTGATTTTTATGTGAGAAGAAATGGACCCCGCACAGGACCCCACCGGGTTCGCACAATCCTATTTCGAATATTCGAGTCGGTTTTATAAGTCTCAATGAATGAAGGGTGTATTGGCTAGGTGAGGGATTTTTTTTTTTTCAGAGCAATAAAACATATCTAGATGAGGGAATTTTGATAAGCTTTGAATTTGGATGACTTGGCAAACTCTTATTGGATGTCTCCATGTATATATAAGGCAATCTCCTATGTCCTATTTATGAATGGAGCCCTTCCAGGGGGCCGACCCCTTTTAGTAGCGCCACGTTGTACTACTCCAGATCACTTCACAATCATTCATTCTTATGGGATCTACCACTAAGTGTATGAATCCCACAGGAATGAGTGGTTGTAAAGTGGTCCAGAGTACCACATGACGGTAATCCCGGACTATTGAATAATTGCATTAGTTCACAAAGGGTTTCAAGACATAGCCTTGATTTCCAAACGCTCACGACAGGACTCGAACCATGGCCTACCACATGGGGATTAGGACCCGGAGATGCCAACTGAACTAGCTAGAGCCCATTGGCCTCAACTCAACTGATATTTAGCCATGAACAATTAATCCACATTTGTGATCTTGTATATTTAGTTTCTCGACCATCTTGTTGAGTTTCCCAGTACTCTTGCATCTTGTTGCAACTCCACAATAGTACGTTAAAGTCTCATCTTGTGCGCTGGCCATCCATATAGTCACATTGAACCCATGAATATCAGTTCAAAAATCTCAAAAATGCTCTTCAAGTTTCTGCAGGGATCGAAAAACTCATCCGCAAAGAAATTTCCCGTGCTTTGCCCGGAGAATCTGATGGAGCTAAAATTGTACGTGGGGTATTCTGACCAAAAAAAAAAGACATTTCCATGCCTTTTTTTTGGAGTGCTTCAACTGACATTTTCTTGTTTTTTTGTCTATAATAAGCCAAAGATTGTATATATTGTATAAAATGGATCGGAATGACTTTCCTGTGGAAGCACTGTGTCTCGAGGTTTAAGGAAAGATTAGTACATCCATCGATAGGACAAGGGAAGAAGTTTTTTATAACCAGAAAGTCGTAAAGCCGACAGAAAGCACACGAACAACAACACCATTTAAAGCGGTTTCATGCACCCTGGGTACGTACGCCAGGCCCCAGTAGTGCTGCTTAGTGCTGCTTTCTCGCTCATGCAAATGGCAGCGCCACACCTGCAGTTTGCCAGTTTGGAGCCAAGCTAGGAACCCTTAGGAACCACTGCCTAGTGCAGTTGGTTACCTCTGCCACTCTGAGACCCTCCTTGGGCGGTTTGGTATCGGGATTATAAATAGTCCCTGCACCCCTCTGTGCTAATCTAACATACTCCACTAACTCCCGCTAACTATACCGTGTGGCCAAAAAAAAAAAAAAAAAAGGCTTGGAGCCCTTTACCTTTTGCTCATCTCTTTCCCATGCATCAATTGTTTGGAACTCACTTTGGGGTCTAACACAAATTATCCAAGCCGTTGAATAATTTTAAAATAACTTTTCAAGTGACTTTGTGAAAAAAACAACTCAGTTGAATACTTATATAAATAATTCATCCAATTGTTGAAATTTTCATTAAGAATTTAGGACCCTGAATATTGAATGAACACTAAAGAAATGTTAGACAATTGTGTGCTCGGTATGCTCACCGTTGATATTGTACAAATTGTTAAGATGAGCCTTAATTAAAAATTACATTTTGATCGGACATCAATAGGTATTGAAACAGTTCATATTTTTTAAACAATCTTTGCTTTTTGATACTCAACGATGTCCAATCAATATTGTTTTTGAATTGAATGATCTTCTGAACAATATCTACAATATAAGCGGTATAGATCACGAGGATATCGATCGAGCACACAATTGTCTAACGTTTCTTTAGTGTTCATTCAGTATTCAGGATCCTAAGTGAGCTCCAAACAATCAGCGGATCAAAAAAAAAAAAAAAAGCTCCAAACAATAATACGTGGAATAGAGATGAGCAAAAGGTGAAGGATTCCTAGCTTGGCCCCAAAACGGCGTGGTTTAGGGGCGCTGCCATACATTTGCATGAGCGAGAAAGCAACACTACAGGGACCTGGCATCCTCGACCCCTACCCTGTATGTAAGTCGACGCTTCCACCAAGGAAGCCCTTCTTTTTAGTAGGGGACGTTTTCACTAAAAATTTTGTACAACAAATTATCGCATTTTTCCATGCGTGTTGTTCATTCTAACCCATAACTTCTTCCTTTTTATTTTTTTCCTATATTTTTTCGCTCTCTATTTTTCCCTTTCAGTCTTTCACCCACCCATATACCATCTACAACTTGACATTTTTAGACAACAAGAAGTTGCCATTAAATTATTAGCTAGCGGAAACGAACTATAAATGGCTAAATAGTGAAGTCGCGATTAGTGCTCTACGGGAGTTCTTGATTAAATATAGCCTTCTTCTTAGGCAAGCTTTAGATTAATGCTCTTTGTGTAGAAACTTTATATCCATCTCAAAACCAATTGGCAATGAGTGGAGAGGTCCCAAATGTTATTAAGTGATCACCCATTCCACTTCCAAGCAATGTGGGACTCTATTTCCTTAACATCCCCCCTCACGTGCAGCCGCGTTTGAGGTCTGTCACGTGTGGCCACTTTTGGGTCATATCATCGTGCAGCCTTTTTGCTGGTCTGTCATCGTGGGGTGTGGATTGTAATTTTTTTTAAATGTGGGGTGGAACGGGCCCCGCTCTGATACCATATGGAAAACCCTAAATCAACAAGAACTCAAGAACAATCAAGAAGAGAAAGAGAGAGAGAGAGAGAGAGAATCCCCAATTTCTGTTTTTCATTCCTGAATCTATCTTCTGAGAGCATTACATAGTATATATCCCTAACATACTCAACTGAGTTTTTCAGCGCACTAACTCCCCGTAACAGATTAACAAACCTTAACTAATTACACTTTTATCCTCACTAACTAACTACTGACTTTAATGCCCTTGCTTAACAGCCCCTTGCAAACTCATGGGTGTGGGAAACACCCTGAGTTTGGCTTTAAGAAAATGAAACCGAGCAACAGACAAGGATTTGGTAAATATATCTGCAACCTGTTCAAGAGTACCAACATGTTGAACCAGAACTTGTTTGGAAAGAACCTTCTCCCTGATGTAGTGATAATCTACTTCAACATGCTTCGTGCGAGCATGAAAAATTGGATTCGAAGCCAAGGCAATAGCAGAGATATTATCACACCAAACATCATGAGGCAAGGACAAAGGAACAGACAATTCAACAAGAAGCTGTTGAACCCAAGAAATATCAGTAGCTGCTTGTGCAAGTGCTCTGTACTCAGCTTCAATAGATGATCTAGCAACCGTATGTTGCTTTTTAGCACACCATGAAACAAGATTAGAACCAAGATACAAACAATAACCAGAGGTAGATCTCCTATCTAGATGATCCCCTGCCCAATCAGCATCTGAAAAGGCTGTTAATTTCAATGAACTAGGAACAAAATGAAGTCCTTCATGAAGACTGCCTTTAATATAACGTAGAATACGTTTGACTGCCACAAATGACTATAGTGAGGCCGATGCATATGCTGACATGCAAGATTAACTGGAAATGAAATCTCTGGTTTAGTGAGAGTCAAGTATTGAAGGGATCCCACAACTGTCCTAAACCAATGTGGATCAAGGAATTTAGGATCCGGATCAAATACAGCAGGTTTGGAAGAGAATGGAGATGGGCTGGATTTGCAGTCTTGCATTCCAGCTTTATTCAGAAGATCTGTAGCATATTTTGTTTGTGACAAAATAATGCTAGAGCCATGATTAAGGACTTCTATACCAAGAAAGTAGCTTAGAGAACCAAGGTCTTTCATAACAAACTTCTGACTCAAAGAATGAATCAATTCAGTGATATACTCTGTATCACTTCCAGTGACCAAAATATCATCTACATATACCAAAACCAGTGTAATACCTTTATTTGTGTTCTTGGTAAACAAATAAGCATCAGCTTTGCTATGGAGAAACCCTTGCTGAATCAGAAACCCAGAGAACATAGAAAACCAGGCTCTTGGTGCTTGCCTTAGTCCATACAAAGCTTTCTTCAATTTGCATACAAAGTTAGGATGAGATGGATCCTTATAGCCCAGAGGTTGCCTCATATAGACCTCTTCATCAATCACTCCATGCAGAAAAGCATTGGTAACATCTAATTGTTTAATAGACCATGCATAATGAACTGCTAGACTTAGAACAACTCTGACTGTGGGTTGTTTGATGACTGGACTAAAGGTTTCTGTAAAATCTATCCCTTTAGCTTGTTGGTTCCCATTAGCAACCAATCGAGCCTTGTATCTCGCTATACTACCATCAGAATTATGCTTTACTTTGTAAATCCATTGACACCCAATTACATTAGCACTAGATGGAGGAGGAACAAGACTCCATGTATCTTGCTTGAGCAAAGCTTGATACTCAGTATCCATAGCTTGCTGCTAGACATGATGTCTATTGGCTTCAGAAAAATGAGTAGGCTCTTTTTCTGGTAAAGAGTGCTCAATACCAACTACGGTCATGCCATAGAACTTTTTAGGTTTGACAATTCCATTTTGAGATCTAGTTGTCATAGAATGATAAGGAACAATAGGTTGAGAAATAGAATGAACTGAAGTGGAAGGCATATCAGAAGAAGGAGAAGAAGATTGAGATAACATAGGAACAAGCACCTCATCAGGATGTTGAGAACTATTGGATACAGAAGGAGTAGACTGATGTGGAATAGGAGAAGACACATCATGATGAATTGAAATAGGAGATGGCACACTAGTATCAAACTCAGTATTAGTCTGAGGTGGACAAAAAGAGGAAATAGGAAGACGAGAGGACACAGGCACAGATATAGAAATAGTAATGTCATCAAAATTAGTTAAAGAAACATGAAACTGAGTGGAAGCATCAGAATAAGAGCCTGTGGAGTTTATTAATTCAGAATAAGGAAATTATGTCTCAACAAACTTGACATGCCTAGAAGTGTATACTTTATTGGCACAAGGATCATAACATCTATATCCTTTAGTATTAGGACAGTAACCTAAGAAAACACAAGGAGTAGACTTTGGAACTAGTTTATTTGTGGCATATGGTTTTAACCAGGGATAGCAACAACAACCAAAAGGCTTGAGAGACATGTAATTAGGTTTAGAATGAAACAATAGAACATAAGGAATTTGAAACTTGAGACTGGTATGAGGCATTCTATTTATAAGAAAAACTGCAGTAGTTAAAGCTTCTAGCCAGAAGTTGGTTGGCAAATTAGCTTGTAAAAGAAGAGTAATTGTGGTTTCAATCAAATGTCGATGTTTCCTTTCTGCACGACCATTTTGCTCAGGAGTATGAGGACATGAAGTTTGATGTATCACTCCATTAGTTAAAAACAAATGAAGAACAAAATGATTGATAAATTCACCCCCATTATCACTCCTGACAATTTGAATAGAAGAGTGAAATTGAGTTTGAACATAGGCCTTAAACTGAGCAATGACATGTTTGACCTCAGATTTATAGTGTAGAGGAAACAACCAGGTATATCTAGTAAAATCATCCACAACAAGCAAATAATATCTAAAACCTCTATGAGAAGGGATTGGAGAAGGCCCCCAAACATCCATATGCATTAACTGGAAAGGAGCAGTAGTAGCATTATCAGAAGTAGTAAAGGGGAGTTTATGGCTCTTAGCCATGTTACAGTGTTTACAATTGACCAATTGAGGTTTATGAACTGGTAAGCCATGCTGTCTTATTAAAGAAAGAAACAAAGACTGACTTGGATGTCCAAGTTTTTGATGCCAGAGCATAGCAGAAGAAGAAGAATTGCTTACAAGAGCAGTAGAAGAAGGAATTCCAGACTGACGTTCAGTAGAGTTCAGAATGGGGTACAACCCCTGATGACAAGGACCCTTGTACAAGATCTTGTGAGAAATCTTGTCCTGAATAACCAGACCAAAGGAATCAAAAATGAGAAGACAATTATTGTCTTTGGCAAATTGATAGACAGAAATTAAGTTGTGAGTAATTTGAGGAGTATGAAGTACATGAGACAAAAGAAAAGAACCTGAAGGAGTTGGTAAGAGACCTTTTCCAGTATAAGAAGCCTGCAAATTTGTTCCATTGCCAACTCTAACCCCATCAGTGACAGCAGCAGGTTGAGGATTGATAACATTCTGAAGATAGTTGGTGATATGGCTAGTAGCTCCACTATCAAAGTACCATGGTTGAGTTTGTGGAGTGGTCAGAGAAGCCTGAAATTGCGTAGGCATTGGCATTGAAGAAGAGTTACCCATGTGGAAAGCTGCTGATGGTGCACCGATATAGGAAGATGGTCCATGGGTCATACTAGAAGAAGAATTCAGATTCATAGCAGAAAAGACTTTTGGCATAGCAGCAAAATTAGCTTGACCAGATCCAGCAGGCTGAGAAATGGGCACAACAGTTGAGGAAGAGGAGACCTATGACACACTCTGAGAAGGTTGAAACATTAGAATCCCTGTATTCTGACCCCAAGGAACAGTGGAACCTGCCCCTCTCCATTGAAAATTGGATGGCATCTGAGGAACGAATGACATCTGAGGAGGTCTGTAATAGCAGTAGTTGGTTGAGTGATTAAGTCGTCCACAAATATCACAGGGCAGTTTAGGGCCTCGACCTCTGCCTCTAGAAAATCCTCTAAACTGTTGTGAACCAAACTGTTGTGGACCAAAGTGTTGAGCCATAAATTGTGGTGGTATGAACTGTGCACCATATGGAGTAGAGACACCAAACTGTGTGGGCAAAAATTGAGAAGGATAGCCAACTGAATTTGAGTGGCCATAATGTTGTGAGAGTGGATAGCCAACTGAATTTGAGTGACCATAATGTTGGGAGGGTCCAAATGGAACAATGGACTGAGATGAAGAACCAGAGACCAAAGACTGATCAAAAGTCATTTGAGGTTGAAAAGTAGTCTGAGCTGAAGGTCCATAAGTCATTGGAGATGGACTAGAAAACTGTGGACCTGACTTATGACTGGTAGAAAAAGAATTCGGATGTCCATTAGAAGCAACTAAAACAGTAGAATTAGTCTGAACCTCAACATCTGACGTAGACTCCTCAATCAACTGAATATCTTCACTTTTTAACATGTTAACAAGCTCATCAAAACCAATACTATGCCCCCTAGTGCATACAGCACGAACTGCAGTTCTAAGACCATTAAAGGCCTTAGGTAGACCATGTAAAGTCCTAAATACTAGTTCATCATCATCAAAAGGCCTTAGGTAGACCATGTAAAGTCCTAAATACTAGTTCATCATCATCAATAGGACTGCCAGCAGCAGCTAATTGTTGAGCCAACTCTTTTATCTTGTCAATATATGAGTCGATTGATGAGGTTTTGGACAAACTATACAACTGATCTCGAAGCTCTTGAACGTGTGTTTCAGTCAACAAGTTATATCGATTTGATAACGAAAACCATATTTGATGAGTAGTTTGTAACCCTAGAACGTATGGCAAAGTAATTTGAGAAAGAGAAGCTGTTAAACATGATTTCAGCTGTGAATCTATCAATCGCCAGAGAGAATATGCTGGATTTAGAACCAATCACTACAAGAAAATCGGGATCTAACAACGGTTAAAAGCGTTACTAAAAAACACAAAAAGCGTTGCTAAAAGCAATACCAACGGTTCACCAACCGTTGGCCAAACCATTGCGAGATATCCGTTGGTGTAAAGGTATAGCAACGGTTTTGACAAGCGTTGGTACAGATTTTTTTTTAGTAACGGTTTCTTTAGTTGTAACCGTTGCTAAATGCAAGTTTTTTTATTTTATTTTAAATCTGGGGTAAAATATGACATGGCAGCCACGTGGCTGCTGATGTGGATTCCACGTGTCGCTGACGTGGACGCCACCTGTCGCCGCGTGGCGCATGGAAGGCAACACAATTTTGCTCCTCCTGGGAATCGAACCCAGGACCTCGCGTATGCGCGCATGAGTGCAAACCAATTGGGCTAACCCAGCACTTGTGTAATATTAAGGGACTACTAATATTTATGTTATGCGAACTGTCATTAGAGCATCCACAATGTAATAATCAAAACCAAAAGGTTGTTAAAGTTAGCAATATTTGCTCAAAAAAGTGCTCACATTGTAATAATCAAACTTAACAACATCTTAATTAGTAACTCATCAAATTTTGGCTTTTGAATAATCAAAACTAGCAACTTTTTTGCCAATAATCAAATCTAATGGTCTCCACATTTTTTCAATCAAATACACCGATCATTACATAAAAACTTTTTCTCTTTCTCAACAATGTTTCCAGAAAATTATTTTTAAAAATTGTTTTTTTTTCCAGAAACTTTAAAAAAAACGGTATTTACAAAAAACTTTTTTTTAAATTGTTTTAACACAAAAAATTGTTTTTTTTTAAAACGGCTTCTAATTTTTCAAAAAAAAAAAAACTGTTTTTTAACACAAAAATTGTTTTTTTATTATTTAAAACGGCTTCTAACAAATTTTCAAAAAATAACTTTTAGTAACGGTTATTGGAAACCGTTGCTATAGTCCGGTTTTTAGTAACGGTTATGGAAAACCGTTGCTATAGTCTTGTAATCTAGTAACGGTTGCATGAAAACCGTTGCTATAGTCCTGTTTCTAGTAACGTTTTGTAAACCGTTGCTACACACCATCTATACCGACGGTTTTTTGAACCGTTGCTAAAAAAACCGTTGGGAGATCCCAAATTTCTTGTAGTGAATTCACCTTGATTATCATGAATCTGAGTAGGCGGTGGTTCAATTGAGCCATCAAGATAACCATAAAACCCATTGGCTTCCATTACACTCTCGACCTGGACTCGCCAGAGTAGATAATTCGAAGCATCCAACTTGATGTTGACAAGTGAGTGGAAGTTGGAGACGAGAAAAGCTAACGCCGGCGGTAGAGTTACGGTTGCCGTAGCGGATGTTGTTGATACCGTAGCCATGATGAATTGAAACACAGAATCGATTGGATCGTCAGACACTTTGGACTTATCTCGGGCTATTCTATCCTTTATCTTTATTTGTTATGACTCTGCAGTGGACCTTGTTTTTTTAGTTAATTGAATTTCCGACATACCAGAGAGAGAGAGAAGTTGCGATTCATTCAACAGCGAAAAGCTTTTATATATTTGTTATATGTTAAAGTTTATTCGATACAAGTAGATTCGAGCTTGAGAGAGTAAGTCGCTTATTTGTTGTCTTGCATAATTATGGTGGCGTGAAATATATAGCAAGGCCTTAATGAACTCAAAGTAAAATATTTGTAGGTGTTATTATATATATAAGTATAGTAGTGGTAAAAATTTGATTGAACATAAAAGAAGATACTCGTCTAAATTAGCGGCCAACTCAATGCGAGTTATTAATCTCCTATTCTTGCTATACGGGTTATACTCCAGTTATCAGTGACCGGATTACCAGCTTCAACATCATACGAATAAAGCAATTTAAACATTCTTTTTTTTATAACCAGATGTCTGAGCCAAGTTACATGCATCTCGACTAAGTATAGAGCTTTGAAGCTGTACAGCTGGGTAAACGGCCTCCAGTGGCCTCAAGGTTTTGACTGTTTGGCCTTCGTGGGATTTGAAATAATTTAAACTTTTCTTTTTTTTTTTTTTTTTTTAAGCAAAAAGAATTTATTAATCTTTATAAAAGAATTACAAAGATTAAAAGGATCAAGGGCACACCGGCAAAAAGCCACCCAAGACCTAGAAGAAGGCAAGACGCCAACTGAAACACCAAAAAACCCAAATAGACTCAACATAAACTAGCCAAAAAACCCAAAAGAGCCTCATACCCATCCAAACAAAAAAAAAAAAAAAACCAAGCCACTAAACCCATCGCAAAAGATTACACCTCTATTTCTTCCTATCATCGATTTTCTCACCCAAACGAACCATCCAAAATCGAAATCAAAAAGGCCACCGAGAAAAAACCAGAATAATCAAACACCCCATACCCGCCCAATCTCGAAATCAAAAAGCCAGAGAGAGAGAAGCACCCTCCTCAAAATCAACATCGTCCTCCGAGATCTCCTCTTCCTCAAAATCATCTAGAGCATGTATCCTTTCTTTCAATTCTTCCTCTTGCATTTCAACAAATTTCTTCAAATTATAATTCCTCCCTCCTTTAATTTCAATACCCAATGTATGGCCTAAATCCAACATCTTGCGAGCTTCCTTAAAGAACATTGAGGAATAAGGACCCTTCTTATTTCTATGGTTCAATTTATCAAACTTAGCCTCAATCTCCACAAGGTGCTTTTTTTTCTTAATTTTTCTCTCCGATCTTCTAACTCTACTTCTCATCTTAACGATGGCATCAGAAGACGCTCTATCGCCGGTAATATAACTCCCATCTTTTGAGTTTCGCCTAGGAGGCCCTTCAACTGCTTCTACTACCCCATTGGAAATAGCATACTCCTCTCTGTGAGAAATACACCCCAAGTCCAAATCAACCTCCCTTACCAGCGTATTCTTGGACTGAACCTCCATCTCACCTATTTCCAACGACTCACATAATCCCTCTTTCCTTCCTTGACAAATGTTGAGGTCCACCATTAGATTGATTCCATTTGACTGCCAATTCCTTAATCTTGTTGATTGAATTTCATCAGTTGGGATTTCCTTTTTGTTCACAATTCTACTTCCCTCCAAAGTGTGATTAAATTCAGAGAAATCAGAATCTGCTAACCTCGTTGCTCCTCTGTTAGGGTAGTTGCAAAGATCTTCTCTCTGACCTAGAGCTTTGTCGACTTCAAGGAGCTTAAGCCCCTCATTAAGCCCATTATCCTGAAGTAACTGTTGACTAATAGGCCCTATACTTGCTGAATGAAGAGAATCCGTGCTTTGAATATACATTGAACCCGTAGGCCCAAACTTATCCTCCTTGAAACCATTTTGGGCTGAAACATTATACTCCTTGTCGTTAACAAGAACATTCCTGCTGTCCATTGATTTACTGTCCCAAGATTCCGAAGGATCCATTGACTCCTCCCTTGTTGGAGTTGGTGAATCCACCCGATTTTGACCGTTCATCTCCGCCTTCTTCGTAGAGAGAAACTCCACCTGCTCCTTGTCATGCTTTGAGGGATCCCCATGCAGATTTAGGTCCCTGTCTCCCCTTAAATTATCAACATCATTTCCACCTTTCTCCTCACCATCTATCTCATTCCCCATGTCACTATCTGCCACGTATTCGTCCAACTTATCACCTTTACCTTCATCTTCATCTTCATCTTCATCTTCTTCCATCACAGGAGATGAAGAATCTGGGATTGACATGAGAGTTAGTTTCTCTGCAGCTGATGGTTGATCACAAGGCTCCTCCATTACCTTAACTCTGTACCATTTACCTTCAATTTCAATATTTATCCATTCATCTATCTCTTTGAACTCACTTGTTGCCACCAGAATTTTGGCTTCTGCAAATGAAGTAAGTCTTAGAGTAGGTTCATCCGTGGAAATAAAAGTGCCCCACAATTCTCCGATAGCTTTAAAAGAACTGTTGCTCCAAACATTTAGAGGTACTCCATAACAACACAACCATACGAATCTTTCAATACATGCAGCCTGACCTTCCCACGGCTTAACCTCGGAGAACCATCTTTGCAAACAGTCTAGCTTGATTATTTCATCCCTCTCCTCTTTGCTTTTACACGTCAGGATAACAGATCTTCCTCCCATTGCTCTGCTGGGGAGGTGCCTTTTGCTTTTATTAGGTATGACCTTGGACACCACTTAAACATTTCTTCAACTTAAGTACTTGATAATAAACAAACCTTTAGGTGGTGTACGTTTGGTTCGGTATAATGATTTTATGAACGGAATGAAATGGTTGTCCATTAGCCTCCTAATTGAATGACCATTAACCTAAATTGACGAATTATTATGAAATCTTAATTAACTTCCTGACTTCTAATTCTAATAACTTTTAAGTTAACCAAGAAAACATGATTAATATATATATCGATCCCCATTGAGTTTTAATAATCCTACCCAACGGGTTGGTCTGGTGGCAAGGCTCGACACATAGGGGGGTTTGTCCTGAGTTCGACTCCTGCTAGAGCAACACCCTTGGGGTCCCAAGCTATGGATAACTTCTGGACTCCGTGCTAACTCTAACACCCCCACTGATGTATGACGATTGAAAAAAAAAAAAAAAGTTTAACTCTAACCGCTAGTAAGTTTTTGTGCCACCTCTACATACCCACATGCAAACCCTCTAAAACGGCTGTGAGAGAAAAATGACCTTGGACACCTTGCATTATTGAAGAAAGAAAAATCATTGATCCATGTTGCTATGATCACTTTTGGTTGTACCTTGGTTATTGATAGCAAGAAGAGCTCATATTGGCAAATTGCAAATTTTTAGTTAAGCTCCAATCTAACATCAACACATTGTTCTTAATTTCCTTGTTCAATATGAATTTGAGAAGAAGAAAAAAATTGACTTCAAATTTCCAACATTTAACGTGTGATATGCACTATACATATCTAGAGTCATTGAATGTGCACATATATAGAGTCATTCAATTTCTCCCATGCATTATCAATCATGCAGTGTCATGTAGGTAGGTGTGGTTGATGTTGTGGTCGAGTGTTGTGTCCCCAGCAATTTTTTTTGTGTGGTAATGTAGGGTAGGGTATCCCGAGTCAGCTTGCCCGCACCTCAGACTAATCTCTACTGCCTCTCTCACAATTGTTTCACATGCTTACAGGTAAGGTGAGGTGGCCCCACGAGTTATTGGTAGAAGTTCAATACGGATTTTCCGAATAGCAATACATTTCTCTCGAGTATTATACATATTTTACATATTTTCTACGGCCCTGAAGAGGGTAGCTAGCATTTTCCAATTCAACAATGCTACAACCAGAGCATTTTCCAAGCACTTTGGTGGTTTGGGAATAGGTTTCGAAACTTGGAGAAAGATATCTGGAAAGTATGTTTTTTTGCAACGCTCTGGTCCATCTGGTTAATGAGGAATGGGTATATATTCAAAGGGGCAACCACCCAGGCTTCGGAAGTGGCGGATATGGTTAAAACAAGAGTAGCTATGTGGATAAAGGCTAAGTTTAACATCAAGATCTACACAGTGGAGGATTTCAAAGGATATTTGGATGGGATTCGAAAAGTGAAAGTGTAGATTGGATAAATGAGGTGTTTTATCCAACTTTGGTTGGATATATTTCTTTGCTTTTAGTGCTTTGTAATTTTTTCTTTTTCCTCGCTGTACCCCTTCGAGATTAATAAAAAATTCTTTTGCCCAGCAAAAAAAAAAAAACAATGCTACAAACACTTACACACACTCACAAAGTATTTGTATACGTGGTTCTAAACTTCTTGTTTCCAATTAGTAGAAGTGTAAACTACGGTCTCCCGAAGTTAATGAGATTTATTTGGGCTTCGTGAGGGCGCCCAGCCCAGCCCATCCAAGGCCCAATGGTAATATTTTAGGCTTTCTTCGGAAGTGGCCCTCAAAGCTACAACCAAAAAACATACTTCCGTATAAAAAAAGGGGGGACAAAATTTAAATAGATAGAGCTACGGTCTGCCCGGCTGCTGTCTGACTAATTATTCAGCGTCCCGTGTATCACGTGGCGTTATTTACGTGACCTAATTATTTACGGTACTCCCAGAGGACCTAATCATCTCCGACACTATGTATGGAGAAATTTTTTGGGTGTTGGTAGAGTACCACACAATGGTACTCCATCGGCGACTGGGCCATCCAAGCATGTTTTGAACGGTCCAAATTTTAGAGAGAGAGATAAAAAGAGGAGAGAGAGAGAGAGAGAGTGGTCGGGTGAGGGCAGGTGGGAAGAGAGATAGAATAATTTGAGCCGTCCAAAATACGTTTTGATGACCCGAATGACCGACGGATACCGTCACGTGAAACCGTTCAGCAACCAAAAACTTCTCCTGTGTATGACCTCCCTCTCCTGTCTTAATTAATAAATACTGTAGTAGTAATAAAAATGAGGAAAGTCGTCCAAACGTTTCGAGTGTTTTGAAAAAAATAAAATAAAACCAAACTCCATCAATGCTAATGGTTGGAAAGTGAGTGCTGACAAAGAAAATGGCCGCCTTTTAGTTTTTTGGGTTGTTAAAAATCCAATTCGGGAACCACAAAGGTCAACCTCCCATTATCAGATTTTGTTTTCTTCTCTGCACGTTCTCTCTCTCCTCTTTTCTTTTTCTTTTTCTTTCTGTTGCAACTGCCGATCATTTCAACTTCCTCAACTCCCCTGTCCCACATCATAGGCTTTCCCTTTTTTCCCTTTTAATAATCAGCTGTTCCGGCTAGTTTTTGCGCACATCGATTGACTCAATTATAAATTCATCGTCTGCTAGCGGGGGCTTAATTTAAAGTCGGAACAAATATGTTTTTTATAAGCAAATATACTTTGTATGGCATTCTAAATGAAATAATAGCATCCGAGAAATTTGAAATTTAAAATTTAAAAAGAAAGCAAACTCCTAAGTTCCGGCCTATGACCAGGCTAACCCTTAGGCCCCGTTCAGTTGCCAGGAAAGTACAGGAAAGGATGGGAAAATCAACTTTCCCATAACTTTTGTAGTGTTCAGTTGGCAGGAAAGTAGTGGGAAACATGTTTTTAAGTTTTCCTGCAAGATTTACTTTCTTGCAAAAGTGATCCGGCCAAAAGCATAGGATTTTGGGTCACGGGAAAAGTTTTATCCATTGTGGGGCCAAAATAATTGATGGATAAGAAAAAAAGTGAATGACGCCAATAACAAAAAAATACAAATTAGGTTCTTAGAAAGACACTTCGAGATTTATGTGAGTAACAACAATTTCGATTTGTTGTGGAAAAAGATTGGTAGTTTATTTTTTTTGGAAGTATTTATTTATCTTGTCATTAGTCTTCAATTTTGTTTTGTACTAACTAATTTTTAGTGAGTTTTTGCATCGGTAACTAATCAAGCACGGTTGTTTAATATTTATTTATTTAGTTATCATCTACTTATTTTTTAAACTTTATTTGTACGGTTGATTATTAGAGAATGTCAATTTAAATGGGGGATTTGCATGACCATTCAGAATATAGCAAATTGAATAGGGAATTGCAAGTCGATTTTTTCATTTCATGTTAAGGCTTTGCATTAGATATAATACATTTTCCGTATGTGTTAATTTTTGAAATATGATAGCCTATTATTTAGCTCTCAAAGTTACTTTTATTTAAAATTAGCCATGGGAATAAAAATAAAGAAGTTTCTCATAAGTATCTTTTCCCGGCAAATGAACCACTAAACTTTAGTTTTCCTGCAAAAAAAACTGTCAAATGAACACTCACAAGAAAATAGATTTCTTTTTCCTTTACTTCACTTGACTTAACTTTTCCTGAGAATAACTTTCCGGTGCAACATTCCTGGCAACTGAACGGAGCCTTAGGGTTGGGTTGATCATGGCTTTTTCTTTTTCTCCATTCTTTAATCTACACCTTTCGGTTATATATTTCTCTCTCCTGATAATTTCCCCCTGCCCCTTGCACCATCTCCCTCTCTCTCTCTCTCTCTCTCTCTCTCTCTCTCTCTCTCTCTAGATGGAGAACTCAAACCCTATTATTGCCTCCACAGATACTGAACCTCAAGAGGAGAGCGGCTGGACGTCTTACTTTGAAGATTTCCTAGCAACACAGAGAAGCAGAGAAGATCAACGTAGCACTGCTTCTTTCTCTGATCAGGAGAGTTTTCGCAGCCCTTCTTTGGTTTCCGATGCCGCTTCTTGCGCTCCTTCGAAAACCGAGAATCGCAATCAAGTCCCGTCGTGTCCTCCGGTTACCGAAGACGGACCGCCGGTAACGACGATGCACAAGACAGCCAGTTTCAAGAAAGTTGCAAGAACCGAAGAGATTTCCCGTGATGATTCCTTGGAGGATACTGCTAGTTCTCCTGCTAACAGCCCCAAGGTCTGCCCAATTAACCTAACTTGGTGATTCCGTTCGCGGTTTTTTTTTTTTTTGGAATTTTCTTGTTTTTTCAAACTATTTTATATATTCCACATCTTCTTCTTTTTTTTCTCCCTTTTTTTGGGTTGGCCTCCAGGTTAGTAGCTTGAAAGAGATGGATGTCATCAATCCCAGAAAGAGAGAAGATAATAATGGAGTTGAAATTAGCAATTCTCTGGTAAGCTCCCCTTGTTATTGTTGTTGAGGTGTATGAGAATAAAGAAAATCTTTTTTTAACGGCGGAGCCATTAATAGTTTGTTTACGGAGTCAATCGCTACTGTCCAAAAGTGTTTTGGACGCTCTAGATGTTAATGAAATTTTTTCGGACAAGAGTTAAAATCCGGACCGTTCGGAATACTTTTAGACGGTTGCGATTGGTTTCTGCTGTAAAGAACTTGTTCACGGCTGAGCCGTGAATAAATTTATCTCTTAATTTGGAATATAGCATCCACCAACTATTATTATTATTATTATTATTTGTATTATTATTGCTGTTATTATTATTATTATTATTGGTATTGGGGTGGTTAAGGTATTATTGAGGTCTAATTTTAGTGTATATTCTCGTAGACTTCGCATACGCACTTCTTATATATATATTCCCATAAGTTCTTACAATATAATATCCATATTATCTGCCGCCAATTCAATGATTATGTACATAAATATACAAATATATATATATATATATATATATATATATATTTATACTATCCCGGTGTGAAGCTCTAAAGAAATTGTAGGGTTAGGTATTTATAACAATAATGATATGCAGGAAAAAAAAACTAATTGTTTCACATCGATTCTGATTTAAGTCGTTTTTTCCTGAAATAAAGTTTCCAGTCTTATTTTTCCATTTTTGCACTTTTGTTAGTTTTACGTAAAAAAAGAATATGAGCTCCAAAAAGAGGAAAATAATTTTAAAACATTTTTTGAGTATTATTTTTTATTTTTCTATATTTTTTTGCTAACTTCGGCTCATATTTTTTTACTTGTTTTTATTTCTTGTTGAGATGCATGAATGCTTAATCTCGAATATTGAAATATTTCGACAAAAAACTAAAAAAAAAAAAATTACAAACCATGAGAATAAGTTATTGTCTTGGGGAATGATAAATCTAGTCCAAAATAAATTGTAGGGGAAAGGAGGTGGCTCTGATTGTTGTACAGAATTAATTCCGACAGAAGGAGGAAACGAGATGACTATTGAAGGATATACAGAGCTGAACAGGAGAGGGTTGTGCTTGGTTCCATTGTCCATTTTACTCAACTATCTTGGTTAATCTCTCTCTCTCTCTCTCTCTCTCTCTCTCTCTCTCTCTCTCTCTCTCTCTCTCTCTCCTGAGGCAAGGCTCTTGTACATGTACAGAGAAACCTGTGATTATATTGATTCCCATCATTTATGAAATTGATCAATACCCATTAATTAATTAATTGTAGTTTGCTTTGTTTATTGATTGTTTTATTTGGTGTTGGTATTATTTTACTCTACATGTTCTGGACGGGTCCAAAGAGAAGTAATATTAAATAGCATCATGCATGTCTGTACATGTATATTTTTGTCAATTAGCAACAACCGCATAAGAGGCCTTCAAGAAAATAGATAGCCAAGAGATAATTAACTAAACACTAGAGATCGGGGCACACACGATGTGTGTGCAAGTTGAATTTCGATAATGGCTACGGAGATAAAGGAGAGAGAAAACTAGACACTTCTGTTGGTTAAATCTTTGGTGCATTTTTATTCATATTTTCTATAAAAAAAAATAAAAATTAGATTCCCGTTATGTGTTTTGGATTAATCATCTGTCTCGATGAGCGGAGTCATTTCTAAAAAGCGAAAAAAAAAATTATGACCAAGATTAAAAAATTCACTAATGACGAAAAAATTATGAGCATGAGCTAGTATTTTTGTCATCTTAGATGAAGTTTTTTCAACTTTGGTTCACATTTTTATATTTTTTGATATATGTCTTTCGTCGAGACGAATGATTAATCCTAAAATTACGACGAAAAATAAAAATAAGTAAAAAAAGTACTAGACAAAAAAAATTGGAAGAATGGGCTTAGGTGGGTTAAGCGTCATTGACAATTGATGTTTTCCTTTGAGTAGTCATATGAAGGAGGATTAATTCATGAATCAAAATATTTAGAACTCAAATGATCAAAAGGTTTTATTACTTGTTTCGAGATGTGACGATAAGGTTTTACGAAGTATCTTTCATACATTTGCCCAATTTTTACTATATAGGATAGGACATTTTGTAATTTTCAAAAACTCCAGAACCAAGTACTGTATGGAGGCCCGCGTGACTGTGCGGTGATGTAGGCTCTTGAAGCATCACGTGATGGTACTGTGAAAGGAGACTATAGGCTTTGGGGAGTGGAACGACGACGGATGATTGTACTATATTTCATCTTATAGCGACAGAAATAATTGTGGGCGGTAAATTTACGTCATGTCATGGATAAATAATTGGTGCATTCACAACTCAAACTTGTACTCCATTTACTATGTATCAAATGAAAATGGTGCACAAATTACATCAACTGCGTATGACGAAATATAACCCTACAGCGTTTATATCACCAGGCCTAACGGAACGGAGCCTTAAATCCAAATCAATTGAAATATTACGTCATGATCAATTTATCATAACGCCCATGGTGAGGTTTACATCACCACTACGTACGTTTCGAGTCCATCATAGGCAGCTAGCAAAATAACAAATCAAGTTCGAATCCGGCTTCACAGACCTAACATCGATCCTTGCTGTAGGACTTGTTTATATCCTAGCTGCCAAAACATGCAATAATGCAAATTAATTGTGTACTTCAGAAACAACAAACATTGCTGATCATTATCGGGCTCATCATAATACTACAGTATTTCACAACAGAATCCAACAAAGGATGCTAGCTAGGTTCCTTGTACCCCTTTAATGACAAAGAAACACACGTAAGAGCTAGCTAGATCAATGATAGATTCTAATTAATACTCCATTAGTTCACCTCGTAATTATCAATTAAATCCTTGTGCTGGCCATTCTTTTTAAATTAATACTAATAAGAATGGGGCTGCAGTGGAGTCGACCCCTCCATGTGCACAGAACCTAAGGCAGGTGAACACAAAGACACCTATAGATATATTAATTATTCACGTTCGGCAGATGTTCAATCATAAATTAAAACCCTCATAGTCTTTTTTTATTATTATTACAGGTAGTAGGAGAAAACAAGTATCAGAATTACGTCAAACCAAAAATAAGTCCACAGTCATTATAAACGTCGACCAACGAATAGCCCTATTAAGGGAAGAAAAATAATCCCAACAAATACCTGGGGATTAACGCCCATTTGCAAGTGTGGTGATTCGAACTTCTTACCTTGTAAACTTGTAGTGAGATGCGGCAGTTCCAGCCGACTTAGCAAGCTCCTGGTTTAAAAAAATAAATAAAAATAAAAAAAACCTAGTTGACTCTTCTTCTACATCACATCTTAGTTTTATCATATCATATACAGTTCATGATACTGTAAGTACAACAGAAGAGTGAGAATCTACTTTTAAACTTGGTCTGGCTGCTGGAAAGGTAGTAGAAAAAAATTGGAACTTTCTAAAGGGTTTGTGCCCAAATGATCCATACAATTACCTAGAAGAGTGCTAATCTAAGGAGTAAATCCTACACACACACACAAAATTTCCACTTGTTTTACAAATTGGTACTATTACAATTCAGTTGTTCTCGAAAAATCCAAATTTATATATATAGAAGGAAAGTTAACCAAACACAAGCACGACAGCATCACTACCAAAGACCGTAATCCCAACTAATGTTTCGGAAAAATACTCATTTTACCTACATGTTTTCAAATTCTTGGTGTTTTCCTTTTATAGAGACCAAAATCGTGTATGCAACTGTTTAATAGAAATACAATTGAATAGCATATTTAACGGAAATACAATAAAATACAACTGTATTGTCTAGCAAGCAAGGGTTACGTTGGTTTGGTTGTTTTCACTTGGGAAGCCTACCCGCCGATATGGCTATTCACGCCTTTAACAAAGGATGGATATGCTTGATCTTAATTTGATTGTTCTTGCATTATTCGGTTTGTCAACGGAAACAGTTATCCTTTTGGCACAAAAAAAACAACTGTTTGATAGATTTAGTGCCTCATAACTGTGTATGTTTTCCCTAAAATTTAGAATGGAAATTACATATTTACGTTTGTATTCCCATAAAATAGCATTTGAAGGAGATGTGCCCTACTCCTTGTTTAATTTTCCAAGATGATCGAGGTACAAGGCTACCACTTGTTGATTTGTCAAATCAATTCATCATTATCGCCCTCTTAGTGGATTAAATAATTAGTGATCCAAAATCCAATTCATTAATAATGCTTTATCTGGTAGATAAGCTGCATATTCTCCCTGTCAGCCACTTATAATTATTTGAGATGAAAAGGAAAAATCTATTCCATGTGTTGTGTTGGGTCACTGCCGAAATCTTTTTTTTTAGTATCAATTTTTTTTAGTATCAATTAATGCGCGCTTTAGATTTCTCCCCAATATTAATTAGTCCACCCCAAAACATCGAGCAGATCAAGAAGCCATGAATTAGCACTTGGATGTCTGAGCTAACTTGCACGCACCTTGACCAATTCCGAAACTCTAAAATTAATGATCAAACAAACCCTCCAGTAGTGTCCACGGTTTGAAATGTTTGGCAAACGTAGAATTCTGGTACAATTATGCTATTGGTTGATGTTATTTTGAAATTTGGAAAACCACAGGATTAAAATTCAATTAGCAAATCGATTAGGTGATCAGTCTAGTACTTAACGATATGATGTTCTCTCTTATTAACAATTGGCTTTATATAGATAAGCAAAGCAATTAGGTTACCCGTCAAATTAATAACAACTTCTAATGATGTGATTTGCGTACGTTTTAGAGAGGTAGCTCATATATCTAAATCACTCAGTTGTAACGCGACAATTGGAATTAAATCACAGTCCAAGATTAAATATCCAACATGCAAAGCATAAGTACTTTAGCTATTTTTTTTTTTTTTTTGGAAAATGACGGTTAAGGACGTATTTTGATAATTAATATCCGCCAAGGACATTTTCAACATTAACAAATGCACTCAGCATGTCCTTGGCGGGAATTATTATCAACACACGTCTTGGGCCGTCATTTTCCATTTTTTCTTATAAAGAAAAATATGTCACACTCCATAAATGTTTACCTTACAGTATCTTCCAATTCAAAAATATGTCACATTCTATAAATGTTTACCTTACAATATCTTCCAATTCAAAAATATGTCGCATTCTATTAATTAATGCTCAATTGATTGAGGTTTAAAATTAAAATATGTTCACATTCTGTCATTTTTCGAGTTTAGCTCTAGAGGTGTTTAGTTGAATAAAAGATGGAAATCGTGTTTTGTCTAGGATAATATATAGTTACTTACTTCGGTGATCTTCGTACGCAGGATAGTGACCACCTGGAGTGGTAACCTAATGGGGTCAGTGGGTCACACGCATATGACTTGAGTTTAAGGAGATTGTGGATTTGAGGAGTGCTATCGACGCCCTCTCCAACGAAAGCTTGATTTGATATTATAGTCAAAGAAAGTAATAAATCACCGACTTTACACAAGCTGAGGAAAACCGGCATTGAGTCTTGGCCCTATTTATTATATGTTGGCTTAATTAAATTCTTAATTACAGTTGTTACGGCTCACTGTAAGCTGTATTAAAATAACCTTGCCTAATAAAGATATAAAATTAAAAAAAAAAGTAGAATAACTTTTGTAATAGGTCATCACTATTTATATTTTCAGTAAATCTCCAAAATGGCTTTGTGTGCCTCAGCAGAGCTGATTCTTGGGGATTGTTGTACTTCTAATGGTCCCAAGTAGCAAGGTAATACCTAACAACAGCCATTCCAATTGTGCACTAGGAAATCACGGAAACGTTGTTAAAATTATAACACACACACACACACAGCACTCCCACCCCCTGACTAACTCAAAGTGTCGGATCACCTTGTGTGCACCTCAATCGATATTTCGAGAGATAACTGTCCAATAGCAGGAGGCTAGGCCCAATAATCATCGAGACTAATACGTATACAATAAGAGACCAAACTCTTAAGTATCAGGGTTGGATCGATCATCTACAGACCAATCCGTTGTGGTTAGTTTAATTAGGACTACTTTTTGTGTGGTCCTTTGAAACTTCTTTCTTTTTTTCTTTTTTTTCCCTTATCAGAAAGCGAAAGGAAACATTGAAAATCTATACTGATTGAATTGGATGGTTCATCATTCCTGTTTGTTAACATTCCAATTTTCTTTTCCGACCTAAATTTCAACAACCAAATGTGATCCAATATATATATACTATATGCCTGAAGCTGGCAAGCATTGCCACCCATAAGGGTATCTAGCTATATATAATCTAGGCAAAATACTATATATATCCGGTTCATTTTGAATCGGTGTAGGGCACCCCATACAGTTGTAGGCCTAATGAAGAAAGTTGTTAGTAATTAAGTAATTTCTTACTTATCAAAGCAAGAGTTGTTAATTTCTTTATGGGAAACCAGATATACTTACAGCTCATTTGCATTGGTTGCTGGGAAACCAGCTTTAATTAATCTGGCCTAATATGAAAATTAATACTATATCAACAACATCTTTGAAGTTGCAATACCAAGACACGAAGGTGGTAGCTACGTAGTATTATCATCAGGAGTATCCGCTAACAGATATTTTCTGTAGGACGAGAGGTTAAGATGAAGAACTCTAGGTCGAAACAGTTATATCGACACTGATAAACCGACGGTGTCAGTTGGATATAGATCGAGATTTATACATGTAGTTGTTAAACATGCATGTCCAAGCAATTAATTTTAGTTCTAACTTCTTGATATTTATCGATAACGGATTGCAAAAAAAGAAACACGATAAACCACTGCGGAAATGGAGTTAAGCACTTGAAAATATTACTAATGACTTTCATGGAAGGAAATTTTGCAGGGTACGTAACAAATTTTGACTATAAGATGATTCATGAACTTCTATCTGATGGCCAATTAGGGGAAATTATCAACTTTGATTAACAGCCATACAGAGAGCTTGGGTTTTGGATCGACTTCTATGGGCAAGAGGTTAGCCCTCGTAGAGATCTAACAAATACTAACATATTAACGTCTGGGAAAAAAATAAAAAAGATCAACAGCCGTATAGGCAAAATGCCAAGGGATTTGGACAAGTGGACATGATAAAACTAATAAGTGTTTGTCCTCCACGACGTTGCATGTTAAGATCCCATAGAGACCAAACATTCCAAACTTTGAGGCCACTAAAGGGTTTACTGGTCGTTACCTTCTGGGCCCCCAAATTGGTCGAGGTGCAAGGAATTAGCTGGCCCGGACAAGAATAACAAATAATGAAAAAAATCATATATTGAAGAGCTCATTTAACGTCTGTCTATACCCAAAAAAAAAAACCATGTAGGCAACTCGGTGTGTTTTATAACAGGGACATTCCAAGACAGTCTCTGACTTAAGGCTATAAATCAAGTTTTGTTATTGACTTCTTTCATGCATACAGCTTGGCACAAGAAATAAATTGTCTTTTGGGTAATGTAAAGATAACTATTGTCAACCTATCTGTTTAATATTTGACAGAGATAGTTATAAGAGACGTGTAATCTTATAAAACAAAAAATAGTGATCGCGCGTGAAATTAATAATACAATTCACATAACCCGCTATATAATACATTCGACACTTTTTTTTCATCACATAGGACTATATATATATATATATATATATATATATATATATATATATATATATATATATATTCAGATATACCCAATGTGCCACCCCTTTTATTGTACAGCCCAACTCAATACCCGTATACGGTTCAATTAAAGGACCTTATTGGGTGGAATCTAATTTTCCACGACCATGTTCACATTACTAACTCTGTGCTAAAAAAAGATTTTAATAGAAAAGAATATAGCACAAAAATCTTGTAACCAAATCCCATATCTCCGGATATACAAAACTAGAGCGAGAGAAGGTAGGAAATGGCCGGGAAAATGGACAACATTTCAATCATTTCCCAAATACCAATAATGATTGGCATGATAGTATAAGTTAATTAGCTAGCTATATAAATGAGGTATAGCTAGAGTTTTAAATTAGTAGTAGCAGAGTCATGTATCTATCTATAGCTTCGCAATATACTACTACTACTTTTTAATAAAAAAATCATGTCCTCTCTTGTCAACCCATGATTGAGGAATCGTGTACAGATAGAATTATCTGGAAGAACTCCCAATTTCTTAACACTCCAACCAAATAAGTTGTACTTTGTTAGGTAATTGATAGATACTACTAGATTCTAATTAGCTGAAGGAAAATTCTAAAATCAACTCAATGGATTGACAATAGTAAATGTGTGAATATGTATTAAAGGGTGTATAAAGTATAAAAAATTACTTATTTTTCTTGTCTTCTAATGTGTTTATTATCAGCCCAGTGGGCTGACAATAGCAAGACTGCCTAACTTTTTAGCTGCCTTTTTGCTGTATGTCATTCTGGGTCTGGTGGATGGAGAAATATATTTTTGGGTGCCGGTAGGGTACTACCACACACGTTGTATCCCATCAGCGATCCAGCATCCAAACATGTATCTTAAAAAAAAGAAAAAAGGAAGGTTCAATTTGTCTATTAGACAATGCTCTATCCACAGGTGGAGAAATTTTTCAGTACCAGGTGGTGCCCGCTCGGCGCATCAGGGCAGTCCATTTTGGTTTTGGACGGCTCTAATTTGGAGAGAGAATAATGGGAGAGAAAGAGGAGAGAGAGTGGTGGTGCGACAAGAGAAAGAGAGTTTCAATCTGGGCCATCCAATACACTTTTTGGACGGCCCGGATGGGTCAAATGGGCACCACGTCGGCACGGCTGCATGGTACCCACCCCGGTACCCAAAATATCTCCCACAAGTGGCAGGGAAATAGTTGTACTGTTGTACTAATGGCACCATCCCCATCTCAGGCAGAAGCCCGTGAAACCTAAATCAGCGTATGACATAAATAAGCATATCTCTTGTGTATGTCCACCAAAAACACAACTACCAAAAGCAAAAATAAAAATTGCTCTGTTTCAAATTAAAATCACAATCTGATTTTCGATTCACATTTGGACTCCAAACCCTGAGTCAGAACAACGATAGAGATGTCGCACGTACTAAAAACTTCTGCCCGCAATTTGAATACCTTAAGCACACTCACCGTACCCTGCAAAGTTGCGCTCGATGTCAAATCAAAGCGCCCGGTAACAAGATCTCTTAAAAAATGATGATTCAGTACCAACTTATCTGCAGTAACACTTGCGTAAGTTCTTATGTTAAGTTCTCCGCGTGCAGGGACTACTTCAGGTTCGATCGGAACTTCTGCTATGTTGGTTCCACGGTAACTAATGTACGCTTTCGTGTTCTTGTATTTGAAACTTCCGTAATTGGGGTTGCGAATAGTAATCACCATGCCTAATGTAACATTTAGGCGAAATTTCGGAAAGATTCGGAGTTGGATGTTTTCGAGGCTGGCTGGGTGGGGAGTGACATGAGGTTCTTTAGGCTTAAGCATGGCAAAATACAAGATCAAGGAAATAACTACGAAGACGATCAGTAAAATCAAGGTCACGCCGCTGCAGATTTTTAGACGTTTGTGAAATTTTTTGCCTCCGCTCATAGTTGGTTGCTAATCTTCGGACTGGGGAAGCCGATAACATCGAGATTTTTCGATGTTTCTGATTTTGGCTGTGGATATGGCTTGTAAATTAAGCACATTAGGCATACAAATTAACTATCGAAATAAAGCATTTTGATCATGCTACTTGAAAATGAACGATTTCGCAAATAAAACAAAATAATGTAACATGATAACCTATAAATTAAACGTAACGATCAATGTATGGGAGGGAAAAAGATTAGTTTCGGTCTCTATGAGTTTGTAACACCGTGTAACACGTTAATGGCTTCCTACCCTTAAGATTCTACGGCCGTTTCTTAAGATTCTACGGCCGTTTCTCCACGAATGCGGACTTGTAGATTGAAAACACTATAGAAAGGAAATTTGTAAGTTATACATGCAATACAATACACAACTAATATGGGCTAATCAGAGGTTTTTGTAGAAAATAAAAATAAGAATTAGAGAAGGCGGCAAGAGAGCTACTAGGCAAACATGTGTTCCAAGGAATGGTAGGGTTACTATTGTTTTATAAACCAAGGTCTCATGTGCTTTTGAGTAACTGATATGTGGTTTAATACATATACTTAAAGCACAATGGTCAAGTAAATAAAACTTTCTAGTTGTAACAGATATATATGCAATTAACTTAATACTCAATTTTGAGCCAAATAGTAACATATCACCAATTACAATTTTTAGTAACTCGTGTATCTGAGCCAGCTTACGCGCACCTTGACTAATCCTGGAGAACCAATCCCATCTCTTATTTGCGGGGAATATCACCCGGCCACTACGTGTGCAACGGCAACATCAAGCTAATTACTTAATTAATACAAAAATAAAGTTATAGATCTATCTACTTTTTTCTTTTTTGCTGGTGTTCAAGTTATCTCTTTAGTTACCAAATATTTTGTGTTTTCCCTATAGGAATAATACCAACACATGCAAACATACAGAGACAGATACTGATTGTTCAACTCATGGACCACAGTACCGTTACTCTGTTATCACTCCCTCAATTTATCTATACCGATGATCAGCCTCCTCTTATTTGTTGTTTTGTTTTTGTGCTTCATATCCTAATGTTTTTTTTATCTCTTTGTAACTTTGTTTTTTGCACGAATTATTTATTTGCCCGTGTTTTGTTTGGATGCCTGATGCCCTATTTCTGTTCAAAAAAAATAATCGAAGAATTAAATCACCTTCCCCAAATGGAAACGAGGAAAAAATTGTTGTTTGACACCAAATTTGATACTTAAATCTTTTTTGATGGCCATAGTTTGTTTCATGTTTAGATAATAGGCCGTGAAATAGGGGATGCCAAAGGCCCTTAGTCGTATTGTTCGGCCCATTTGTTCGCTGTATTTTGATAAATCATATCACTATGTTTGAAATAGGCCGTGATATGATTCATTGGGCTTAAGAAAAGGCCAAGCCCAGTTGAAGAAAGGCAGTTGTCCTGGTCGGAGTACTCTCATAGTTCAATATGGCATTGCCCTATGGTATTTCCTGCAAATAACAAACCGACATCACACAATACGGGTCAGTCTTTGCCTCCTAATCACCCAAAAAAGTGAATGGTAATGTCTCTACTAAGTTTGCCGCTAAAATGGGTAGAGTACCACTAAACACAAATATTTCCCCTTACCTCGTCACATAGAAATCACTCTGCCTCCCTTTCCATCCTTTTGGAGTTCACCCTGCTCCAAGGACTCATTTGTTTGGAAGATTAGGGAACGAATAAGAAACGTAATCCCGTAGAGTCCATAAATTCGGTGTTTGGAACCCCACAAATTGAGACAAAATTAAGGGCGTCTATATCTCGTACATACGTTGGGTTACGAACTCATGGAGTAGGATTACACATCCCCTTATTCAAGACTGTATTGAGGTGACTGATTCGTCCTTTGTCTATGTAAAACTTGTTGTTTCACAAAAATGCATACGGCATTTCCTACCAAAACAAGCACTGAAATTTTTCGCCTTCACCATTTCTATAATTCATTCATATCCATGTATTTTATATAGCTTTCATTTATTTCGGCACAAACAAAACAGTGCCAAGAATCATTTTCGTATCATCCGAACATAACACCAACGGAAAGCAACAAGCTAGAGAAACTAACAAAATAGATTTACTTACGAAAACAAAACTAGGCAAGTAATTAAAATAAGTCAAAGATGAAAGATGATTACAAGCAAGGACTCTCTCTACCAACATCACAATTTGATTTTCGAATAGCAGTTGGACTCCAGACTCTGATTGTGAATGAAAATAGAGATGTCACAAGTATTTAAAATCATCGCTTTGTGTTTAAATATCTTAAGTGTTGTCGCTTTACCATGCAAAGTAGCCATGGATGTCAAGTTGAAACTCCCAGCAATAAGATCACTCAAGAAATGTGAGTTAGTAATCAACTTATCTGCAGCAACATTAGCGTAAGTGCTCAAATTGAGTTTCCGGCGTGCAGGGACAGTTTCACCTTCAATCGGAACCTCTGCTATGTTGGTTCCATGGTAATCGACATAAGAAGTGGAATTCTGGTATTTGAAGCTTCCGTAGTTGCGATTGTTAATTGTAACAACCAAGCCTATAGTGACATTGAGGCTAAAAGCTGGGAAGATTCGGACTTCAATGTTTTCAAGGCTTACTGGGTGGGCTGTGACTTGAGGTTGTTTAGGCTTAAACATGGTAAAATACAGGGTCACACAAACAATTGTGAAGACGATCAACAAAACGAAGGTCGTAGCGTAACAGATTTTCAGGCCTTTTGGGGAACGTTTAGCTCCAGGCATATTCGCGATGATTTTGGGATTTACCAGGTTCGTATAGTAGGGATATGCTCTTTAGGAATTTATAAAAATAAAAAAAAAGTGCTTGGAGGCCAATCCAGGTCTCTTTAGTGACTGTATCAAGGCAAGTTTGGTGCTAAAATAAATAAGGTGGAGGGAGAGTACGGGAGCTGGGTTGTGTTGGAAGTTGAAGATTAAATACGGAGTAAAATGGAACAAGGTCACACAGGCAGAGGGCTGCAAATCAGGGCCCAAGCTATTTGATCATTCATTCAATTCTCAAGTAATATGGAACTATATTTCTGCAACATTCTCCTCATGTGCAGCCGTATTTGATGTCTATCACTTGTAGGCTCTTTTTGGATTTATCATCTTGCAGGCTTTTTTTACTGGACTGTTATTATTGTTGGGTCTTAGTTGCGAATTTTTTCAAATGTATGGTGGATTGGAAGCTCTGATTCATGCTTAGAACTTAGAAGGGATCATGGTTGGCAATGGAGCAAACATAACCTACACAGCCTTTTTTTTCTCCATCTGGAGCTGTCATGCCACAAACTCATTGTTCTCGATGAACTCTAAAAGTGAACGATTTTGATCATTATTATAAGTCTAAAAAGGGTCCACAAGTTGTCCAAAATTGGACCGAACTGGTTGGAAGAACACTTGAGTACTTTTTTTTTTTTTGATCCGAACACTTGAGTACTTGACTGGACCCTTGCCCACGACCACGAGAAAGAGGCTACGAAATTCTTGCTGGCATGTCTATCAGGCGGGTCCCAGGGGTGGCTCCATTAGCCATTAACTAGTCACATGGGTAAAGAAAATAAATTTAGTACGGAAAAGTAAAAAAGCAAAAAAGAGGAAAGCAAACGGCAAACACAGACGTACACTAGCAATGAGAAAGAGACAGAACGAATCTCTCCCAAAATTTCTCATTTTGCGGCTTTCAATCCCAACAGTTTGAAGGAGCTTTTCAGTCGTATGATTAACTAATGTTCCATATGCTTAGATTTAATTAGTTTTTCTTCTTAAGTTTCTGAGATGCACGGAATATTATGTTCCGTTCCGCTAAATAAAATAAATACTACATATTTTTTAAACAAGAAAAATTTATTCACGACTTATCCGTGAATACAGTTTTTACAGCAACCAATAATTCTCCTACACTTCGCCTAGTGCCGGCTCAAAAATATTTGGTACCCGAAGCGGAAGTCCTAATATGGGACCATCTATCTCCACATACGCATCTTTGAACTAAATTTTGCAAAATGTTGAGGAAAACTTAAGAGTGGAGATTCGAACTCAACTCTTAAAGCATCCAAATAACCTAAGCTGTCACACGGCCAAAAAAATGTTACTCAAAGGCAATTTGAACTCATTATTTAAAAATATAAACTATATTTTTTGGGGCCCTCTCCGGGTCTAAAAATTGGGGGCCGGAGGCTTCTCCTCTAAGCCGGCTATGTCACCGCCACCAACCCAGGTCGCTCTGTCACCGCCACCAACCCAGGTCGCCCTGCTGGTTCCGCGATGAGACGGTGGCCTTAGTTCCAGTCCTTCCGGACACGATCGAGCTGCTTGGAGCAAATTTGAAATAACCGGCCGGTTCAAGTGAACCGTGAACGCGACGATTCAACTGCTGGGTTGGTTCGGTTTTTATTTTTAGAGCGGTTTTAAAAATAGAACGGTTTTATGGGTTGATTGGACCGTTGTCTTGACCGGTTCCCGATTGAGCCAGCCGGGCCGGGACGTGCCGAATTTCAAAACATTATGTACATCAATAAATAGGTAAACTACCTCATGAATAGTGCATATTTTTCACACAAAAAAAATTGCACTATAGTTTACCTATTTATTGGTGTACATACCCAGGTGCGTGCTACAAAACATTTTTTAAACCCTAAACTTCAGATCTCTCGTGTAGACGAAGTCTGTCCATTTTTCAACCCTTAAATTCAGAAAATACATTTTCCCTCTCCAGAAATTCAAAAAATCTCCTTGAATTGTTTTTTATGTTTTTTTATCGGCCAAAACGGCCCTCGGGCCCTCGAATAGTTGTGTGAATCAAAGTCTCAAGGGTTTCAGAGAAGTGATTCTTGAGAAAGCGCCCCTTGTTTGTGGATTCAGGATCCCTGTAGTGAGGTTGCGCACTACAAAGTTGCAGTGAGCAGCTCAACCGCCTATCTAATTTTTCAACGATCCGGATTTAAAACAAACAATTTCAAAGAAGAGTTTTATTCTCTTTTATGGAATAATTTGTTTTTAATCTAGATCGCTGAAAACACTTTTGTACGTCCAGAATTGCTCAATGTAACATTGTAGCGCCTAGCCTCACTACACTGTAGGGACCCTGAATCCCCTTTGTTTGTTGTTTTTGTTTTCTTACCCCTTTATTTATGTTTTACTTTATTTTCCTACTTTACTTTACCCATTTGATTAGTTAATGGACCTTAGCCCTGGGACCCCCTAATAATGCCAGCAAGAATTTTGCCACACCGTGATCCACGAAATCCTTGCTGACATCTCTATGAGAGCATTCACAAAGGAAGTTAAACGATGAATTCAAGCTACTAGCTGTTAAAAATTCAATAGAAATTCAAAGAATCAGAATATTAATGATTAGTCATGGCCTTTCTATGGCTTCACAAGTTAAGGAATTAAGACCCCTTTTTTTCCGGCAAAGAAATGCTTCAATATAGGAGACGAGTACAAGGTAAATGAAATGTTTGAACCAACGACAGATAACACAATGAGATAGAGCCAAAGCAAGCAAAAGATACAAGGCCAAAACTAGGCAAGTACTAGAGATGGCCAAGACTCCTCCAAGTTGCATATGAACATAGGACACACAATTTGCCTCAAAAGTAGAGAAACAACATTAGATTTTTGACACCGAGGAACGCAACAGTAGTAGCAAGATCTGAATAGAATAGCACCAATAAATTAAAATCACTGAACATGACACCATCAAATTTGACTCCAATTATAAGCAATAGCAATACCACAACTTGAGTGAAATTGCAATGGGAGTAGTAAACACCAACAACAGCTACAGAGAAACCAAAATTGACCAACGAAATTTATATTAAATGTAGCGGTGTTAGCAGCAGAACTGGAGTTAGAGATCAAGAACCATAAGCCAATAGAATGGCCATTCACAGCAATAGTAGATACCCCAAAATTGACCAACGAAATTTATTTTATTTTGTTATATAAGACTAGATAATAATTAGGACGTTGTCGGCACTGCTCGGCCCAGATTGGCCGAATGGGCACGTTGTCGGCACTGCTGCGTGGTACCCACCCGGTATCCAAAAATTTCTCCCACAAGTGGCAGGGAAATGGTTGTACTGTTGTACTAACGGCACCATCCCCATCTCATGCATAAACCCGTGCAACCTAAATCAGCGAATGACATAAATAAGCATATCTCCTGTGTATGTCCACCAAAAACACAACTACCAAAAGCAAAAATAAAAATAAAAATAAAAATAAAAATAAAAATAAAAATAAAAATAAAAATTGCTCTGTTTCAAATTAAAATCACAATCTGATTTTCGATTCACATTTGGACTCCAAACCCTGAGTCAGAACAACGATAGAGATGTCGCACGTACTAAAAACCTCTGCCCGCAATTTGAATACCTTAAGCACACTCACCGTACCCTGCAAAGTTGCGCTCGATGTCAAATCAAAGCGCCCGGTAACAAGATCTCTTAAAAAATGGTGATTCAACACCAACTTATCTGCAGTAACACTTGCGTAAGTTCTTATGTTAAGTTCTCCGCGTGCAGGGACTACTTCAGGTTCGATCGGAACTTCTGCTATGTTGGTTCCACGGTAGCTAATGTACGCTTTCGTGTTCTTGTATTTGAAGCTTCCGTAATTGGGGTTGCGAATAGTAATCACCATGCCTAACGTAACATTTAGGCGAAATTTCGGAAAGATTCGGAGTTGGATGTTTTCGAGGCTGGCTGGGTGGGGAGTGACATGAGGTTCTTTAGGCTTAAGCATGGCAAAATACAAGATCAAGGAAATAACTACGAAGACGATCAGTAAAATCAAGGCCACGCCGCAGCAGATTTTTAGACGTTTGTGAAATTTTTTGCCTCCGCTCATAGTTGCTAATCTTCGGACTGGGGAAGCCGATAACATCGAGATTTTTCGATGTTTCTGATTTTGGCAGTGGATATGGCTTGTAAATTAAGCACATTAGGCATACAAATTAACTATCGAAATAAAGCATTTTGATCATGCTACTTGAAAATGAACGATTTCGCAAATAAAACAAAATAATGTAACATGGTAACCTATAAATTAAACGTAACAATCAATGTATGGGAGGGAAAAAGATTAGTTTCGGTCTCTATGAGTTTGTAACACCGTGTAACACGTTAATGGCTTCCTACCCTCAAGATTCTACGGCCGTTTCTCCACGAATGCGGACTTGTAGATTGAAAACACTATAGAAAGGAAATTTGTAAGTTATACATGCAATACAATACACAACTAATATGGGCTAATCAGAGGTTTTTGTAGAAAATAAAAATAAAAATTAGAAAAGGCGGCAAGAGAGCTACTAGGCAAACATGTGTTCCAAGGTAATGGGAGGGCTACTATTGTTTTATAAACCAAGGTCTCATGTGCTTTTGAGTAACTGATATGTGGTTTAATACATATACTTAAAGCACAATGGTCAAGTAAATAAAACTTTCTAGTTGTAACAGCTAGATATGCAATTAACTTAATACTCAATTTTGAGCCAAATAGTAACATATCACCAATTACAATTTTTAGTAACTCGTGTATCTGAGCCAGCTTACGCGCACCTTGACTAATCCTAAGGAACCAATCCCATCTCTTATTTGCGGGGAATATCACCTGGCCACTACGTGAGCAACGGCAACATGAAGCTAATTACTTAATACAAATAAAGTTATAGATCTCTCTTCTTTTTTCTTTTTTTTTGCTGGTGTTCAAGTTATCTCTTTAGTTACCAAATATTTTGTGCTTTCCCTATAGGAATAATACCAACACATGCTAACATACAAAGACAAATACTGATTGTTCAACTCATGGACCACGGTACCGTTACTCTGTTATCACTCACTCAATTTATCTATACCGACGATCAGCCTCTTATTTGTTGTTTTGTTTTTGTGATTCATACCCTAATGTTTTTTTCTCTCTTTGTAACTTTGTTTTGTGCGCGAATTATTTATTTTCCCGTGTTTTGTTTGGATGCCTGATGCCTATTTCTGTTCAAAAAAATAATCAAAGAATTAAATCACCTTCCCCAAATGGAAACGAGGAAAAAAATGTTGTTTGATGGCCATAGTTGGTTCCATGTTTAGATAATAGGCCGTGAAATAGGGGATGCCATAGGCCCACAGTCGTATTGTTCAGCCCATTTGTTCGCTGCGTTTTGGTAAATCACTAAATCATATCACTGTGTTTGAAATAGGCCGTGATATGATTCATTGGGCTTAAGAAAAGGCCAAGCCCAGTTGAAACACTGAAAGGCAGTTCTCCTGGTCAGAGTACTCTCGTAGTTCAATGTGGCATTGCCCTGTGGTATTTCCCGCAAATAAAAAACCGACATCAAATAATACGGGTCACTCTTTGCCTCCTAATCACCCAAAAAAATGAATGGTAATGTCTCTACTGCAAAGTTTGCCGCTAAAATGGTTAGAGTACCACTAAACACAAATATTTTCCCTTACCTTGTCATATAGAAATCACTCTGCCTCCCTTTCTATCCTTTCGGAGTTCACCCTGATGCAAGGGCTCATTTGTTTGGAAGATCAGGGCACGGGATAGGAAATGTAATCTCGTGGAGTCTATAAATTCAGTGTTTGGAACCCCACAAATTGAGACGAAATTAAAGGCGTCTATATCTCGTACCTACGTTGGGTTACGAACCCATGGAGTAGGATTACACATCCCCTTATTCAAGACTGTATTGAGGTGACTGATTCGTCCTTTGTCTATGTAAAACTTGTCGTTTTCACGAGAATGCATACCGCATTTCCTACCAAAACAAGCACTGAAATTTTTCGCCTTTCGCCATTTCTATAATCCATTCATATCCATGTATTTTATATTGCTTTCGTTTATTTCGGCACAAACAAAAGAGCCCCAAGAATCATTTTCGTATCATCCGAACATAACACTAACAGAAAGCAACAAGCTAGAGAAACTAACAAAATAGATTTAATTACGAAAACAAAACTAGGCAAGTAATTAAAATAAGTCAAAGATGAAAGATGACTACAAGCAAGGACTCTCTCTACCAACATCACAATTTGATTTTCGAATAGCAGTTGGACTCCAGACTCTGATTGTGAATGAAAATAGAGATGTCACAAGTATTTAAAATCATCGCTTTGTGTTTAAATATCTTAAGCGCTGTCGCTTTACCATGCAAAGTAGCCGTGGATGTCAAGTTGAAACTCCCAGCAATAAGATCACTCAAGAAATGTGAGTTAGTAATCAACTTATCTGCAGCAACATTAGCGTAAGTGCTCAAATTGAGTTTCCGGCGTGCAGGGACAGTTTCACCTTCAATCGGAACCTCTGCTATGTTGGTTCCATGGTAATCGACATAAGAAGTGGAATTCTGGTATTTGAAGCTTCCGTAGTTGCGATTGTTAATTGTAACAACCAAGCCTATAGTGACATTGAGGCTAAAAGCTGGGAAGATTCGGACTTCAATGTTTTCAAGGCTTACTGGGTGGGCTGTGACTTGAGGTTGTTTAGGCTTAAACATGGTAAAATACAGGGTCACACAAACAATTGTGAAGACGATCAACAAAACGCAGGTCGTAGCGCAACAGATTTTCAGGCCTTTTGGGGAACGTTTAGCTCCAGGCATGTTCGCGATGATTTTGGGATTTACCAGGTTCGTATAGTAGGGATATGCTCTTTAGGAATTTATAAAAATAAAAAAAAAGTGCTTGGAGGCCAATCCAGGTCTCTTTAGTGACTGTATCAAGGCAAGTTTGGTGCTAAAATAAATAAGGTGGAGGGAGAGTACGGGAGCTGGGTTGTGTTGGAAGTTGAAGATTAAATACGGAGTAAAATGGAACAAGGTCACACAGGCAGAGGGCTGCAAATCAGGGCCCAAGCTATTTGATCATTCATTCCACTCTTAAGCAATGTGGGACTATATTTTCGCAACATTCTCCTCATGTGTAGCCGTATTTGATGTCTATCACTTGTAGGCTCTTTTTGGATTTATCATCTTGCAGGCTTTTTTTACTGGACTGTTATTATTGTTGGGTCTTAGTTGCGAATTTTTTCAAATGTATGGTGGATTGGAAGCTCTGATTCATGCTTAGAACTTAGAAGGGATCATGGTTGGCAATGGAGCAAACATAACCTACACAGCCTTTTTTTTCTCCATCTGGAGCTGTCATGCCACAAACTCATTGTTCTCGATGAACTCTAAAAGTGAACGATTTTGATCATTATTATAGGTCTAAAAAGGGTCCCCAAGTTGTCCAAAATTGGACCGAACTGGTTGGAAGAACACTTGAGTACTTTTTTTTTATCCGAACACTTGAGTACTTGACTGGACCCTTGCCCACGACCACGAGAAAGAGGCTACGAAATTCTTGCTGGCATGTCTATCAGGCGGGTCCCAGGGGTGGCTCCATTAGCCATTAACTAGTCACATGGGTAAAGAAAATAAATTTGGTAGGGAAAAGTAAAAAAGCAAAAAAGAGGAAAGCAAACGGCAAACACAGACGTACACTAGCAAAGAGAAAGAGAATGAGAATGAGAAAGAGACAGAACGAATCTCTCCCAAAATTTCTCATTTTGCGGCTTTCAATCCCAACTGTTTGAAGGAGCTTTTCAGTCGTATGATTAACTAATGTTCCATATGCTTAGATTTAATTAGTTTTTCTTCTTAAGTTTCTGAGATGCACGGAATATTATGCTCCGTTCCGCTAAATAAAATAAATACTACATATTTTTTAAACGAGAAAAATTTATTCACGACTTATCCGTGAATACAGTTTTTACAGCAACCAATAATTCTCCTACACTTCGCCTAGTGCCGGCTCAAAAATATTTGGTACCCGAAGCGGAAGTCCTAATATGGGACCATCTATCTCCACATACGCATCTTTGAACTAAATTTTGCAAAATGTTGAGGAAAACTTAAGAGTGGAGATTCGAACTCAACTCTTAAAACATCCAATTAACCTAAGCTGTCACACGGCCAAAAAAATGTTACTCAAAGGCAATTTGAACTCATTATTTAAAAATATAAACTATATTTTTTGGGGCCCTCTCCGGGTCTAAAAATTGGGGGCCGGAGGCTTCTCCTCTAAGCCGGCTATGTCACCGCCACTAACCCAGGTCGCCCTGCTGGTTCCGCGATGAGACGGTGGCCTTAGTTCCAGTCCTTCCGGACACGATCGAGCTGCTTGGAGCAAATTTGAAATAACCGGCCGGTTCAAGTGACCCGTGAACGCGACGATTCAATTGCTGGGTTGATTCGGTTTTTATTTTTAGAGCGGTTTTAAAAATAGAACGGTTTTGTGGGTTGACTGGACCGTTGTCTTGACCGGTTCCCAATTGAGCCGGCCGGGCTGGGACGTGCCGAATTTCAAAACATTATGTACATCAATAAATAGGTAAACTACCTCATGAATAGTGCATATTTTTCGAAAAAAAAATAATGCACTATAGTTTACCTATTTATTGGTGTACATACCCAGGTGCGTGCTACAAAACATTTTTCAAACCCTAAACTTCAGATCTCTCGTGTAGACGAAGTCTGTCCATTTTTCAACCCTTAAATTCAGAAAATACATTTTCCCTCTCCAGAAATTCAAAAAATCTCCTTGAATTGTTTTTTATGTTTTTTTATCGGCCAAAACGGCCCTCGGGCCCTCGAATAGTTGTGTGAATCAAAGTCTCAAGGGTTTCAGAGAAGTGATTCTTGAGAAAGCGCCCCTTGTTTGTGGATTCAGGATCCCTGTAGTGAGGTTGCGCACTACAAAGTTGCAGTGAGCAGCTCAACCGCCTATCTAATTTTTCAACGATCCAGATGTAAAACAAACAATTTCAAAGAAGAGTTTTATTCTCTTTCATGGAATAATTTGTTTTTAATCTAGATCGTTGAAAACACTTTTGTACGTCCAGGATTGCTCAATGTAACATTGTAGCGCCTAGCCTCACTACACTGTAGGGACCCTGAATCCCCTTTGTTTGTTGTTTTTGTTTTCTTTCCCCTTTATTTATGTTTTACTTTATTTTCCTACTTTACTTTACCCATTTGATTAGTTAATGGACCTTAGCCCTGGGACCCCCTAATAATGCCAGCAAGAATTTTGCCACACCGTGATCCACGAAATCCTTGCTGACATCTCTATGAGAGCATTCACAAAGGAAGTTAAACTATGAATTCAAGCTACTAGCTGTTAAAAATTCAATAGAAATTCAAAGCATCAGAATATTAATGATTAGTCATGGCCTTTCTATGGCTTCACAAGTTAAGGAATTAAGACACCTTTTTTTCCGGCAAAGAAATGCTTCAATATAGGAGACGAGTACAAGGTAAATGAAATGTTTGAGCCAACGATAGATAACACAATGAGATAGAGCCAAAGCAAGCAAAAGATACAAGGCCAAAACTAGGCAAGTACTAGAGATGGCCAAGACTCCTCCAAGTTGCATATGAACATAGGACACACAATTTGCCTCAAAAGTAGAGAAACAACATTAGATTTTTGACACCGAGGAACGCAACAGTAGTAGTAAGATCTGAGTAGAATAGCACCAATAAATTAAAATCACTGAACATGACACCATCAAATTTGACTCCAATTATAAGCAATAGCAATACCACAACTCGAGTGAAATTGCAATGGGAGTAGTAAACACCAACAACAGCTACAGAGAAACCAAAATTGACCAACGAAATTTATATTAAATGTAGCGGTGTCAGCAACAGAACTGGAGTTAGAGATCAAGAACCATAAGCCAATAGAATGGCCATTCACAACAATAGTAGATACCCCAAAATTGACCAACGAAATTTATTTTATTTTGTTATATAAGACTAGATAATAATTAGGACGTTGTCGGCACTGCTGGGCCCAGATGGGCCGAATGGGCACGTTGTCGGCACTGCTGCGTGGTACCCACCCGGTATCCAAAAATTTCTCCCACAAGTGGCAGGGAAATAGTTGTACTGTTGTACTAACGGCACCATCCCCATCTCATGCATAAACCCGTGCAACCTAAATCAGCGAATGACATAAATAAGCATATCTCCTGTGTATGTCCACCAAAAACACAACTACCAAAAGCAAAAATAAAAATAAAAATAAAAATTGCTCTGTTTCAAATTAAAATCACAATCTGATTTTCGATTCACATTTGGACTCCAAACCCTGAGTCAGAACAACGATAGAGATGTCGCACGTACTAAAAACCTCTGCCCGCAATTTGAATACCTTAAGCACATTCACCGTACCCTGCAAAGTTGCGTTCGATGTCAAATCAAAGCGCCCGGTAACAAGATCTCTTAAAAAATGGTGATTCAACACCAACTTATCTGCAGTAACACTTGCGTAAGTTCTTATGTTAAGTTCTCCGCGTGCAGGGACTACTTCAGGGTCGATCGGAACTTCTGCTATGTTGGTTCCACGGTAGCTAATGTACGCTTTCGTGTTCTTGTATTTGAAGCTTCCGTAATTGGGGTTGCGAATAGTAATCACCATGCCTAAGGTAACATTTAGGCGAAATTTCGGAAAGATTCGGAGTTGGATGTTTTCGAGGCTGGCTGGGTGGGGAGTGACATGAGGTTCTTTAGGCTTAAGCATGGCAAAATACAAGACCAAGGAAATAACTACGAAGATGATCAGTAAAATCAAGGTCACGCCGCAGCAGATTTTTAGACGTTTGTGAAATTTTTTGCCTCCGCTCATAGTTGCTAATCTTCGGACTGGGGCAGCCGATAACATCGAGATTTTTCGATGTTTCTGGTTTTGGCAGTGGATATGGCTTGTAAATAAGCACATTAGGCATACAAATTAACTATCGAAATAAAGCATTTTGATCATGCTACTTGAAAATGAACGATTTCGCAAATAAAGCAGAATACTACGGCATGATAACCTATAAACGTAACAATGTATATACGGAAGGGAAAAAGATTAGTTTCGGCCTCTGTGAGTATGTAACACGTTAATGGCTTCCTACCCTCAAGATTCTACGGTCGTTTCTCCACGAATGTGCACTAGTAGATTGAAAACAATATCGAAAGGAAATTCGTAAGTTATACATGCAATGCAATACACAACTAATATGGGCTAATCAGAGGTTTTTTTAGAAAATAAAAAATAAAAATTAGAGAAGAAGGCAAGAGAGCTACTAGGCACACACATGTTCCCAAGGAATGGGAGGGTTACAATTGTTTTATAAACCAAGGTCTCTTATGCTTTTGAGTAACTGATATGGGGTGTAACACATATACTTAAAGCGCCATGGTCAAGTAATTAAAACTTTATAGTTGTAACAGATCGATATGCAATTAACTTTAATACTCAATTCTGAGCCAAATAGTAACATATCACCAATTACATTTTTTAGTAACTCGTGTATCTGAGTCAGCTTATGCGCACCTCAACTAATCCCGAGGGACCAATTTTGTGCGCTAATTATTTATTTGCCCATGTCTTGTTTGGATGCCTGATGTCGTATTTCTGTTCAAAAAATTAAATCACCTTCCCCAAATGGAAACAAGGAAAAAACTTTGTATGTCACCAAATTTGATGTCTTTATCCAGTTAATTTCATGGCTATAGTCGGTTCCATGTCATAGTCTTGTTGTTATCATCCAAACATAACACCAACGGAAAGCAACAAGCTAGAGAAACTAACAAATTAGATTTACTTACGAAAACAAAACTAGGCAAGTAATTAAAACAAGTCAAAGATGAAAGATGATTACAAGCAAGGACTCTCCCTACCAACATCACAATTTGATTTTCGAATGGCAGCTGGACTCCAGACTCTGATTGTGAATGAAAATAGAGATGTCACAAGAACTTAAAATCGTGGCTTTGTGTTTAAATATCTTAAGCGCTGTCGCTTTACCGTGCAAAGTAGTCGTGGATGTCAAGTTGAAACTCCCAACAATAAGATCACTCAAGAAATGTGAGTTAGTAATCAACTTATCTGCAGCGACATTAGCGTAAGTGCTCAAGTTGAATTTCCGGCGTGCAGGGACAGTTCCACCTTTAATCGGAACCTCTGCTACGTTGGTTCCATGGTAATCGATATAAGAAGTGGAATTCTGGTATTTGAAGCTTCCGTAGTTGCGATTGTTGATTGTAACAACCAAGCCTATCGTGACATTTAGGCTAAAAGGGACGAGTTGGACTTCAATGTTTTCAAGGCTTACTGGGTGGGCTGTGACTTGAGGTTGTTTAGGCTTAAACATGGTAAAATACAGGGTCACACAAACAATTGCGAGGACGATCAACAAAACGAAGGTCGTACCGCAACAGATTTTCAGGCCTTTTCGGGAACTTGTAGCTCCCGGCATATTCGAGGGATTTTGGGATTGGCGTAACTGTTAACGAAGAGTTGGTTTTCATATTTTGTTTTGTGATTTAGATAATGAGATTTTCTTTGCCGTTCAAAAAAAATTTGTTTTTTGGTGATTTACCTGTTTCAGCATAGGCTTAATAGGGATATGCCCTTTAGGAATTTATTAAAAAAATGCTTGAACGCCAATCCAGGTCTCTTTAGTGACTGTATCAAGGCAAGTTTGGTACTAAAATAAGGTGGAGGGAGAGTACGGCAGCTGGGTTGTGTTGGAAGTTGAAGATTTTGATATTATAAGCCAAAAAGGAAGAATTAGGACCAGAAATGTCAGGCCGGCCCTGTAAGAAATATTTTACGACCCACCTAGTCACATGTGAGATTATAGTTAGTTGCCCACTTACATTATGTTTGTAGTTGTGGTTTCAAAGCTCTTGGCTTTTCACTATCGCCATAAGTTTAAGTTTTCATGATGGAAGGAAACTATAAGGTTTCTTGAGGAAGATTGAGGGTCTCTAACCTCGCCTATCACTACACTACACCTCACCTCACCTATGCATAGGTTGGAAGACACCTAAATCTAGTGCGTGTGTGTTCGGTATTCAAACTTAAACAACAATGACTAGAGGATAGTTCGATCCTATTTCCGCTGCGCATACCGGTATGTGTATTATTTGTCTTGCAGGCCCTGGACAAAGTCGATCAGGTATATGTTTCGATTATGCTTGTAGCTAGGTAATTTTTGACAGTTTTGTTACACCTTTCGGTCTGGGTAAAATACATGTGTTTGTCTCACCCAATTATACATGGGTCATGTATAACAAACGTAGATAGCGGAAAAACAGCTCCACATAGCTGCGGCTATAGGGAAGGTGAAGATATTGAAACTTATCTTATCAAAGTGTCTAGAATGTTGGGAGGCGATCGATTATACAAGACGTAACATTCTTCACATTGCGGCATATATGGAGAGAAGATGGATGATAAGATTTATCTTCAAAATGTCATGGTTAAGCCAACTTATAAATCAAAAAGATAATGAAGGGAACACGCCTCTCCATTTGCTTGCTAAATCCGATCGCAAAAATAGGGCGTTATGGAGGAAATATGGTGTATATTGGTTTGCATTCAACAAACAAAACATGAGCCCGGCGGAGTTAGCACTGTCCCGGGTGAGGATGTCAAACTTGACTGCACTGACTTGTTTTCTCGTCACCTGTTTGTGCTGTTAATTATATGTAGTTCCAATTAACCATAGTAGTCCATATGTCCCAATTTATTTCGCAACTTTTTTTTTTATTTTTGATGCTCGCAAAATATTTGTTATATAATTTTAAAAATTAATAGACCGAAAATACAACTCCCTTTTTGTCTCACATCAGCTGAATTATAAAGTAAAAATGTTAAACGGGTGTCAAGCGGGTTGGGCCAGCATAGGCACGACACGTTTAAGAGTGACACGACACGTCTTGGGCATGGTACAACACGGCACAATCCCTACAGCGGGCCTAGCTTAGCTGTTGTTTTGAGGCACATGGCATGGCACGGGCACGAAAAAGGCACGAGCACAACACGACACAAGTAAAAATTCAAAGATGTAAAATAAATTATTACAAAAGTAGATGTAAACTAGATACATTATTTGTCCCATAATTTTTTTATTTTTGCCATATTTTATAGTTAACGGGGGTTAGTGTGAAGTTAGTCAACGAGGAGCTTATAGGCTATCCATAACCCTAAAACCCTAAACCCCGCCCATCATGGGACTCAAACCTTGGTTTTCACGGAGGGGGCACATGAGCAAACCATCTCACCAAGCATGATTTCTCTTTCCCATAATTGATGAGTCACAATGTTTATGATTAAGATAAAGATTTTTATTTTTATTTTTTGAAAAGGAAAGAAAGGTTTCCATATCATTAAAAAATGATACAAAACAGAAATCCTATAGTGATACGCTAGGGAGCATCATGCACAAAGATAGTACCTCGCCTATCACTACACCTCACCTCACCTCTCATTTTTTTCTAGAAAGGAAAACATAAAAAATTTCCGAAGTTGGTAAGACACCTAACACACCAAAAAGCCCAGCACCTAAAAAGAAAGCCCAAAACGAAGGAAAGAGCCCTAACCCTAATCGCCTTGTCTACACACACCAGCAACCAAAGCAAAGGGCAAGAATTAGACATGGATCAATGATCACCCACTGTATCTTTTGCAGCTACAGAGTAGAGAGGAGAATGAACTGATTTTATATGGGGCTACAGGAAAAAAGCCCAACCCCGTTTAAAATTGAAAGGCAATTTTTTCACTCACTTTTGGTATGGAGTTTTTCAACTCTAGTGAGCTGAGTGAAAAATACCAGACCTTTGGTTGCAATTTTGGCCTGGGAAAAGCCCACCAAAATTAAGGGTTTCGTGGTATATAAATTGGAACATCTATTCTAATTAGGTGGCATTGCGAAATGCTTTTTGCCCTTTGTTTGCTTGGGTCAGTGTCTAGGATTAGGGGCTCTTTGGCCGTATGTCTATGTGCATGTGTGCTGGTGGTTTGGGTTTTCGGCTTTGGCTAATTGATCTATGTCGGCCATCATTAACGGGCCAATCTGGCCAGTGAATTTGCCGCCATTTTGTATTCTTATTTCTTTTGGTTTTTCTTTTCATGCATGAACACACACTAATTGTCACACTTGCGCACATGGTTTGTTCGTATCTAAAAGGTAGGAGGAGGTGGAGTTGTTTTTGCCTTCTGGTGGCTATGAATGATTGATATGTGTCGGCCGCCACTTGAGGTGCTATCCGGCCAGCAGTTTATTCATGCCAGGTTTATGTACGTTTTTTTTTATCGGCAAAAAAAGGATTTCCATATCATTAATGAATCAACAATACACAAAAAACCCTTTAGTAACAACAGGAGAAGTCATGCATTGAGGTAGCTTTGAAAAGCTAGAGCTTGCGATAACTCAACCTATCTCCTCACCTCACATTTTCATCAGATGGGAAAAAAAATACATCAAAGACACCAAATACACCATGTTGGTTTGTACCAACTACGTACAACAAGACCAAACACCCAATGGGCCAGGCCCGAATCGCAAATACACACCTAATGGGCCAAAGCCCAATGCACGTTGGGTTGAGTTTTGTATTGTCTCGGGGGTTTGGCCATCGGTGGAGATGATTGGGGTATGGTTTGGTTTCGGCATTAGATTGGGGAGTGTTGGTCGGAGTTTGTTGGTCGTGGTTGGGGGTTTGGGTTTTTTTTTTTTTTTTTTGCCAAAGTTTATGCATCACCGTGAGGTTAGCGGGGCATTAGTATGTTAGTCAACGAGGGGTTCAGAGGCTATTTATAGCTTTGAACCCCGAACCTGTTCCCCGTGGAGCTCAAACACTGGCCACAACTAGGAGACACATGAGCAAACCAAATCTGGTGTTCAAACGGTGGCGGCGGCAATGAAAGCCTGCATGAGTTGGACTGGTGTTCCAATTGGTCCATTAGGTTGGTAGCTTCCATCTTGTCCGTTGCTCTGGTTGTTGTTTCCGTTTCTCGTTTCCACCATCTAGTACATAGTTTTTATTATGCTTTTAGTAAGGGGGTTTTGCTTGTCTTTATATTCTTAGAGTTAATCGGTGATGGAAAGTAAAACGTACTCCTACAATATTGAAGAAAACTTATTTCATAACTGAACGATCAAATTCAAAAGGATACAACTCCTAATTATGTCGCAGTGACACCATTATTCCGTACTTGAAACAAAACACACAACTGAAAGTTTAAAACTTCTACAACCAAAACACACATCCTAATCCAACTACTATCCCGCAAGTGCTTCCAAAATAGTCCCTCCTCGTCCTGTGTCATGTTTAGAAGAAAAGTTCTGGATAATGCTCCTCTATTAGGTTTTGCGGCTCGACCGTGTCTTCCGTGAGTCCATAGCAGCGCCTGATGAGCACCCAACATTGTTGATATTTGGTGCGACTAGTCCCGTTTTATCTTATGTTTATTTAGCTTTTATAGTGGTATTGCACGTAAGGTGTGTTTTCATGTGTTTCAGGTAAAACGTGCAAATAAGGCGTAGTTTGACGCCATGGATGGCCCAAGTGCTTCCAAGTACCCGAAGACCCTGTCAGCCCCTTAAATCTGTCTAAGTATGGAAAAATGACTTTCTGAAAAAGTATCGATTTTCGAGATAAAAAATGACGGTAATTGATCCTTGAATTTTTCTAAGGGTAACTACAAAGTTGCAAGGTTTTATTTGAAGAGCAAGGTCATGTTTCGAGCCTTTTTCTCTTGAGAAAAATGTGCAGTTTTCCATTTTACACTAAAAGTGGGGGGTTGACATTTTGATTTAATTGAAATCTTGAAATTCTGGTAATGCCATTGTTTCCAAATGGGGGGTACTTTCTTATTTTCATTAAATAAAGTTAAAGTAAAGAAAAGGTAAAAGAAAGGTTTAAAATGTAGTCTTTACTTAAATTTAGAGAATGAAAATAAGTGCTGAGAAGCTGGAAGTTGTTGGGAGCTGCCTGCTGAAGCTGAGGCCAGGATGCAGGGATAACACAGTGGTATCGATACAACCATTTTTGCCGTATCGATACATCATTGAAACAGAGCAAGGGCTGGCCGTAGAGAATTGGTATCGATACGGGCATTTTTGCCGTATCGATACGGTTGCTTTTCTGCAGATATTTTTACTGCTTTTCAGACTTTCAATTAATGGAAAGTTTCCTTTTATGGCTGGTTTTTTGGGTTTTTTCTAGACTTTTGAGGAGAGAGAAAGGCTCTTTTGTATAAATATGGACCTTCTCTCTCTCTCTCTCTTAGTAAGTAGTTCATTTTATTAGCTTTAAGTCTTTTTATTTTGTTAGAACTCCATTAATGGTTTTAAGCTTTCCAAGTGTATTTTCTCAAGAACTCAAGTAAGTGTTTATCGTATGATCTTTTCTCGTTTATTAATGTTATAGCTACGGTCTAGATTCTCCTTAATATCAAGTTTATTTTCGTTTCTATCGGTTAATCATGTTTTCTTTGTTTACCATGCTTTCTAGTCGTTTTATCATGCGTGAGTAGTCGATAAGGCTTGGCTATGGGGTGAATAACACCTTGTGATTTAGGTTAATTTTGCTCTTCTCAACTTAAGACTTGAGGTTTGGTTTGTAAATGTGCGTGGTTCGCCTTTTATGTAACAAAACTTGTCGATGTTAACCTCCGGTGATCATATGCTCGCTCATATGGTTCCGTGAGCTATGTCTCGACTCGTGTTTGCCAAAAGAACCAAAGAACTTGCTCGCTTTCCAAACTATACTTCTAGTTCTTGGCCTTGATATTTAGTTTGAATTCAAGTCTTGGCGTTGTTAATCTCCGGTGATCATGTGCTTGCTCACATGGTTCCGTGAGCGATGTCACGCCTTGTGTTTAGCTTGTTATTCAAACTCTATATCAAGTCTAACCATTTTCACCGCTAAATCTTCCGGTTGATAACCTATGCCGTGTGATTCAACCGTGTTTTCGTTGAGAAAAGTTGATTGGCCTAAGTTACGGGCGTTATGAACTTCTATGCCTTGCCGCTTTTAATTCTTAGTTAAAACCAAGTTTCTAGTCTCTTTCATCACTTTCCAAAGCAAAACCGATAGTTGGCCGTCTTAACGCCGGGAACACTTGCATCTTCAAATCCTAACAAGCTATAGAGATTATCTCTGTGGGTACGATCCCGGACTTTCCGGTATTTATGCTGACAACGACCTAGCCCTACGCTCGGGGTAATTCAACCTCATTTCGGAGGCGAGGTTGTGAACGAAGCAGCGCCAAGTCTGTCAAAGATCCGATTCGCTAGACTACAACTAAAGCGTCTCGCTATGTTCACTCGCCACTGTGGCCCTTGTCGTCCATTGCTAGTGTTGGGATGATAGTAGGGTTCTCGATGGATGGGCACCTCTGTATAAGTGACGTGGCCCGTGAAGTCCACGTTGGCTGGTATGATGCGGTGCTCATTTTTTGGGTGAAGTCTCGCCACACGGGAGTAATGGATTTGATCAGTGTAGTGTTCCTGAAATCCAGGTGGTACTAGTATAAGATAGTATCCATTGTGACATGGGGCCCGAATCTGTATTGGTCCCAAGAAAGCGGATTGTGCCCGAATCTTCCATGGGCAGGGGTACAGTGGTTCCAGTTGTATGTAAACATAGGTGCTTGCAGAGTAGTCTAAATGGTGCACACGCCATGGAATTCCAGCCGGTCAAGCCATACTAGGGCGAGGTGGGGAGGCGGAGGGTCACCGATATCGACTATTCGACTTCACTTTCTGGTCATCAACCTCCATTGGGACGAGTGATAAGCCCTCAATAGTGTAAATAAAAGGGCTTATCTCTCTCATTTTTGTCACACTCACGTGCGTAACTTACTTGATTTAAATGATATTGCACGAAAGATGTGTTTTTGGCATTTCCAGGTGAATCGCATGAATAAGGCGTGTTTTGACGCCATGGATCAACTCTAAGGGTTTCCATACACCCAAGGCCACGTGGCACTCTGCCACCGAGTCCCAAGAATGATGAATAGTAGTGTCGGAGGGTGTGCGGGACAACGGAAGGCCAAAGGGCATGAAAAGGCTAAAGAAACAAAGGAGAATGAAAAACTGTCCAGCTACTACCCGTAGTCCCAAAATGATCATACCCGTAGCCAGTGATCAGTAGCGGTGTCAAAACTGCAAAACAAGACTACTACCTGTAGCCCAAAAATGGTCCTACCCGTAGCACCTGGAAATTTCTGCAGATTTTTTGCCCGACTGTTGGACATTTCAGGGGTAGTTTAGACTTTTATATCCCGAATGTTTGGGACTATAAATAGATTTTAACCTCATTTTGAGAGGATATCTTTCATTCTCAGCCCTAGGAACTTCTCTCTCTACCTCCCTCTCCTCTCAAACTCTTCATCTCTCTTCAAAGGAGATTGAAGAGTTGGGTTTTGAGGTATTTCGTCTTCATTAATGTTGTAGGTACGGTTGAGATCTTTCGTAATCTTAAGTTTATTTTCGTTTTCATCCATGAATCGTATTTATCTTTTTATGCTTGTTCTTCGTTCTTATTCTATGGTTGAGTAGTGATAAAGGCTTGGTCATGGGGTGATTTCTATCCCGTGACTTGGGTAGTTTAATGGCTTCTCTCATTTCTTGTGCTTAATGTGGTTTGTGAATGGACTAAGTTCATTTTTATGTACCAAAACCTAGGGTTGTTAACCTCTTTGATTATGTGTAGGCAATGACTCGATCTCTTGCCACATTTAATGCTTGGAGCTATGTCACTCTAGATGTTTGCCAAAATGCATCAAAGAACTTGTTGAACTCTAATCTTTGGTCTAAACTTAGGGTTGTTAATTTCTTTGATTGTGTGTAGACAAGTCTCCTTGGCACACCCAATGCTTAGAACCATGGCACTCTATGTGTTTGATAAAATGCCTAAATGAGTTCCTTTCCATTTCCAAACCCCGTTGTATGAGTTAAACTTGATTTTCATGGTTAAATCTTCCGAGTGAGATCAAATGACAATGACTCTCACTTGAGTTATTAAAGAGAAGCATTGAACGGCCTAAATTATGGGCGGAATGAACCCCTAGACCTTACCGCTTTTAATTTCTAGTCAATCTTTGTTTTCAATTAAAGTTAGGAGGTAGAGAGAATTTTCGTCACTCAAAAGTTGGCCGTCTCAAAGCCGAACTAAAGGTTGGCGGTCCTAACGCTAAAAACCCTTCGTAAATCAAACCTCCGGCTTAGCTCCATTGGCTCCCTGTGGATTCGACCTCGGACTTCCGAGTTTATTATGCTGCAACCGACCTAGCCCTACGCTTGGGGCGCTCTTTACTACGACACACACTTTGGTCGAGCAAGCAACGAGAGGTGGTGGTGGTGGTGGAGGGCATCACCAGCTGTTGACTTATTATTCTCCATTGAAATTTCGTGTCCCAGTCGACTGGAGCGTCGTCAATGGGTAAGAGCCAGTCGTAGTCGTCCATCTCAGGGTCTGTCAAAAATCCATCCGCCTCATTGTCGTTTTCCCTTCTGCGGCTATCATCACTTGAGTTTTCTTGCTAATGCAGTTGCCATAGACGAGGAATACCACTTTAGGGATTATAACTTTTAGTAGGAATTTCTGTTTCAGTCCGTTCTTTTGGAGAAGTCTTATTTTTTCTCCTATTTTCTGAATTTGTAATAATTTTGGTTTTTTCCAAAATTGGCAATTTTCCGTTTTCCTGGTAGGGTTAGGATTTGCTGCCTATATAATAAGTTGTAAGACCTAGGGATAAACAGTTTTTTATTGATATTGAATAAGAAAGAGTTTAGAAAGAGTTTCTCTACATCTATCATGTTTGTGATTGTCCTTGTTGAACGTCTGTTCATTGATCCATAGTTTCGCCATGCATCACTTGCTCTTCAAGCTCGAAGTTGTCCATATCTTCTTCATTGTTTTGAGCTTGGTTTTCCTCCTATAGGGGTGGTTCCTCTTGCCCTTCTTCTTCGTTGTCCATCCTTAAAAATGGTTGTTCCTCTGGATCTTCTTCCTCATCCTGCCGACCAATCATTACTCCAAGTATCTTGCAAGTAAGCCCCGTATTTCGTGAGTTACAGCAATGGAAACAGCGACGGCGTTAGTGAGAATCGTGATCCTCCTATGGGCTTGCCTCATGTTGTAAAGGGCAGGAAACATCATTGCTAGGAAATTGTCTTTTAATGGAAAATCTGGGTTTTCTGCCAGAAAGGCTTGCAGTTGCTCCACCTCTTCGACCAACTGAGTAGTGTTGTCTTCTTCCTGAGCAGGTGGCGGGTCGTTATTATCTCTAAGTGTATGAATAGGCGGCTGATATCAATGTTTTCATGGTAGGGGTAGTAGGGATCGTCTTGTTTTTGCCTTCTGGTGACTATGAATGACTGATATGTGTCGGCCACCACTTGAGGTGCTATCCGGCCAGCGGTTTATTCACGCCAGGTTTATGTACGTTTTTTTTTTTATCGGCAAAAATAAGGTTTTCATATCATTAATGAATCAATGATACACAAAAAACCTTCTAGTAACAACAAGAGAAGTCATGCATTGAGGTAGCTTTGAAAAGCTAGAGCTTGCGATAACTCAACCTATCTCCTCACCTCACATTTTTTAGATAGGGAAAAAATAAACCAAATACACCAAATAAATACTGTTGGCAAGATACCAACTACAGAAAGCCCAAACACCCAATGGGCGAGGCCCGAATCTCAAAATACACACCTAATGGGCCAAAGCCCTATGCACATTGGGTTGAGTTTGGTATTATCTCGGGGTTTGGTTTTGGCGTTAGATTGTGGAGTGTTTGTTGGTCGTGGTTGGAGCCTTGGAGGTTATTGTTTCTTTTTAGTGGTTAATAACCGCGGTTGTGATTTCTTCTGCATTCTCTCCATGCAAGAAATGAAAACAATACTTTTGTTTACCATTGCCCCAATAAATTCTTCGTTAGTCTGGCAGGATCAAAATAAATTGTACTATTTAAATACGTATCTTTACTCTACTGGTTATCCATCCAATTAAGAATAAATTCTTTTCCTGTCAAATTTCCATTTCTTGAGATTTATCCCCTACTATCCAAATCGATAGTAGCAATTAGACCTGGCAAAAACAAAACCGAAAAATAACTTTAGAACCTACACAAACAAAAAAGGGAAGAAGAATGCAGTCTCTAGGTAATTAATTGCAATTTGAAATTTTAAAATGTCAATAAACAAGTATTATATATACACCCATGCATGATCGCCTAATTAAAATTTATACAACTTTAGACAACTGGTATTACCAACAATTTTCATTCATATTCTTTTTAAATTAAAATTCTAAGTTTCAAAAGAAAATTACCATTTTATCCCTCTAATATTGTATTTTCCTTTCTTTTTCTTTGTTATTAGCCCATCTACACCATAAGACCGGTTCAATTTGATTTACTTTTTCAATGACTTTTATTTAATCTAGAACAGACTATCCAACCTTTGAATAGCTGTATTTTGCTATATAAGTAAGGTACGCCTTGTTAATTTATCCAAGTACACTACATAGTATTTGCGGGCGGCTTTTTATTAGGGAAAATGATTACGCGTGGCAAAAACAAAAGCAAAATAAAAGATTATTTCAAGAATTTCTTCCAAGACGAACCGAATTCATTATAGCTAATTGAGATTTTATAAAATTTTACACTTTAGTCAACACGTATTATTACATCTACACCAAATATTTGTTAACATGCTCCGATTCTTCCGTTTCATTTTTAGTCCGTTTTCTTATGTTGTTGACATTTCATCGAGCGATTTTGAAGAGCGAGTATGGTAGGCCGTAGGCTCATTCGAAGATCTTTGACCGGCTTGGCGGCTTCCGTATTTTATACTATTATATATTTCAATAATAATAAAAAAATTGCCGTTCTGGAAAAAAATACATTATATATTTTAACAAAACAAGAAAAAAGCTCTCTCTAAAAAACCCTAGCTGCGCCACACGCTTATGTGACTATGTCCCACACGGAAACACTTACAAAAAAAGTTTGAATATTGTCCTCTCGGTCGTCGTGGAATGAATTGTATCAACCTGAGGAATGACTTTTTCCTCCTGTGCAAGTTTTGTAGGTTGTAATATTCTCTTATCAATGCATTTCTAACGTGTTCCAAAAAAAAGTTGAATTTAAAAGTAACACTCGGTTTAATAGTTACTTTTTATTGTTTTTCTGATCAAAGTTTAATAGTTGCTCGATTTTCTTCAGTTGAATCATTTACAATTTTACATTTCTTATTTCTGCTTCGACGGTCAGAGGTGTTCGGATCATCTTACGCGCATCTCAACTAATCCCTTCTCCAGTCCAGTCAAAGGGAGGTCGTCCATGCCGGGACTATGAAATTCACAAGAAATTACTTTCTTGAGACCTCATTTCAAAAATCGAACCCCTGATCATTTGTGTAGGGATAGCAAACTAACCAACCAACCCGGACTAACCCTTGTGAACACTAGGTTGAGGCTATCCAGTATCCAGACAAATCGATTGCAGAACATGCACTTGATGGGGATATCGTAATTAACTTGCTCAGCTGGTAGTATTATGTCATGTAGATTGCAGAACATGTGCTAATGGGAGAGCCATTGACCACAATTAGTTGATAATGTTTGGGTATTTTTTCCATTGCCTGATCATTATTCATTTACTTGGGTCAACCCCTCTACGGGTACACTATTTTGTGTGGGTGTTTATGGTTATTTTCTGCAGTGCTCCGTCAGTTTGGAGTGGTGGGTTTAATTGGAGTTAGATGTAGTCTTTGGACTGAGTCTCCCCCTGTTTGGTTTTTTGATCCCTTGTTTCTTGATCCCTTGTTTAGGGATGGAGTTTCCTCTTAATGTACTGATCCTTGGATCTATAATATCACATGTTATTATTGTTTTGGCGGAAAAAAAAAATACACCGAATTGTGAGTGTGTTCCATATAAATAATCTGAGTCATTTAATTTATTTAAAATATTTTTTCATGATTAATTTTTGTAAAATATCTGATCAATTGGATATCAATAAAAACTTGATCAATTTCCTTCAATTTTTGGTCCCTTCAAATTTAGAAACTAAGGGGTTGTTTGATAACCTAAATTCAGCACTTAAAACTGAATCAATTAAGTAATAAGTGATTCAGTAGGGGGTTGTTTGATAACCTAAATTCAGCACTTAAAACTGAATCAATTAAGTAATAAGTGATTCAGTAGGTTTGATAAACACATTTGACAATATTGCTTAACAAATTAAGTGTCACTTAAAATGTAAGCTAAAAAGTTGAAAAAAATTAAGTAGCTTTGAGCTACTTAATTCTGGCTGAATTTTGTGTACTTGCATTCAACCACTACACCTCCACCACTCCACCACCACCACAACCACTCCCACCAACACTTCCACCACTCCACCACCTCCATACCACCACCACCACTTCCACCATCTACACCACTCCACCACCACCACTAGCTCCACCACTCCACCACCACCACTTCCACCATCACCACCACTCCACCACCACCACTCCTCCACCACCACCAGCTCTAACACCACCGCCACTACTCCACCACCACCACCACTCCACCACCACCAGCTCCACCACTCCACCATTACCACTACTCCACCACCACTCCACCCACCACCAATACCACCACCACACCACTCCACCCACCACCACTACCATCACTACACCACCACCACTCCACCATTACCACAAATATATTGTGACTATTAGTAAATTAAGAGAGAATTGGAACAAAATTAATTCATAATTTTTTTATCAGTGCTTAATATATTTATCAAACAGCTTTTCAGCTTAAAAAATTCAGCAATCAGCTTTCAGTTTCAATTTTCAGTTTTATCAAACAGCCCCTAAGAATCGAATGAATTATCAAAATCCTTAAGGATATTCGATTGAACTGATTTTAAACAAATTGAACGGCTCGAATCATTTTTATAGAATCCCGAGGTGGATTCCACACAATCTGGTGCACTCATTTTGGTGTGCCCAATTTTTTTTTTCTCGGCTAGTTTTATTGTTTTTATAATGTTCTTTTATTTACTTGGTTGATCTGGGGAAACAAAATTGCTTGCGTCTTTGATTAATAAGTGCTACTACCGAAAGTGATCCAATTATAATGTTTCTCTTTTGGTATTTTCTTCCTATGTCCATGGTAGTAATATTGTATTTGGAATGCTTTTTTATTTTTATAGTTAATGACGGGATTGAAAGAAAAGTTAAATTATTGTATTTGGAATGCTTTTTTATTTTTGTGGTTAATGACAGGATTGATAGAAAAGTTAAATTAATATCTTGGACAAGGACTCGAACTCAAACCTTAAATGCTATCCTAACTCTAGTAGAATTTTTTTCTAGCCATGAGCCATTCAAAGTTGTTTCTACAAAAAGATTATGGGCTTTGTTCGTTTGATAGTTTTGGATATTTTAGTTTTGGTAATGAGTGGGGAGAGAAATAGAGTAATGATTGGAGAGAGGAGTAATGAATGAAGAGAGATAGAGAGAGAAATGAGAGTAATAATTAGAGAAATAAGATAATGATTGAAGAGAAAAATAGGGTAATAATTACAAAATAAAACAAAAACTTTTCTAAACTTATGAATTATATTTAAGTCAACAAGACACACCTAATAAATTTTAAGATAAATTACCAAAATTCACCCCAAGGTTTTGCAAATTATCAATTGCCTCCTCAAATTTGGAAAATTACAAAATATCACCTATCTCATAACAAATTACTCAATTATCGTGATGTAGCTGCTATAAAATTGAAAATATCCGTCTGACATCCTCAAATCTAAGTTACAATAGATCTCGCTGTCCTTTTTATGAGTTGAGGAGTATTTTGTAATATCCCAAACATAAAGGGGCAATGTGGAATTTTTCTAAAATCTCGGGGGTGGTTATTAAAATTTACTCTAAATTGCAATATACGTACATCCTTTCTGATATCTTTATTTAACTGAGACCATCTCATGAAGGTAAGTTTTTTTTGGTCCTTTTCCTTTTTTGAACGGTCTCCTCAAGGTAAGTTTGAACGGTCTCCTGTTAACCATGATTATGGGACTTTTCTTTTCCTTTGAAAAATATTCATATCCTTCAAGCTTCCTTAATTGACTTTTATATACTTGATGGCAAAATTACTCGATTAAGATTCAAAGAAATTGCTACATCAACATTTTTATTATCATTCTTTTTTTCATCATGTGAGTTTATAATTTTCGAGTCATTACTCACCAAGTTATAGTTACTCATTCTCTCCCTAATCTTTTACTCAAAAAGACAAATCGATTCTGCCTTCTAGCTAGCAGAATAAAATATGACAATTGCAAGCCGATTAAGAGACTCCACTGAATATAACTTAGACAACACGTGAAATTCAGTTCATGTTTTGAAATACCATTCTTATCTTTCTTTCTTTCTTTTTTCGATAACACAAACAGCTTACACACATCTTGACTAATTCTGAAGGTAAGAATCCCGGACCAATCCCACCTTCTCATTTCTTATCTATATTGCTGGGTAGCACAATTTACTTTTTAAGAATGCCAACCTGCAAAAGGCAGGATAGTAATGTGTCTAATGTCTACTTTTTTTTTGTCAAGTTTTGAAGTAAATTTAAATATGTTTGACATGTATAATTAAATGAATGAAAAATTGTTCATTTCGTTTTTTACACATGCAGCACGAGCTTTATGCTAGTAAAGGTGTAATGACTACCTTACTTCTTCGTTTTTTCGTTTTTTAACATTGTGCTATCCTTGATATATCTTTTACACACGTCTTCTTTTCTCCTTTATTTTCCCAATAGTTTCGTCAAATGTATTTTGCATCGGCATTTCAATTAATGTTTACCTTTTTTCGATTGTAAGAGATGTGCATCTACCTGTCAATCAGAATCTTTGTAGAAGAAAAAAAAGCTTAGAAAGAGCATATAATTAGGTTATCAGTGAACCTATAAGTGATGCAAAAAAGAAGAGAGAACTAAAATAAAATGCAAGCGGCAATGAGAGTTGAGGTGGGTTGGGATTGGATTAGTTATTCATAAAAATAGTAGGATGTTCATTGATACTCGTATTTAACAAGAAATTAAATTTTCTTCAATTTTAGGATTAATCATTAGTCTCGATAAGAGCGATGATAAAAGTATTGAAATGTGAATCTCATAGTATGTAAAAAGTTCTAATAACAAAATTTTAATTAGAAGTATTAAGTATGTACACCTCTTTCGAAAGTCCTTCGTCTTTGGATAACTTCTTTTTTCACAATGTTTTGATTTTGAAAATTCAGATCGTCAAAACTAATGATTAAATCAAAAAATATAACCCCAATTTAACAAAAACTCAAATAGGACAACACAAATTGGAAGATCAACTAGTACGGATCACAATTTATATTGTGGTCCAATAAACTTATCATTCAGACTTTTATTTATTTTCTTCTTCTCTATAAAGTTGTACAAATGCTAGCAATTATAAGCAAAAAAAATCAAGAATAGCAATTCCAAGTTTCCAATACGGAGAACTTGCAAATTGGCCCAGTTGGTTGGGTAATTGCCTAAGTTTGTATGAATGAATTTAGTACATTTCCTATATAAACTACAAGTATTAATCTATATAATAAAACAGAAGAGTGTTTAGGAATATTCTTTTTTAATGGTTCAGATTTCTTCCTCACACAAGTTTTATCTACCCATACAAACAAATCCAACGGTCCAGATACCAATGGCATCTTCGTAAATAACTTACATTGTTTGGACAAATTACAACTTTCCACAATAAGCTGACATCGTATTAATGAAGCCATATCAAGGGGCAGATTTCCGGATCAAAAAAAAAAAAAGCAACAGATTTTTTTTCCGCTCCAAACGGCAGATTGACAGTTTGACACCCTGTTTGCAGCGTTCTACGGCGACTACGATTCACTCTGGTTCTTCATCTCGGTAACTTAATTCATTGATCTCTCAACTTTGTGGTTGATTTGGGGGTGTGTTTTTTTTGAACTGTATTTTAGGGTTTTGTTGATTTGGTTTCGTTTTTTTTTTTTTTTGAACTGTATTTGATTTCGTTTGGTTGGTTCGTAATTGCAAGGAGGGAGTTAATTGGTTGGTTAATCGGGGCAAGCCTCATTCATTACTTGCAGTATACAATCCCACGAGGCAAGAAATTTTTTTCCCACTGGCCAACCAAGAAACAATGATTATTGTGTTCCACTGGCCAAAACATTTTTTGATATTCAATCCCATATATTCAGCTTATTGTGTTCTTTTGTCATGATCATCCTAAATTGTTGTCCCTTTATGACTTTTTTTTAAATTTTATTATTTATATACCTTCAACACACGTGTAGACACACTCTCCTCCATAAGGTAGGCGGTGAGGTTTGAAGCGGATTAAATTGTAAAACTGTATTAGAAATTTTTTTACCTGGTATTTACTGGAATTCCATAAGCAAATTAATAGTTTTTTGTAGCTAGCTTAAATGTATAGTTAAGGGAGTGCCATAAGCACGGGTAATTCTCTTTCGTGTCACTAAGAAGAGGATCACATACTACACACTAATGTTCGAGCCATTAGCTAGCAAGTGCCGTAGGCACGGACAATTTCAACCGGGGTGCGTAGTGCCGTAGGCACGGGTAAGCACTAGTGACTCAATAAATAAGAATGTCCCATTGTTTTGGTTAGTCATGCCCGACATTATTATCAAGATTTAATATAAATATTTAAAGATGTCTTCAATCATCTTTTGTCTGTCTGTTCAAAAAACATATATTTTGACCAAAAAAAGAAAATGGAAATTATAAAAAAAATGACACACAAAAAAAAAAAAATAAGAAAACAAGATTTTTTATTTGGGCCGTATTACTCCAAATCTTATGTTCATTTCATATGTAACGCCTAGGTTTTAGTAATTAATAGTACAGATCAGACACATGCACTTTCTGGTCCTTTTACAACGTCTCTCTTTGTCGCCGGCCTTATAAAAATATTTCCATTTTTTTTTCCCAACAAATATACCTACATATGTATAAGCAGTAGACCCATTTTTTCTTGAGCTCCCTTTTTGCTTCTCTCTCTCTCTTTCTTCTCTGAAGTGATTGAAGTGATTCGATCAAGATGAACGATTTACTCTCGGTAAGCTTGATTCTTGTTGAATAAAATTGGCTGTTAATATATTGGTTTTTGATTTCTTGAAGTAACGGCTGTTCAGATTCTTGATTGATTAATAATACTTCTGACCCATCAACGTAATTGAATGTTTTCGATGTTATTGAGGTTTATTGATGAATTTGATTGTTCAAGTTCTAATCTTTACAATCAAGTTCTAATCTTTCTGATGCCCAGAAGTGGGATTGGGTGTTGCTCGGTTTGAATTTGGTACTTCTTCTTCTTCTTTTTTGGTAAATAATTTGGTGCTTTTATGTTTGATAATAATTTGATATCTTGTTGTTGGTGCTAATTGAACACGTCTAGAGAATACCCATGTGGAATTAAAGGTCTTTTGAAAGAGAAATTAAGTTTTGAGCCTTCTGCTATGTGTAATTGTGTTAGCAGATGCAATTCAGTTGTATTAGACCGTTTGGAGAATACCCATATATAAGTAAAGGTCTTTCAAAAGAGATATGGAGTTTTGAATGGTATCTGTAATTGTGTTTGCAGATACCATTCAGTTGTATTAGACTCTTTTAAGCTGGAGATTTCTTTTTCAAGGTCTGTCATATAAGTTGAACTTGTAATCTTGAAATTAGAAATGTTTTTTTTTTTTTTCCCCTTAGTTTATTTTGCAACTTCGTAGTGTAAATATTAAATAATGTACTTGGAACGGTTGATTTGATGTGAATGCTATGTTTCTGGTCAATGGTCATTTAATTGTTCATTCAGCGGTGTCCAAAAAGTTTTTTAAGTTTCCAACTTAAATCATGTTGGATAGAATTTGTTAGGCAACTACTTTGTTGAAGGTTCTCTTGAGTATTTTACGGTAGCTGATTATTTGTTTGTGTTTCAGGGATAAGTTGATTGTTTGTGATGTTTATGTCTTCTATCTCACGTGATAAAGCTTTTTTAAGTTTTTCTGGCCCTGAACTGTTTCAGGATTCATTTGACCCAGATGCAAGAAATCAGCCTTCCAGAGAGCAAGATATCGAGATGGGTAATCGAGTCACGAGGAGTGCATCAGATTTGGGAATGGATTCTTTCAATAAACAGGTATAGCCACCTTAAATAAGCTTAATTTTAGCTTTGTTTGATGGTCTTAGGTATGGATGCCAGGTGCGGATACATGTCCAAGATTCAGATTCATCTAAATTTATGTTTAAAAGGACACGGAGACACCAAAATATTCATATTCTTATATTGGTCCTTTAGTTCATAAGAAAAGGAGAAATTGTGACGAAGCATTGTAATGCATAATTAAGAGTTTGATGGACAATTGTATGGTAAACTGAAACCTAGACGGCAAGACATACTTTGTCTTATTAATGTAAGCTAAAATTGTCAGACACATAACTTGTTCTCTTGTTCAAAGTGCCTGAGTGTCCAACATGACTTACACATGTTATGTGGAACATAGAACCGTAACACGGGTAGGATCTAGGAAATATCATCCCACTTTTCACTTTTGCCCTGTTGGAGTTCTTGAGTATGTTGGAACTTGGAAGATGAAGGGTTTGGATGAAACTTGAAGTGGAGGGAACCGTAAAAGAACGTGAAAAGATTATCTATCAATTTTTTGCTTCTATGGCTTCTTAGTATTTATTTTCTTCATGTTCTTGTTTTATAGTGGATCCATTTTCTAACTTAATGTTTCTTTCTTGAACTGTGTTGTAGATACAAGATGTTGACAAACAAGTAGATAAGGTCTCCGAGTTACTTAAGAAAGTTAAGGTATGAACTGGATAGTTCTCCTTTTAATGTTGTACACTCAAATAGTCAAATTTAGAATTTTTCTCTAGCGATAGGTTGTTCTCTCAAATATCTGATTGGGAGCGTTTGCGAAAACTTCCAAGCACAGCTTTTTGAATTTGGATCCTGGCCCCTCAGAAAATGTGCCAAATTGTGTTTTTGTATACGCTTTTGGGCCAAAAACAACTTTGAAAATGCTTAAAAGCTGATTCTGAGGAGCTAATGTTAAATGTTTCCCAAGCTAGCTTGCTATCGAGGGGTCAAAACTTTTGTGTAAGATGGAATAAGAGTTCCTTTTCATTCACTTCTAAACAGAAACTAATGAAAAAAAAAATACAGAGCTATTGCCATTCCTGCAGGGAGTAGAGGACGGTTACATACCCTTTTGTTCCTGCAGCTTTCTGGATTCTATGTTAGTGGAACTCTACCTAACTTTGTGACTGAGTGCAATGTTCTCGTGTTTTGGAGTTGCATGTATCGAGAATAACCGAATAAGATCTTAAATGTCTCTCAAACCTTAGCGCACCAGCGCAGTATACGTTACCATTAATAGTTCATACCGCTGTTGGAGTTCTAGAGGTCTCCATTCTGTGGAATTCAGGGTTTGAAGGAAGATCGGAGCTTTAAGCATGGGTTATATGCTTATTCATGTTTTACGCAAACCAATTGATACAAGACGAACCTTATTTTTATGGAAGGTTTACTTTTTAGCTTTAGAGACTCTAAAAATATTTGCCCTTTTTCGACAGGATGCGAATGAGGAGTCAAAGGCCGTTACGAAAGCATCTGCCATGAAAGGTCAAATCCTTGTTTTTTTCTTTTCCGCTATTATGTGGCAACCTTTTGGTTAGAAACGGCTTATCACACACTTGTATCTCATAGCAAGTTTTCTGTGCATCAGCCGCATGCTGAGTAACTCAATTAGCGTAACTTTGCTAGTTATATGACTGTGTTGGCCATCACATGATGAAACCTTTTCCTTCTCAAGTGGTACGGTGGTGATATTTCTAGCAATGACTGGTAGAAAAAAATTTAGGTGTAGTTAGCCAATTGCTCACATTTTCTGTAGTTTGTCATCTGCAATAGCTCTGAAAGAACTGATTTTCTCATTTCAGCAATCAAAAAGCGCATGGAGAAGGATGTTGACGAAGTGGGAAAGATTGCACGTAATGTCAAAGCAAAACTGGAAGCAATAAGCAAAGATGTATTCCTCAACACCTTTGTTACTGTATCTATCAATATGTTGTCTTATGCTAGTTAGCCTGCTGTAGAAGAGAATATTGATTTTCTCATTTCACTTTCTAGAACTTAGCCAATCGGCAGAAGCCTGGCTGTGGAAAGGGAACAGCTGTTGATCGATCAAGAACGAATTTGACAAAGTGTGATGCTCCTGCTGCATATGGATTTCAGTCTTCAATTATTAATGTTTGTTGTTTTAGAACCACTCATAATCTTTTATTTTCTTGAACTGCAGTGCTGTAACCAAAAAGTTCAGGGACCTAATGATGGAATTTCAGGTATATTTTGTGTAAATATTCTTTTTGCTGAATGGTTTCTTTTCATATTCTCACCCAATTTATTGTATCAGACTCTGAGGCAAAGAATCCAAGATGAGTATCGGGAGGTTGTGGAGAGAAGGGTCATAACAGGTTCGCATCTTTCTGTCTAGTGTTAGAAATGACAAAGTTAACATGATGTTGAAATGATGGTTTATGTAACATAATTTCACATATCACTTGCTGATTTGGGTTATATTCGTTCTGTTTCCACTTTGTCTTTTGACTTTGATGGCTGAGCAGTCACGGGAACAAGACCTGATGAAGCGGTGAGTTAAATTATTAAATTATTTTTTGGGGCTGTAATCGTGTCATAGAACTATGGAATTTACCTTGACTGCAAATAATTTTAATTGCCGTGCAGACAATTGACCACCTGATAGAAACTGGAAACAGCGAACAAATCTTTCAGACTGCTATGCAAGATATGGGAAGAGGACAGGTACTACCTCTTGATTTGTGACTTTATCACTGCATATCAGTCATATTGTGAATTTAGTATGTTGAGAAGTAAATTTGTTGTTAGACTCCTCCTCCGTCACTCATCTAAGCCACACAAACTTGGTTTATGTAATCAATCTAGAGGCTACTGTACTTATAGCCAGTTGATTTAGGTTGGATGCTCTGATAAATCTAACAGTAAATTAGTTTTATTGTTTTGTTACTCTACTTTTGTGAGAGGTGTGTTTTATCTTAAAAGTCATTGCTCTGAAAGTTTAACGTAATTTGACCTCATTTATGACAAATTGGCCTTTTTGTGGTACTTGCTGCTTGGTTAATGTGCTTAATATTTCCAATGGAGTTAATCGAATGGAACTTGGTTTTCTATGTAAAATGTGAGTTAGATTTATATTCCTGGGTTACAACTTGGTTTAAAAAATCTATTTATTTCAGGTAAATGCATTAGCAGTGAGAAAAGAACAGTTTCTACATAGCCTGGGTCTCCTTTCCTCACTGCGAGAGGAACTAAAATTTTGGATTTTACGATTAAGTTGCTATCAGGGAAAGGTTTTAATGGCTTCTATGATGGAAATTGGGTTGATCAGATTGATCCTTGTCCAATGTTAAAGATTTGGGTCCCAAAGCAAGGGCATCAACTTCCCATTGTCTCAAAAGCTAGTGTTGGGTGTTAGTGTTGGGTTCCCAAAGCAAGGTGTTAGTGTTGGGTTCCTAAAAGTAACAAGCTATCAAGTGAGTAGTGTGCATCCAACTCTATACCAATTGGCTATGAGTGGAGAGGCCGCCCAGGCTCATATAGTAGTTTTGGAGTAGATAATTGACCGATGTGGGACAAACTCCAACACTCTCCCGCACGTGTGACCCCAACTCGCACGTGGAGAGGTAAACAAACGATCCATAACACAGGGATCACAACAAACAATGGTGCACTTATGGCACAAATAAGGGAGAGCAAATTCTCCAAAACCCTAGCTCTGACACCATATTAAAACATCCAACTCAATACCAATTGGCTATGAGTGGAGAGACAGCCAGGCTCATATACTAGTTTTGGAATAAATAATTAACTGATGTAGTATTACTAAAAGAAGCATGAAAAAATAGGTCATATAGGAGATAATTGTTCTCATTTGATGGACCTCAAAAGTGTTGCGAATACAAAGCAGCACATTTTACGGTGTTCTCCACCAGAGTTTAAAGTAGGGTAGTTCAGAGCCTTACTTTTATATGTTTCTCTTTTTCGGTCCAATACTTTTGACTGCTAGATTTGGTAATGTGTGGGCCCGTGGGAACATTGTTACAGGTGCTGAATACCCTGGAAGAAATTCAGGAGAGACACGATGCGGTGAAGGAATTAGAGAAAAAGCTTCTAGACTTGTATCAGGTATATCTGGATTCTGATGAAACCCATATTTGATTTTTCAATACCACCCACTTCATACACACGATTGTACGTTTCAGGTTTATCTTGATATGGCCGTATTGGTTGAGGCTCAAGGAGAAATATTAGACAACATTGAAAGCCAGGTTTGCTTCTGATCTTCTTCTTTATCTGCTCCCTGCCAAAGCATTGCAGAAGTGTGTTCTTGCTTTGTTTCCGTGTTAATAGAAAGCTTGTTCAGGTTTCGAATGCAGTTGATCATGTCCAATCAGGTACAACTGCTCTTCAGACCGCAAAGAAACTTCAGAGGAATTCTCGAAAATGGATGTGCATTGCCATTGTTATTCTCCTAGTCATAGTAGGAATCATAGTCGTCGGTGTCATCCAACCTTGGAAGAGCGGAAAGGGTGCCTGAGTCTGTGGACTAGAAATGGTCTTTAAGTTGGTTGTGAAAGCTTTATGACTTAGAGCCTTTGCAAACGTTTGCATGTGCATGCTTTACTCCTTGGTGTGTCTTTTCTTTACTTCTTTTCCTTTTCTTTTTAGTTTTTGGTGTAAAGTTCGTCTCGCAAACATGGTGATTTCTTCGGGTTGAGGAGTTGGACCGTCTAATATAGTGTTAAATTGACAGCAGGTTTTCGCATCAAAGGGTTTTGTTTTGATAGACATTCTGGTTTACAAGTTGAAATGAGAATGTTGAGATACATGTAGTTAGATTTTGCAAGATAGAATTAGAAACAAAAGCTTCAAGGAATGGTAGGGGCAGTACCAATAAAAGATATGATGCAAGAAAATAAATTAAGGTGATTTGAACATGTCTATGATAGATCAGTCGGTTGCGCTAGTCAAGAGGAGTGATGGTTACGATAGATGTAGCACTAAGAGGAGAGACCAAATTGAATTTAGAAGAAGTACTTCGAAAGAAGCTAAGTTTTTCGATAGGACAGAAAACAATCCTCTCGGAGGAGTAAACAGATTTTATGTAGCCGATCCCAATTGGTTGGGAATTAAAGCTCCCTTTGGAACTTGGTTTGGTTTGGTTCAAACGTTTTGATTTATTGACTGCTGATAAGCCTGATATTATCATGATAGTGCCGGTTTTCATTGTTTCATTTTTGCTACCCACAAGAGAACCAAAGAGGGACACTATAAAATCTTTCTTTCAGAAGCCAAAGGTTTTGAATCTCAGTGAGTATTTTAAGTGTTTGTTTTTTTTTTATATATAAAATTAGAGGAAGGTAGCATGATCCTGAAGATTTATCCTTGCTGAGACTACGAGGTTTTCCAAATAGTATGCCCCTGTGGCTGGTGGCTCTTCTAGCTTTTTGGGCGATTTTGCACAAATCTTTCCCATCTTTCTTCTGAAACGGGCCAAAATTTTCCTTGACTTTACGTATACCAAATTTTGATCTTCATATAAAAACTTCTACTACTAATTTGTTTGGTTTATATGAACTACTTCAAATGGAATGATATTCAAATTGAGAGGACAACATGTAGTCTAAATGTTGTTTCTCCTCTCTAGTATACAATACCATGGATGATTTGGTATTCCGAATACCATTAATCTATAACTTATGAATTCTTTCTCTTCATTGTTAGTTTCGTCAAAAAAAACTCGTCCCATCTCATTCTACACATGTTATCGATTGAGTGGATTAGTAATGAGGAACTGAGAATGGAATTGCCACGGAAATTGATGAGGAGGAGGTATTAGTAATAAGTTTGTATTTTGGCTTGTAAGTATAATTTATTCTCGTTAGCCGATCCTAATTAATTGAAACTTAAGGCTCAGTTTGGTTTGGTTATATTTTATTCTCGTATTTATTTTAATCTGGGTTGGAGGTAGGAATTGATAAATAGGTACATGTCTTTTTTTGCAAGAGTGGGATAGGATTAACATGGTGAATTTCCTTTCATGGCCTCTTTCTTTCTCTTTACTTTACGGAAGGGAGATGGGGTCAGTCTAGTCATTTTACATTTTCTTTCCGTTGTAGGGGTGGGGGAAGACTTGATTAGCAAAGACATCCCAAGAGTTTTTTTTTTCTTCTATCCTCATCCCATGAGTTTGTTATAACCCCAATTTGGGGCATTCGTGGTCGAGCCGGACTAGTAATCCAAGTCTCACAAAAGGCAATCAAACCAAGGTTATGAATCATGTACCGTACCAGTCGATACCAGCCAGTACATATGGGTATTGTCCAAATTTGGTATCCTAAACCTCTAATTTCGTTCCGCCACAAATACCAGTCGGTATCAACCGGTATCGGACAGTACCAGCCAATACCTTGTAGTGTACCATACTACTTTTAAATTTATTTTATGTTTCTATTACCGGACAAATACCGGACTACTTTTTATTTTTATTTTTAATAAATGTGTATATTATGCTAATAAATTCTTTTTTGTAGGAAAATAACACTAATAGTGATAAATCCAAAATGGTACTACCTTTGTCCCATTTTTAAAGTCCAGTATTCTATTTTGGGTTATCCCTTAATAAGTGTCCATTTTGTAAAGTTAGTGGGTAAAAGTTGGTACATTTTCCATTTTGCCCCTAAAAGTATATTCCATTTTGAAAAAGTCAGTGAGTAAGAGTGTAATGATGATGTCTACATAAAGGGTAAGTAAAAAAGTGGAGGTAAAAGTTAATGTGAAATGTGTAATGATGATATTTTCTTAATAAGTTGAAGTTACAAAGTGAAACACTTAAAGAGAGACGGAAGGAGTATGCAGTATCTCACCGATACCGGTACATACCATACCGGTATAAAAACCGATACTCTAGCCAGTACGGTATTTAGAACCTTGAATCAAGGGAAAATGGCAGCCCAGGACGTATTTTGATAATTAATACCCGCCAAGAACATGCTGAGAACATTTGTTAATGCTGAAAATGCCCTTGGCTGGTATTAATTATCAAAACATGTCCTTGACCGTCATTTTCCCTTGAATCAAACAGCTATTATAGTGTCCACTCTATTAACAGTCCAAACCCACCCCTAAGAGAGGCCATCAAACAGGGCCCTGGTTTTCAGGACAATGGCCTGATTGATTAAAAGAGTGCATTGGGTTGAGAAATTTGACATGGCTAATATCAGATTTTATCAGCATGATCAGTTTTACCTGTTGTAACTGCTATGTCTTCTATATGGAAGGTAAATAAACGGGCCTCGAGTCCTTTCATCTTGTTCCAGACGCGTTTAAATTTTAGCGGATTTCATAAGAACTAGGAATTCGGTCTCGTATATTATTATCCCTTTGAAACATGCAAGAGATCTCGAAGAAAATTAGGATTGACGAGTGTATCCAACCAAAATGAACAATTTTAGTTGCACTAGGAAGGTCCCCTTTTCATGTCTTCTGAATCGTGCTTTTGTCGCCTCATCATGTCCAACTTTCATCTCTATTTTCTCTTCATGCCAGCCGTATGATTTGATTCATTTCTTTTCAATCTACGCATATGCACAAAGTGGATTTCTTCGCCACTAGCCTTGATTGATGGATGGAATACAACATACCCCTGGCGCCTGGTGGAATCATATGCAAGATCACAGCTGCGTTTAGAGTTTAGAGCGACTTTTCTATCTCAGACCCAGATGCAATTTCGCGTCACTTGCTACAAGTTTCTTTCTCACCTGACCAGTTGTGGTCATGTGCACCGCATTCGAACTACATGAGAGTAAGGCTTTCTGCTAAAGGAAGTAGGCACCATTGTTTACATACCCCTGCTGACGAGGGACGATGGTTGGCAGTGAACCATTAGCATCACAATTTGGTATACCTTTTGTTTTTCTTTTTTCAAAAAACTTTTGTCGTCAAAGGAAGGAGTCAACGAAACAGTTAGAGGTGACCAGCAGCGATGGGGCGCAGCCAAAGGGGGTTGCCGACGGGTTCCTTAACCTATGATTGGGTGAAAGCCATTCATCATCTGAATGGAATTCAGCCAGAGGGATCGCATGTAGGAGAAGGTGGCTAAAAGGGGTCGACAGAGATGCTGGGTGAGGAGAGTATTATCAAAATTTGGTAGAATTGGCTAAAAACTTATGTAGGGTTGAATTTTCCCTGAGTCCCTGACTATTTGGAAAACAGAGAAAGAGCAAAAAAAATTAAGAAAATCACTACCAAATTGGCAACTACCATTGTGTGTGATGCATCAGCGAATTACCATAGAAATCTACATCGAACAAGTACATAGCTCCTTAAACATGTCGTGATTATGACATGTTATGCTACGGATTGATTCACTCCTAGGATGATCAATTTCTGAGATCAATTGCCATATCAATTGTTTTCCTCTCCCTTTGTTGCAGGTGACAAGTGCAGTGGACCATGTGCAAACGGGTACAGTTGCCCTCCAAGCTGCAAAGATCTTGCAAAAGAATTCAAGAAAATGCATGTGTATTGCCATGATTATTCTGATTGTTATAGCAATAATTGTGGTATTATCTATCGTCAAACCATGGAACAAGAACAAGTAACAAGCGGTGAACGCAAAAGCAGATTTGATTTCAGTTATGTGGACACGTGGTTTGTGACATTCACTTTTCAAAGAAACCCAGAAACAGTAGAAAACAGTCCTCAGAGGAGCAGTTCTGCCCCATTGCCTGTTTACTTATTTTTTCCCTTCATACTTGGATTCCAAGGCCTTGTTTTTTGTAATTTTAATCCCGGTCCAAAACATTTAAGAACAATAGAGGGGACATATCTACGAGACATCTTTCATTTCCATTTGTTATTCAGGAACTTATAGGAATATTGATACATGAGCAATGTTGCAATACCTGACTAGAGCCATTTCGAAGTGTGATTGCCTTTGGCTAACATCTTCTATCTAACAAAGTGATCCAGCATCCGTTGAAAGCCTAATCGAAAGGTTAGTGTTTCTGGAAATAGCATATGCCTGCTGCATATTTATTTGCAGTTTTGCACTATAGTCTGCTCCACAGCTAGATTTTGATTGTTATAGCCATGAGACTCTAGGATTGTCAATATTTGATTCACCCCGGGCAATTATAGCACCATCATATGATAGGCTAACCAGCACTGATAGAGATAGAAACCCCATGGAAATCACCCAATCCTCTGTTTCAGAAATGATGAATGTAACAGGTAATAGCAGCCATAAAACTCATTTGAAGCATCATGTGGATAATTGGTCAGACAAGATCACAAGAAACAAGTTCCCTGTTCCAACCATACATTTCCTCACCAGGTCATTGCTTTAAAAACTTTTTAATAAGTACTTTGGGATTCATATGCTTGAGAAGATCGATGGGAATCAGGTTCCGTCAACGAACTGGATCTGAATCTCAGTATTGAAATTCTAGAGCAGATTCATCACCCTCGTAGGAGGAGGTTTATGCACAAAGGGGCAATTTGATGTTCTAGATAGTAGATACCATAAAACTCATTTGAGAAGTGCAATATACGCAGGGAAATAGATAGATACATATTGCTTATGAAAATAATAACACTCATTGCAGGCATCAGATCCATACCAAGGGATAAGCCTAAGTCAGTTTGTTGTGAATCTGGTGATAAATACCAAGAAAGGAAAACATATCCTGCTGCATGAGAGCGCAATTGTCTGCATTGGCACAATATGACTAATAATGATGGATCCATAAGTGCTATATTATTCCCCTTAACTCCCTAATATGCTCATGGTCCTCGAGTCAAAACTGCATCACTCCCTTTCGTGTGTGTGTGTGTGTGTAGAGAGAGAGAGGCAGGTGGAGAGAGAATGTTTCACCCCCAACTTTAGTTGACTGGCCTAGTTCCTCAATAGACAAATGCTTATAAGCTTCACTCCACAGTCCAGAAACGGAGCAAACTAACCAATAAACCAGACAACTATTTCAACAGAATTCAGCATTGTTGCAGTATGCACAATTATCTAAAGGAGGTTGGAAGCAGTATGCACAATAGTGGCATCATTGAAATGTAAAAATGTGGTTCTAATGGCAAAAACAGTTGCAATCTCTGTTACATTTCCCCCCTTCTTTTTGTGATGGTAGGAACCTACTGAAAAGAAAGAGCAAAAGTAATCCACTTACGTTAGGGAAGGTGTATTTTTTGCAATTGAAATAACAAAACCAATCATGTCCAAAAGCACCAACTCTGAAGGAGTGAAAACATTTAAGGAACTTTGATAATGCCCCTGCAACCAGCATAGAAACTGGAAAGTATCCATAGGAGGAACAACTTACCAGAATGAAGAGGAGGGTGGGGTGAGCTAATAACCAAGTTTTCTCACAGCTAACGTCAGCTTCAGTCCAGATGTTTGTGAATGCCTAGGTCCTTCAACTAAGTATTCCAGTTCACCGATTAGAACGTACATACATCATGAAATCCTATCAAAATCTTACATCAAAAGAACACCAGCCAAAAGATCACCAAAGAAAGATAGTAAACAGCATAGAAGAAAATTAGAACTTTGTTCTTTTTCTTGTTTTTTTTTTTTTTGATAACTCAGGTGTCCGGGCTAGCTTAATAGACAAGCAGCACTTTCTAGCTCTGGAATGTTACTTGTCTAGCTCTGGAAAATAATACAGTGGACACATTAGTTGAACATAATCAAGTGGGAGTTGCAATTACGAAAAGAGCCTATTCTGGCTCACTTTACATGATAGTATTCTTTCATATCATGTTGAATATTTTTTTCCGTGAAGTAAATAATTATATTAGAAAGAAGGCATTAAGGGAATGCCGCCCTGTATACAAAAAAAAAATGCCACATACAAAAAGGCCCTATAAACCACCATGTGAATTGAAAAGCTCAAACCCAGAAATTGATCAAGGGAAGGATTACATTCTCCCTTGCCCCAACATGGTATTCAACATATCATGTTGAAAATAAATTAGCTTCGAGATGTGATTCTAAGAATAAAGGGAACAGATTTTGCATATCGAGAATTTCAGATGGAGAAAGTTTCCTTATTCTTACACCTTACCTTCACATGACATGCTTTGAAATCCAAACCAACAAGATGCAATGTAAAAGGAAATCCACAAAATCGCACCCATCTTTTAAAGAAATGAATTCCAAAGGTATTAAAGTAAGGGAGCGAAGCATAAATCCATGCAAGGCATACTGCAGAAGGACAAGAAAAACCAAGAGAAGATGAAGCATATCTATTAAGACTGGTGGCCCAATAAGAAGCTGCTTAAAGATAAGAAATTAGGAAGAGATCCTTCAGACTAGAAGTTAGAGCTCCATGACTTGGAATGTACTCATAGCCTTGTAAATTTGTCATCTAACTTCAAGCAATCAAGGTCTCAAAATATATGATCGGGGGGTACATTCACCACAATAACTTAATCCAATGATAAAAGGCCATAAAAAGGACAAATTGAAGTTACGTGCAACTTTAGATGTACAAAATTTGTCTAGACCCTAAATTGGTTAATATTTGCCATATTAACCTAATCTAGATCTCTTATTCGTTTACTGTAGATGATTATCAACTAAAACCCGCAAATTCACCTCCATCTTACCTAATGATAAAATAAAAACATGTACGCATCACAAAATCAAATTTCTAATACATATCCAATCTCCTTTAAATAAAAAATAATTCAGATTTAAGAGGCACCAGTCATGTTGTTGGCATTGCATAAGTTGTGGCTACGTACACCCCGCCTTAGGTCTTACGTCGCAGCCTCACCAAGAATTTAGAGTGAAAAACCTAGATTTGGAACGTAGAGAAAAGACCATTTTAACATTACCTTATATGACAACTGCTGAACCACCAAGAAAATGAAGTCGGAAAATAGAAAGACACCAATGCAACAACCACATACATTGCATGAACTTCTCCAACCATCAACGATACATCCATAATGTGGACCCAAGAGTTACCTTGTTTTCGTATGTTGTAAATTCGATATGTAGGCCAAGGATAGTTGAAGTGGATTCCTTTCATCGGGCAACATCATGTAAACTTTCCATAAGGAGACTTTGTCATAAACATAAACACAAAGCTCAAAGCTACAGTCTTTGCTTCTACACATATTGCCCGAGAATTTACTAGTGCGTGACCTGGTCACCTTGAAAACAAACTCATTACATGAAAAGAATCAAGTCGCCGGAAACCCGAATTCGACAATCACACAGCCGTTTGTTGCCCCTATATCAGTCTTTTCTATTCGTGAGCTACATTAATCAGTTGTGTATCTCTACAATTAAAGGGATGTTTGTTGCTCTTATATCATTCTTTTCTAGCAAATTATCCACTATATAAGACTGTAAGAGTATTTTAAAAGGCAACAAAAATCAACACTAATGTCATGTGTTCAGTGATTTAAATACGTGAGGCGAATGCAAGGAGACAAAGCCCTCATTGAAGCGAGGCGAGGCGAGCGCCTCATTGAAGCGAGGCGAGCGCCTCATTGAAGTGAGGCGAGCATTTAAAAAATTATTAAAATTATAAATATTTTTATGTTTTTTATATAACTGTTTCGTTAATAATTTGGGGGTTAATAATTTGAGGGGGTTAACTGTTATGCTAATAAACAATAAGGGTCTTAGTGTAGTTTATATATATATATAAACATACATACAGAAGTACATGTCGGTCAAAACCAGATCAAAACCACACATCGATCTTCGACGACAATGTGCTGCTCGACGACCGACGGCGGCTTGCACACATCGATCTTCGACGACGACGATCTATTGCTCCTCGCCTCCTCCGACGAAATAAGTATGCCTCTTACCTCTTCTTCTCCTCCCTCGTGTTCTTCTTCTTCTTCTTTTTCTTCATCGGTGAACCAAATCTGCTCTGCAACGTGTCTGGGGGTGGTTGACGGTGGTCGCCGACGGCTGGGCTTGGTCCACAGTGGTCGCCGACGCCTAGTCGTGCTTTTTAGGTCGCCTCACGCCTCACGACTAGGCGAGGTTTTACCGACTAGTCGCTTGCCTCCTCTAAGCTCGCCTCGCCTCACACCCCTGAGGCGTTGTAGTGTCGCCTCACGCCTCGCCTCGCCTAGGCGGTCGCCTAGGCGGTCGCCTAGGCGCGCTTTTTCAATCACTGCATGTGTTCTCAAGGGCATATAGGAAAATGCTAAAAACAACCCGTTAAGGTTTAAAAAATGTATTGAAATATGTGAAAAGTGTATAGAAGTGTGTGAAAATGTAGAAAGTGTATTGTTGTGTGTGTGTGTTTTTGTTATTTTCTTTCGCTTATTGACAGCCTGGGCTGTGGTTGTCAATAGAAGAACCCTATAAAATTCACCTATCCTAACCCCAAGGGATTAATCTGTTGTCAATAGATAGACCCTATGACATTCACCTATCCTAACCCCAAGGGATTGGCTTGGTGGTCAAGACGAGACACGCACGGCTTTGCTCTCTCCTAAGGTTTCAGGCTCAAAACCTCCTAGGTACCATCAACTCTTTAGGGGCCGGACCATAACCGGCCCTCACTAGCAGACGGTGGGATTGGTCCCAAAATTAGTCGAGGCGCTCCTAAGCTGGCCCAAACACCTGTGTTATTAAAATAAAATAAAAGTACTTATCCTCGTATAATTGCGTCTAACATAAAATAAAAAATGCGTTGCCATTCAGCTCTGCTTATATAAGTGAATTTGTAATCATTTTCTTTTTGTGCACGGAGAGCAATCGTCCGCAGGGGTTTGTAAAAGCAGAGCATCGAGCTATAGTTGGAGATGATCCTCGATTGATTTCTTGCCAATCGAGGGTTTGGGTCTCAGACTGGGCACACGATTTTTCTTAGCTTTGTTAGGAATTTGATGCCGTTCTCCTTGTTCCTATTGATCTTTGTAACAGAAATTTTTTTGCCGTTCAAAAAAAAATGAAGCGGTAACAGTTATAGATAGATGCACGGAATATATAAATACAATGTGCAAACCGTAAGTTAGAGATAAAACTTACAGAAATTCGAGCGGATCACAGCGTGAAGAAGCTTCTCAAGTCAGTTCAAGTGTGTCAATAGACATCGGAAATCGCCTGATTACGACTGCGTACATGAGAAATTTCGAAGAGGGAGAATGTCTGCATCCACGAGAGAGAAAGAGCGAGAGAGCTTTTATATTCCTCATAACTACATCTCTCCCCCTTGAACTATCACAGTTTTACAGATCATCCCCTAACATACAAAATTCCATAAACCATTCAACTTGAGCCCCCTTGTTGTATTTTCAATTGCTTAATGGAGTAGCTGTTAAAGATTCTAGAATAGTTTTCAAATATTACTTTCCTCCAAAGATGGCAATGATATCGAGCATAATATACATAAATACGTCGATCTATCAGAATTAAAGGCTGGACCTTTGCTGCTTTGCTTTTGTAAGTATGAGGCGTTATTTGACATCTTAGTGTAGGAGGCAAGGGTTTTTTTTTTTTTTTTTTCACGGAGGCAAGGGTATTGAGAGGTGTTAATAGTTTGATAGAATAGAGGAAGATTGACAAATGGGGATAAATAGAAGAAGACAGTTTTAGATAAAGGTTTGGTCTTTAAATTTTGTTAGATGAGGAAGTTTATGCATTCTAGTCATATTTTGAGGGGGGAAACATTTGAGGACTATTCTGGCACTTTCACGGTAACTATATATACGGCTCGAGAATAATAGAGGGTCTAATTTGAAAGGTTTACGTAATTTAAGATGGTCAAGTTTTGTAGTTTATGGCATAGTTTGAGAAAGTGTGAGTAGTTAAGGAGAATAGGATGTAATAATTATTAAGCCTAAGAAGAAAGCGATAGCTGAACTGCCAATAAATTGGGTTTATACGATGATTCTAGGGACACACTCAAATTCATATCCAAACACACACCCACACTCACATGAGTGGTGGGCCCCATACACACACTAGAGTGTGTAGTGTGTGTGGAACCCACCACTCATGTGAGTAGTGGGTGACTGGGTGTGTATTTGGATGTGAATTTGAGTGTGTCCCTAGCACCATTGTTTTCTTAAGACATAGGCTCCGTTTGTTTTGATATAAAATATTTTACGTCCAAACAAACGGAGTCGCAATTCTTCGACATTTTTAAGATAGGTAATTAATTCGAGACATCAAAAGTCAAAAAAAAAAAAAAAAAGAAAAAGGCGGTGAACAATAGGACGAGAGAGTAGGGTCGTTAAACAAACCAATTTGTTAAAGTTTGGGTTATTTGGGTTGGTAACATAACAAGCTTTGGGAATATGCTCAAATCAAGCCGATTACGAATCGATTTGGAGTAGCTGATCTTTATAAACGTCATAAGTCGAACGAGCCGAATAGTTACTTGTTTGAGCTTGGTTCAAGACCTTAACTAGCTTCAAAAAAATGTTCAAATTTGATTTGTTTATATAACAAACTAATCTCAAACGATCTTTTAACAAGCAAACAAGAACTCAAACTCGAGCGATGTGGTTCGTTTATCAAACCAGGAGTAAATCCCTAGTAGTGTCTTCTTACTATAATCTACGTTATTTCACTCCAACGCATCAATAACAGCCCGAATATTTAGATTCGACTTTTCAACCTCGATGTTGATTGAACTTCTCAAAAACGTTATGATAAATTCTCAGCTTTGGAATTCCGATAGTGTCTATAACTCAAGATATTTGATTCAGTTTATTTGCACACGCATCAACAAATTTGTTTGGTCATTTTACCTTCAAAATCCAAGCACTCAGCTATCAAAAAATAGAAATAAGTACTCCATCCGTCCCAATTTAAGTGTCCCCTCCGGTTTTGCGTGTCATTTTCAATTGCTTATATCTCTCAATGTATATTGCTAAAAATATGCAATATGGATCTTATTTGATAGACCTCAATTATTTCTATAAGACAATGATTTTAAAAACATAAAACATAATTTATGTTGAGAGATATAAACCATTGAAAATGACACGCAAAATCGTAGGGGACACTTAAATTGAGACGGAGGGAGTAACAAAGAGCCGAAGTGAAGAATCCAAGCTTCAACAAGGCAGCCCAATGCACACACATTTCCATCCCTTCAAAGCAGCCAGTCTAGCTAATAAAAACACGAAAAACTAATGAACAAAAGGTTGTTACCAGAGAAAGTAAGTCACGATATAGCTTTCACAGTACATATTCCAACCCACGAAATGAAACCGAAAATACAAAGCGTAGAACAACTTTGTTCTTTAATAAAGTTTCAGAGAGCCACAATAGTAACCAACACAGAATGTTTGGGCTTAAAGCGCCCACAATGACCCGATCACCAATGCAAATTATTCAAAAACGCGATTATTATCCTTGCGGTTCCACAAAATGAAACACGGGAGATTCCCCCAAGCTCACCCTGAATCACCGTTCTCGAATCTCTCTCCTACATTCTTGACTTGGCAATCACGGTACTGCCATCGTCGCCCATATCCGTAGCTCCTGGCCGAGTCCATGTGTCCTTGAACTGCTCCTCGGTCACTCCTGAACAGAAACCATAACAAAATACTGAGTCTGTCTTGTGCAGTTCTCTAATGTCAGAGCTTATTACAACTGCATAGATAATACCAGAGAAACAAGGAAAACAATAGACATAGAAACACGCCCAAAATGTTGCATTAGCAATGAGAACCACAAGCCAAAAAGATGATAAATTACTACCAGCACAGTATTCCGGTTACTGTTGTAAACTTATCCTGGGCTTGTAACATTAATTTGTGAAGATGAACGGTGAAACTTCCACTAAAGTGAATATGCAATGGAATTTCTTGTTATTTGCTGCATGGTGTAATAAAGCCTGAGAAATAAGAGAAAGTGAGGATGAAAACTTGCCTTTCCCCATGGCAGCAGTAGAACTAATCCCACCCTGGACCGTCTTAAGAACCCGATCATAGTAATTTGCACCAGACCACTTCTGATGCGCGAGCGTGTCAACTCCATTGTTCCTCTCCTCCCTCTGGATCCTCTCCACATAAGCCAGCATTCCCCTCCTTGCAAAATCCTTAGCGAAAGTATCAACAATGAGCGCATCCGCGTGGAAACCAGCCAGAGTAATGAACTGCCAACAATAACCCAACTTAGCAATCCTAGGAATGAAATCCCTCATCTGTTCATCGCTCATTCCTGAGGCATCCCAGTTGAACGAAGGCGAGAGATTGTAAGCCAACATGATCTCCGGCTGCACCGACTTCACCCCTTCCGCAAACGTGGTGCACTCGATCAAGTCAGGGCTTCCAGTCTCCATCCAGATAATGTCTGCGTGGTTAGCGAATGCCCACCCACGGACAACAGCAGCCATCACGGAGCCTTTGAACCGGTAAAACCCTTCCCTGGTCCTAGGTAAATCCCAGTCCCAGAACAGATTTGGAAGCCCTAGTCTCTCTGCAATTTCCCTTGCCTGTTCATTGGAGACACACTTGTTGAAACTCGAATGATTCATCCACTCATTCAACCGCCTCCTCTTCTCGATCTCATTAGCATTGGACTCCTTAATAGCGTCTACAACACAATCCGAAAAGGTCTTCAGTTTTGCCATCGATAGCCAGTTGTCCTCAATGGATTGGAGGTCAGCCCCATTTTTCCCAGCTGTCATTGCTTCAGAAAGCAAAGTAGCTAAGCCCTTTCCTTTGAGATTCGGGTTTGTGCACCCTAAAATGAACTGGTGGTCCCTAGTGTCCACATTGGTCTGAATCAGAGTGGCACCAACCGCATCTGTCCGAGCCACCAACACCGTCTCCACCCCCATCACATCAAACTGCAGCCTAGCAGCCACAAGCCTGTTGATGTGTTCGCTAACGGCAACTAGGACTTTTCCAGCCATGTGACCGCACTTCTTGGTCACCGACGACTGGTCCTCGATGTGGACCCCGGCGGCTCCGCGCTCCACAAATAGCTTGCAGAGCTTGACAGTGGCAGTGGCCCCACCGAATCCAGTGTCCCCATCGGCTATGATGGGTTTCAGGTAGTCAATGTAAGGAGTTCTGGCTCTCTCTTCTCTGCTCATGCTCATCCGAGCCTCTCGTTGTTTCCTGTCATGGTATTGCTGGGCAAAGAAGAGGTGCTCAACCTGTTGGGGATTTGGATATTAAAATTCCAGAGTAATGCAAAAAAAATACAAACACAATGCCATGAATCTAGCATATTAGCAGGTAAGATTAATAAGAAGCAAGACAGGTCACAATTCGCAGCTATATTTGAGCAAGCTCTGACAGTCGAATACGCTCCAAAATACAAACCAAAACCTTACGGAGTATCAACATTGCATAACTGGTGATAAACACGGTACCATCTTTCCTTCGTCACAACAGCATAATCGCAGAATCATACAATAGTTAGACAGATCCAGAATCATACAATGAGAGGAAAATCTAGAATTGTATGTTTTGGATACCACAATGCTACAGATCCGGCACAAGTATCCAAAGAACCCAGCTTCATTATCTAGGTGCCTCACACCCCAAATTTACAACCGATAATCAGTTTTGGGTACTTTTCTAGGAACATAGCATACCGCATATGCTACGAACACGTGAGGCGGTTCCATATTTTGGACAGAATGCATCTTACCGGTCCTAATTTTGGATTGCATAATGCTTGTTTCAACCTTATCTACCACGGATTCCAGACAAACATAGTGAACCATTAACTTCATAAGGCCCATCAAAAAGATAATTAATGCAAAAGATCAGAAATGAGAACACATCCGTAGCAGACTAATCAAATCCCATTAGTCTGAGAAAAAGGAACTGTCAAAATATATATCTCCTTTTTCCTATAATAACCGGGTGTCCAGCCGACTTACATGCATCTTATTTATCCTAGACCCTAAGAGTAACGACCGTGGAAACTTTCCCCAACTATTAGGGGACCCTCAAAGTAACGATCGGGTAAACCTTGAGCAGCCTCAAGAGATTTCATCTGTTGGGAGTTGAATTTAAGAGCTTTGAGGGTAAACTGTTACTTGTTGTCATGCTCCCACCCAACCAACCATTTGGAGTTTAGATTAGATACCTTCAATTACTCCAGCCAAATGAGATTGATACTAGTCATGTATGATCAACTAAACCTAATCTTTGATTAACTAAACCTAATCTAACTATAAACAGTACGCTCAAATCATATTATTACATTAAAAAGTGCCACATTTTGGTGATCAAATTTTTTGTGAACATATAACGTGTAGAACGTGCTCGACTGAATGACTGACAAATGGGGCACATTGGAAACTGGTCACAAATATATCCGAAATGCGATCACGAGATGTGGTCACCAAAGTACTAGCGATATACCTTGTTCGGAACGGTATCGTAAGGGTAATCAGCGAGGTCGGGTCCAGGCTCATTGGTGCTGGTGTGGGTAGACGAGCACTGCCACCCGGAGACGTAAATGGAGTCCAAGTGCTTGGCCATCATGGTGACTTGGACTGGGTCTAGGGCTCCAAACGTCCTCGAAGCGGTGCTGTTGGCTTGGTGGGTCTTGAGGGTCCTCCACAGCTTCTTGGCCAGCTCGTTGGAGCCGTAGCTCTGATGGAGGTTGCCACGGAGAGAGACCACATCTCGGGCGGAGTATGGGCGGCGCGTGAGCTTGAACCGCTCTGAGTTCCACCATGCTTGCACCTCTGCTACTTCTGCTTCGAACCTCCCTTCTTCCTCCAGAATCTGTTTTCAAAAAAGTACGATCAAAACCCATCCGTCAGTCGATAGGAAAATTGAGGCAGCGTGGGTTTGGATTAAAAAAAAGTAATGAGTGACCTTTTTTTTTTATTCAATTTTTTTTTACATTTGTTAATTTTGTATCAAATTTTTTTGATTTATTGATTCGTCTCAACAAGTGAAATCGGAAAAGTAAAAAATGTTTGATCAAAACTCATAATAATTTTATAAGACTTATTTTTAAGTCTTATAAAATTATTATGAGTTTTGATCAAACATTTTTTACTTTTCTGGTTTCTCTCGTCAATACGAACTAATAAAGTCACAAAAGTTTGACGCAAAATTAACAAATGCAAAAAAAATTGAATAAAGATGAAAAAAGTCACTCCTTACATTTTTATCCAAACCCACCCGAAATATTAAAAAGAAAATGTTAATAATAGCCCAATGAACTGTGTAACAAAATTTGACAAGAAAACATAACCAATATAAAAAACATATAACTAAAAATAACGTTACAGGTAAAATTCAAGGGGCAGTAATGAAAATCAATGCTCATTTTTAAAGGAGTCATGCATTTAATATTTGCCGTCTTAAAAATTTAAAATCCCTAAAAGGACGAAAATAATCGAACATTGAGTAACTAGGGGTACAAACGGTTCGGTTTAGTCTGGTTTAGACAATTTTCCAAACCAAGCCGAATATTTCAATTTCGACATTTTACAAACCAAACCACACCACCAAATATTAATGGTCCGATCTGACCGATTTTATTTTGATTTTACGATTCGTTGCTCATACTTTATTTTGTAGCAAGACAAGAAAAAGAACTACCATAGACTTCCACCATTTTACTCAAATATATATCAAAAAATCAAGTAAAAACTAAATTAAACGACGAAGTATCTTACAATCAAGTAGAAAAATAAATTGGAAACTTAAAATTCATTACCTTCTTCAAGGTTTTGCACTCCTTCTGTGCGCAAATCCCTATCAATACTTTTAATTTTTTACATGTATTATACAAATCCATTTTTATCATGAATGACTTGATCTATAGAAATCTAGACAATAAAACTCTTACAATCATGAAAGCGGCCCATAGTGAAGCAGCCTCATGGATCCGCAAAACACGAGCCCTCTCATTCAAACATAGTTCTTTCTTTCTTTAAGGGGTCAGATATTAGGCTAAGTTCCGCTAAGATTTTTGGACTTTTTCTTGTTTTGTCCTTACTCAAAAAAAAATTAAATTCGTTAGTTTCGCGACTAACTTTTGTAGATTATTGATTCGTTTCGTCAAGATGAATTAGAAAAGTTAAAAAGTTTATGATTTTTACCCAGGTGTGTGGGACCGACACATATGTGAGAGATATGTGGTCAGCGAATGGTCGGTAGAAGTACGGTACGTTTTGTAAACCTTAATTTCGTATCATTGCAAAGCTGAAATTCAGCTGGAAAATTATATAGAGTACATGTGAAACGCCAAAAACAAGAAAAAGGAAGGAATCAATGAAACCCAAATTACAAACAAAAAAACTGGCAACTTTACATCTGCTAAGCCGAATCCGCATAGAACTACAATAATACTCAGGTTTGGAACCAGGATTTTGTAAACGCAGGGGCCGAATCTATAAACATCAAAATTTCAAAATTTCATGGTTCGGGAAAATCTAATGGTTTGTTTGGTTTAGGTTTTGAGGGAGATTTTTTAGGTAATGAGTGGAGAGGCATAGAAAGAGAAATGAGATTAATAATTGAAAGAAAAACTTATGGAAGACCGTGCGCATGGAGGGATTGGTTTTGGGACCCAAAGCGAACACATTCAATACAAAATACAATATCTAGTGTTCTTAACAAACGAAAAACAACTAATATTGATATTGAAATTTGAAAAAAAAAAAAAAAACCCGAAACAACACGGGGGCCTTGGCCCCCATAAGCCCCTTTATAGATCCGTCATTGATAATACTCCATCTGTCCCATTTTCATTGTCCATTATTCAGTTTGTTTCTTTTATGTCTTTTGCCTATATCTTTTAGTGTGGATCTTGAAAAATATACAATATGGATCTTGTTTGATAGATCTCGATCGGTTCTATAATACAAAGTTTCCAAAATTATGAAAAACATTATAGATTGAAAGATATAAACAATTAAAAAATGACACGCAATTCAAAAATGGACAATAAAACTGGGATGGAGGGAGTATAACCCTAAGCAAAACAGTTGAATCTCGAGCTAGGGATAGGTCAAGGAAACGACTGCCGCATGAAAGAGAGAACTCTAATGCTCAAAAAGTTAGGCATATATATAACTGATCAGTCTGTGTGATCAGAAGAACCCTATTCGGAAGGGAAAACTGAGAAGCTAGCTAGAGGGAACTGCAGGAGACATCATAAAACTTAGATTTAGAGGCCCTTTTTTTGTGACTCAAAACAGACCCATCACCGATCGGTGTTTTTGGATATTTCAAGAGAGAAAACAAAGAACGACAACTACTATAGGATTTAGAAGAACTGAAAATCTTACCATTGAAGGAACTGAAAAAGATGCAGCCATGGGAAGAACTCTTTTGTTTTCTGTTTTTTTTTGGTACAAAGCTACAAGAAGAATATGTCTTTGTATAAGTTCATGCAGTCGGAGGTGCCAAGTACCCCTTTATATTTATAACACATGGAATGGAAGGGAGGGGTCTCCACCCATACTTGTGATAAAATAAAAGCTTCTGCCACCCCTCCATTTGCATGGATAAGAAGAAAGGAAGAAAGAAAACAAAACCCAAGGAAATTTCTACCCCATTTCTGACCTAGCTATTTCATTTAATGTTTATCTCTTTTTATTGGTTTTATCACTATTTGTATCACTTTTCTTGATAAATGAGATCATCAGTTGACTAAATCAATGCATCTCTCTCTCTCTCTCTCTCTCTCTCTCTCTCTCTCTCTCTCTCTCTCTCTCTCTCTCTCTCTCTCTCTCTCTCTCTCTCTCTCTCTCTCTCTCTCTCTCTCTCTCTCTCTCTCTCTCTCTCTCTCTCCTTCCTTCTGCAGGCACGTAGCCTATGAGCGGTTCTCCTATTTGTCTTCTTCAGTGACCTCACCATTTTCATTGCTATTCACATAACTGCTTCCGTTTTTCTGTTACACAAGTACTTTATTAGTAGTTTTTTATTTTTATTTTATAATAAGGGGCATTTTAGTAAGTTCACTCTAATAGAGACAAAAAAAAAAGAGTGTAGGTGGAGAAATGGAGAGTGTGGATATCAATTTCCTTTTTAAAATTGCCCAAGAGCATCTTCAACTTAACAACGTAAAATTGGACAAAAAATGTCAAGGGGAAGAATCAGCATTTGAAACAACACCAATCAAAATGTAAAATGCTTACGTTTCATTTTGATAAAATAAATTTGGTACGTGAAAGAGTAAAATATTACTACCCTTTTTAATTATTTTGTGACGTGTAGACAGACAATCTTGTCTAAAATTTGAAAAAATAAAAAGTACTATAACAAAAAGATTTAATATGCTGAGGATTTTGAAGAGATCTCTGGGATGACCAAAGGATTTTTGTTTTTCCCTCTTTTAATCAAGACGAAGAATATAAAGTCGTAAGGTTTTACGATAAAATCTAAGTCTCGATACAAGCAGTCTGGAGTAATTATAGATCATTGAAGGTGGGGTGCTTTAGGAATTGCTGAACCAGATAGAAATTTTTTTTGTGTTCGGAATTTTTTTATTACACTATTTAACACCAAAAAAATTGGGAAAATTAATTCGAAAATCAGACAGAATTGGAAAGGGTTAAAATTAGTTTTAGAAAAAGATAAAAATTGTAGTAGTTTTTTTATCATTACAGAAATTGTAGTTCAAGAAAATAGTTTATGAAAGGTACATAGGCTGCCACGCCTACAAATGCACCTTTGGTCTTTTATCGGTCCAATCATAAGAGCCGATTGAGGAGGGCCCGCAATGTTATACTCCATCCTTCCTGGCTAGCCAGCGGTGGAGCCGCACAAAAAAATCGGTGACCCGTAAAATCGGTTTTGATTGAATAGTTTTGGACTTGTTCGTGGGTTAATATATAATTCTTCCCCCGATTCAAAGATTGCAAAATCGTGAGATGTAGATTATGATTGGATTTTTAAAAATATATATATATATATATAATATAGATGCTATACATAGTAAATAATAATACTTTTACCCATTTTTATAATTCTTTTTAACTATTTTATAATTTTACCTACGGGATATGAATGCTTTGTTATTGTACTAGATTCTTGTGATTACTAAATAAATGAAGTTTGAGACAGAGATTTGCTTGCTAAATGAAGTTGAGACACAGATTTGCTTACTTGCTGCTATTTTTTATCTCTCCTTTTTAGTTGCTGTAATAATGTAAGATTTGGTTTTATTGGAGTCTGAAAAATCAAATAGCCAAGTTTGGTTTATATAATTCGTGGATAAAACTGGGACTGATTCGTGATTTGGGGATTGGATTGGAACCAGACCATGAGACTTTTGGTCCAGACATGCATGGATTGTATTTTCTAAAATCGTGACTCACGAATTAGAATTGAATTCATAGGAATCCATTCCAATTTGGACTTTGCACAGCCCTAACTAGCAGTCGATCCAACTTTTTTTTTCTTATCCATCAAAAATTCATCATTAGATCGATATAGCGATATGGCTACAAAGAAAATTCATTATTATATATAGCAAGTTAGCAACGGAGGAAAGAGCCAAATCCTATATCACCCAGACCAGGTTTAGTTGAAGGGTCGCGAAGGGGCTTAGTTGATGAAGATACACATTACGGTCTCATTTAACAGTCTAAGCCATTGACTTTGTAGGCGTACGTCTATGTGCCTGTCACTGATGCCAAAAATCGGGATGATCGATTGGACGTCGATAAAGGCCTGATCGAATCACAGTTTTATTGAAGGAAATAAACGATCATAGTTTGATTGCACATTACTCTTTTGGTGAATATGATTCGTTCAAATAAATGTATTTTTCTATCTACTTGAGTTCTTGCATGGACACCTACCACATCCAGTTATGCAAAATGAACGACTCATATCAAACCACTTCTATGCACAACGGTTCCTTGAAAATTTAGTGTGAATATGTGGGAATGGGAAGCATCTCCTTGTAGAGAGGTGCAGAGTGGCTGGTCCGGCCGCTTATCTCGGCAATCAACAGCTCGGATCTTAATTGAGTAATGGACGGTTCAGATTTGTATGTCATTTGTATGCGATCAAATTCGATCCGAGCCGTACATGCATGCCAAGATGAATGGCTCAATCAACCGCTCTACACCTACTTGGCAGCATCCCGGGTCTGAACGTAGGGTCTCGTTTCTAACGCTGCTGACGAAACAAACTGCTATGAAAGTCTCTTACGTTTGAACTTTGAAGGTTGGGACTCCCAACGAGAAACAACCGGATAAGTGATCATAATAACCCCACCTAAAATGACTACTCCATTCCGCAAGCTTTTTATCCAATTCCTTAGAAGAAGACCCAAAAAAAACTGAGATTACACTCCTTCTTATGTGACGTAAAATTAAATATGATTGTCCCATTAATAAACTATCCAAACCGTTTATTTTGTACATTTTGAATTGTTTGCATCTATATACTAGTTAAATCAGGTTGATCGGGAATCGGTCATAGTTTAGTCGGAATGCATATTTGGAAGAAGAGAAATAGACAACCAAATGTGCTTTGTTTAGATGAAAATATCGATCGATCTTCGTCGTCGCCTTGATTTTTTATATATATGTTGAGACTTTTCAAATGAATGGCTCGAACCATTGAATAAAATCTTGACGTACTTCATTTCAGGTCAAATGAAGGAGCAAATGAGACGTGAGGGTTAGAGATGGGTATAATAGAGGAGCAAAGTCCGGAAGAATATAAATTGCATGTTAGTAGAACGGTTACTTGGTTGGACTATTGCGCATGAATCGTGCTGCCTTCAAGCTGGTTATAGCCGGGCCCTCGACAACTATTCCCAAGCCCTTTTTATCTAGGCATGTGTGTGTTCTTCAAATCTTTGAATCAGTAGAGCCTTTAATTTGAGTTGGGAAAAAAAATTGTAAAGTGGGCATGCACGAGAAAATAATAAGTACCTGACAATGGGATCGCGTGTTCGAATCTCACAGAGGCCAATCATCTCAACCTTGTGGTCACTGGGAGTTATGCCCGGTCGTTAACTTCAGGGTCCCGAAATTAGTCGAGATTCACGCAAACTGGCCCGGACATCCGGTTATCAAAAAATTTATGTGCAAATTAAGAATACTTGTAGGAATCAGCAGCCTTGTTGAAGAAAGATATGAATGCAAAGACAGATCTAGGAAAGTGTCGTGTAGCAGAGGACTGGGTATGGGAAGGCATGCATGCAGAACAGAGCGTCAGGGAAAAGGGTGAATATATATGGGGATAAAGATGGGCTGTTGCAATTATCGTTGGACAGGATCATGATCCAGTTTTACAAGATAGAGACTTGTTTTTTGGACTCGATCGGCCGCTTGTCTCCCATTCTTGGAGATTGATTTCATCAGAAAATTACCTCTTAAGAATAGAAACGTGCACTTTATTTCATCGTCTTGGTCCAATTAAGTCGGGACAATTCGGATGAGCTACGTACCCAATACGAATACTAATTGTATGCGAATAAAAATCGAACCTCGATGTAAAGAAAGATTTCACGAGGCTCTTGATTGCTAGGTAACTTCCCAATCAAAAGCCTCGACATTTTGTTTTAGTATTAAACTTGGAAGTATTTCATTTTCTAAAATTTCATGTGCCAATCGATAGAAGTCAAAACCGGTTTTCTTATGTATATGTTCTTCTCTGCATGTCACGAGCTGGAGCTGAATGGTTGGGAGTATCGTCAGCCTCGAATGGACCAATAAAGTGGAATTTGGAGACGTAATTAAGGAGAGATCTATCATGCATTGCATTTTTATTCATAACAGGATGTTCGAGTCAACTTGCGCGCACCACGATTAATTTCAGGACCCTAAAGGTAACGGCCAGGCAGGGGCAGATCCACCTTGGAGCACGTGGGGTCATATGCCTCCACGCCCTTTTAACACTTTATCAAACACCCTACACACATCGGATGCCGTTGATTCTCGCGCTGGGCCCCTCGGTTTTTTTTTTAGAATTTTTGGATGGCTCAGATCGGCCGTCCGGTGGCCGTAGACGGCCCGGCGGGCCGGTCGGTACGATTTCCCTACAAATTCTATCGGTACTCATAGCAAACACTCTAAAACTTAAGATTGATTAGCACAACTACATGATTAAATAACGGAATTGGGGATGGTGGTTCCGTGCATTGGTGTGCGCAGCATCATGTTATGTACCTCCGAGCCGTCGGATCATGCATTCAACGGCTTGGATCTCATCTTAGTAATAAACGGCTCTCAATCGTTAGTTGCAGAGATGAGATCCGAACTGTCAAATGCACGATCCGATGACTTGAAGATGCACAGTACGATGCTGCACCTCACTGCACAGTACCCATCTGAAGTCCTAAATAACGTTTATCTAGACAAGAATGAATCCTAAATTCACAGACTGACTGTTTTCAAGAGTATAAACGTGTTTCAATCACACACAGTTGACGGTGTCTAATTAAGTTAATTTGTAAATATAATTTCGTCCGGAAAATACTACAAAAACGATCGATCTAGGACTAGGCAGGAATTATACTGAAGACAAAAAGGATAACCCCGCAATTAGCGCACATCATGTTAACTTCATGGTATCCGTAACGTAACGGGTGTGTTAAATTTGGTCCCACAAATGTGTATTAGGAGTAGTGAACATTTATATTTTATGGTTGATGTTTGAATTTATAGAGATGGGACCCACTTATTGTTTGTTAGCTTTTTCGCCAAATTTGGCACACATGCTAGCACACTACTTGATTTAACGCACTCTAGCAAACAAACTAATACAAGCATGGTAGCACAAAAAATACATTTTTACTTACAAAGTCTTAACACACACAATTAAAACACTACTTAATAAACCCATCGTGGATGCCCTTATGTAACAAACTACACGTAAGATTACATTTTGGGCTGTTACGTACTCCATCCGGCCGTCTCATTAGATTATTACAACAAGTCACACAGTTTTTTGATAGAGAATACAGTATTTTCAAACTTTATTTTTTTTTAACAAATTGAAAATATTAACCAGTTCTTCAAACTAATATAAAATTGGTAATTGAAAATTAGTCATTTTCATTCAAAAATTTGTTCTATATTTTATAATTTACTGAAAGTTTCATACACATATGGTACACGGAAAAAGAGAAAATTCTACTCAAGTATATTGGAATGAGGAACGGTGGGAAAGCAATATCAGGATTCAGAACACATCAAGAATCACCCAGAAGAGACTGGTGTATTGTTGTTATTGGGATCTGCCAAATTTGTATTGGAGCTGGCTCCTCCATTCGAGAAATTTTTGGGTGCTTGGCGATACCCATCGGCGATTCTAGCTGTCCAAACATATTTTGGACGGTTCAGATTTATTCTATTTCTCTCCCCTCATCTAACCATTGTCTTTCCTCTTTTTTTCTCTCTCTAAAATTCAGATCGTCCACAACACATTTGGACTCACGACCTAATACCACGTGTGTGGTACCCACCCGGCACCCAAAAACTTCTCCATTCATTCATTTAAGGTCATATGAGAGAGATGAACAGTCATCCATTTCGCCTGGTGAGCACTTCAAGGCAAGAAGTTTCTATCAAAATGCAGCTCTGCCCTATCTATCCCTTCCCCATGTTTGATCAGAAAAAACATATCCCTTCCCCATAAGTTTTTGTTTTTTTTCCTGAAATTAAATGTGGACAGTTTGGATTGAAATCTTAAAACCTTATTTTATTGTGGGAAAATAATTTTTTAGTTGTAATTAAGCTATGTTAATTTTGATTATTTAATACGTCTTGAGAAGAGACTTTTAATGACTAAATACTTCACTCTTTTCGACCCCTCTATTGTACTACGGAGTATGTTTTTTGAGAAATCGTGTTATTTTTTGGTAAAGTAATATCGTGCTATTTTTTTTTTCTTCGTATAGATATCTGGAAATAATAAGCTAGAATTGTATGGAGAATTCTAGAATGTCATGAAGATAAAGAGAAAGAAAAGATATTTGGGTAAGAGGATTCTAGGAGGAGAATGTGAACCATTAGATGAAAATGATCCAAGCCATCCAGTGAAAAGTGGATGGCCATATAAAGGAAGAATGAGATCATTTGAAGATTGCTCACATGTGACACCACAATAGCAGCCTGTTTGGATACCGGATATGGCACCCGGATTTGCCAAGAAGCCGGAGATGTAATCCCGGCCCCACACATATCCGGTGTTTGGCTCCAATTTTCCTCTCCCGGACTTGTTTACTGTTCGGACTACATATCCCCCTTCACCCGAATTTCTCCCGGATTTGTAACGACACCCCAGACCCTGTCGTTAGCAAATCAAGGGAGTTTTGGGCATTTTTGGTACCATTCTACCCCTACAAATCAGGGGTGTTGTGTTACCTCTTCTTGCCAGAAAAATCAGAGAGAGAGAGAGGACTGCCCCGTCGTCGGTGATGGTGGGTCGGAGCAACCATCGTCGTCGGTGATGGTGGACGGGATCGGGGAGAGAGAGAGAGAGAACCTGATGGACGGGATCAAAAGCTCTGAACCTGATGGACCAAGATCGAGATCGGAAACTCTAAACCTCTGTTTCCTTCCTGAGCCACCGAAAAATTTGGGAAAGAAGATGGAGTAGTACTGTTTTCCCTTTTGTCCCCATCACAGTACACTTTCTAATCAAATAATGAGGTTTAAACATTTTTAAGAATTTTAATTTTTTCCAGTTTTTTTCCCCGAATTTTTTTTTAATAAAAAGGGAGTTACAAAACATTTTAAAGATTTATTGAATACCTTTTATCCCATATTTAATAAAATTAACAATTTTTTTCTATTAAATAACTAAAAGGGGGCAATTAAGTCATTTGACATCTTATCCCATCATATCCACCTTCCAAATCCCCCTTCTCGAAAAACCATCCAAACACCTCATTACAAATCCACCATTCTTAAGAGGTGGGGCCACCCTTCTTAACATATCACCCCTCATTACATATCCACCTTCAAATCCCCTCTTATTCTATATCCATCCAAAACAAATCCTCCATCCAAACGGGTCGTAGGAGTGCACCAAGGCACATCGGAGCACCTCGGTGAATGCTCGTGGGAGCACATTTAGAGATGTGATATGAGAATTAGGGTGGGTGCAAGTGTCAAGAGTTAGAGGTGCCTAGAACGGTGTGAGTGAGATCACTCATTGGGAGGGAGTAGTCCATTGTATGTGAACGAGAAACATGTACAAAACATTTGTAATCAATAAAAGATGTATTCTTTCGTGGTATTTCGCTGCCTCCATACTCAATAAAATCTTTTGTACATTATATGGAAGGAGATGCGCAAACTGTGATCAACATGTTACAAGGGAAGAGTTAGATAAAAGCTTGTCTGGATGTCATTATTAGAGACACTTTGTCTTTTGTTAGTCGCTTTAATTCTTGTTCTTTTAATTTTGTTCCTCGTAATTGTAATAGGGCAGCTAATGCTTTAGCCAAATATGCCTTATTTCTAGAGACCCCTATAACTTGGCTACGAGATTACCCAAGCTGGGTTCTTAGGGAAGCCTCCCTCGATGTTTCTTTGATGCAGCAATAAAAGTAACCTATTATTGACTGGAAAAAAAAGAAAAAAGAAATTGTAATTTAGTACTAGACTACTAATTGGTGTATGCTTGAATGGGTAATTTAACACTAATTCGACAGGTCATTATTATTTTTAAACCAGAAAGCTTTTTTGGGGCACTTTTAAGTGCCACGATGCCCAACCTATCAAGGCATTTGCAATCGCCTTGTCAATACGCTATGGGGCCACTTATAAATAGTTGTTAACCGTGGTTAAGTTGGATATGCCCAATATCCTGCAGCTCCATGAACTGCCTCAATACATGAATTATGCGGCACTTTATAAGTGCCTCCTAAAACGCATTTTGCGATGTGCCAAAGAATCCCAAGTATTCCGTAGATCTTTCGCTGCACTGATACACGCGGCACCTCGTTGTGCTACCCTATTAACTAAATTGCTCCATTAGGAACCATGTTGAGGCATTTTTGTACTGCCCTAATAGGGTATTTTTGTTGTAGTTCCCTTTTTCTTATCTTTCATGATGTGATTTTGTCTTTATTCAAAAATATTTTAGTTTTGTTGATAATTTTAGACTCTTTACATTCTTCTCATCGATTTATACGAACTAACAATCAGAAAAAAATAAAGCATAGAATTTCGGTTACTTCTACTTCATTTGATCCAGAAAAAAAAAAGGATTAAAAATGAAATTAAAAAACAAACTTTATGTTCCAAAAAAAGTTTTGAGAGCTTCATTGTGAGAATTGAATTTTGGAAGAAAATGAATGTCTGGTATCTGGACTATCCGACTATCTACTTGGAATTGGACCCAGTACGACCAAACATTCCCACAGAAAGTAACACAAAAACCCTTACTGGGCCGACATTGAAGTGCCTTTTATTTGGGCTTTTCTTTGAAAGGGGAAAAAATAGAAACAATAGAAATACTCTTGCATGTACAATCTTTTGAAGGTTGGAGCTACACAACAAAGTAAAATGCAATTGCCTCAAATATCGTAGATTATTATCCAGGTTTCAAGGATCCATTGCCAAATGGATAAGAAAAATCCACCAACCTCAGTCAAATCTGAACAATTCAAATATTATCATGATATAAAAAATAACATCAAAGTGGGGGGTCACTTGGAAGTTTGCCCGTAAAGTTTAGTTTTGTGCAATTCGTCGAGTTAGAAATCTAGAATGTAATTATTAAAAGTGAATAATCAAAACTTGTCATATCAGATTTTGATTATCCATTTAGAAGTCGTTACAGTTAGCAATGTCAAATCCCACGTTGTTTATTGTTAGCCCATAGTCAAAATGAGTTGGCAAAAATTCAGATCTAACGGTCAATATTGAATGACATTCTAGTAAAATAAGTGAAACTCGCCTTTGTTAAAATCCATAAAGTGATCAATATTGTTAAATGCACAACCACTTGTCAAAGTGGAGAGTGAGTTTCACCTACCAATAAAGCATTTGTTTTATGGAGAGTGAGTTTTACTTTCCCATGATGGTTGTACTTGATTGAGAAGATGTGGGGACCATTAAATTTGGTTATTGGTTAAAAATTGCTAATTTTGATTATTCAAAAGTCAAAATTTAATGAGTTACTAAGAGATTGCTAAATTTGATTATTATAATGTGAGCACTTTTTTGAGCGCATATTACTAACTTTAGCAATCTTTCTGTTTTGATTATTACATTGTGAATGCTCTTACACGTTAAATAGCACAGGCGCCTAGTTATTAAAATATAATCCAGTATAAATTCATATTTCAACATTCTATTTTTGGTTGTATTGGTGAACATACTTCAACATTCATCAGTGTTGCTGCATAGGACTACAAATAAACCGAGCAGCTCGGCTCGAGACGAGCTGACCTCGAATTTTTGGCTCATTTAGTAAATAAGCTGAGTGGGAGGCTCAGCTAGTTCGACAAAAGCTTGGCTCGTTACGGGAGACTTGGCTTAATTAAAGAGGTTCGTTCGGTAAATGACTAAGCTCGACTCGTCAAAGGTTTAGCTCGTTAAGGCTTGAGCTCAAATTTTTGGCTTGTTTAGTAAACAGGTCGAGCTTAAGCTTTGACAAAACTCGGTTCGGCTAGGCTCGGCTCGGAGTGTTCTGGTTGGCCCAGCCAGAATGGATTCCTAGAATTTGTCTTGCTATTTTAAATGGAGAATTCAGAGCTGTAATTTTCATTTTTAAATAAAAAAATTAGAGGATAGGAAATTTTCAGGAGGAGTGGTACGGTACATGACACTCAGTCCATGATAGAAAATTTTCATGGACCGAGTGTCATGTAAGCTAATATTTTTGAATTTTCGGCATCTGGATGCGACGATTTGTTATATCTTGAAACTCACACACACCAACAAACAAACAAAAACAAGATGACTTTACACATGATTCGACATTTGCTTACTCTCCGGGCAGCGAATTTCTGTTTTGGAAGTGTTTTACAAACGCTCAAATATTCAAACCCAATGTATAATCACCTCAGGAACCACTCGGATTTCTGCTACCCATTACAAAGGCAGGTGACAAATGGTTATATAGGCAAACCAGGGCTACTGTTTTGGATAGGTTTTGAGGAAGAGAGTTCCATCAGGGCATTTCTTCATTCATGAATTGATCAATTTTGTCAATTTTTGCCCTGATCAATTTGAGCCATGCCAACACCATGAATGTCACGTGATGGAATTCAACATGAATGCTATGAACTCGCGTATAGGTCGTAAGGTGTTAGATTTTTCATTCTTGTGTTTCATAATATGATCTTGTGATCTCGATTGGATAATTAAGCATTTTCTATTGGACGTTGAAATCCTCGTCGGTTCCACCAATTAGCTTCCTTATGCCTTACGGGATTACTCGTCTGCTGACTCACACACATGTCCGACTCTTTGGTCCGTGTTTCAGAACAGTCCCAACTGCGCCCAAAACTAGAACTCTCAAAGAATGCTGGTCGATTAAGACAACAAGACGGTGGTTAGGGAAGTCAAAATCCACTAAAGAGTGTGTGTGTGCTGCAGTGACATAGGCAGCGCGTGCTTGCCAACGGAGATACGTTATTGAAGGATTGCATGAACTAGCTTCTTGATTGCTTGGGCTGCTTATGGGTTTTCTGTTTGGCTTTGAAATGAAATTTCTATGTTCAAAACAATCAACATAACGAAAGGAGGAGTTACCTATCCATTTGGACAACCAATGCCCTGATGCAACCAAGAAATACTCACAATTTTGGCCATAACAATAGATTTCATTGCACAAAAAGGGAATATGGACGACCAAATACCAAACAAATAGTAGCAGGTTGAACCATTGTTCAAATTTTTTCAAACCCAGAAACTAGAGATGCATTTCATAACCACCAATCCTACCCAACCAAAATATTACTACTAGAAGTCCAAAATTTTCTTGCTCTTTCGAGTTTGCACCGGAGATTTTCCGGGCATTTCATTCATGCACTTGTGGAATATCTTGAAGTCCAGTACTTCTCAATTTCCTCTGCAGTTCTTCCAGGAATTCTCCCAGCAATCAGAGACCACCTGAGGCATCATTGGCAACATTGCCTAACTAATTAGCAAAGCACATACAAAGTTGAAGAACTCAAATGGGTGGGGGGGGGGGGGGGGGGGGGGAGGAGAACTAGGGAAGGTAATTAAATGCATATTTTTTTTTTTTAAAGATGGGAGCTAGTACATTTGAAAAGAGAAAAGAAGGTTAACAAGCCCACCTTTCTCCAACCAGATTAAACATTCTAGTGATCAGGGTTTCCTCATCCTCGGAAAATTCAGTCTTGGATTCTTGACTTTTGTCCTCTGCTGCAAAAAAGAGAGAGAGAGAGAGAGAGAGAGAGGATTATTTCATATGGTTACCGTAAAATGAACAGCCCGTATCCCAACTAGCAATGCTACGTATACAGATGTCACGTGTGCCTCAGATTCATTACGAAGATGGCGCCACTACACCAAATTAGACCACCCATCGTTTTTTCTTTGCACTTTTGTCAAATCCGAATAGGGCAAACATGTCAAGCCAAATCCAAAACAAAGGAAACTCACAAGGCACTGTTTTTTAATAATGAATGAACACTTAAAGAGGAAAGAAGGAAACAGAGAGCTAGATGCAAGACCAAGAGGAAAGAAGACAACAACTAAATCTGAAAAGGGTACCTCTAGAGTCCACAGAGGCATCATCAGAGTAAGAGTGTTCAAAGTCAGCCATTATACTAGTAGTAGGGATGAGAAGGAGTAAAACTCAAGAAAACTCTTTTAAGTAGTTTCACTATTGAATGGGAAAAAAAATAAGGCCAGAGTTGGTGGAGGTTGGTTGTGGGAGAAAGCATATATATAAGTAGTACTACAAGTGACAAGGGAGAAGAAGACTGGGAGTCATTTGGGGCAAGGGTCTCTCATGCTTTGTGGACCCTTTTGGAAGAAGAATGTGAGGTGAGAGAAAAACTAGCAAATGAAGGAGGGAGGAATGGTAGTTGACAGTAAAGGGGGGTTGGTAGTCCAACTTTGATGGGTAGTTGAACTCACTTTAGCATAAGCTGTTGGTTGCGACAGATTCTTTTAGGGCGTGCGAGACCTGAACTTTGATTTAGCACACCTAGTACCTGGTTGGCAATGGATACGAATTTCGAGTTTCTAAGCTTAATGTTTGAGTTCAAGTCTTTGTTACTGTTTGCGTGTTTGGTGGATATAAGCGTATTCTGTAGCAATCGTAGCGCACAATGTGAGTCTCGACTCCAACATAGGTGCGATCAAATTCACTGCGTTTGACGGTGCGGTACTAAGGGTAATACTTGAAGTAGTCCCTTTCATGTCCATTTTTGCCAGAAGGAAGGAAGGAAATATGTGTACACCCTAGTGGAAAAGGATTTCCTTCTTCTTGTTGTTTAATGAAAGTGGGGTTATGATTGGTGGGAGTATTAGGTGCTGAGGATAAGGATTAGCAATAATTGAGAAAAAGCCAAAAAGAAACCTTGCCGTAGGAATTTTTATTTCCTGATGATAGAAAACACAAAGCCAAGTACAAAGGCAAACATAGTGGCCAGAAAATCAATAACAGATAGAGACGTATTTGTCTAAACAACAACTGGAATAATTGTTGGGAGTGGAGGAATGTCTCTCTCTCTCTCTCTCTCTCTCTCTCCCTCACACATTGTTTACTTAGGTTGACATCTGAGGACCCTATGTCTATGTGCAACTTGAGAAATGTACAACGATCCACAATAATATAATACTAGATTGCTTTAACAACCCTCCAACAACTAGTCAATGCTCAGTGAAAAAATAGAGCACAATATTCATATCAGGGGAAAACCAGAGAGTGACTACCACTATAACCCCAGTTTTAACTTATTTGACATGTCGATTATCATCCTTGTTATTTAAGTTAATCTGCTATATAATTAAAACACTAATCTTTCAGATGGTGATTATCGTCTTTGATTAGAGCGTGACTTTCCTACGACGAGAGTTCGGCCTGATGGGAGTTAGGCTCCGGGAAGCAATCCCAGACTCCGTTTTACATTTCGATGGGTTTCTCAGAAGACTCAAATGAATATTGGATTGCAATTTTTGCCCGAAGGGATTAACTAAGGCACCACTTTGTTGAAGGTCGTTCGATCTTTTCCTGAGGGTATGACATCGTCACCGCTGCAGGGCCAGCCTGGTACTCGGAAATTGGTTTATTAACACCACAATCAGTCAATCAGCGTCTACCTTACGTCCAAACACAAATTTATTATAAATATAGGTGAAGGTTTTGGAATAACCCATGATCCTTATACATCACACAACAGGCAGCAGAACCAGTGAACACTACAATATACTGTATCAAGCTGATGAATCACACATGTACCAGAAAGGATAGCAGAAGTAGACCTAAGTAGAAATCTATAAAAGTTTCGGATAATTTTCTTATTGTCGGCGCAGGCTAAAGATGCATATGAGATTGATCTGCTGCTTGCTTAAAAACCATGAATCTTGATGTTTTCCTTCTTCACAATCCCGGCCTGTTAATCGGACAAAAAAAGAAAAAGAAAAAGAAAAGCTTCACGTGAGTTATAAGTCCTAGATATATAATTTTTTATTTTTTATTTTTTATTTTTTGATCGGCTAGACATATAATTTGTTAATAGCACACATGCTAAACCCACCTGCACTAGGAAGGTGGAGACGTTCTTCCTTTGATCACCCTGTAGTTGAATCACCTACATCAAAACAAAAGTAGCACTAAGGCCTATCGTTCATTTTGGTAGAACAATAAAAAAAATAATAATGGTGGAAATAATGCCGATCAACAAAAATATATGGTGGAAATGAAAGCATAGCGTTTCTTCATGAATGAAAGCTTCACCCATCCATTATCATTGCTACTTGTTTGTTATTACCATCCATTAAACCACCATAAGGGATGTGAACCCCAATTTGTCAACAAAACTACTCGTTCTCTAAGCCAATGGTCATCCCGTCAACTGCTACATTTTCAACCTGGCTTTCTACATGCGTACATCGGAACGGGGAGGTTGTACGTTGCACAATGATAGTGAATCAGAAGGGTAGGTCATAGGTAGTTTGCTATTTGTCGGTGGTAACACCGGTCAACAACGACGTGATATCACTGGTTCATTGAAGTTTCTCTCCTACGATGGAGTCTATTCAACCCCCTTTTGAGGAAACAATTTGGGTACAAAAGAAACGATATTTTTTTCTGCACCACCAGTGTGATTTCCTTGAGCTACTGCATTTAGACAGGGTTAAGAACACACCTGGCCTAACTCAGGGTCTTGAACTACAGTACCATTACAGCAGAATTCCTTCTTTAGGTCTTTGAGTATCTTGTTATAGCTGAAGTCCTTCTTCAACCCTTGCACAGTGGTCAAGCTTTTCCTCCCATTGCGCTGCTGTACACGCACATGCACGTACTCCTTCGTTCCAGCACTGGAATCCTCAGCATTTGCATCAGCAAAGGGATCTGCTCAAACAAGATCAAAGCCACCCACAAACCAAGACAATTAATTCATAAATGGCTTCTCAATTTCATCAAAACCATAAAGTGTACAACAGGAATATACCAAAAGGTGGAAGCGGGAGTGGAAGCGGGAGTTCAGACATGAAAGTTGTTCGAAATAGAAGAGTACGAGCTGTAGATCTCCTCTTTTGATCGTAATCAAATTTCAGAATGATCAGAGCTGAAACAGATGGAAGACAAAACTCAACCACTCGAAGTCTATACAGATCTGGACGAGCTTAAATAGGGAAGGATTAAGGAATATGAAGTACAGAAAATCCCCAAGAAACCCAAACGCATGCCCTCGAATGAATAGAAGTTGAAGAAATATCAACAAATGCAATTCTCTTGAGGCTCAAAAATAGTCCTTAAAATATATAACAGCCTACAAAATGATATATGAGTCATGATATTGTGTATTTTGCTTCGATGTGGAACCGTAATGATGGTCTTGTTGTCTTTATAAGATTGGCCCTTATCAATCATATTTTAGATTATAAAACTCAATCTATCCATAACAATCATAATAGCATTAACAAAACCAATACTCAAGAACGTAACAGCTTATGAAATAATTAAAGGGTGTTCATAACCTGTCTTCATTCGCCAACCAGGGGCAGAGGTATATGAGGGGTGGTAGTGGCACATGCCAATAGAAGTCGATTTGGTAAGTACCGGTACTCGAAACTTGATTTTTTACTCATCACTAAATGTTTGTGTGTGTGCACACTCGTGGAGAGAGACAAAGAAAGTTATCCCAATACTTAACAACCTTACCCTACCATTGAGAGGAAATTGACAGATGAGCATAGTGCAATGTGCACAATCAAGGCCTTCTATTTGAAAACCAACGGAATCATACGTAACTACAGAACATCTGCTAAAAACTTTCATAACATCATGAGTTACCAACTCCAATACAGAAATACTACTTCCTCTAAATCACAACACCTTTCTCCTTATGAATCCAATCATACGCTTTCCAAAGGCTTTATTGGCTAAAGGAAAATTTTCATGATCCGGTAAAAAACATACAAAAGCAATAACAAAATGATGGCCTATACTAGAAGTGATGGGTGATAACTGTGATATCATTCTGTCCATGAAGGGAAACCTCTTTTAACATATAGAAATATTGACCTTCTCAAACCGAAACCAACTGGTGGAGACCTCTCTGACGAGGAGATAGTAATGACAGAAGAATTAGAGTAACGATAGGTTATCTGTGACCATAATAAGACGAGACACGAGCTCCTTAATCTAGCGACGTTCACCTGTTCCAGACAACAGTAAATATCTATTGATACTCTACTAAAGGTCCCATCACTAGATTCACTACTACCACCTACAGTTGTTGTCTATCTATTACTGCCAACCCCTGTGGTAAAAAGACTGATTACCTTCAGGTCCATAACCCAATAGCCATCTCAAAGGATACTATACTGCCTAGTTGTACGCACATGACAAAGCAAGCTTCTATTCACAGCACTGATGATCACACAGAAATTTGGGTTGCAAAAACAAAGTACTCATTGCTGAGTAAGCCTTTAAGTTTAAATATCGGTGAATATTAAATGAAACATGATGATACCAAGACCAAAGCACAATTCGTTAGAAATAGTGATAGCCCAAGGATACGATTGCAGAAAATAAAGAAACCCATGGCAGAATCACACGAACACCAGATTTAAGTGGTTCACTCAATGTGGCTATGCTCCGGAAAGAAAAGAAGCTGCAGGTCCTTTTCCGCTTGACCATTAACTGATGACGAAGCCGCTTTTTGCCACTCATCATGGTACATATGAGCAGATCATCACTAAAAGCCGACTCTATGGGCAGATGGATGGCGGCCCTCACTCTTCCACGATACGTCCACAGTCGTATGCAGAATAAATCCAAGTTGATACATCCGTATATACTGTTAAGGTTATGAGTTAGTAAAATCACCAAGGTACCCTTATTACATCAGAGACACATCTTGGGGTACAGTACCATCAGGTTCCACATCGAGAGGTTCACTTCCAAATTGTCGCTCATATCCATGATTGGCTATGCAACTAGCATTGAGAATGACCAGTAACTTTTACAACCATTGTAACATATCACACCAGCCTTGTAACAGGAAAACACAAAATGGCTGAAACTTAAGAGGCCACGTCCTAGAGGTCAGATCCTTGAGAAGTTAAAATGGTGGCCACAAAAAGAAAAGATAATGAAATGGTAGTTAGAATCTGTACGACTTGCTATCTCATTGATGGAACCGCCAAATCTAGAAAAGTGGGTGCAAGTTCACAAGTTGGAGAGAATCCGACTCAAACAGCTGAAATGTGCTAACAAGATTAGAGAAGGTATAACTTGAACAATTTGAACTCATGATCATTTACGCAAAGAGAAACCAAGAAGAAATACAGACCACAGAGTATGAACCAGCCGACCAGCGTGCATTGTTATAAACGCAGTATTTTCACCTTCCTCACGGGGACACAAGGGTCGGTTTGGTTTGGTTTGATTTCACGGGGTTAATGCATAATGACTAACGCTAAGAATCCAAACCAAGAAAATTATTAACAAAAAAGGAAAGCTACTCGTTCTAAGTTAAAGGCTTAGATAGGTCAACATGAAACAACGCCTAACATCAAAGTTTCAGAAACCTAATGATCCCTCTTACTCAAGTTTCCACTATTGCCATTAGAGCTTGTTTGCCACTCAGTAAGAGCGCCAACTACTAGCTCATGGAATCCATCTTTCATTTACCGAAAAGTTGACTATTGAAAGAAGTAATTTAGAGTAAACAAATGAGAAAACAAGAGAGCACTATTTGTCCAACTTTGAATCTGGAAATATGAAGCATTATTTACATTTTACATAATCTCAACTGATTTGTACAGGGCGACCATCACTCAATATAAGCATTTTCCATGGAAATACAAATAACAATCTACAGACTCCAAAGTAGTTTTCTATCTTTTAGCATGGTCGACTCTCGAGCAGCTTAATTCTTCAACCAATATTTGGATTTTCTTAGTAGAGGCTGGCAGTTCCGGGTATTTGTATGGGCTGTTATTGAGTTCTATGGGCTATGTGACTTATGCCACATACTTATATGGGTGGCATCCCTTGGTGCCTTTTCTTTACTTCAATGTTACCACTTAGATTAATTTCAAAAAATTAGGTTACTTTTATTGAAAGTTTGGTGAACAGTGAACAAGTTTGACTTAAGCTGTCAACTTTTGAAAACCAATTCTATGTAACGGTAAATCGACAACGAACGCAACCAAGAGACCCATTTATACAACTACAATTTTCAAAGACCCACCATAGTAAGAGTACTACGAGAAGAAACTTATGCAAAATGACACACGTCAGACCCGTTTCCAAGGAGAAGTAATTTTCTCCACCGGTTCTTCGTCAAAAACTGGTGGCTTATTCCAATCCACTACTGGATCTGAAATAATATTTGATGTGAATGGCCACTTAATGGTAGCTTCATTCACCATTGTCCTCCCCCTTGACTGATGATAACCAGCTAAAGGTTTGGTGATAGAAATATCATCCGACACCTCCTCCTCTTTCGGAAACCGAGGTTGAACCGGACGACGGTGAGGTGGGTTCCCCCCAACAGCCATGGCAGCCACCTGATCGGTTAGGATGCCAATCGCATCCATCACACGCTGCTCAAGTTGTTAGAACCGCGCCTCTATTCGTGCTTCTCGTGCAGCTTTACTTCGTTCATACACATCTTCAGCAACAGCATAACGACCATAACGGAATCCTTGTCGCGCCATGATCCAGAATCGAGCACAGGCTCTGATACCAACTGATGCAGGGAGGCGTGTCGAAATAGAAGAACGCGAAACAAGGACAATCACGAATAAGTATGAACTAGAGGTACTCCCTCTACGAACACACAATAATGAGAAAAACTCTCAATTTTCATTAATTCATTCAATAAACAACTCTCTTAGCCCGAAGGCTTACAACTTATTATATAGGCAGAAAACCCTAACCCTAAATGAGCCCTAATTCTTGTTAATCAAGAAAACGTAAAATAGGAAACTAAATAAACTGTAATTGGAAAACTGAATACTTTAGAACACTTGTTCCTAAAATTAAAACTCCCTAACAAAATTACTAAAACATAAAATAGGGAAAACTAAATAATGCTATTTATTAAATTATTTTCAATTTCCATTCTGCATCATGGTTCTTGTCTTTCCCTGTTCCTTAGACACAACAACTTAGGAGTAACCCATTTCCTAACTCGCTCTGCAAGTTAGACACTAATTTTTGGTGATTGCTAAACGGGGGTTCGTGGCTTTCAACACAGAATTCAGCGCTTTACGGTACATATATATGGTTATCCTTCCATAAAAATCATCCCTACATAAGCAAATGAAAGATTTCTCCCCCTTCAGAACCCAATAACTATATAGAAGATTTTATTGTAAACAAATCACAAGCTTATACAAAACGCAGACATGGACAATCAATAAACATCTCGGAAACCCTCCCAGAAATCAAAACCCAAACCCAAAATCCTAATTTTCCTTAAGGGGGAAAGAAAGAAAAAAAAAAGCATCGATTTTGAGAGATCTAAACAATTCAATTGAGATATCAAAGCAATTCAAGCCCCACAAATCCGAACACAACATCAAAGAAAAACAAACATAACAACCAATTAAAAACCCAACAAGTAAAGGGCGAGAAAGGAAATCAAATTCTGAAACCGATCATGCGTAAGCAAAGCTCAACCCAATGCTAAAAATCAATTTTTTTGCTAAGTAATGCAAGTAAAAATCAAATTACTTGAAAGAATTCAAGACTATTACATACCTGTTACGAATTTGGCAGAGGAACAAGACGGAGGAGAGAGAGAGAGAGAACACAAGGCGAAGAGAGAGGAATTTTGAGGGATGGGAGATGGTTTGGGGGTGGACTTATAGACGTGGGGCTTGGGACAAGACGTCTTAACCGCACAAATTGAGAACCCCGAAAAGATTAATGGAAACCCCTATTGCCAGCCAAGAAACGGGCTTTTAACAGCGACGAGCTGGACTGCTGTGTGCTAACGTTAGGCGTATCCTCATTTGGTGGGAGATAGTTTTTGGCTGGTAATAGTAAGATTCGACTGTACCACGTGGACCATAAAACTACACAAAGGTCAATCTTCGAAGACAACGTGGGAACCGTACGATGTTTGTAACGACGTAGGACGGATGGTTAGGATTGCGATACAGGAACTGTTTTTTCTAGATTGGACGACTTTGGAAAGCGAAACCAACCCATTTTCCGTGTCAATTTCCGCTCACATTAACTAATCTCTTTTCCGTTACGGTCAAAGATAAGCCATTTACTACTTTCTTAATCTAATCTAATAAGGATAAATTTGATCAACTACGTGAGGGCCAAATTCACCGACCAACCGAACTAATCCTTAGGCTAGCGAAACTAACCTACACCTACTGCTTTATCATTCGATGAAACACCATCTGAAATTCATCGAATGGTGAGTAAATTAGTACTGTAATAGATTTAGGTAGACACACGCACTCTTGAAATTCTCAACTGCGGGATGAGCGGATCAAATTTTGTCAAACACAAATAATAGATCATTGGTTTTTTTCTGTATAGGATCTGGACTCTCACACAGTTGACATATTCTCTCGCTACCATTATAACTGACGTGATGCATGTAGCCATGTACTCCTCTTTCCATTTCCCGTCATGGGTCTCCGGTCTACCCGACAATTAAGCCCAGCCCAAAACCCTCTCTCTGGCCCAAGTACTAAACCCAGACCCAAACCAGGCCCATTTCCATATCCCAATTAAACTACTACTGCTTCTTTCGTCTTCTCCAACAGTCCCTTGCTTCTCTCTCTCTCTCTCTCCAACGATTCGTCTGTGAATACCCACCCCAAAAATGGCTTTCTGTACCCGGAAAATTTCTCTTTTGGAAGGGTTAGTCAGATTTTCCAGATACTATTGTTCGAATAATCGGAAGATAGACTTGAAAAAGTTGAGGCCGATGATTCTGAAGAGGATCGAGGATAGGGCAAAGGACTACCCCGTGAAAGGCATGGTCCCCGTAGCCCAAGATGTTCTCAAGGCCAGAGCTCTCCTCATCCAAGGCGTGTCTACCCTTCTCCAAGTCATTCCTGTCTTGTCTTGCAAGTACTCTCTCCCCTCTCTCTCTCTCTCTCTCTCTCTCTCTCTTCAATTGCGATCTGGGTTTTGGTCCTGAATTTTTTTTTTGTAATCGTGGGTTTGATTTCTGCATCGATTTTGTTTGTGGGTTTTGTCCCGAATTTTGTTATAATCGTGAGTTTGATTGTTGCATTGATTTTGGGTGTGGGTTGGGATAAGGATGGACCCATGATTTTAACCGAATGTGTGGACAATAAGAGGAATTAGTGACAAATATGTTGCCACTTGGGAGGTGAACCTACATAAAATGAATGATCTTAGAAATAAATCCACGGTTGGTAGATGGTTGATTTCAGATTTCTTTTGCTTTTTACAGCTTTACATGGTGCTCTTCAGAAGCTGCTTGCCATTCTTGATGCCACTGTGTATGGAAAATAAATAATAAAAAAGCAACTATTGTCTTTTAATAGTATCCTGGTTTCTGTTAAGTAGCCTGACCTCCCTTGACCATTTAGTTTGATACTGTTCTCGTGTCAAGGAATCGTGCTCGCTTAGTGTTTTTAAGTTCACTGTAATGTTTGCAAGTTGGATGTGTGATGGACACTGACAACTATATTTTCACTGGCTTTTACTGATTGCTATGGGGGTGCTTAATTTTCACGCCGTAAATATAAGATTAGAACTGCGTTAAAGATTGTTGGTGCAGAATCGAATTACCTCTGCTCTCTAACGGATAATTGGTTTGCGGCAAATGCCAACAATCAGAACAAGTTCCATCTGACTTAAATCGTTTAGTTCCGTTGAGAATGACAGTTCATGTCGGTTTCTGGTTAATTATCAAGCAGAAGAATTAAGGAAATTACAGTGTTGGGAGTTCAATACCCAGACGGGGATACTGAGAACCTCAATCCCAGCACCATCAAAAAGCAGGCCTTGAAATTTGCCAATAGTTGAAACTGACACCCCTGTAAAAAGCTTTCGTCCCTTCTCATCTATGCATTAAATTCCAGGATTTGCTATGTAATGGTTTCCTTCACGAAAAAAATGTTGTAGAGTTTTGTCGGTAGGTCACAAAGTCATGCATTGTATTCTTACCTTAGCTTGTATGCAGGGGCAACGCTAGTTAAGAACTACTGGGGTCACATGAACCCACTGAATGAAAGTTTCCTTTCATTCCTTCTACTAATCAATCCTTTTCCAGAAAAGTTCCAATCACATGACACCACTGAAGATGAGGCCTGAACCCATAGTTAAAAACTTATTAGTTGCTCATTACTTCTACTTCTTTAAATTACTCTGTATTTACTGCATGGCCCCACTAGCATTTTGTCATCATTCCCTTAAAATATAAAATCTGCTTTGTCCTCCTACTCTTCATATGACTCACCATCATATGTTAGCATGTTCCTTTAACCATTTTTATAGGCATTAATAAGAGAAAATTGAAGGATGATGTTGGTTTTTCTATTTTCACTACTATTCATAATGAAGGTATGTGCAAAGCCTACAAAACTAGTTGTGGTCAATCAGTAAATCTTTTGTTCTATCTATATTGTGTTTGACTTGTATATCTTTTAGTTAAAAATCTGAGAAGCCTAAACTGTTTTGTTGAATTATAAATATGGAATGGACACCATGAGTTCTATTTTGTTACAAAGGTTTTATCCCAGTTCCTAGAGTCACCGCTGTTTGTATGTCACTTATTGCAGCTATACTGTGCTGGGGTGCTACTCTTTCCCTGACACTTTTTAGGGGCTTGCATTCATATAAATTCAGACTTGTGAGTTTATATACCTTATCCATTGTGGTTAAGCTTTAACTCAACCAATGTTTGGTCTAAATCTTTGGTGCATTATACATTTATATCTGCATGCCGAAATGGAAGAAAATAACAACAGGATCATAACCTTTTAAAAACAGATGGAAAATGGACTGATGGAGTGCCTAAAAAGCATCCCCTTCTAGCATGAAATAGCATAACCTAAAATATTTTAGTGCACTTGGGTTTGTGGGAAATGGACTGATGGAGCGACTAAAAAGCATCCCCTTCTAGTTGAAATATTATACTTGAAATGTTTAGCGTGCATGCGTTTCCGGAAAAGGACTCATGGAGTGACTGAAAAGCATCCACTTCTAGCTTGAAATGGCAAAACTTGAAATTTTAGTGTGCATGGGTTTGCTTCATTCAACACAACCATTTTTTTTTCATGTTATGACCAGTTAGTCTGATGTTGCTCTTGCATAATTTAGTCTCGATGGATGTTTGATTTATTTCTCTTGTTGCTTAGCTATTTGTTTGGAGTATAGAACCATGTTTTTTGGGTGGAGACTGTAGCTAAGTTGATCTCTTTTATGTGCAGATTTTGTCCGGAGGTATATATAGGTGAGCAAGGCCATCTAATTCGAACTTGCTGTGGTTACAGGCGTCATGGCAAGAACCAGGTGCATGAGTGGATCAATGGTAGGCTGACTGACATACTCGTCCCTGTAGAAGCTTTTCACTTGGATAAAATGTTCCAAGGTGAAATCAAACACCACCAAAGGTTCGATTTTGAAAGGGTCCCAGCAGTTGTTGAGCTCTGTTGGCAAGCAGGAGCTGATCCAGAGGATGAGAGTCTTAATCCTAGCAGGTGGAATTCAGAGGATAGTGTTAGAGTTGGGGTCATTGGTGCTGATTCTTTGTCACCTGATGATCTTAGATTGATAGCTAGGGGAACTTTGAGGGCTTGGGAGATCCTCAGGTCCGGGGTGCAAAAGCTATTGATGGTTTATCCATCAAAGGTTTGTAAGCATTGTTCTGAAGTTCATGTAGGGCCATCCGGACACAGGGCTCGGCTCTGTGGAGTGTTTAAGTTTGAGAGTTGGCGTGGGGCCCACTTATGGAAGAAGGCAGAGGTGGATGATTTGGTGCCTCCAAAGGTTGCCTGGTACCGTCGGCCTCAGGATCCTCTAGTTCTTCTGGATGAAGGGAGGGAATTTTATGGGCATGCCCCAGCAGTGGTGGATTTGTGTGTGAAGGCTGGTACTATTGCTCCATCCAAATATTTCTGCATGATGAAGGTGCAGGGTTTATCGGCATCTGTTTGAGTGCAACCTTGTTGCTTTCGACTTTCGAGTAATACTTCTGGAGACAGATTCTCATTATGTTACGTATTCCATTTTGTGAGTCCACTTGGCCCCAACTTTGCCTCACCCCCATGATCTGAACCGTTCTATCTGTGTAAGGCGAATGTGGTTCACTCGTAGGGCTACCAGTGTCCGACCAAATTCATTTTTTTCAAGAACGATGGTACTCAGAAACTACAAAAATTGAATGGTTCAGATCATCGAGACAGGTCTGGAGTGAAGCCACAAAATGGAAAACTGGACTGTGAGTCCTTTATGGAGAGAACTCTGTTCCTAGTACTTTTGTAGTTGGGTTTGGCTTCAAGGTAGGCAACAGAAAATTAGAGAGTCCTCTCAACTCCTTCTTCAAGCTGGAGTTTAATAAACTCACTGTTCATGAAGGCTGAAGGATAATTGGGTATGTCTCAGTCGCCACTGACCACTGCACTACCTTCGTGTTTTGTGAGAAAAAAAAAATCCAGATTTTCATTGGAAACCGGGTTGGCTTCTTGTTTGAGGCTCTCGTTTATCGGGTTTGATGCCAGGTTCAAGCCTCACCGCTACTAGCTCTTCCTTTCCCTTATTCGCCTCCTACAGTCCTACTGGTTGTTAATACTGATGTAGATCTTTGGTAGTGAGTTTTGTCCTCTTTACAGTAGCTCTTAATGGAGAGACAATCCTGACTTTGTACACACAAACACACACACGTTATATCTTAATCCATTGAGTTTGGAACTCCTCTGCTCTTGTGCTGATTTGTGATAGTGCCAAAGTGCCATGTCTTCTGTATCATGGTTCCAGCAGTCTTTGATTATTTGTTTCAGCTCATCAGCGCTAGCACAGTATCGGTTTCTTTGACTTCGAGTTCCAGTTTGTATCCCATGGCCGATGCCAAGTCTGAAATGTTCAAGTTTGTGGTTATTAGGCTGGACAATGAGATATACAGTTATCATCGTATCTCTGAAACCGTAATGATCTCTATTCTAGTACTCTTTCAGCTCTGATGTCCGAAACCTCAGTTTGCTTGAAAACTTCAACCCCGGTATAGTCCTTGATCTTTCGAGTTCACGAAAGGTTTTGGAGGTAGAGATCGAAACGACTGGCCTCACTTCTGCACCTAAAAGAACAAATATGAATCGAAATGTCGAGCTCTCTCTCTCTCTCTCTCTCTCTGCCTCTGAGGTAGAATGTTAATGAATATTTCACGTTATAGAGGAAGATTATATCATATATGACGGAAAGATTTTGTAAAAATGTACTAGTATTTTCTCAATTTTGGTGCATTGTCCTGCGTTTCTCATGAGTCGTGTTGTACCCCCGTTTGGTTATCGGGAACGTTGCATCAAAAATAGATTTTCAAGAAAAATGAAGTGAGGTGAAGTAAAAGAAAATGAAATTTGTTTTCATGTGTGTTTTTCTTGACAGAATCTTCTAAGAAAACTAAAATTCCTTCTTTTTTGGCAGAATTTATTTTGTAAGAACATGTTTTCCAGTGAGAAAACTTGAAGCTGTGGATCCCATAACTTTCTTGGTAACTGAACATACAGAATATTATGGGAAAGTTGATTTTCCCATCATTTCTCATCATTTATGTGCAACTAAACGGGTCAAGGTGCTCTGATTCTGCTTGCAATTCTTAATCGAATTGGCATGTGAATGAAATTCACACATTGCAGTTAGCTATGAAACGCAATTGAATGAATTTGAGCCCAAATTTCATGCATTCAACTCTGTTTTGGCTGCCTATTGCCATTTGACAAACCAAAGAATCAATTTTTTTTTACAACCACCCAAGTTTTGCTTATAAATATATTGAGTAATGTCTATATGACATAGGAATTGTTCTTCTTGTTTTGTTGAGCCACCGTTGGGAGGTCGTTATTCTTTGGTTATCCTACCCCTGTGCGGGATTCTCCTCCCCTTTGCGGGACTTTCTCATCCCTTTGGGGGCTGTATCGAGTGTTTGACGTGATGGCAGTCAGTTTTCAGAGTGGTAACAATTCTGTGGCGTATGGTGTAGCCCAGAATGCAGTGGGGTGCGTACTTGTCTTGTATTCCCTTCATGATGTACTACTGTTTTCTTTTCCTATCAAATGTAACTATCCTAAACTTTGGCAAAAAAACAAAAACAAAATTAGGACCACATAATTAATCTCCTTAAATTGCTTCTAAATCTACTGACCAATTCAACCCATGCATGAATTAGTCAAGTGGAAAATTCACCATCTCAATTACGAAAACACCGGATAACCCAATGAAATTGCAACCACCTAATTAGTAAAACCTTAATTTGCATATAAATCTACTGACCGATTCAAGCATGAATGTAATTAAGTGCCAGATACACTGTCTTAATTGCACTGTAATTACCGTACAGACATGTTGTGCGTATTCAACCAGAAATAAAGCGAGTGAAGCAATAGCTCAATCTTTTGCCAAGGGGAAAAAAAAAACCCGTATATATGAATGTAATCAAGTGCGATATGCCGATATATCACCGTCTTAATTACACCGTTACTACACGACACACAAACTAACCCACATTTAATTAAGGCTATGCACCTAATTAATCTCCTTAATTTGCTTCTAAATCTGTTGACCAATTCTGCCATGCTTGAATCGAGTCAAGTGCAAAATCTACCATAATCAGGAGACAAGAAATAACCCAATGTAATTGCGACCACCTAATTAATAAATTTGCTTTTAAATCTACTTACCAATTCAACCATGCATGAACGTAATTAATCGCTAAATACCCTGTCTTAATTACACCTGTAGTTACCATACATACAATTAAAGTGCTTAAAATGTAAGTGCAATTATGGTACCCCTACACCTCTGCCAAAGAGTATTGCCCCGTCACACCACACCACTATCTATAGGGGACCCCACCAGAGAGTATTGCCCCGTCATACCACACAACTATCTGTACGACCCCACCAGAGAGTATTGCCCCGTCATACCACACTACTATCTATAGGGGACCTCACCGCATCCTATACATACAATTTCATGCATATAAAACTGCAAACCAACAACCGAGAATGCAGCCTACATGACTACCTTTCATGTTATTTAGAAATCTCTCTCTCTCTCTCTCTCTTGAAAAATGCTTGTATTGTGAATAGAGCTATTAACGGTAGAGGTGAAATATCATCTACTGAATCTCGGTTATTTGGATCTCCCACTCTGGGTATTATTTCTTGAGATTCCACATGGAAATGAAGGTGGTAGTCGAGATGCTGACCGGAACACTCTTCTTCGTTCAGGTGAGCGATAACGCAACGGTTGCAGATCTAAAGAGAGAGATTGGAGCCCAGGAAAATCTACCTCACGATCGACTCATCTTGATCCTCGGCGGCGATCTCACCCGTTTGATGAACGAAAACGACATCTCTCTCGTTGATTATGGCATTCGAGACTGGTCTCATGTCTACCTCATTCTTGCTCCCCCGACCAGCGATGGGTCTTCGAACGATGTTCTTCCACCTTCCCTATTTGAAGAAAACAACTGGAGTGAAACAATCATCGTGTAACGCTAGCTGGTTTTGTTAGAGTCGCGTGTTCTAGCTTTCTCTCTTTCTTTTCTCCATTTTGCTACACACAGAATCAAGTCCTTCACCATGAAATTGAACTAGAATACATGTATGGAAGAATAGGAATTTATGATGAATTTGAAAATAAAATTTTTCTAAAGAAGTTAGAAAAGCAAAAAAACAGCCTTGAAAATCGATCACGGATTTGGAATTTATTCTGTTGGATTGCAACTTGTGTTTAGGGGAGACCATTTATTTTTACCATTTTGTTCCAAGGAAATTATGCAAAGATATGAGGATCTTACGTTCATTCGGTTTTAACTGCAACAGCCGGGAGATTGTACATTCTTTTTTTTAAAAGTTCGTTTTGATATAATGAAATTAAATTCTATATGCGTGCAACGTAAGCATATTGGTTACCGCGCATATGCAATCAACCCTTGACATGTAATTAATTCATTGAAACCATAAAGAAATCTATATTATGAACACCATTTTTAATTAAACCTGGGTTAAAATCAAATGGGCCCCACTTTACTTAAGGTTAAAAATATTAATGCAAAAAAATCTTGTTTGATTACTAGTTAGGGTTAAGGATTTTTAATTCCAAAACTGGACTTAGAGAAAAGACGAGAAATATCTATACTAAAAACCAGAGTTGTCCGATCAAATTTTACAAAGTGACATCCACGGCTGTTCGATCAAATTTTCACGTTAAATTGCAGTCAGGTCACTTTCTTTTTCGGAAAATACAGAGAAGATCGATACGTACTCTCCTCCCTCTCTCCTCATTTTTAAGGTAATGTAGCCACTTATATAAGATCAACTAGGAAAACTTCTTAAGATGGTAACTCATGACGCTATGTGTAGATTACGTTTCTCGTTAGAGAATGCAATAATTTATTTTAAATTAGGACTATATTAATTACGTCCTGACGTGCCTTTTAAGCACGGGGATCTGCTAGTATAGTTTTTTTTTTTTTTTTTGATAGGCAAATCCGCTAGTATAGTTAATTCCAAAAACACACACACTCTCAACTAATTAAGTTTAATCACCTCAAGATCAACATAAAAAATTCCATGCCGTACGTGGAAGTGAAAATTAGGACTAATCACGATCGATTTTGTTGTTTTCCGATGGCTCTGGCCTTTTGTTTTCATGAAGAAAGACTTTTTGTTCATGCTCAATTATCAAAGACTGTTCGTTTTCTTTCATGAAAGATGGGATTTTTCCAGTGATCCGCTATCGCCGTTTGTTCTTCTTCCGTGAAGCTGTTTAACCTGTGCATTTAGCGCAGTGTGTTTATCAAAGTCCCAAATGGTTTGATGCAAATGAGAGAAACTTATTCACAGCGGAGCCGGCTCCACGCAATCTCAGCCCTCCAAAAGTGTTTTGGACGATCCGGATTAAAATCAATCTATTAACGATAATACATATTAAAAATAATCTATTACCGTTAATAGATTGTTTTTAATCCAGATTGTCCAAAACACTTTTGAACGGCCGGAATTGAGTGCCGTAAACTTTATTCACGGTTCCTCCGTGAATAAGATTTTCTCTTGATGCAATTAATATAACTTGCCATGATTTGATGTTGAAACAAAATTTAACTACGTACAGTACTATTCTTGTTTTTGAAGGATGCAATTAGATATCAATAATCACATCTTTATTTCTTGTAAAAAAAAAATGCTAAAGTTTATTACTACCATGGAAGGAAAGAGATTCATATAATGTTTGGTCTCCTAGTTTTGTGTTGGTGGCAAATTATAAAAACTTCAAACATTAATGAATTTTTTTCGCCGTTCAAAAAAAATTATAAAAACTTCACTTATAGTAATAAGGAGAGAATAGATATAATATAAAAAACATGTCAAAAATAGAAAGAATTAAAGAAAAAAGTAGACAAAAACATAATAAATGAATGTATACATAACGCATCGATCTCAATATCCTTCGCGACTCACGGTCCCTTTGAAAACATAAAGGCAGTCCCCATCCTCGACACCGTACGACCGGAGGCTACGATTGTCCCTCATGATCCTCTGTTTATGGATGAATATGTAATCATCCATAGGAAGTATCTTTCTAACCAACAATAGTTGCCTCAGTTCATTAACCGTGCTCGAGTCCTTCATTTCCAAAGGAATGCTTGCTCCGTTAAGCAAACTCGAAGAAGTCTGCACCACCAAACCCAGCCTTCTCGAAGGAGGATCCGCTAGTGCTAACCGACTCATCGGTTTAAGAAACACAACGATTTCGGAGAATTCGCAAATGCCGTACTCACTTAAGTTCCGGAAGTCTTCATCCATCTCTCTACCGGAAGAGGACAGAGACATTCTTTTTATAGGGGTGCCATCAATTATGTGGATTTTCTCTTTCAAGCTCCGAACCGTTTCCGTGCTGTCAACCTCGATGTTAATCCTTCTCGATGAAAACACAAGGACAATGAGAATCTTACGACGGTTTTCCGAATTGGGTTGCGGGCATTTCATTGTGAGATCGATCTTTGTGCCTTCGGTGACAATTGGATAGTCTTCCAAGTCGAGTCCATCGAGCAACTCCCACCCGGATACAGTGAGAGTTTGCGAAGTCACCGGGACGCCTAATAGTTGTTCTACTATCTGTTTGATTTCCAGAATTGTTTGTTGCAGACTCACCTCAATGGTGAATTCACTCCCTCTTGCTACAAGGGTGACCCTCATTGTTTTTTGGTGTTATGTGAGCTCAGTATGTACTTGGAACTTCTAAAAGACTTAAAAACTAACTAGTGCTTGTTAAATTGCATGAAGGACACTAACTTTCAGCCTTTGGTCACGTACTTAGTCTATGTGAAATTATACAATAGTTCCGGAATACCGCCACGTGATATGCCAGACCACTTTACAACCACACATTCATGAAAGGTCTACCACTAAGTTTGTAGACCCTACATAAACGTATGGTTGTAAAGTGGTCCAGAATTACTTCCAAACTATTGAAGAATTACTCTTAGTCTACTTACCCATTGGGTGAAGTTTTGAAGTAAAAAGTCATGCATATAGAATGAATGAATATCACTCATTGTATAGGTGTGTGTTGTGTTCATTCTGAAAGCATTTTTTGCTTAATTGCATGAGTGCATGTGAAATTCTGTTCGAAAAAAAATCACTACTAGCTAGATGATTCATGTAGCTTTATTATTTAACATATATTTTTTATCGAAACGTATAATTATTATATCGTAAGGTTTTTGCTTTCCAGTTCATTACATTCGTACATTGAATTGATTCTTTAGGCTATTTCAATTTTCACGTGCTTATTTTTTATTTATGAAAGAAATTAAGAAATGAGAATGTAAAATAACCAATTTTTTATCAAATCGAAGCAAAATAATTAAGATTATAAGTAACTATATACGAATAATTATCAATAATATTTAAAATCAAGTATATATAAAATAAAAATTTTAAAATTCGAACGCTCACGGAGCCGGGGCCGGGCCCCTACACACCTTCACCCCTGCTTCCATCATACGTTTCTTTATAGTGACTATCAAATTAAGTATATTTCTTGAATCCCATATTGTTATGCCGCATTTAATAATCTACTCCACAAAGCTTGAATATTTATATGCTAACTAAATGGGGAGGGTCCCAATATTATCCTACTCATTTAATTCGAATTTTGATTTAAATTTGTTGATTCAGGTCCCACGTACATGCCCAATTTTGATAAGAAAGAGAGGCATGCATTACAATATTGCAGATTCCACAATGCGTGAATATTTATATGCTAATTAAATGCAATGAGTCCTATTTATCGGTAGCCCACTTGGGTGGAGGCGAGACCCAATTATGATAGAAAAAAAGTATGGGTTGAGGCAGGACCTATTATGATAGGTCCGCTTGTATCGTATGTCATGCCTTCCGCTTAACGAATATTGGAATTTGATTTCAAATCAGCATACGACGGAAGTGCAACTCTGGCTTTTGCTTTCCAAGGGCCTTTTTAGTGACGTTTTTTTTGTTTTACTTCACATTTCCTGAACCGCTGTGATTTTATTGGCTTGCAACATCTTAGAACAGCTGCAGTATTTGTAGTTTGGGGTGAATGATGCTTTCAACCATTTTATACAATGGTAGGCTCCTTATTAGATTCAGAGCCAATGCTTCATTTTCTGTTTTCTACTTGAGAGGATTTTATGCATCAAATATTCCAGCCTTTCAAGGCTACATTGTCATTTTCTAAATTTAAGGCAAAACAATGAGATTAAAAACTATTGAATAAGATAGTAATACGAGTGATTGTTAGAGAAGCAGTAACAAACAAAAGGGTGATGATTATTTTTTTATTTTTTTTATTCTGTATCTGAATATAAAGTACATTCCGCAAATGGAGTGACAATCAGTTGATAGACGTCCTATACTCCTTGCACTAGATAAGAGTTTACACCCCTCTACGTCCATCTCCTTTCTCCTAGATTAGTAGTAGTATACAATTTGGCATTCCGCATTCAAGGAGGGAGGGGGTTTGTATTGGTAGAGGAAAAACAAAAAAAAAACTAGCAACCTGAGTTTGTGATCCTAAAACAAATTCTCCGAAAAACCATTGTTGGCAAATTGTTCGAGGAGAACCCTTGTTCAGCTCATCTCTTTTGCTGTAACCTATAAAGCACCGACACGTCTAAGTGGTTGCTATTTCCCTGTCAAATAAAAGCACTCGTGAAGCTTCTTATAATTGACTTGGTTTGATTTGACTTGGTAAAGGAAGAATATCTTCTTCCATTACAACAAAACAATAAATTTATTCATATCCCTGATAATTTATTTGGAGGCCTATTATTTAGAGTAATTTACTCTAAGGAATGATTAAAAAGACGAACCGGGCCTCCATGACTCGAGTTAATTGGGCCAACTTTGGAGACCGGTTCTCAGCCCAGTAAAATACGGCCCATAACTTCCCCGATAGATACACCGACTCGGGCAAATCCTAAAACCAAACCCTAAACTCGGAAACCCTAGCAACTAATCGCATCAAGCCCTATATATATCTCTCACCCCCTTTTCTTTCTGTCATCACCTCTTCCCCGAGATTCTGCCTCCTCTTATTACTTCACCTTCTCGTCCTCGGTCCATCGTATTGAGATTTCATCTTCTGATCAAGAAATCTGCTTTCAGGGTTTTTGTTATTTTTGTCTGTTCTTCTTCATAAATATGTATGTATAGGTTTACGTATTGATGAATAGGGTGTGCGGTGATGAAGCAATTTATGTGGACTAGAGTTTCTGATCTGGGTCTGGATCCCAGAACCTGACGACTAACCCTTGGCTGTCTGAGCACTCTCTCTCTCTCTAATTCTTACTAGTATCTGTTTTCCCTTTTTTCCTCCCCTATATCTATTTCGAATTCATGAACGTAGATATTGAACGTAGATATGGGTGTTTTCCGAAAACCCTTTGTTTGCAAATCTTTTCATTTAATGGGGCTTATGATGATACATTCAATTATCTTAGCGGATTTCAGTGAGGTTATATTAATCAATGATCTGATTTGTTACACACACTGAAGCCTTGATTTTTTTCCCCTTGTTATTTTTCTAATTTTTTTGATTTATATTCATCTAGCTTATCATCGATTTTTATTCAAGGATTCGAAAATATGTGGGAGGAATTGTCTGCTGTGATGAGGCAAGGCACCAGATGGTGTTTATAGGGTAGTGGAAGAGGCAAATATTGCTCTCCGTGATCCCATTTTATAAACGACTTCTCCTTCCACTGAGCATCCCTTCCATTCCTTTTTTCCCCTATTAAATTAGTTTTCAATTTTTAATATACTTCTATTGCAAATTTAGTTGTTTTCCATATGGGTATTTAATCTGTTTATTTAGTGATACTTTTGTATAGGTGAATAGGTTTTCTGTTCCTTTACGTATGTGAAAAGGGTACTTATTTGCGCCCATTACCAATTCTGGGGGATAATTTGTTCCTCTAGGTGTAATGGCTTGGGCGCGATATTCAGATTTGTGGCCATCCTGATTAATGGCTCCTTCAATGCCATTAGATCCCGGAAACACCACATAAATTTTTGCCTACGATTCTATCCTTCATGGTCAAGATTATTGTCTTGATTTCTGCATCGATTTTGTTTGTGGGTTTTGTCCCGAATTTTGTTATAATCGTGAGTTTGATTGTTGCATTGATTGATTTTGGGTGTGGGTTGGGATAAGGATGGACCCATGATTTTAACCTAATGTGTGGACAATAAGAGGAATTAGTGACAAATATGTTGCCACTTGGGAGGTGAACCTACATAAAATGAATGATCTTAGAAATAAATCCACGGTTGGTAGATGGTTGATTTCAGATTTCTTTTGCTTTTTACAGCTTTACATGGTGCTCTTCAGAAGCTGCTTGCCATTCTTGATGCCACTGTGTATGGAAAATAAATAATAAAAAAGCAACTATTGTCTTTTAATAGTATCCTGGTTTCTGTTAAGTAGCCTGACCTCCCTTGACCATTTAGTTTGATACTGTTCTCGTGTCAAGGAATCGTGCTCGCTTAGTGTTTTTAAGTTCACTGTAATGTTTGCAAGTTGGATGTGTGATGGACACTGACAACTATATTTTCACTGGCTTTTACTGATTGCTATGGGGGTGCTTAATTTTCACGCCGTAAATATAAGATTAGAACTGCGTTAAAGATTGTTGGTGCAGAATCGAATTACCTCTGCTCTCTAACGGATAATTGGTTTGCGGCAAATGCCAACAATCAGAACAAGTTCCATCTGACTTAAATCGTTTAGTTCCGTTGAGAATGACAGTTCATGTCGGTTTCTGGTTAATTATCAAGCAGAAGAATTAAGGAAATTACAGTGTTGGGAGTTCAATACCCAGACGGGGATACTGAGAACCTCAATCCCAGCACCATCAAAAAGCAGGCCTTGAAATTTGCCAATAGTTGAAACTGACACCCCTGTAAAAAGCTTTCGTCCCTTCTCATCTATGCATTAAATTCCAGGATTTGCTATGTAATGGTTTCCTTCGCGAAAAAAATGTTGTAGAGTTTTGTCGGTAGGTCACAAAGTCATGCATTGTATTCTTACCTTAGCTTGTATGCAGGGGCAACGCTAGTTAAGAACTACTGGGGTCACATGAACCCACTGAATGAAAGTTTCCTTTCATTCCTTCTACTAATCAATCCTTTTCCAGAAAAGTTCCAATCACATGACACCACTGAAGATGAGGCCTGAACCCATAGTTAAAAACTTATTAGTTGCTCATTACTTCTACTTCTTTAAATTACTCTGTATTTACTGCATGGCCCCACTAGCATTTTGTCATCATTCCCTTAAAATATAAAATCTGCTTTGTCCTCCTACTCTTCATATGACTCACCATCGTATGTTAGCATGTTCCTTTAACCATTTTTATAGGCATTAATAAGAGAAAATTGAAGGATGATGTTGGTTTTTCTATTTTCACTACTATTCATAATGAAGGTATGTGCAAAGCCTACAAAACTAGTTGTGGTCAATCAGTAAATCTTTTGTTCCATCTATATTGTGTTTGACTTGTATATCTTTTAGTTAAAAATCTGAGAAGCCTAAACTGTTTTGTTGAATTATAAATATGGAATGGACACCATGAGTTCTATTTTGTTACAAAGGTTTTATCCCAGTTCCTAGAGTCACCGCTGTTTGTATGTCACTTATTGCAGCTATACCGTGCTGGGGTGCTACTCTTTCCCTGACACTTTTTAGGGGCTTGCATTCATATAAATTCAGACTTGTGAGTTTATATACCTTATCCATTGTGGTTAAGCTTTAACTCAACCAATGTTTGGTCTAAATCTTTGGTGCATTATACATTTATATCTGCATGCCGAAATGGAAGAAAATAACAACAGGATCATAACCTTTTAAAAACAGATGGAAAATGGACTGATGGAGTGCCTAAAAAGCATCCCCTTCTAGCATGAAATAGCATAACCTAAAATATTTTAGTGCACTTGGGTTTGTGGATTTGTGTGTGAAGGCTGGTACTATTGCTCCATCCAAATATTTCTGCATGATGAAGGTGCAGGGTTTATCGGCATCTGTTTGAGTGCAACCTTGTTGCTTTCGACTTTCGAGTAATACTTCTGGAGACAGATTCTCATTATGTTACGTATTCCATTTTGTGAGTCCACTTGGCCCCAACCTTGTTAATTCATTTTTTTCAAGAACGATGGTACTCAGAAACTACAAAAATTGAATGGTTCAGATCATCGAGACAGGTCTGGAGTGAAGCTACAAAATGGAAAACTGGACTGTGAGTCCTTTATGGAGAGAACTCTGTTCCTAGTACTTTTGTAGTTGGGTTTGGCTTCAAGGTAGGCAACAGAAAATTAGAGAGTCCTCTCAACTCCTTCTTCAAGCTGGAGGATAATTGGGTATGTCATGAAGGCTGAAGGATAATTGGGTATGTCTCAGTCGCCACTGACCACTGCACTACCTTCGTGTTTTGTGAGAAAAAAAAAATCCAGATTTTCATTGGAAACTGGGTTGGCTTCTTGTTTGAGGCTCTCGTTTATCGGGTTTGATGCCAGGTTCAAGCCTCACCGCTACTAGCTCTTCCTTTCCCTTATTCGCCTCCTACAGTCCTACTGGTTGTTAATACTGATGTAGATCTTTGGTAGTGAGTTTTGTCCTCTTTACAGTAGCTCTTAATGGAGAGACAATCCTGACTTTGTACACACAAACACACACACGTTATATCTTAATCCATTGAGTTTGGAACTCCTCTGCTCTTGTGCTGATTTGTGATAGTGCCAAAGTGCCATGTCTTCTGTATCATGGTTCCAGCAGTCTTTGATTATTTGTTTCAGCTCATCAGTGCTAGCACAGTATCGGTTTCTTTGACTTCGAGTTCCAGTTTGTATCCCATGGCCGATGCCAAGTCTGAAATGTTCAAGTTTGTGGTTATTAGGCTGGACAATGAGATATACAGTTATCATATCTCTGAAACCGTAATGATCTCTATTCTAGTACTCTTTCAGCTCTGATGTCCGAAACCTCAGTTTGCTTGAAAACTTCAACCCCGGTATAGTCCTTGATCTTTCGAGTTCACGAAAGGTTTTGGAGGTAGAGATCGAAACGACTGGCCTCACTTCTGCGCCTAAAAGAACAAATATGAATCGAAATGTCGAGCTCTCTCTCTCTCTCTCTCTGCCTCTGAGGTAGAATGTTAATGAATATTTCACGTTATAGAGGAAGATTATATCATATATGACGGAAAGATTTTGTAAAAATGTACTAGTATTTTCTCAATTTTGGTGCATTGTCCTGCGTTTCTCATGAGTCGTGTTGTACCCCCGTTTGGTTATCGGGAACGTTGCATCAAAAATAGATTTTCAGGAAAAATGAAGTGAGGTGAAGTAAAAGAAAATGAAATTTGTTTTCATGTGTGTTTTTCTTGACAGAATCTTCTAAGAAAACTAAAATTCCTTCTTTTTTGGCAGAATTTATTTTGTAAGAACATGTTTTCCAGTGAGAAAACTTGAAGCTGTGGATCCCATAACTTTTTTGGTAACTGAACATACAGAATATTATGGGAAAGTTGATTTTCCCATCATTTCTCATCATTTTTTTTTTGAAAAGATCATAATCACATAAAACGGAATTAACTGGGTACATCAGAGTTCAGTAAAGTATGTAAATCAGGCGGAATACAACCTGAGGAAAACATAACTCTTCTATTAAGACAATTGTTAGCTAACCAATGAGCAACCTTGTTCTTTTCACGGGGGCACCAAAGGAAGGACCATTTCCTATTTCTAGCCCAGTCAACAATGTCTTCAATTATTGTCCAGATTTCCCAAGGCCTTGTAGCAGTAGGGGTGTTAAAGCAGTTGATAAGTTCCAAGCAATCTGATTCAAAAATGGCTTCGGAGAGGTCCATATCTTTAGCAATTCCACACGCGATTCTAAGTGCCCAAGCTTCTATGGCCAGTGCTGAAGCAGCCACAACCTTACCTGTACGCCAAAATTGAGCTAATCCACCGTAGTCTCTGGCGATCACGCCAAAGGCAGCAGCGCTGCTGGTGGATTTATATGCTCCGTCTGAGTTGAATTTGAGAACAGAGGGGGGGGGAGGGATCCAATTGTTGGTCCTGGGATGTTGTGAAGGCTTTGGTCTTGGTATCTTGGAAACCGCATGGAGATAATCTCTGAAACCCACAGCAGCAGCTTCAATCGTTTCTCCAGGGATTGGGGCCTTTCCGGTGAAAACACAAGCATTCCTAGCTTTCCATATTGCCCAACACACTTGAAAGATAGCTGCCATATTCTCCATTGTAGTTTCCTTTGCCATTTGTCCACAGAGAAGGTCCTCCATCCATCTAGCAGCTGAAGAGGTGTCCAAACCAGTAGTCCAAAAAGATTTCCCACAGCCAAACCAGACAGCTCTAGTCCAAGGACAATGAAACAGTGAATGCTCGATAGTTTCCGGGGCAGCGTTGCATAGAGGGCAGATTGGGGAGGGAGAGCACTTCCTTTTAAAAAGATTTGCTTTGCACGCGACCCAGTTCTTAACCACTTTCCACATAAAATGGCATACTTTGGGCATGGTAGGAACAGACCAAAGTTTTGTCCATAAGACTTTAGGGGGAGAATGGGAAGTAGAGGCCTGATTGGAATGAAGGGGGATTTTCTTAACGGTCTGGTGGTAGCCTGACTTTACGCTGTACTGTCCCGATTTAGTGAAAGACCAGATACGCTTATCTTCTCTCTTTGCCAAGCTAATTGGAATTGCAAGAATGGCTTTCATATCCTCTGCTGAGACACAAGTGGAAAGTCTCTCTACATCCCAAGATTGAGATTCATCACTAATGAAGTCGGCTACTTTGGACCACGTACAATCAGAAGGGGGGGTGCTGGTAACTTTGCTAAGTGGATTAGTGTGAACCCAATCATCATTCCAAAACTGGACAGAATTCCCATTTCCGATGCTCCATTTCACCCCTTCTTCTAGGACCTTTTTTCCTTCAAGCATACTGCACCAAGCCCATGAGGGAGAATGGCCCTTTTTTGCCTTCCAACAGGAAGTGTTTGGAAAGTATTTCCCCTTTAGAATTTTTGCCCAGAGTGCATTCGGATTTTCACTAATCCTCCAGAATTGCCGAGCAAGAAGAGCATTATTGAAAGCAGCGAAGTCCTTGAAGCCCAAACCCCCTTCTCCCTTCGGTGTAACCAACTTACTCCAAGCCCCCCAGTGAATACCAGTATGAGATTCAGAATTTTTCCACCAGAACTTGCTGACAATTGAGTTAAGACGAGAGCAAAGAGAGAGAGGTGCTTTGAAGCACATGAAAGGATATACAGGCATATTCTGAATCACTGATTTAATGAGGACCTCTTTGCTTGCCTGGTTGAGATTTTTGCCTCCCCAACCTTGAATTTTCCCATCCACCCTGTCACTTATATAGCCCATTGCTTCCTTTTTAGATCTCCCCCAATCAGAAGGCAACCCCAAATACTTGGACTTTGGGTCCATTTCTTCCATACCAAGAATTTCTTTAATCTCCTTCTTCACTTGCAAACTGGTGTTGGCTGAGAAATAGAGGCTGGATTTGTGAACATTGGTAGTTAAGCCTGAAGCCTCGCTGAAGCAAGCAGCCAGGTGCTTGAAGTTTGAACAAGAGGTAGCCTCAGCTTCAAGAAAAATGATTGAGTCGTCAGCAAAGAGAAGGTGAGACACCACGGGACATTCCCTTTTCATCCTTATACCTTTTATAGATTTATTTTGGACTGCTCTTTGGATGAGAACAGAGAACACGTCCACCACAAATAGAAAAAGATATGGAGATAAGGGATCCCCTTGTCTGAGACCACGAGAAGGAAGCACATTACACACTTGACTCCCATTTGCACAAATAGAGTATTTCACAGTACACACACATTGTTTCACCCAGTTAATCCATCTGTTATCAAAGCCCATTTTTTCCAACACTTTAAAGAGAAAATCCCAACACACACGATCGTAAGCCTTGTTCAAATCTAACTTTATGGCCACAGCTGCCTTAGAACCAGATTTCTTATGCTTAAGATGGTGGAAAACCTCGTGAGCAACAATGATATTATCTTGGATCTGGCGGCCAGGGATAAAGGCAGATTGGTGTTCGGAGATTAAACCATGGATAAAGGGCTGGAGTCTGTTGGTGAGGATTTTGGAGATGATCTTGTAAGCAAAACGACACAAGCTAATGGGGCGGAGCTGATTCATAGATTCCGGATTTCTTACTTTGGGGATAAGAGTGACATTAGTGTGATTGAGTTCAGGAGGCAGAGAACCATGCAGGAAAAAGGATTTTACAGCCTCAGTGATGTCACTACCCACAATATCCCAATACTTTTGAAAGAAAAGGCCAGGGAACCCGTCTGAGCCCGGGGCCTTGAGAGGTCCCATTTGGAAAGTAGCCAAACGGATCTCGTCATTAGAGATGGGTTTAAGCAGTGAAGCATTAATATCAGGCGTAATCACAGGATTAAGTAAGCTAAGAATATCACCAAAATCCCTAAAGGGAGGGGGAGAGTATAGCTCCTGAAAATGAGTTTGAATGATACCTGAAATATCAGTCTCTTCCATTTTCCAGTTACCAGCTGCATCCTTAAGCTTCACAATTTGGTTTCGCTGCCTTCGATGGATGGTGCTCAGATGAAAGAAACGGGAATTTTTATCTCCCATTTGGAGCCATTTGATGCGTGACCGTTGATGCCAATACATAGCATCTTTCTGCCAGAGATCCTCCAATTTGCTCTTAATAATCTTCTCTTCCGCCATGCAATCCGGATTAAAACCAAAAACTTGTTGCTCCTGAATGTGGACCAATCTGTCCTTGAGAGTCGCTATTTGGAGACGGAAGTCCCCAAAATTCTGTTGATGCCACACCTTGAGTTTCTCTTTACACCCCCTAAGTTTCTTGCACACCTTTGATAAACCAGACCCCTCATAAAAAGCATCCCAAGCCTCAGTAATTACAAGCTTACAACTCTCCTCAGTGGTCCAAAAAGACTCGAACCGAAAAGGTTTCCTCACTTTCTTCAAAGGAAAAGAAGTATTCAGGATGAGCGGGTTATGGTCTGACCCAATAGCAGCTTCAACCAACACAATGGCTTGGTCGTATAGTTCTCTCCATTTGTCATTTGCAAAGGCCATATCCAATCGTTCCATAATGAGATCCCCTCCCAACCTGTTGTTTCTCCAGGTAAACCTTGGTCCCTTAAAACCCAAATCCACCAAACCACATGTTGTAAGCATCTCGTGAAAGGAGGACAGCCTCCTTGGATTAGGAATGGAACCCCCCACTTTATCACTTGTACTCAAAACTTCATTGAAATCACCGATGCAAAGCCAAGGTAAAGATTCAGAACACCCAATGCGTTTTATTTCCTCCCACACCTGGTCTCTCCCCTCCCTGCTGGGACTTCCGTAGATAAAGGAGGCAGCCCAAACATGAGAAGAAGCTTTTTCCGGGTCATTTATGTGCAACTAAACGGGTCAAGGTGCTCTGATTCTGCTTGCAATTCTTAATCGAATTGGCATGTGAATGAAATTCACACATTGCAGTTAGCTATGAAACGCAATTGAATGAATTTGAGCCCAAATTTCATGCATTCAACTCTGTTTTGGCTGCCTATTGCCATTTGACAAACCAAAGAATCAATTTTTTTTTACAACCACCCAAGTTTTGCTTATAAATATACTGAGTAATGTCTATATGACATAGGAATTGTTCTTGTTTTGTTGAGCCACCGTTGGGAGGTCGTTATTCTTTGGTTATCCTACCCCTGTGCGGGATTCTCCTCCCCTTTGCGGGACTTTCTCATCCCTTTGGGGGCTGTATCGAGTGTTTGACGTGATGGCAGTCAGTTCAGAGTGGTACTTATTTGCGCCCATTACCAATTCTGGGGGATAATTTGTTCCTCTAGGTGTAATGGCTTGGGCGCGATATTCAGATTTGTGGCCATCCTGATTGATGGCTCCTTCAATGCCATTAGATCCCGGAAACACCCCATAAATTTTTGCCTACGATTCTATCCTTCATGGTATAAGATTATTGCCTTGAGAATTCTTTGAAGATCCCTGATTGTATACTCGTTTGGTCTCTTTGGTTTCTCGGAATGATCTCAGCACTATAAGATGAACTGGCAATTGAAAATGATGTACAATAATCATCTGTGTTGTCGAGAATGTCCAATAAAAATCTTGATATTGAGAATTGGAGAATATGTTTCCATGAATCAAGTACCCAAATCCTGGTCTGTAACCCGTCGAATGCAAATGCGGAAAAATGTTACAGTATCTGCTAAATATACGAATTCTGTTACACGTGAGTTGACAAGAAATCTAGTTATGACCCTTGTGCCAATTGCATAGTTGCAATCTGGTAATTTATGATCAGTGGTGGACGCTTAACAACTCCTGAGGAAAATGCAGATGGAGAAAACTGAAGCCTATTGAAATGGGTATTGATGCCCGAGTTGATTTATGAAAGCTAAATTCATCTCAAGTGCACCCATTTGATGTACCTGGCCTCTTATTGAAATGGGTGTTGACATTTGAAATCGGAATTGATTCTTGTTCTATATGCAAAACAAAGAGTCCTGATAACCCGATCTCAAGTAGCTATGATGGGGAATTGATACCTGAAAGAGTGTTGCTTGGTAGTTTGCCCAATGAGATTGTCAATTGCTGTTTGAACCGTTGCCCAAAACCCTTCTCGAGTAGCACTTGACCCAGAACCAGAAAATGATTTGTTCTACAAATGCGTTGATTAATGGAACAACTCTGATTTGTTGAGTCCAAGCTTTGCCTGCCTGCCTTTTCCATAACTTCATATCTATTTGGCACTTGTCATTCACCACAATCCTAAAGCTGTGGAGTTGATGCTTTTTTGTCCAAACAATAACGAATATGTTAAAATGCAGGAGAGAAAATGTTAATGACAGTGCAAGTAGACAAACCCACCTCCGAATATGGTCTTCAGTATTCTTCGCAAGGCTCCAGGTTGCTTGTGTGTTGCACCTTGAACATGGTTGGATCCTGAGGAATGAGTTTACCCGTCTCACACTTGAAAACCTTTAAATGCAGGAGTACATTGGAACGCTTGTGTGTCACACCTTGTTACCTTGAGCACCTTTAAATAGAGGGATTATATTGGAATGCTTGAATGAATGATTCTACCATCCGTCAAATTTTGTCCCACAGATGGCTCAACAACGTGGAAGGGTGTTGCTGAGACTTGATATACCACTTTGTCCTCCCTAGATTTTCAGTCCTCGTCCCTTCACGAAAATTGTACGAAAGGCCTTGAAGTGCAAGTGGCATGTATGGGCATACCGGATTTGGTCTATGCTGAAGGATTCAAGGGATACAGTTAAAGGATCACTATGCCACAAGCTATAAACTTTTACGGAGTATTAAAAAAGATGGTTCATCATTTTATGAAGCATTTTGTTGGTCTCTGTATCAATTACTTGTTGTGGTCCGTAACTCATAAAGCCACTAGGAAAAATTGACATTGACTATACATGAGGCTCTTGTATATTTTAATTTCGTTTGTGATCTGTTGGTTGTGTCTGATTACATTTGTTTTCCTTGTGTAAGGGTTTGTACTGGGATTTCGTTTTGATTTCCTTTCTGCCTAGTCCCGGACGGGATTCTCATGTCGGCACCTAGTGCTGATTTGCTTTTGCGGGGTGTCCATTAATCCCGGAGTAGGTAGATTTGGTGCATTCCTGTATTTTGCGATGTAATCTTCGCCTTCGGGCTTATGAAATGATATTGACATTTCCAAAAAAAAAAAAAACTTCTCTATCACACAGGTCCATTTGTTACTATCACAGTATCACAAGAGGATGTACCAAAAAAAGTATCACAAGAGGAGGCTCACTTGGGATAGAAGTGTGTTGAAAACTTGAAGTATTCTCATAAGTCGCAACCAATTGCATCAAGGCCTATAGACATTTTCACCCCCAATCGTTCTGCTTTTGTATGTATAGTTTTGCATATTGTTCAACCTATATTAGATTATCTCACGAAAGCTATATTCTCATGAAGTACACCACATTTGATGGGCATGCCTGCTCTAAAAGACTTTGCTGACGATGACAAGAAGTTCAATTTTGTTCCTTGCAAAAACGGACGAGTGGCTTGTCTGAAGTAGCTCTTACGGAGAGTTGTTTACCAGATGAGTCCAGCATTGAAGAACTGTGGTGCTATCAACCATAGATGTCAAGCTATGTAGCGGTAAAACTGGACAGTCCGAGGAGTTTTGCTTGAGGGCTTGCTGAATGGCATCTTTAACTGGTTGACCTATGATGTGGCTTTGTCAAGTTCCAAACATTGGTTTTATTGACTAGCAGCCAGCCCAGAAAGGGAATTCTTTTACAATTGTGTTGGATTAGAGGAACAAACCTGTTGTGAGTCAAGTTTGCCTGCCTTTTCCCAAAATTCAGCTCAAGATATAACTTATCAGGAGCTGAAAGCTATGCAATTGGTATATCCGTTGTTAAAGTTATGACAGTGAAATGATACCGACCCACCTCCCAAATGTTCTTGCCAGTGTCCTCGAACATGGTCTGACCCTGAGGAAGGATGCTTACATTGGAATCCTTGAGGAAACGATTAAGCCATCGTCCAACAAATGGCTCAACAATGCAGAAGGCTATTGGATGAGAGTTGGTGTGCCAACTATTTGTCTTCCCTAGATTTCCAGTCCTCATTCCTTCATGAAAATTTCGTGAAAGGCCTCTGAAACACTAGTGGCATGTGCTGGGCATATCGGATTTGCATGTATGCTCAATAATTCAAGGGATGCAGTATGTATTACAAAACTATAGACCAAAATTATCTTGTAAAACAGAAAAGTTAATTTTTGGAAGCATTTTGTTGGTCTGTCTAGTTCTCTGTATCAACTACCTGTAGTGATATGTATTCTTTAGCCACTAGGAAAAATTGATCTTGACATTATCTGAAGCTCTAGTGTATCAACTTGGCCATCTAGAGCACAAAATGGATTGTACAAAAAGGGAACAAAAAAAGTATCACAAGAGGAGGTTCACTTTGTGATAAAAAGTGTATTAAAAGTATTCTCAGAATTCGCAATAGATGATTTTATTCACCGTGTTGTGTTTCTTATGGGTCGTGTTGTGTTTCTTATGACCCATGCTTGTCAAATTTAAGAAAAAGCCTCATTGAAAAAGAATTAGAAAATAAAAAAGAGTAAGCCATTAAACTTCATGTTAAAATTTTGAATGGATTGTTGTTCCGTTTGAGCTAAGATGAAGAAAACCAATGAGAAAGAAAATGTAATTAGAAGACAACATATTTTAGCAGAAGCTGTCACTCTATTTTACAGATACCGTCGACTGTGGAATCTGGATGAAAAATCCCAATCGTAGACGCGGTCTTGAGGTATGATTTTTTATATTTTTTGGCATAATTTTTATATCTTTGGAATTTTTTTGATAAAGTGTTGTCATTTAGGGCTCTATGCACACATGAAAGTATATTTTTTTGTAAATGACATAATTTTATAATATTTTATTTTCATTGTTTGAACTGAGAAAAAAAAAGAAAAGAAAGTAACAAAACAAAAATTTATTGAGCAGAGTAATTCTTAACACCCATGCATATGGGCAGAGTTCGATTCCCGTAGCACGAGTTAGTTGAAATAGTGTGGATTCCACCACAAAATAACGTCATGCTTACCAAAAAGTGTATTGTAGGGGTGTGACCTACACCATTTCAATCAATAAGAGAGAGGGTAATGTTTACCCTCTTTTAAGGAGGGTGAACAAAATTGCACTCCCGGGACTCAACCCCCTCCCCAAGTTCCCTAGGATAGAGCAGATTATGTTTAACGAAGGAAAAAAAAAAAGGAGTAATTCTTAAGGGTCCGTTTGAATAGGGTAGAAAGTGACAGAAAATGCAAGAAAGAGAAAATAATTACTCCTACATTTTGATGGTATTTGATTAGTATGAAAATACAAGAAAGTATAAGTAAGTAAATTTTATTGTACAACTCATTAAAGCATAAGTACATAGCTCATAAAGTTGCCACATTTTATGATATTTTCTGTTATGTCCATAACTTTTCATTTTCTATCATAATCCATTACGTATGCTAAGGGTAAGTTAGTAAATACTCCCTCCGTTCCTAAATGAGAGTCCTTCTTTGGAATTACAACTTTTTTAGGGGACATACAATCATTATACCTACTTTCCACCAGTACCCTTATATTCTACCTATTTTGCACCATTTGAATTCAAATAAGAGGGTTACTTTTGGAAAATTATGAAATTTTCACTTCTATTTTTGGAAAGGAACAATCATTTTGGAATATCTCAAAATAGAATAAGGGACTCTCAATTTGGAACGGAGGGAGTATATATTTTCCCTTGCAAGATTCTTATAAAAAAAAAATTCATTTCAACCAAACACATGTATGAAAATAAAATTCTTTTCACTTTATTTTACTTTCTCTCGTTTTTACTTTCCAACCTATAATTTTCTTTCTAGTCAAATGGACCCAACACTTTCTTATCTTGCTTTCCTTCCTTTCCACGACTTCCAAACAAACAGAGTGTTAACCGGCAACTCAACTCGTATTCGGTATTCCATTCGAAAGCCGGGATTACTTTCGTTCTATCCCTCCCTCTTGTAATTAGGGTTTCTTCTGCGCTCGTAATTCAGGCATATATCGGACTGCTCGATCATCTTCGTCACTCGAACTCGTATTCTAGGGCTCGTTTCGATCAAAGGACTGCTCTCTCGCAGTAACGTTACGAACGCGGTGTTGATTCCTTATTCTCGGCGCTATTTCACCCTCTCTCTCTTTCTCTCTGTGATTATTTAAGGTCGTCCGCGATTATATACACACAGCGACGATGGTGGAGCGAAAGCTATTCAAGACGAAGCTATGCGTGCTGTATCAGAAAGGTCATTGTCATCGCCAGACCTGCTCCTTTGCTCACGGAGATGCCGAGCTTCGGCGCTTCTCCGATTCCTTCAATGGTAATTTCGATGCGATTATTCCGTTTTCTTTATGGTTAATGTCCAGTTTCGCTTATTCAATTGAGTTCTCTGCGTTTGAATTTCATGAGATTGAACATAACTGTGAGATTTTTGCAGCATCATTTGAAATTGCTACTCTCGTGTCCCATTTAATTTGCTCACGACGAAAACCGTGTCATTTTGACTTAATAAAAGCAGTATATTATCGGTAACTTTTTTCAATTTTTCTCGCACCGTTCAAAAGATCACGGAGAAATGGAGAATATTTGTGGATAGTGCAATAAAACTGAAATATTCTCGAAAGCATGTTTTCTGAGGTCAAAATGGCACGAATTTTTGTAGGAAGCAAAGAAAATAGGACAGAGGAAGGGAGTATTTGATTAATGAATCTCATTTTCGTTAGTGCGTATGGTCGACCCTGTTTATTTCTTTCAACATTATTCATATTCATATGTATGTATGCATAGGTGTACTTGTTCTGACATATGCTATGGAAGCTGATATTTTGATAGAAAAGACTTGGGAAATCAAAGAATCGTATTCACTGCTTTATCTTTGCTGCATGTATTTAGAATTATCTGGTTTCACTTTCAATTTACCGTTCTTTATCTCTGTAGTTTAATTTCTTATTGGGTATGTATAAGATAAGGTGTTTCTGTTTTCTCTTGATTCAGTCTGACAATTTTAAGGTTTGCCAAAAATTTCCAAAGATTGCTTGAACGGTACTTTGAGACAGATATGTAATCAAAGAAGTACTGTAATACATATCCTACAATGCACATCAACACTTAATGTAGCTGATTGATAGCTAAACGGATTCTCTAGAATACCATTAAACCTTTATTGGTCGCTAATGCAGATGGAAGTACTGTTGATTTGTTTGGCTAAGTGGCTCCCTTAGGTTTATCCTATCGTGTATTGCTGGTTCTACCGTTTATGCTTGCATCCCATGTTCTTTGTTTTTGGATTTAAGAATTTTGATATAGTATTCGATGTGTTGATCAACATCTAATCCTTTTAGAATCATATTTGCTACCTTATCTCTCTAATTTAGTTTCTTCTTGGGGATGAATAACATAATCTTATCGTCAATTCAGTCCACAATTGAAAGGTTGCCAAATTTTCCCAATATTGCTTGAAAGTTCATGAATGTGGAAATTACAAGAGTGAGACGCTGAAATCGAGCATTTACATGAGCTTTGATCTACTCTCCCATACTCCTAGTGAGAATAATTTTTTTTTTGATATGTAAAAGATTATATTACCAACAAGGCATTAAGGGAATGCTGCCCATATACAATTGAAGGCCACAAGACAAAAATGCCCTATTGATGTAGGACGGATTTGGAATAGGGCTAAGTATCATCAAAACACAAAGAAAAGGGGCTATTTTGGGACTGTGAGCAGTATTCCGTGAATAGTATTACGTAAGAAGAAGGAGATGAAGGGTTAGAGAAGGATAAGTCTAGGCATCACACCTAGAGAACCCAAGGCATCACACCTAGGGGCTCTTTAGCATCACACCAAAGAAAAGATTGCATCACACAATCTAATAGCTTGAAAGCTACTCAATTTTTCATTCATTCAATCATTCATATCTCAAACTCTTGAAGTACATCAATATATAGGCTCCTAATGTGTTTAATGCCAAAGACTGTTCCTATTCCCTAGATGGCTGAATAGGATGAATGTGTTTAATACCAAAGACTGTTCCCATCCCCTAAATAGCTGGATAAAATGAATGTGGTGTCTAATGGTTGCATGCATTGGATATGTGGTCAAACTTCCCTAAATGAAAAGTCATAGCCTTTAACGATGCATGCCTGGTCAATATCCCAAGCAGGCCCTTCATCATCCCAAATCATTGAATCTTTTGAAACACTACCAAACTACCCATTGCATTAATCATGGACCCCATCACCTGTACACTTGCGCTCCTATTCGATTGAAAGCTCAAACCAATCTAAAAATTGGTCCAGAGATGGAAAACACTCATACTTGTCCCAACTATACAAGCTATTTAACAAAAAACTTTTGATTTTAAATAAAGGCTTTTCAACCCTTTCGAAGCATCTCGAATTTCTTTCACACCAAATCACCCACATCAAACAAAGAGAGATCATAGCCCAAACACGCTTCCTTTTTTTTTTTTTCCCACTCTAGCACCTTTCCAAGCAATTAAGAGTTCCATGACACTACTTGAAAGTCCAGTGTTCTAAAAGTCGGCTACCTAGGCCGATTAGTCCCCGTCTAGGCACTAGGTGGTGGTCCAACGCCTAGATTAGGCAGCCGACTAGTCTCCGCCTAGGCGTTAGGTGGTGGTCCAATGCCTAGATTAGGCAGCCGACTAGTCGGACGTCTAGTGTCGGCGCTAGGCGCCCCTTTTCCCCCCGATTAGCGCCTAGCGATTTCTAGAACATTGCTTGAAACAACCCACTGTATCCCAAACCAAGAGAAGACCAAAGCCCAAAGCTCCCAAGCCACTAGGTGATCGACTGTCTTCGCATCCTTTTTGCACATACAACACCAATTTACCATGATTCTCCGTCTCAGTGAGAATAAAATAGTTGATCTGCTTCCCCAAATCGTCAAATCAACATTTTCATTTTTGGATAGACTATAATTCTCTAAGCTATATTAAACGGGTCAGCTTGATGAATCGTTTCTTCGCCATTCCTCAATGTCAAGTGCTATGTTTACTTATTTCAAACCGTCATTCAAACTTTCAGGTTGGCCGCCGGAGGTGCACTGGTCTTGTATTAACCTTTTCATTTTACCTTTCGTGGTCTTGGCTTCCACCCATTAGTAATTCTAATGTTTATTTTATTTAATCTACCTTTAGTTCTGCATAGTGATAAGTCGTGTAAAGGTGCCACACAAATGTGTGGGATTATCACAAAATACGTGTGGGAAGAACTCTGGCTATGTTCGTTTAGATACTTTGGAAATTTTTAACTTTGTTTTCCAATCATTACCCTACATCTTTCTCCAATCATTACCCTATTTTTCCAATCATTAATTTCATTTCTCTCTCTATCTCTCTCCACTCATTACCCCTCTCTCCAATCATTACCCTATTTCTCTCTCCACCCACTACCAAATCAAAAATTTCCGAAGTATCTAAACGAACATAGCCTCTATTATTTATGGTTGGTATTCAACGGGTTGGGCATGCCATTGATCAGTAGAAGGTCATGTTGACTGACAGTTTTAGTAATTTCTCAGATTATGCTGGTTGGGTTTATCTTAATGCTGCTTGTTCCTCATGGTATTATTTCTGAGGCAACTTCTAATTGGTCTATCCTATGCATCTAAGAAACAGCAGTTTTGTACGAAGGATCGGAATTAGATGTTTGTGGAATATAATCTGTTCCAAATCTATATATCAGAAGCTGTTCAGTGGAACATCCAAATATTTTTCTCTACCAACTTCTGCGGTTTATATTGGTGGAGCATTTGGTATATTCTCCATTCTTCATCTGTGACTTCTCCTTTAATGACATTGCAATTGGATCTCTTGGATGGGGGATGTGCTCAAAGAAAGGCCAATTCATTGCCTGTGTGGTCGATTATTTTATATCTTGATGTGGCACTTGGATCCAATCTGTACCATACAGTTTGCATGTTCTTTGCTTCCTATTGATCAAGAAGAATGGGAAATCTACTATATCAGTTGGTTCTACCTATGATATTCAAGTGGTTTTCTCCACTGGTGTAAGCTCAATCTCTGGTATAGCTATATCTAACTATTGTATGAGAGCGCTAATTTCTATGGCCCCTTTGGAACTGGCAAGAAGGCAATTTATATGTTCTTTATTATGTTACTCATGTTGTACAATGTAATGGTAAGCCAAGCTTCATTACCAGTGATGGGCTCTCTGCTTAATTTTCGCTTTGAAATTAATTAATGAGTATGTCGACCATACTAGAAATGCTTCTCTTACTTATTTCAGGTAGACGTGACTATAGAGGCAATGACTTCAGAAATAGGCTCGACAGAAGGCATTCTCCGCGGCGAAGGTATTCCCCTGGTAGAGATGCAGGAGGCCGACATACACTACGTGGTAGAATTTTCATCTGATGATTTGGGAAATTCTTCTCTAGCTGTGTTATAAGTGTCGTTATTTTCTAGTTTGAGTTCTTCTTCATTGACATTCTTTGGGTGAGAGTGTTTTTTTTTTCTTTGCTGTGGGAATATACTGGCTCTTGACCTTTCAGTTGATATCTTATACTCATTATGGTCATGGATGGTTGCCGTTCAAAAATAAATAAATAAATTGGTCATGGATGGTTGTGGTGCTGTATTTTGCATTTCCTGTTACTGATTACTCTTCCTCTCAATGTGTTTGTTTTGGTTTTGTCTGTAGGATACAGTCGCAGCAGTTCTCCTGGGAAAAGGAGGTAACTTGAATAGATTTAACTTGGATTTTAATTTCTTCTGTATTGCTATGTCATTATAAGTAAAATAAAGCAATTATCCCGTGCCAATTTGGTTACAACACAGTTAAACTCATTGTAGAGGGAGAGAGTGTGAGAACGTACATTGAGAGTATCAAATCTCATGTAAAACCTTTATATTCCAAATTATGACACAGTAAAATCTAAAACCAAAAGTTATGGAGGGAAACACAAATCTCAAAGAGAAACTTTTCTCACTTTTTTGCATTGTAGTAGCAGTTGAATTTCTATCCCGTATTTCCGGTTTCATTGTTGTTCCCTTCTCAAGAAAATAGATTAACAATTTTACATATTTCCCGAATTTGGCTCCATGAAAACAGCTTTTTTTTTTGGGGCCAATATTGTGTACATTGGGAAGGAAGTGTGTTAACAAAATAACAACCAAAAAGGATTCGATGTCCCTCCATATACTTGAACCCCAGACCTTCCCCTTGCAAGGCAAGGGGTACAACCAGATGAACTAAGAGCCACATGTAATGAAAACAGCTTACTCTTCTTCACTTAGCAATACCAATTTTGTTCTAGTTAGTTTGAAACTACAGATATTCCCTATTGAAGTCGAAGTCTGGAACAGTACACACATTATTGACATGAGGGTATTTGAGGTTATTCTTTTGGTGCTGGATTGATTTGAAATCTGAGCTGGCTTCTGCCTGGGACATCATTACGCTTGACTACTATTATCCTAGTTTACAATGGTACAACTGGCTTTGCGTACCCGTTGCCATCTTTTATAACTTCGGGAGGCTTGAATGTGTGTTATTGTTGTTTGAACCTTCATGTATATGATTTAAGACATGTCATCTAAAACTCGCTACTTGGTAGTCGCTCGGCCAGGCACCTTGGAGCGAGTAGTCGGCGGGTGAGTAGTCGGCGTGTAATGCCCACTGACTCCGAGTAGGGATTAGTCGCCTCGGCCAGGCACCTTGGAGCGAGTACTCGATGAGTACTTGGCGAGGAATACCTTGTTTTAGAACACTGCCAAGGACATCGGAAACTTACACTGATTTCAGCAGTAACTTTTCATTTGGAGTGGGCCTCTTCTTTCATATGCTTATTTGACATGTCATGCTACTGAGGACATTGGAGACTGACATTGATATTGACTCTAACTAATAAATTGGATTGTCCCGCTTCTTGGCTTCATAACAAAAAGTAGACCCTCGAAGTAAACTACAGCAATTTCGCGGTGGAGGACTTGCTACATGGATATCCAATTGAGGGCATGTAGCCACTCTTGTTGATTGTTTTCAACTTTTAAGAAGGTGTTGCTAAGCTCTAGTACTGCCCTTCGGTTTAATAGCTGGCTTTTGCATGGTTGATATTTCTGCGAGGACCATAAATGTTCCCCTTTGAACGTGTACACTTCTTGTTATCACTTATCACTAGTTGACGGAGGCAGTATTTCTTCTCATAGCGATTTTGCATTATCTTTTATTCTTGACTCATTGATTCTATTGTTGTTCTTGATTTTGTTTTCTCAATGGAGATGACAGTGACAGAGATTTTGAGAACATAGTTTCTATTTCCTCCATTTTTCTTATCTTGGATGGTGGATAACTTCGTGAGATTGGGAAAGTTTCTCAAAATAATTTCCCTGATGTTCTTCTGCATATAAGGGTTTTGGTGTTTTCCTCTTGTCAAATGTGAGTACATGCGACAGTTGTCATTAGACATTAACAAAAACAATCAAATTCTATTCAATAAGCTAGGTTTCGAGACTTTTATTTGGTAAGCTAGAACTAGTAGTAGGTAGCTGCTTATATCATTATGTTGCGGGAATTACTTCGGTGTCTCCCTCCGTTTTGGAGACACCGTAACTTTTGGCATAACAAAATCATTATGAGCATAACCAAAACCCATTACAAGCATATAACAGAATCATAACAAGGCATAACTTGTTTGTAATGCCTTGGTTGGGTTTGGTTATGCCTTGGTTGGTTTTTTGGATATTCCTTGGTTATGCCTTGTTTGGGTTCTGTCATGCTTGTAATGGGTTTTAGTTATGCTCATAATGGTTTTGTTATGCCTAAAGTTACGGTGTCTCCAAAACGGAGGGAGACATCGAAGCGCTTCCCGTTGTTGCTGTCCTGTCCTTAGTGTAAATCAACATGAGTTGAAATTGTCATCTATTGTTTATGCCAGTGAGAAAAAGCGTCGAAATAGACAGCAGCTAGATGGTCAAAGTGATTTCTCTGGAAGTGGGAAAATTTCAGATGGGACTGAAGATCACGTTCGAGACAGAAAGCTGACACCCTCTGATTCCAAAGGTGTACTTAGGGAGCAGGTATGGTTCGAAGAATTTGGTTCACTGGAGTGGAACAGTAAATATTTGGTCTGAATTTGCTGATGATAGTGCCCCCAATTCTCTTTTATCAGGACATGATTTTCTTTCTTCTTTTGATCTATGCGCAGTTAAGGCAAGTGCAGTCGGACATCAACATGCTGAGTAGTCACAAATCTGAACTGCAGGTTTGTGTATTCTGTTTGCAGTTTCAAACATTGTAGTATTGTACAAGCATGCAGGGTTCTGGATTTTTCAAAATGGAATATTTGCGAATGAGTTGTGTTTCAGCGTAGTTTCATTCCTTTGAAAATCAATTATACAGAATGAAAGGGGTTGTGCAAAAAAGAAAAATATAAAAAAAAAGACTTATGAAGCAAAATAAAGGAAAACCTTCCTCTCTTGTTTGATGAAGGGAAGATAAGGAATTGTAGGTAGGAGAGGAGGGGAAAGAAAGGGGAAGGGAGGGGTTGCTCTTGCTTTTGGTTGGATATAGAAAATGAAGAAAATGTAAGAGAAGGGACTAAAGCTGTCTAAGCCCATCTTTTCCTTTTCAGCTATGTGTAGTTCTATTCAAAAGAAAAGCAAGAATTCTGGGCTTAGGTTTTGTAACTATTACTTTGTTTTTTGACAACCTCTTTTTTTGAAGCCACACAGTTCTTGTAGCAATTGTTGGTTCTTTTCTTTCCCTTTCTGTAATAGACCCTCTTTTTTCTTAGATTCTTTGTAATTTTATTTCAAGGTGTAGTATCTTATTATATGATTTTGGGATTGTTGGAAGACATACTTGGAAGAGAGGGTCCAAGAAGTAGATTGTCTAACTTCAAGAATCCAGGAGCTAGAGATGCAATTGGGCCAAGAGAAAGGGGAATGCAAAAGGTACTAGCAAATATCATTTGTACTAAATAGAAGAAAAAATCCTTCTAGATAACATATATAACTTGATTTCAGTTCATGTCGCGTTTCTTCTGAAGTGTTCTTTGTTGATGAAAGATTCCTCTTTGTTTTTTCTTGACATCTTTTATCTTTTTTCCCCCTGGGATGTAGGATTACTTCAACGATTAAGAAGTTCGTTAGAGCACATGATAAGTACAAAAGCTTACAAGATCAAGTAAAGAGGCAAGCCTCAACAATTATTATTATTATTATTTTTAATTTCTTGCCTCTGTTCTCTTCTGCATGCTTAGTTGTATTTATCATTTGTCAGATAAATTAAATGGGGTTCAATGTATCTTTTAATATGATTACTAATTGGAATGTGAAGGTCACATGACCGACTTCAAAAGCTGGGGGAAGAGCTGGCCTCAGATGCTACTAGGCTTGTCAATGAGGAAGATTCAGGCATCAACATTTTAAGTGAAGGAGATATTACTGGTAATCTAAGGTTGAGCCCTCTGAATGAGCTGCAAAAGATTGCTTCTCCTAACAAGAAAAGGTTACGAGTGAATGTGGAAACTGCCGAGGAGTTGAAATCTGGTAATCTCCTGTGACATTGCAACTGCGTATCCTTTTGCACTTTATATCATTCTATGCAAAGGCATTCAGGCTTCAAGCTTGTGCTTGTGTGTGGTCCTAATATTTTTCTTCTTACACCAGCAAATCTGACGAAAGGAGAAGGAACTTTGACAGGAGTGGCAAGATCAGTGAAGCATTCCCGGTGGAATGAGCAACATGCTCAATTTAACAACACGAGGGATGGGGAGGTAGATTATAATGGAATCGGTGATCATAGGACTGTCGCCAATGAAGCCATTCCTAAACGAGGGAAGATTGTTTTTGCGAATGTTCCCTCTGCAGAAAAGGTACGTGTTTTTTTGGTCTTGGTATGCATTTCTGTTGCTTGTCATATGAAAATTGAAAGAAGGAAGGAGAACCTATATGAACACAGAGAAAGGGAGGGGAAGTATATGAAGTGGGGACACCCAATCTTGTTTCCTTCCGAATAACCAACTTGAGATGGTATTCATTACACAAAGTGCCCTCGGTTCTGTACTTTGTAATCAGATAAGGTGTCTAACATAGCTAGAACCCTCAATCCCGAACTGATTATTCTTGTCCAATGGACATGATGGTTTTCATCAAACCTTCTTTTTGGCACTTAGCAACTGCAGACCCGCTAGAATAATACAAAGTAGAGAGCCCCGGATTCTGTTTGCTCTGAAAATGCTACTTAAGAGAATTTTTGGTTGGCAGCATGGTAAGGGGTCACAATGTCATTGGAGCCAAGTATTAAGCATACTGCATACAAAGTACAGAACTTAGGTCAATGGTGTGTGGAGGATTTTTCTAGGCCCTTCCTATAAATACTAATCCCTTTTCAAGATCCTTTCTAATGTATGAGGTTTTTAAGTCGCTGAGAACATAGTTTACATGATTACCAAATTGGAGAACTGCTCTCTCTCTCTGAGCAAGTGAAGTCCATATATGTATAGACTCTGATGTTTGCCTTATAAATGTGCAGTTCAAGGGTTCTGAATTGGGCTTGGTGCCGCCAACCGGCATGGCTGCTCATGCAGTTGATGAAGGTCTCGAAACGATGGAAGTGGAGGGCAATCTTGACGTTTTTGAAACAGCTTCCGCAGCAGTTGAGAAAGGAGCTACATATGGAATGCAAGGCTTGCCATTTCCTCTGCCGCCACCGCCGCCTCCACTCTCTCACCATGCGTATTCAAAGGTTACCTTTCTTATTTTTGAGCATATAATACCCACATCTGCGTTGCTGCTAGCAAGTTTTAGTTCTCAGAATAGCATCTGCTTTTGTTAACAATTTTAAGTATGATAGTTTTGGATTCAAACTGCTATTTGTGGTGCTTGTTTAGTTATCTGAGATGAACTATTTGTTTTGCTTGCAGTACAAGGACGAGGATGTGAATGCCCTTGAGGAGGATATGGTAGAAGTGGACGTTGTTTAATGTTTTTCACCATCATGAATGTCTTAGTTTCGCAGTTCCTAAAACTCTAGCCTTCTTTGATAATCATGTAGGTTGGGAGGACTGGTGTTTTCAGAAGGTGTAATTAACATTCCTCGATATTTTTTTCTTTTTGTTTATGTAGAATGCTTGGAATTCGGAGAAAGTTGAGAGTTTTTTTTTTTGTGCTGAAAGCTTGTAATGAATGGAAAAACCTCAAACGAGGGAATTTTGAATGGGAAGTAGATTGATGCCTATTTCCCCTTTTATTCTTTTGTCCGCGGATGCGAGCGGATGTGCATTTTCGTAGAGGGGGCACTTGAGAGAGTGCTGGCATGAACTTGGTAACTGTCTTTTTTATGTTTTTGAACGGAGATTATTCAAACTTTTTTTTTAATCAGCGAGATCATTCTAACTTTGACACTGATGTCTTGAAGGGCTCACTAAGAAGGGTGGGAGGTTCTGTAATTCATGGAAACAGATGAACTTACATGGTATCTGGCTTTTCATTTTCTGCAATTCATGCTTTCAAACTGCAGTGGTTTGCTCAATTTTTTCACGTTTTTGGAAGAGATTACGATGTATTTTGGAACTCCTAATTTTGTATTTGGCAAGGGAAGAAAAAGGAAAGCAATATGGAATTGAAGGCGGATAACATAATCTATCAGCTTGATCTACCAAAAAGTGTGAAAAAACCTAGTTTTGGCATTGTTTTGCTGGAATTTTTGTTCGGTTCTGGTCATGCTCAAGTAATACGTCAATGAATCATATGGACCTGAAGGGTTTGTAACTTTGTTTACAGCCAAGAAGAAATAATGCTTCAACAAAATTAAATTTCATTTTCATCTAGTTAGATGCATTACCATGGGAGGGATTAGTACTGAGATGTTAGATACAACCTTTGGACCTGTTGTATGAATTATATAAATCTAAAGAAGACCTTCCCCAGCAAAATGGGAAATTACAACCAACCAAAATAAATATTATGTGAAACTTAACAATCAATGGATGAAGTCTCAAACTGATTTAAATGTTCTTCGACGTAATAAGTTAAACAAAGGTGGAACGCTTCTGGGTGATGTCCAAATCCTGTCAATATCAGAAGGCAAGCGATTGTTTCCCATGGCTGTGTGTAGCACCACCATCATCACTGAAGGATGTTTTAGGCTAAATGCCTCGCTTCGGGGCTGGAAAAAGTCTTTGATCTGAAGGAGATTACTTCCTGGGCTTGTTATGGCTCTTCTTCTAAGCATTTCTGACACTGGCATCTGAAACCGTAGTCTGCTAGCATAGCTTGTCGCTCTTCACAAGGAAGGTCCTCATCTATGTATGATATGGTTACCTGCAAACATTCAAGGATGCCAAAAAAGTACGTTTTGATCACGAGGTATATGATAATAGAGCTCAATAGAAGGCCACATTGTGACCGCTATCGTGGACGCTTAATAGATAGAGGCACCGTGTCTAAGATATGCCAATCCGACGAGATTTTTACCTCTTCTCCCTTGCTAATTGACCGAAGAGCAACAATAGTTGCTTGACCGTCCCTGTCCTGCAATAATGAACATAGATGAATCATTATATTGGGGTGAAGCAACTAGTTGCAAGCATAGCCGATCCTAAAACCATTGCTGCTGTATTTGCATTGTGATCTTGATAAACGTAATGAAGCCAATACGCCATACCTAGCAGTTTGAATGGAAAGGAATTATTTTCTTCCTTTCTGTTAGGTGGTGAGCAAGACTGCATCTTACTGTGTCATTTAAGACTAAGAGCCTCTATGAAATTGCCGAGAGGCCTTTGGCCCAACGGGGAAAATGGAGGTTAGGAGTTCAACTCCTCTTCCAAGGTGCTAAGCATTCTAACAAAACTGACTTTCGCCGATGAAATACAAAAAGAGCCTGTATGAAATTATAGAGCAAATAAATAGCAAGGATTTAAGGCTGAGTCCAATACTTTCTAAGACGCCGTTAGATATTGACTAATCTAATTCCTACCTGAACTCCCATCAAACACCAGGGAAAATGACCCTATCGTCTTAGACTCTTAGGAGTACCACTCGGAAAACTAATCACTCGTGGCTTGGAACTTGGCACATGCCAGTTATTACTTATAGCTCTCCAAGTCTGATTTGAGGGGATCCTAATTGCCTCCACTCCAAACACAAAGAAGAGGGGAAAATAAAGCAACGTGAAAGAAACTTATAAATATTTGACAAAGAAATTTGAACATGGAGCCATCATCTCCCCATTAGGTGTCCATTGCCTTGAGGGCTTAAAAGCTTAAACTAGTCTGCAGGCATCCCAGCCATCTATTTCAGATCAACCAACTTACCCAACTTCCCAGCTAAGGTGCTTTTTACCTCCATCCTCTTACAATTGCTAAAGTTGCTCAACTCTCATACAGGTCAATCTGTCATATACCAACTATCCAGCTATTTGCCAAAAATAGTTTCCCAAGCACAAAAATTTATGCTACAGTAACAACTAACAAGCCCAAGGATTTGCATGTTTAACTTCTTTCCACCAACTTTACCATTGGGAAATCCTCCCAGCAAACAAACAAGACTCGAAAAAAATCCCCTTCATGTAACCAATTTAAGCATACTATCCAAACCTTCGTGTGGCTCAAGGACATTAATGGATGAGCATAATGCACCTATATAATGGTAATATACAGTCAGCCACTTTCTTGTTACCAGCCAGGCACATACGTTCTCAGATGCATTCATGAAAAAGAGGATGATAGAAGTTCCCTCCCAATAAATAGACACAGAGTTCATAAGTCAATGACGTATTGTGTGTGTATGCAACAGAAACAACCGAAGATCTTTCACTTAAAACTCAAATTTAGTCAACATTGGGAGAAAAGTAAATCTGCATCAAATTGCACACTATTGTAATATGAATAATCAAAACTACTTTACAGGGAGAGATGAGAGAAACAATCCAACTACAAATTCACGAGTATGAAATGATTATTACCTCCTCTCTTTTGAAGGCCCTTGCATTCGGATGACAAGAGTGGTTCATACAACTCTGAAGAGGGAAAAAAGCAGTGCCTACAAATGATGATAATAGTTGATTTTCATTGATTTTCAAAGTGCCTACAAACACTTCAGTAATCGGAAAAACTAATAAAGTACAACGTGACAAACATAGAACACAAAAAATTCACCCTCACTTTGAAAAATCAATAGTATACACTTAATGCATCTGACAAAATATGCAGGACACATTCTGATGTCATAGCATGCTATCTCAAAATGCATAATTTTGGCAACGACAGTCTATGTCTCAACCAATTATTTTATAACAAAAAAGAAACATCTGTATTGGCAATTGCGGAAACTATATCAGACACATTATAAACACGAAGTACAGATCACATAATTCAGTATGGAAAATGTAAGTACAAGGCACAACAGAGGAAAGAGGAAGGGCGTGCATTTTGCAAGTTCCCTTACATTATTTTCTCCAAAAACGGGCGAAATTAACTTCAGGAAAATTACAAGACTTATTCTTCATTCAGGCTTCTAAACTTGAACACTGCAAGTACCAATCCAGTGGAACTGAAGTGACAATACTCGTTCCCAGTTTTCCTGCCTTTAGCCAAACTCTAGTACAAGGAACCTTTTCCAATAAGCAGTCAACTTCGACACAATACGTTTCAAAGTCACAACCCAACCTCAATGCTTTAATCCGACTTACTTGCGGTATTTCCATAGTCTAACCGTCCAAAAATAGCAAAACCTCTGTCCAGTCATAAGCTTCTCTCTTGCATCACTCGTGTTCATTTTTACCTTCTCCTTGTAATCACGAGTCCTTGAAAAATTTCCCTTGAATCAAACCAATCCTCACTGGCATAGCTCTCTGTTGTACATGACAACATGACATGAAAGAGTCATCTTAGGTGACTTTTCATCATCCTGGCTTAAATTGCCACATCTTGCTTCTCTCTCCTGCATTCATATGGGATACATCATACATCTCATTTTCAGCCATTCATCTATCTCAGTAATTTCATGTCCAAATTTGAAATTACTTTTGCGTGTTAATTTTTCACTACAAATTACAAAACATGCCTAACCATATAGCCGACTAACAGCAATTTCCATACCACTTGATTTACAGTCAACCATCACCCTACACCATTAGATATCTCGCTTCATCATCCAACCACAACTTCATACACTCTCACCTGTCTCCCTTCCGAACCTCAGGCATATCCTTCCACATTGATTTTTAGCTTCCTCACACCAATTCCTCTTTTCGTATTCCTAGTTAAAATATGATGGTATCCCATATGTTCCGAGTTCCGTCTTTCTTTGTCCTCAGAAACATTCAGATTTTCAAGCGATCTTCCATAATTCCAGTCTCAACTCTCGCCATTCAGAGTTAAATTCAAACTTTCAAGAAACATAAACTGTTGGATGTCTTCCTTAAGACATCCAGCAAGCTCATTTGCAAGACATCTTCCAGAAATAACTTGACTGTGTGCCGTGGTTCGTTTTCCTCTACTCTAATTGTCCATACACATGCATTCATCTCAATATTTCACTAAGATAGCTCAGCCCTTTTTAGTAGTTCCATATACAAAAATACGTCTATTGCATAAATTGCAAGCTTACAAGCATAATTATTAAATTATTTTGTTTGTCAATATCTACTGCGTCTATTCTGCAATTTAGTCACACCTTGACAACAAATGGAATAGTCATCACCGAGTGCATCCAGAACAGGGCGTGTGACTCTTTCAGCTTCTTTCTGCCAAGAAACCATAAAGAAATTTGCAGAGAACCTGTCCATATAGTAAAAACTGTAAGAATGTCTTGGGGTTGCATGCTTACCTTTTCAGATTGCGGAAGATCATCAATGTACAGAAAGTAATCCTCCACTGGTGATGCGACAACCAAATCACTGTTTGACAGAAATGCAGCATCTAAGTGGAAAGAAGATGTGCCATGTGATATATTTCAGGAAGCACATAAGAACTTTGTCTTCAACTGCTAGAAGAAGCCACTGCAAGCATTGTACTTTTTGCATGCACACTTGCTGGATAGCAAAAGCCTAGAAGGCTACCTTGAATGGTGAATAAAAATACTTACAGATTATTTAGCTCAAACATGCCGATAATATGCCCATAGATCTCAAGGGAGAATACTTAGAAGAGTTAAGAACCTTACAAAATCAAGAACCACCAAGTTAATTTTTGTTTCTGTGTTTTCTGATAAGTGATCATGAACTGGAAAATATTAAACAAAACCAACTACCGAGGATTATCAACGAAACAAAACTTAAAAGGATACATGGTTCACATTCCTTGTCAAAGATTGCTGCCTTCAAGAGTTGCAGGGACTGAAAAATATTCAAACTGAATCATTAGTGCTAAGTTGCCAGATTAATCCAGTGCTGCACAAAGCACACATCAATAACAAGTTACAGCAATAGATGTTGCTTAATCAAATAATTGGTCTAAGAGCACTTATCATACCCTTACAACTGCATGGAAAAGTGTATACATTTTAATTCATGCAAACCTATGTTATACATATGGATAATGCATGTTATTGTGGAGGGCGATACTTACATTGCAATACTAAGAAAAGAGAGATACGGATAATGCATGTTGCTGTGGAGGGCGATACTTATATTGCAATACTTAGAAAAGGGAGATACTCTAAGGCCGCAGAAAAGTCAATGAAGCAAACAGCAAATGTGTCAGCTCCCAACAAAATGGAGGTAGTTTGATGAGATGAACTTGTAGGCTATAAAAATGAGCTTTTCCCTTTTTCCGAACAAAGTTATGCGGAAGTTCACCAAAAACTCTGCATGACAGTTCAGCATGAGGCCATATTAATAGCCTCTAGGTCATATTAGTGCAGGGACGAAAAGGCCAAAAAGAAACCCTGAATTCTTATGCTTTAACTGGACATTGAACTAGACAGGTTTCAAAGGGGGCTTTTACATGTGAAACTAAACAACTCAGACAAGGCATAATTATGAAAATTCTGTTATGCTTAATCAGTTAACTGAATGGGATAGCTCGGCCCAAAGGTTAAGATTTAAAATGGAAGCATCAAATCTATTCTTGATTAGAGTGGAAGATTCCAGGTACAAAAATGAAGATAACATTATCTACAGTTGAGTATAGCAACATATCATTTGTATCCTCTACTTTATTTATCTACAAGAACCATCAAGATGGACATATTTTACCGTGAATGCCAGCTCTTTTATTTGCATCCTAAATGCAGCTTCATCACAACTATCGACGTCATCTGGCAAAGCAATGCACTCCCACCACCTATTGACAAAGTGCAAGTTAGTGTCCCAGTTGTCATAATAAATGCCTTGCAGAAAAATGGATGCCTATTAAAAAGAATGTTTAGTGAACTTTTGTCATGGTTATTATGCCTTATTTGCTCAAGCGGGTTAAGTGCTATTGTGCCTTTTTTACTCGAGTAGGTTAAGCGCTACTATGCCTTATTGCTCAAGTAGGCCAAGTGCTATTATGCCTTATTTGCTCAAGCTCTCTTTAGTGGGTCCAAGGTAAGCCACTTCCAAGTGAATACTGGTCAAAGCTGACTTGACGGTCTTCTTCCACCGCAAACATCAAATCCACCTTGAGGCAAATGAATCAAAAAGCTTCCACCAAGTACATTCAATGTCAATGAAGTGATTCCATGGTGCTTGTAGTGGGCCGAACTGAGCAAGGTTTGGGCCAGACGAAATGGACCAGGCACACAATCCAGGTCGCATATAGCTCGAACCAGGCCACGTTGGGCGGCTTGGGCCGAGAGCTGGAATGGGTGTGGAGGCCTGGAGCTAGTTGTGTGGCCAGGCTGGCATTGGTCAGACCTGTGGCTCAGCAGCCAGGTTGGCTCAACGTGGATGCCAAGTGGCATTGCTTGGTGACAGGATTCTGTCTATGTGGCACTCGGTGTGTCATACATGACATTATTCGGATTGACGATTTTGGGTTCATCAGGCATGTGCCTACTACAAGCTTGGAGACCCTAGTACAGCCTGTCTACAGAAGGTACATGATATATCCTTGTAAGCTTTTACTATCTTACTGAGAGCTCTATACTTCTTCTTCTAGGAGTTGTGACTTAGGCATCGGAGTGCCTTCCAGCTGCATACGGACGATTAGGCACTAACTGGTGGTTGCTTTTAGGCCTAGGGACGTCAGGAGAGAGTTCAGATCAGATTCAACATGTTTGGAAGAACCAGAGGAAGAATTGTATCACACTCCCACTGTGCCACAAGGCTACCACCATCTTCAAAGGGTTGCAACGTACTTCTTGTAGCATTTACCTTATGGAATTACATCAGGTTATGAAACTGCCAACCTATGCTAGGCCTACCAGTAACATGTTAAGTCAATAGTTACTAAGACAACCAAATGCAATATCGCAACAATCGTTTTACAACTGACATTAAATTGTGCTGTATGCATCCTGAAAGTTGCCCTTCCATGATTCTCTGTCAAGTTTGCAAAAGAAAAACTTGGTTCTGTTGTGTTCCATAAATGGAGATCAAAGTACATTGGTGTCTTATCGCTGTAAGTACAGGAAGTTGTTTTGTACAACATAGAGCTCCACTCTTTATCATCTAGAGACTTAGGGTTTTATGCCTGCCTTAAGAAGATGACTTTGCTTATTACCTTTCTTCTACCACATTTTCTGTCGTCCTAGACAACATTTTGACCTTTTTATGAATCTCCTGATCCTCATACTGATGTGGCTTTGCTACATGCTTTTGCAAAGTTGTTGAGCAGTTGAGGGCCTATAGGCTAGTAAAAGTTCACATGCTTCACACAAACCAAACCTAACCAAGCATATTGCCCATTGCACACGCTTCATGAAGACAACAAATTCAAACAGCCAGTACAAGTATGGTTTCAAGTTAAAGGAAATAAATTTACACGATCCTCAACAATCATCATATACTCATAGCCTAGTGTACCTGCCCGCGAAAGCATAGGACAAATTTTGCATGATAAACTAGTTAAGACTTCATATGCTGTGATTAAAAAAAGGAGGCAGCGCTAGCAATTACAACTACCTTATCTTGTATCCCATTGATACAGGCTTCCATGCCTCCAAAAGCAAAGAAAGATCACAGTTGTCTGCAGTGCACTTGCCTTGGTCTTCAGGATAAGATGCTTTCAACTTTCTGTATTTTAAAATGGTGAAAGAAACCACCTGTAAAAGAAAATCAACAAAGTTTGCTAACAGAAGATCACTATCGTATCATACATATGTAACAACAATAGAAGACATACGGAACCAAACATTTTCCTTTAGACTACTTTAAATAGTTCTGAGGAACTGACTTCCATTGCGTGTCACTGTTACAAGTAGTCTGTAGTACCATTGTAAGCCAACTTTAATACTTGCCAGAGACTGGAAATGAGGATGCATCAGGTTTTTCGAAAGTTGCCTCCTTAGGGAGACAGAAGGGGCAATGACATGGAGTGGTACTTGTTAGTTGGGTTGATTAATTACGTGACCGTGAAATGTTCCTTGCAAACATGAATAAGACGGCCCAAGCATACTATGCACTAATTTTGAGAGTCAAGATTTTCTTGTCAAACAGAGGCTGAACAAAGTAAGCGAGGTTAAATAATAGATTGCTTTCTTCATGATTTAGGCCTTGACATCTTACCTTTTAGTAGAGACTGCAACCTATTCTCATGGTATGAATAATGAAGGCCAATTGCCCCAGCACAGAATGCAGAATGCAACAACTAAAAGCTTCATTAAGCCAATTTTAAGCTGAGGCCCTTGGGAAATGCTACTTGTGTCCAGATCCTAAATAATATTTGGTTTGTAGTTGTATAGGTCCATTATGAAGTATGTGTGGTAATCAGATTTTGATGCGTATGGACACTGATGGCTGCAACGATATAGAAGTATGCAGAAGTAAAAAGATTATCTAAAGTAGGAGATACTTACATACCTTAGCAGCAAGCAGAAAGATGTCATTCGTTTCTGGAGGAAAAGCAACGACAGAAAGGAAAAAACTCAATGAATCTGGCATAAGGAATATTACTTAGCTGCAGCTAAGTACTGGTTTAGAGCCTTACCATTAGCATGTTGCAAAAATTTTAGTAGTGCCTCCTTATCTGATGATTTGGACCTCGCCCCCGTGCAAAGCAAAGAATGAAACAAATCCCAATCAGCCTCCGCACATAATTGGCTACAACAGTTTGGCAACAATAAAAGAAGTGATTCACTGAAATTACTGAATAATTGGTGTAAGCGAGAAAATGAAAAAGCTTTAAGCATACTAAGAGAGAGAAACTGCACCCTTGAAACAGCCATATAGAGGCGCAGGTTAAGTAGTATCAGTGGGTTTACTAATCCACATACAAATTACAATAGATAATCTAGTCCGATATATCATTCAAAACTACGTTTGCCAATCTAATGGCACGGGCAGTACCGCTATTGCTAAATCAATCCTCTCGATTTTCATAGTCATAATATTATTAGGCCTTCGACTCAGACACCTCATCTTCGTGTGGACAGAATAACATTATCTGTTGTCTTTGTCAAATTATTGCAAATAAGTACAAGTAAAGTGATCCGCCTAATTATTTGAGTATTAGTTAAAACTTAAAATGGAGCCACTGAATCATCTTCTGTTTTGCACTTAATTGCAATCAGTTACCTAAAGCATCCTTCATTTCTAAAATCACTTTGTTTATTTGACAACTTTATTAGAAGATTCTCAAAAGGGGAAATAGATTACAAACCTGAAAACCATAATCTTTAATGCTGCTATACACACCCCTATTTCGGTGTGTACAGTATACACCCCCTTGAATCGCTTTGAATTCATAACATTTTAATATAAAAATACACAACATTATAACAATTGCATAACATTTGTTTAAGAATTCATAACATACAAATGTTATGAATTCAAAATAAATATTATGAAGTTATGTCCAAATATTATAAAAAAATGGTTAAGAATTCAAGACTGATGTCATAAATTTTTATGCAAAACATTATGAGTTTAAGGCAATTGAAGGGGTGCATAATGTACACACCGAAATAGCGATGTACATTGTAGCATTTTCCCTAGAAGAAGAAGAAACGTTCAAATTTTAGGAGCCTCTCAGGATCAATTCTACTGCAGCTTATTCCTAACAGTTAAGGTCGCAGCTTTCTAGAGCAATAAACTCTGATACAAAATTAGCGTTAGAAACAAAATTTGCTACTCAAAACCTGGGAAATAGAATTTGTTTTTGGTCAAGTAAGGGCAGGTATTATGAACCCTACCTGCAGTAGAAAGCTTCTCTACATCCACCAAGACAAGAAATATTTGACGGCAATGGGAACTGTTTAGAATAAGGCAGAACCAATTTCCCATTCATCAGTGATTCCACGATTTCTTTAGGAAGAGGGGTTCCATATTTAGAACTAGTAGAAGCACATTCTTCCATGCTTGTGGGATCTTTAACATAAGAATCATCCTCACTGTCAGATGAATTGATCTGGCATGTCTTTTTTGGGATATGTGCTATTGTCTGCCTATCACATTCATTGTTTGCTGCAACCCCCAAATCTTGCAAATAGAGTTTCCTTCCAATCTGAACTTCTATGGTGCCAATGAAGCGGAAACAGAAACTACACACTAAACAGTCAATCTGCAGAACAACAAACAAAACAAAAGGAAACCTGAAAACCAAAAGAGAGAAAAAACTAAGACAGTAAATCCCAAGTTGATATCTTCAATTTCCAAAACCTTATTAGCAGAATGTTGAGAACCAGCAAGCATTTGGTCCTTTAAAACAAGGTCCCCTTCTCTGAAATCCACATCAGCATAGACACCTACAGTTCACCATTGTCAATGCCAACATGAAATGTACATCAAGATAAAAACGTAGAAGGTAGTAGCATCACAATTCAAAAAACAAGACGAGCGACCATACTATGATTACCCTGCCTCTAAATTTGAAATTGCAAATTGGTCATAATTTACAAGAATTAGTAAGATTTCTATTCCTTCCAACATTCCTTCCTTGTTTAGCCATTACCACATAGTCCTATACGACCGTCTTTTTTTTCCCCTTCTTTTGATACAATAGTACAACAGGTATCTACTGGAAATAACCCCACCATTACTTATTGCATTCAAATACAAGAAATGTGATCACCTCAAATTTGTAGTCCAATAGTGGGCCGGATTGTATGACTCGGACCAGGGCACCATGCTTGAGTTACGGCCGAGCCCAATGACCCATAGATTCGTCTGGAAGCGGCAAACGATAAATGAGCTCTTAGGCTCGGTGCCGTAGCTCGGCATTTGGTCCGGCATTAACAAGGCTGATAGCCCATTCAATGCGATGCCGGTGCCAACAGGCATCGGCCAGTGTTCGGTCACTGGACTTGGCCTAATAAGGCATTGCCGACTCGCTCGTGTGCGAGTAACCGCCTTATCCAGAATGACAAGTATGACGTCATCCAAACGGTTGCCAAACGGAATAATCATGAGCTCACATGGGAATGACAGCTCATACACGAGGTCGTTACTGGCCTTATCCGCTACGTCAGATGACGTCAGCCGATGCGTGCCAAGCACATGGACGCACTTGGGGAGCAAGTAAAAGGAGTTCTATAAAAGGGAAGCAAGATCAACTAAAGAGGTACATGCTCTCCTACACTTAAAACCGTAGCCCTTTCCTACTTGCTCTGTACTTTCTCATCCGTACATTGGAGGACCATCCCGGAGTCCTTCCGGTGTGGTTCTTTAGCCGTGCTGGCTTGTGCAGGTTATGTGAAGATGCTAGGCTCGAACCATCTAACCCAAACACTCGAGAGGTGCTCCAACTGGTGAATCAGAGCCCCACACAATCCCATGCCTAATCGGGCCAATCAAATGGGCCATAAGAGTACAACAGTAAAACAATATAGTGACATACAATGAACTGCAGCATAAAACAATTTGTCTATCCCCCTTATATCTGAACTAGTACTTATCAACTTGTCAACTCCCATTAAGAATAGTCGTACTTCAACGAAAATTTGCACTACTAGTCTTTCATTCAGATAAAAACTTTAAAAAAAAAAAATTGTTTTCTTTTACAAGTGTCCGAGCCAGCTAACACGCACCTCAACTAATCTTGGGCCAGCTTTCACGACATGAATCAAACAATGGGTATGCAACAAGCAAGTGGCAACTGGTCTTAAAATCCGCACGAAATCCTATGGTTGATGTTCTCACCCCAACAGTTTGAAAGCAAAGCATAACAGAAGAATAAATACTAACCAATGGGTAGTCAACAGAGTAATTTACTGCTAACGGAAATATGTGAAAACATACCCTTGCCATGCGCCCCATTTTGTTTTACTTTGAGTCCAGTGCATCCTCTGGTTGTTATAAGCTGGTCGAAGTATTCCTGGGTTTTACAAAAAGGAAAAAATTGAAAAGCTCCCTCGGCAAGATATATGCATAGTTCTGTACCAGAGAGAGAGAGAGAGAGATTGCCTGAGCTTGAGCAGAGGGAGGAGGTTGAAGAAGAGCGGAGATTTCGTCAGCGAAGTAGGCGTCGATTGGGCAAAACACAGTGTCCATTAGGAACTCCGGAAAGTTTCAGCGTGTGCAATTGTTGGTCTCCTGCGCCTCTCTCTAAAAGCCCAGTCTGTCTGGGGTTTCTTTTGGGTTCAAATTTTTGCTAGTTTTTTTTAAAGAAATTAGTCTGACAATAAAATTCTAAAAAGAAATTTTATTTTCTAAATTTCTTGCATATTTTCCATTTTTGTCCAAAACTTTTGACAAAATACTTAAAAAATTCTCACTAAACATCTCTCTTTTATCTGCGGCAAACATCAATATGTAATTGATACTATTTCTTGGTTTTAGTGACCCTTTTTTTTTGTTAAAATTTTTGAGATTAATCATCCCTTAGTACGATAGAGTTTTATAAAGTATGAAATCATAAACCGAAATTTCGAAAATTCTGAAAAGACTGAATGAAAAAATAATGAACAAATATTTAGTGCATTTTTGGTTGGTTCAGTCAAAGCTAGCCCTGGGATAAGCCTCACAAGACCTCGGTTTTGGACAACTCCCGCTATGGGGAAACGAAAAATAAAATAAACTTTGTAAATTCAATAAAAAAAAAATTAGAAGCCCCCCCCCCCAAAAAAGGGCAACCCTCGCCATGGGAAAGTTGTTCTTTTTGAATCAAATTGTGCTAATAAAAAGCAGTACAACCGAAGTTATATTTACGTTATGATTTTTTTTTTGTAATTCAAGCTAAAAACACAATATGTAACCTTGATTTTTGCTTCTTTTTTTTTTTTACATGTCCGTATTTTTTTTATTTTTATGACTAATAAGTAGATAGTCAAGCTTGGGGTCGCCGGTCGGGTTTGGGTAGCCCAACCATTGGGACCAGCACTAGGTTTAGTTCATGATTTTTATTCAAGGAATGATCTATCCAAAACGTTTAGTACATATCTAACAAAATTAGAAGGGCGAAGCGAGATAGGTAGGCTACCGCAAGGAAGACAAGAGCAGGCAAGTTCTGTGCATTTTTTCCTCATCGGATCAGACCGGTTCTGTTCATTTGATTTAAGAAAGTTTTTCCCTCTTTTTTTCACCACTCTCTCTCTCTCAAGTCTCTAACACATGAAAATTATTCATTGCCCTAGGGGTAAGAACACGACAACATGTGGTGCCCCAACCCCTATCTCTACCACACATTTGTGTAGACCCCACCACAAAGTGTGTGGAGTCCACACAAATTTGTATAGTGAAAAGAGAAGTTGGGCCACCACGAGTCCTTGCCCCAAGGGCACAACATGTCACCCTCCCCAACCTCCATCACGCACCATCATGACAACCATGTAACTGCACTGGCACCACCCGAATCAAAATCCTTGTATTGTACTGATTCTTGACCAGGCAATGAAATCCTAGTAATCAAACAGCGAAAGAATGGCCGATCAAAAAAAAGAAAAAAAAAAACAGGGAAAGAATGGTTAGCATCACTAACACTAATCACTCGATAAGGATAATCATCAGATTGCAGCCTGAACAACTTTGCAGGAACTGGTCATGAGGTCCAAAATATTACAAGTTCTTTGGTCCAAATACAATCAAAAGAACACAATACAATCAAAAGAAATACAACACAAGGCGATTCCGGCACTAGAACTTAATTTTGTAGGTATCTCGACCATAAGCAATGGACTCTGACAAATTTCTAACTTTCCAAGAGAAGACAAATCATCAAAATATCATGCTTAAATTGCCTACATATAGATATATATTTAACTAGGATGAAGCCGTTCAAAAAAAAATAAAATTAACTGGGATGAAATCCAGACAACCATCTTTAACAGTTAATGTTGGTTAAATGTAAGATAATCTATTTCACAAAGCCGAAGATGGAACTTTTTTGCTTCGTTTCTTGAACTGGGAGCTTTTTTGCTTGAAATAGCGAAGTATTGCACGTTCAGCGTCTCATCCAAGAATCAGCACCAGTTAAATAACACACAGAACATTGAGCTGGACATTAGGTGTGAACATTTTTTCAACCCAAAGAAAAAACAAACAATACCATTTGTTCACAAAAGATACCTACATCCTTTAAAGGTTTTTTGTGTCAAACACATCCAAAGAACTGCTCCAAGGATGGCGAGCTGAAAACATTAGCAGCAACTCGCTCAGGTTTGATGGGTGAAATGTGAAGTTGATATTTGATGAACCTCTGCAATAGGTCAACAAAAGAGCAAGAGAAAAAGTCAGCGGCCACCATAATATGTAGCAAACTAAATATTGGCGGACTCCCTATGGGCATCTACAGAATGTGGGTTCTTGAAATAGTACAAATACAAAATGTAAAACATCAATGTGATCTCTTCCACATGGGTTGACAAGCATCGTATAAATCAAATCTCGATAATTCCACAACCGACATGGTACAAACAGGGATACCACATACTACCTACATCCACAATTCCACACATTGCCTCTACGTAAACAAGGAACTCTTCATGGAAAGAATACAATGACATTTACCAGAGTCCCTTCACATCAATGAAAATCTTGCCATTAAATTGAAACTGGTGGAGGAATTTTGCAAACTCAAAATTTACTGTTTGACATTTCAATGCTAACACTGTCGTACAAAGTTGATCAAACAATTAGGCAGTAATAGAGTTACATTTCACTTTCATGTTTACCTCCTCTTATCTTTTCCCTTTTCCTTGGGATGTAGGGTTCTATCTGCAAGGAATCATTGTCACATTTTGTGCAATATGTCTCCTTGATCATGATTTATCAAAAAAAACTATCCCCTTATATATGAAGAGAAAAATATCAACTTGATCATGGTGTTTTGATGTTCTCTACGAAAAGCGGAAGGTGTTTCGTTAGGTACTACATTCTTTGAATTTTGTAGTCAAGATTTCTTCTCATTATTTATCTAATTAGTATGTTGAAACTTGAATCTGTATGATTCAAGAAATAATAGGCAGTTTAATAACTGCACTGTAAGAGAATTTGCAATTTACCGCTAGCTGCGAGACGATTTCGAAACTTGAGTCAATATGCCAATCTGGCTCCAGTTGCCTAACGAAAGATGTCCGGCCATTCTCTATGCTACAAAAGAGAACCTGGGGATGCATTGGGTAAGTGATAAGACAATATATATAGCGAAAAAAGAGAGGAAAAAATGCATATGTACAAAAAAATAAATGCTAAGTTCCTCGTACCAGCTACCCTATTCATTCAACCCAGCATCAATCTACCAGGGTTTTCTAACGAGGAGAAGAACTTATCAATTAAATGAGGATTCAACAGAGAGTGTCGGGATCTTATATCTCAAACTTCTAACTACGAGAACACAAACTTACAATCACAACACAATTTATCTTATGATTTTTCGCCCTATCTGAAGAGTGACTAACAAGTTAGACTTCCTTTTCAAAAAAATTTGGAAAAGCTCAACAAAAACCGAAGACTACAATTTTAAACAGATCATAATTTATAGCGTCAGAAGAGGAGCAGCAAATCTTATTTGAAGCATGCAATCTATCACTGTATTACCACCATGTTCCTTGTCCATACTCTCTTAGCAACCGGGATAAATGTGAAGAGGTGATACAAAGCACATGCACAGTGAGGAGTCTGAGGACTAAGGAGTGCTATTGCAAGACTCAACTATTCTCCTCTAAGAAGCATGGAGACGGACATGGCACACGACGCAAAACGACATGGACAAATGTGCACCAAAATTCGACAGAAAATTAGGACATGGACCTGTTAGGCATAAGTTGAATATAAGTATATTTGTACACAGATTTAAAATATGACCTTTCGCTTTTATATTGGCAATTGGAATAGATACATTACCAAAGATAGATATTTTACATATATCAAATTCCTATCTAAGGAATACTGGTTATATCAGATTAAGAATGTCATAATCAATATTAACATCATAATGATGTTAAAACAACGAAGTCCCCTAAATAAGTATTTAAGACTTGGCATCCACACCTGCTTTTAGGTATTGCAGTTTGACCTCCTAAGGTGTCCAGAGCTTGTCCTAATTAGTCCCCTGACCAAAAAGTATACTTCATCTCAAAATTCTAGTCCCTTTTGGCAGTACCAACTTTTAAGGGAACATGCATTTAATGCACTCATACTCAAATCAAAAGGTATTCCAACACTGCCCTTTTTATCCCACCCTTTTAAAAGTATTTATAACCATTTAAGGAATGATGTTGGAAGGTTAAGAAGTTTTATTCTCGGACTTTCCAAATTGAACATGCATTTTGAGATATCCCAAATTAGAAAGATGGACTGACGGAATGACAAATAATGTCAATATAGGATACATAGGGTAGGGGTGTAAACGAGCCGAGCCGAGCTTCGTAGTGTTCAAGCTTGGCTCGTTTGCTAAACGAGCCTAAAACTCGAGCTCGAGCTCGGCTCGTTACAAACGAGCTGAGCTTGGCTAATTTACTTAACAAGCCCCTTTAAACGAGCTGAGCTTTTGCAAGCCGAGCCGAGCTCAATTACTAAACGGGTCGAGCTGAGCCATGAGCTACTCGTGAGCAACTCAGTTCGTTTGTAGCCCTACACAGTGGGGCGTTCATTATTATTTTATAATCTTCTATAATAAAATATATGATCAATCATACACTAGACAATGCCTATGTCTAACATTTATTTAATAGAGATATGATCTGACCAAACGTTTTCTCGGCAGCTATGGCAGGCCACCTTTACTTTCGGTCTCTGCAGGCCTAGGACTCATCCAAACATATCCTATTGGTCAAGGTTGCATTAACAGATTGCTAAGGTACTACTTTTTACAAATCTTGGGAGTATCTGGAAGACAAGAATCTACACATTTTCAGTGCTCGTAACTGTAATTTCCAAGAGTCAAAGGTGGTTAGTTTTTTAGGGCTAAGACTTCATGTTTTGGCAGAGCTTTATCTTGCTTCATTTGTCTTAGCTTTATCTGAACCTCAATTTACAGAGTCAATTAAAATGCTTTACCCAAGGGTATTTGGCACCATTGAGAGGGTTTGAATTCATGCAAATTAACATTCAAGGTACAATTGTATTCAGAACTATAGGGTCAATTGGGGATTAGCTACTACCCAAACTAGATCAACGGTAAGTTCTACTCCATTGAAAGAGCTGGAATAGCCTTTCCTGTATGAGAGGAACAACTTCACACAAATATATCCTATGCCAACATCGCTTGTATCATTGGCAATCAGTAGTCAAGAAATTATAATTTCCGGCATGTCACTTGATAATGGAAGAGGAAAAATGACTCTAAACCAAGCTAAGAAATATCACATCTCCAACGATATTAATTGGAAATATGAACGGTAATATTCCAAAATACTACTAGAAATCAATACAAAAATTACCTTATCTTTGACCAAGCCACCAGATGTAAAAACCCCAGCATCTTCTAAAGCAAGGAGAACGTTTCTCTGCATGAAAATGTGTTATCCGTGAAAACAAGGATTTTTTTATTGCAATTGACGGGTATGGACCAAATGAAAATCACAACAAAGAACTGGTGCAAAAATTAAATTACGTCAAGCTGCTAATGGTGAAAAAAGGATCCATGTAGCCGAACATAACATGCTAGGGGATGAGCTTAATTTGGTTTGGTTTGCCAATGGTATGAGCATGCAGCATAGACTAAGAAATCATCAAGCAGGCTATGCTACCAAAAGGCAATGCTTATCGACGTACGGATGAGGCAGGCTATGCTTGATGAATTACCCTCCAAATGCTAGATGCAATAGCAAATTTGTTGTATAGCCATAAATATGTCTAAGCTTGACATTTACATGACTTCAATACAAAGTATGAACAAGACTCCCACTATGACACCCTAGAATTCATCCACAAGAAATGAAATGTAAACACACCAATCGTTTTGAGCATTTGATGTCATATTCACTTCTCCTACGAATTCAAACTAATCGGGAAATTGTTGACTGCAATCGAGTGACCAAGAAGTCAGCCAAACAAATTACAGTACATAGTGAGAAAAGAGGATGATTAAAAAGAATGTGGCAATGTGCGCATCAACTATTTCCAGAGGAATACATGCACGGCTTGCTCGGGCACGATAAAGCATGTCATACAACACATATCAGCAATACGAAAAAAACAATGACTAATAGACAAAATGAACAAGAAGACAGTTTTAACTCACTTCACTTTCATCATCCAGAACTCTTTCCATGAGATAAAGATCACAGAATTTTGTAATCTCCAGCAGTACTTCCAGCACAGATGATCTCACAGTCGCTTGTTTCTGCCAAGAACAAGATAACCACAATGTCAATCATTTGTAATTCATGCAGCAACATTATTTTACAGAGGATGTCACACCTGAAGCTCCTCTGGACTAGTTTCCTCAAGGATTACACCAAGCAACCGGCATGTTACCTAGAATCAAAATTAAACCAAAAGTGATTCATAAGTCGTACAATTGAAATACGTTCATATAGAGGAGCCTTCCTCAATTGAGAAATTAGATAATACTTCAGGAAATAACACTTGAACCAACAAAGGCGAGTCCAAATAATAACCAAGAACACTTTGATTTCAGAAAAGGATAGCATTGTAAAGATTTAGTACTCCAAAATTTTCATCCAGGAATCTCAATTCCAAATATGCTTTTTGTACTATTAAACTTTGTAAACCAGCAGTAACAAATGCTTGAACACCTAAGAAGCACTGAAACATCTAAGAGTGGGGTGTGTCTTGTGACTCCTGTCGTTAACCAAAACGACACAAATCGGACATTCTCAAGATATGTCAGACAACCGTCTGAATTACTCAAACCAAATTTTTACTTTTTGAGAGCCAGATACACATTGAACACTTGAGGGACACACATGGCACTTAGACATAGACCAAAACGGGACAACAGTTTGAAAAAACAAGTTACTATGATAAAGTAAGAGACATGGAGATTTGTTAGTATTCAACACTTGTCCTTCAGGCTTTAGTTGTAGGAAATAGGAATGTTGTGTTAAGACTTAAGATGTTATATGCCACCTTGGTTGAACAATTTTTCCTGAAATAGATGAAACACAACTTTTGTGCATAAAATATAAATGATTCCATCATGGAAAGTGTGATAAGTTGCACTTTGTAGTTTTTATAAACACACTTGTCTATCGTCATAGCCACAAACATATATCAAGGGAAAATCCATAAAATTCATATTTTCGTCATGGCCTTAGCATGTGATGTCCTTTACTTATTTTAGATTGTCATGTTGGTATGTCCATGTCATGTCCTTCTGGGATCAAGTGACTCTGTGTGTGCTTGAACATCTTTCACTCCAAAAAATACAAGGAATTAAAGGATAACATTTTACATTTCTGACTTGAGAATATAACAATGATGTTGAATATAATTTGCCATAATGAACTGAACTTATCCAAACTCATCAAACTTCTAGCATCATTTGAAAACGATCAATTTAGTAGGAAAACTGAGTACTGAGATCATTGACTCGCGCGATATGTCAGGTTCATACTCAAGCCAAGAAAACTGAAATAATGTGATCTCATAAAAGAATTCACACTCTAGTGGTTGAGAAAAGTATCAAACTTCCACTTACAAAAAGAACCAGATCCATAACAAAAATGATTTGGACAGTAGAAGTATAACATCATATTCAATAAACAAGCTATCTTTACAAAGTAACAACATTACAAGCAGAACTAAACATGCAGGGCATGCAACAAATAATGGTACACGTGCACAAACAAATTACCTTCCTTCCATCAATCAGCTTCTGTCTAACTACTTGTCCTAAAGTTGGCTGCAGGGGAGAAGAAGACAGTTAAACACGAGTTAAATAACTGTCAAGCAATTTACAACTCAAATGTGAATAGAAACAAGTAACCTTTATGGGCTGGAACAACTCATCAATAACATTGTGTACTCTTGAATCTTCTGCAGATGTAAAATTTGCATTTGAATAAGTACTTAAGCCAGAACTACTAGGAATAGGAGTCTGACGTTCGGGTTGCCTTCTTTGAGGTCCACTAGGTGTTCTCAAAAGATTCCAGGTAAAGAGTATTGCAAGGGCAAGTCCTACTAAAGCCACAATAGATTGTGAATCCTGCAACCAATTGCAAAGAAGTAAAAAGCATCATAATGAAGCAAATGCAGACTATCCACAACTAGAATAAGTTGCATCATCTATGCATGGCTATTTACTTCCTAACAATACGTTTTCAATACTGTACACTGAAAAGGTTAGGATCCATAGGGCAAATGTGGTAGAATTTGTGTAGCTAACTTAGTGTTTGGCAGCCAATTATTTTTTCGATTTTGGATTTTGGATTGTTGATTGTTGATTATTTGTTTAGATTATAACCAGAATTTGTGGAAGTGTTTGGATGATAATGGGCTGCATTCGGCTCTAACGTTTGTCTCAATCTAGATTCTAGAACAACAAAAGAACTTAACTGTTGTGAGTTACGCTGGCCAAAGTCAAAAGTAGAATTTTTGAACAGAAAGTCAAAAGTAGAATTTACTCATAGAAATAAGAATAGATATGGCCTTAAAAAAGACCATTATGGAAACTGGATCACTGTTATAGGAGTAACTTTAAAAATGGACATGTCATGGATGATTTCATGGTTCATGCCGATGTTTGGCCGCCTTATGTGCAAATTGATGGTTGCTATTTGAAGACAGGTCTTCTGTTTCGTGGTCAGTGGTGAAACTTCCAAGTGTGGGTATGCGGAAGGACCGCACGACGTCGCACTTACCCCTGGACCCATAACCCTTCATAGGACAAGGGAGTCCTTTATGAACCATATCCTTCCTCATTCCAAACAAGTACCTCTGGCTTCATGCCCCTCCATGTCTCTACCCAAGGACTCCTCCATGAAGCCTTCACACTACTACTAATACTCTTCTCATGAAATCTCTTAGGGGCCGTTCCACTTTCTCCAAAAAAGAACTTTTTGAAAAATAAGGTAATTTCAAGGTCAAAAATCATGTGTTTACGCAAATAATTTTCCTATCAATATGGATCTTATTTGATAGATCTCATTGAGATCTTTTAAACGGTACCAAAAAAATTGAAAAATTATATTTTATTTTCGTTATATTTGAGTTTGAAATTACCTTCTTTTTCAAAAAGAAGGTTTTGGGAGAATGCGGAACGGGGCCTTATTTACCTAAACACGGCTCCATTGAGCCTGGCAACTCCAAAACTGACAACAGCCCAGGTAGGAGCAAGGTCTAGGTATCTTGCTCAGGACCAAATGACACGGGTGGTTTAGAGGCTAGAGCAAAAGGATTGTCAAGACTCATCCTCCAGAAGGGGAGCCCCACATTGACCGGTCATAGATAGAGAGGGACCAGGGGGGGGGGGTGGGTGTTGTGGGGTTGGCCAACATCTAATGCCTTTGAAAATATATCACAAACATCACTTGTCATCTAGGAGTCCATATCATACCCACCGTCAGACTAAGTTCTATGATGCGGGTCTCCACATATCACTTAAATTACGTCCTTGGAACTCATGAGACAGAGCTCAAGTTTCGCATGTAGTACTCAAAGAAGAGCCTTGTCAATGACCATTCTGCCCACAAATGAGGATAAAGCTTGACATCCGACTTCCTTCCTATCCAAGGTTTCTAGACTGCATAAAGATGGCTAGAAATGATAAGAAACAACTGCGCTAAACGGGAGAGGCGTTCTCTCAAGTTCAACTAGAAAAAGTGCTACTACTACGAGGGACCATAATGAACTCGGGCGTAAAAATTCTAAGTTATTGTCCAAATGGAGTAAGTATGAATAACGATTTGTTTTTCTCCATCGTGGTATGTATTTTGTGTGTAATTCACTAAAACATGTGGTCTCAGCTGCAACATTTCAATCAGTAGCCAACCTGAAAATGATAAGAAGGAGCCTTGTTTGCTTATTCTTTTCTAGTTTGTTTACTTTTCCAGGTTAAAATTTGACTTAGAAAAACAATTAACACGCCTCCCCTTCGGTTCCAGTATGTCAGGGCCAATCAGTTGAAAACATTAATTCAGGAACATCAAACACAAAGTTCCAGCCTTCAATTCCTTCCCAATTTCTCATAAATTTTACTTCCCTTGGTTCACACGCTATTCTGTTTCATTAGCACGTAATACCAATGCATTAGTGAAATTCACTTTGACACCAGAAATCACTCAGATCCGCGATACAACCAATACAACATTTATATAGATACAAAATGCGTACGTAAAATTGAAGAGAGAGAGAGAGAGAGAGAGAGAGGAACGAACGAGACTGTCGAGGGAGAGAGAGGAGAAACTGGAGAGCTTGATATTGAGGTAATCAGCAATTCGCTTGACCAGCTGTACTAAATCTTCCTTGGAGTAATCAGCCATGGCCGAAAGAAGTAATCAGTCTTAGATCTTGCCGTCGACCGACGGGGAGAGAAAGAGAGAGAGAGAGAGAGAGAGAGAGAGAGAGAGAATTTGTCTTTGTCTTTGTACGTTCTTTTTGGTCGTGTTTCGGCAACGAGGGAAAGTCGAGGGTATATCGGATGGAGGTGTATCGCGCAGTCTAAAAATCAACGATTCGGGTATAAAAAATTAAATACTCTTTATTGATCGAAGCTTCCTACGAAAATTCTACTTCTAGGGGGCTCGAGATCTTCTGTCCCCGTATGCTGTCCCCATCTTTTGTTCTCATCTTCCTCGTGCTGCCACGTGTTCTACTTTAATCTCAACCTTCCGATGAACCCCTCTCTCACTCTTCGCCCCCCTAGCAAACCTGTAATCTCCCGCTTTGCCACTCATCATGGGCTAATTTCCACGATACTGTCACCCTTCCTCAACGTCACAATTTACTGCACCAGAGCATTAATTTCATTGATCATAAATAACACCATTTCCTTTCTCGTCTTTTTTTTTTCCACAAGTTTCAACTTTACCGTTCCCTGATTTCACACAAACTTCACGTGAAGAATTTTCAACACCAAATACCTATTTCGGCCTTCCCCCACCCCCGCATCGCCTTCGTTGTCGAATTCAAAGTTAATCCAACTACACCCAGTTCCTTTTTTAACTACGAGATGGAACATGAAGAAAAAGCCCCCGAAGCCGTTGATTTGATTTCTCAGCAAACATCGCATTTGCCGTTGTTGTGGCGTTCAATGGAGAAATCGAGGTGATTTAATTTCGTGGCTGGAAGCTGGTGATGTCGTGGAAGTTGGTTGGAGATGGACTACAGAGAAAGAGAGGGGTTTAGTTCAATGGAGGGTTGAGATTAAAGTAGGACACGTGGCAGCATGAGGGAGATGGGGACAGTATATGTGGATAGAGGATCTCAAGCCCCCTTCTAGAGTTACGAATTGACAAAATTTGAGCACACTACTTAAGTCGGGTTGGTTGGTGGGTCTGTTTTTAACGTAATTGACTAGGTTTGAATCTTGGGATTAGACTACAAGAAATTAATTTCTTATGAACTCCCTAGCCACAGCGTAGGTGGTCTGTCTTTGACAACCAGTAAAAGGATTAGTTGAGATGCGCATAAGTTGATCCGGACACCTTTGATCATTGAAAAAAAAACCAGACAAAATCTGTCCATGTTTGCAGTCTTTCTTTTTAAGTTTTTAATCATGATGTTTGCATGTCACCCACTTGCTTTATAATAATAGTGGTTCTATACAGTCTCTTTTTTTTATTTTTATAATTGGATTGTTTGGGTAGTTTACATGCACTTTGATTAATTTTATAATACCGTTCCACGCAATTAATTAAAGTCGAGTCCCAGTCCCGTATGAACAAGCCCAAAGAGTTTGATAGCACTTGGAAAGTTTTAACTTTTAAACTTAATAACCGTTCAATTTGGTACCATCGGATGTGATCGGCTTCTACACTCCAGTTCCGCTTTTAGACCCCAAACATTACCGGATACAATACGAGGGGATTGAGGGAGGCTTGGGCGGAATTCTCGAATTCAGGAGGGAATTTTTTTTTTCTTGAGTTCGAGTTAACCGTTGGAGACATTGGATACGGTAGGCTAATTTCTCTTCATTCCTAGCAAAAAAGTGGTGAACTCATTTCCCCGCAATTAAGATGTTACCCGGAACAGCTCGTAGGATGGAGATAGTGAACTTTACGGATGCTCGAAGCAAGGCTTTGTACATGGAAATCACACTGTATGAGGTTGATGCCTGCATAATTATAGAAGGTTGAGATCAATGCGCCAAAGAGCATAATTTGTAAGCTATGGATGTGATCAAGTTTCCGGTTCAGCTGTCACACAGGAAATACTTCCTTATCGAATATGTGAGAAATAAGGAAAGTGGGTCTGATCCGAGTCAATAGTATTAAGAGTCATCATTGACTCTCTAGAAGTCTCCGAATCCTCCCGAAATATTATTTTAGATTGCATTAAAATCGTCCACACTGCTTCGGAATGTTACAGACTCCACTAGAAGGTTCTGGATCTTAATGGAATTAATGTCTCTGATTATGCTAGAATTTTTCAGATTCTACCAGATCTTCTAGACTATGATAGAATGGTTTAGGTCTCTCTAGAAACTCTTACAATTATTCTAGGGTGAAACTATTCTATAAAGTTCATTGGCTCCCTCTAGATAGGAGATGAGGGCTTCATATTGTGCAAGTGTGATGAGAGCACAAAGTGTAAGTGTGCAAGTGGGAGACACTCAAGAGTAAGTGTAACAGGGAGGGAGTGTAGGCATAAACTCCAGGGTGGGAGTGAAGTGCCAAGTGTGAGTATACTTGTGTAATCTTATATTGCTAGAACTACTTTTTCAACTTCTGAAACTAGTTATAATACTATTGAAACAGTGTTCTCATTGCTGAAACTGCTGAAGAAAGTGTAATTTGATGACTTTTTGGCAAGATGGAACCAGTCTTAATTTGACGGTAATCTTGGAATGCATGACATTTCTCTTATCTCCGATTGATCGGTAATGCAGACCTTTCATCCAGACAAGTATCGGCATCTCACGGAGGAAATTCCAAAACCCAACATAAGATCGTACTAATCAAACCCTTTTCAAATTATAATATTAACTTTGTACATTCGAGCATTCGATTCAAGCCCTGCAAGCCACGAAGCGAGAGCTGCTGCCAAAGCAATGGAAAAGCCCTATTTCAAAGATTTTCCATTTCTGCGCGGTTAGACACACGTAGTTGTGCTGTCAGTAAGAAGGGAGCTGGCACCTTTCGAAGCCCTTTCGTCGAGTTGGCGGTGGAGAAAGACTTGGCATTCAGGTGAGGCGCCCGGTGGTGATTAATAATATAGTCTGGTTATGCTTTTCGAAAACTACTTACAACAAGCAATGCGAATTCCTCTAATTATGCATATATGACTTTTAATTAACTTCGCAGATTTATGGAATGCCAATCACTGTTAGTTTGGGAATGGCGGCAAGGTATTTGAAGGCGGTAGGTCCAAAGGAAGACCCTCTAGCTCTTGTTCTATATTCACATCATTCTTTTACTCCCTGAATATTTACTCGAAAAGCGGGCTCTACCTTCACATCAAGTGCTCTGTTGTTTGTCACCCTTACCACATGGGAATTGAAATCACTCTTTTTCTGCCTTGGGCTACTTCAGGTATCCAAAATCAGTATCCAAAATCATAGTACTCAAGTACTGCCAATTTTGAACAATTTCACCCAAATTGTTTTCCACTATAATTGTATTGTGCTAACCAAAGTTCTTTTACACTTTTTTTGATAGGTCTCTATTCAGTTTTGAGGCCAGTCAAGGACTATAAGTATAGATATCTTTGGAGTTGGTTTCACCATCTCATAGGATACATGGTCCTCCCCTTGAGCTTCCCCAATATGGATAGGCTTCGACATTTGAAACATAAATTATCATGTATGCTGTTATCTCTAGGCAATGATACTGTCGACAAATATATCAGAAGTTCACAAGAAAGTCACACGAGATGGAAATTAATGGAGCAAATAAAGGCACTACAACCGGTACAAGAGAAGGTTCTAAAGTGTAGAAATTAATGGAGCAAATATATCATTGTTGTATTCTGTGGGATCTTATCTGATTCTCGTCACATAAAACCATGGCCGCCAATGTAAATACTCTCATTGTTGATCGTAGATTTGATTGAATAATGATGGGTCATGGAATGTGGTCTTCATAATGATGGTCATGGAATATGATCTTCATAACAAAGTCTGCATATTAATTTTAATGACTCCTATCTCATTGAGACAACCTGCTCCAAACAAAATTACAGTGCCAACGGACGGGTAAGAAAAGGTACCACGTGCATTGCACGTGGCAAAATCATTACTTCAATAAAAATGTATTAGTTTGGTTTGTCCAAACTCAACAAATTAAGTGTGTAGCGCAAGAAATGAACAAAGTTGCGTAGGCTCATATCGCCACCATTAAATTCATGCAACTATCAAGTATCATAATCTTCGAGAACTCAAAGCTTTTTAGATTAGTAACCATTTGATCAGGAAAGTAGCATGCACGAGCTCTCTGTTCTACGGACCCAGGGTGCTGTAGTGCACCCGCCGCACTACACGTGTAGTGCGGCCAATCCGGTCATCCATCTTGGCAATGAACGACTCGGATTTTCATCCAAATAATGGACGGGTAGGATTTGTAAAAGCTCGGATTATATCCAACCATTCATTGTCAAGATCGATGGCCCGTGTACGCCCTACAGGGTGCCTTGCAAGACCTTACACTACAGAATTTCCCAATCTCTGTTCTAACTCCACCAATTTTTTGATTTACGCAACTCACATTCATATGAATCATATCATAACATGCAAAGGGCCAATAGCAATTCTTCTTGGTTCGTAGTACTTTTCCTTGCCTTGGCGAAAATCTCTCGAAAATCTAAAGACTGAAGTATAAGATGCCGGTGAATACAGCTCAGTTGCCATAGCCTCTGCGTTAAGCTGTTTCAGTTGGTCTTTTAGTTCCTTTGAAGTTTTCTCTGGCATATTTGTAATAGTCAATAAAAGCAACCAATTAGTCAACAAGACTACTAATGGAGAAAAGGAAAGGATTAGAAACTGCGGGGAGGTCGAGTCACGCGGAACGGGCTCTCTTTAAGAATGATACACCCTCTTCTGCCCTGAGTTGGATGACGCTCTTTTCCCAAGATACAATGACCTTCAAGTCCGTTTCTTTTTTCTCTGCCTCTAGTAAAATCTCCATACATGCGTACGTATATAATTGCCTATGTGGTATGGATGATGTTAAATATCAGAATGGGTGCCTATTAATGACTTTGGTGAAAGGATTTATGCATGCAATCTGATAATGTGTTGAATTCGCCTAATTAGATAATCCATAACAAAAAGTATCCAAGTGATCAAATAGAATATATGACAAAATTTAATGCATGAGACAAAATCACATATGGAATATTATGTAATTTATAAATTACTATTTATAAAAATCCCCACACAATTTAAAATTTTATAACGCGAGAATGTGTTATTTATTATTCCAAGGGAATTAAGTTTTTCTTCATTGGATCGAGTTGTACATTTCACAATGAGAGTAGAATAATATTGAAGATTTTCCTTCCTTTTTCTGTATTTTTCCTTTTACAGTTAACATGATCATTACCTTAAACAAATCAAAATGCAAAAATCAGATCATCCCATTAGACCACAAGGAGCGAAAGAAAAAAAAAAAAACAGAGTAAAAGAAAAGAAGTAAATGAAATCAAGTTATATTTCTGCCATTTGAGGAGGTGAAGAACTTTGTGTATCTTCCAATTCCACTGATATTTCGGCCTCATCGCCAACACCATTAGACGTTATTGGCCTTTCAACCTTCTGGGCTGTGACATTGTTATTCCACAACATCTCCTTCTCCAAATGCAGGCAATAGCTCTCGAAAACCCGAGAGCTGACTGTAACTCCGAAATCCAACAAGAAGAGCAACTCCAATTCCAGCTTGTTCAGTTCAACGTTTGTTATTCCCCCGACTCGCGCATAGAATGCGTTGTTATAATGCCTAGCATAGTTCACCAAAAAAAACAAAGGGTTATCACTACCCAAATTCAGTTCCAAAACAGATTGGATTAAAAAAAAAAAAGGGTGTACGGTGTGCCCTTCGTATTTTGAGCCACAAAATTTCATAAGAATAAGTCATAAAATTCGTATTTTGAACCACAAAAAATCATAAATAACACCACAAAAATTCGTAAAAGAGGACCACAAAATTCGTAACCTAGAGCCGTCTTTTTTACCACAATATTCGTAAAAGGAAGCTACAAAATTCGTAAGGGTGTACCGTACACACTTTCATAAAAAGCCAAAAAAACTCATAAATTATGCCAAAAAACTCATAAAAATGAGCCACAAAGATTGTAAAGGTGGTGTGTATCGTAGATTTTTCCGTAATGAATATATAGAAAATATTGAACAGAACCCAATTGGAGGAACAAGAGGAGTTGTTATCCAACACCAACCACACACGTTCAGCTATAAAAACATCAACCACGTTGGCAACAAGTCACCTGTACCTTTTAAATTCTCGTCCTGAGCCATTGAGAAATGATCAGACATCACGATTGTTTCAAACGAAAGGAATAATGCTGAACACAATCTCCCTTGGCAATATCTATCAAAATGTCTTGATATATTGCTTTGGAAAAGTTTTGTAATTATTGTTTGTCTATTATGTGTGTTTATTTTGTAAATGAATATATGTTTGTCTAAAATTGTAAAATATGCTTAAGCTTGTCTAAAGTCACAAGATATGCATGTAATTTACCTCCTTCGTACCTTCGTTTTTGTGCAACTTTAGCACTAGAATTGCACAAAAATCTATTTTCTATGTAATTTGGCGGCTAAAATTACACGAAAACATAGGTTGAAAAGGAATTTTTTGGTACACGCGATTTGCTTCCAACCACATTACTACACCCAAAATGATAAAAATTAAGAAACAGAACACCAATTACCATGAGAGAGGGAGAGAGAGAGAGAGAGAGAGAGAGAGAGAGAGATTACACATCATCGAGCATCTTAGAGGCCACCATGACGCTAGTCACAAGCAACCTATGCACGTTGAGGGAGACCACGAGCGACTCAGGGTGTCTATGCACCACCCGGTCTATATAAACGAACCCGACCACAAAACACGATGGGCTGCAATTGGTGAATTTATATATCCTCTCCAAGTACTTGGCTATGCTTATACTCGGCGCTCTCACCCCGTGGAACCCATTCAGTGTCTTCCCGGACCGAGCCGAGACTGACCCCAACCCATCCGCCGTGAGCTGGTCGTTGCGAGCCACCAGCTTTTCCAATACGAAGGATAAGATGGCGAGGACTCGGGGTGTGGGCTCAGCTTCGCTCAGCTCCGGTCGGCAGAGCTGGGTGTCGTCGCCGCCGGCTAACATCTACGGTAACATAGTTTTTGTGGTCTTAGAGGAAGTTGGTTTTTAAACGGAGGATATTGAGACATTTTGGTAGGCTAATTAATGAGTGAAAGGTTATCTGGAGTATCTGGTTTGGGGGAGGGTACAATGGGTGTGGGACACGTGTCGTTAGCCATAGTCAGAAGAAAACAAGATAAGATATTGGAATGTTAAGGCTATGTTTGGTAACACTGCCACTTTTCTGTTTCCTGTTTTCTATTTGCTGAAATTAGTTTTTACTTTTCCTAAAAAATAGTGAATAGAAAACATGTTTGTGTTAACTTGTTTTTTTTTTTAAAATCAATTTCTGAAACTAGTTTTTATTTTTTCCAAAATGGTCTTTCTTGCAATTTCTCCACTAGTTCTCAAACTATACAGGAGAGAGAGAGAGAGAGAGAATCATCCAAGCCTTTGCAATCATGTTAGAAACAAATTCCATACTCGATATTCTAAAAGAAATGGCCGGGTGGATAGATCAGGCATAGCCGGCTTAGAGAGGAAGCCGAAGAAGTCGTTGCTTTTGGCCCTCGATTTTTTAGCCCGAAGAGGGCTCCAAAAAATACAGTTTTTTAGTTTCAAACAATAAGAAGTTTCAATTGCCTTGCTTTGAGTAACATCTTTTTGGTCATGTGACAGCTTAGGCTCTTTGAATGCTTTAAAAACTGGGTTCAAATCTCCACCCCTTAGTTTTCCTTAACATTTCGCAAAAATTTGTTCAAAAATGAGGAGATAAATGGCCCCCCTATTGCAACTTTTGCTTCGGGCCCAAATATCTTTGAGCCGGCATTGAGTCCAGGTGATTGGGTTCTTCTTTCCTAGGCTGAAGTTATAGTATCAATTTTCATAAAATGATGGCTTCATAAGCCCAACGTATCCCTTCCGGCCTCCTCTCATCTCTAAGTTAAGAGAGTATATATATATATAGATGAAATACATGTGAAATTTTCTAATTCCAAAGTCGGTCATTTATTGACTATAAGGTTTTTCTCCTTCGATAAGTATCTTTTATTGACTATAAGAAGGAGGGAGGGAGGGAGCGGGAGAGAGAGAGAGTATCTTCAATGGCCTGGGTTTGAGAGAGAGAGAGGAAGATGAAATGAAAAAAGACCTCCAATGAATTGTAGCGGAGTAGCCTGTTTTTTGTTTATGAAAATAGTGAAAGTTAAGTTTTGTTACTTTCTCAAATTATAAAAATAGTGAAAGTGATTTCCAGAATTTGAAAGTGGAAGTAGTGCACCAAACAAACTTTCAAAGTTAACTTTTGAAAATTTTGAAAATGAAAACAGAAAACAGAAAATAGAATGGCTACCAAACATGACCTAAATACCACGTAGATAATTTTGAAAGGAATATGCATTTGATTCAGTGGAGTCATTAGTATTGGGTCAGTTGGAGATTGACTCTTGACAACGTTTGGAGGCTCTTTTCCCTTTTTAATCTTGATTGAAATGGAGATTTCCATTTCTTTTCCCTTAGAAAACACGTAGATAGATCCTTTGTATGGGGAAATCACTTTCTTTTGGTGCTCCTAGCGTGAATGTGTGATGATGTCATTGAAGCACCACGTGACAATACTCTAGCAATACTTTTTAGCAGCCGCTTGAAACCCGCTCAAAAGGAGCATATCCACATTAAGAATAGAGCATTGAACTTGAGCCTAGCGATGAATTTTAGTGTGAGTAATGTAAATCTGCATCCATGGTTTAGGAGCCCGTTTGAGCAGCCCAAATCTATCCAAATGTCGTTTGCAAGGAATGTAAAGCTCACAACCATACATAATATGGTATTTAATTTGTTAAATTCCAATTTCGTTTTGGACGCTTCACATTTGTAATAGAATTTGGATGAACGGGTTTTAGATTTTAAAAAACACGTTTTACAAAAATATTATCAAAAAGACTTAAAATTTGGATCGGGCAGTCGCCCGGATACACCCGTCAGTCCGTCCTTGAGGCCATGAACCCAACCCGTCATATTAACAATCTTTCATAGAGCTTTTTTTGACCATATCTCTTAAATAGACAAAATCAAGAAATTTAAAAAGAAGGCAATCCACATCCACGTAGGATACTACAAGGATGAGGAGAACTCTGCAACTGACCGGCATAATAGAGCCCCACATGTCCTATAAGGAAGAGATGATAGTTTGTAGGCAAAGAAAGAGAGAGAGAGAAGGAAACGTTCAAAAACAAATTACCCTCTTTGCATATGTGGAAGGAAACCGTCCACCTCATCGATCGCGTAAGATTATTCAGTGCTTCTGGAGCATCGGTTACCACCTACAATTTTGTTCGGAGTCGGTCGCACAGTGTACGAAGCTCACACAAACGCATGCTGAAAAGTGAGTCCTCATGCATGCTGAGGAGCACTGAAGATGTTCTCACTCAAGTGTACGTATTCTGCATCTACAAGTCACCACGTGGCGAAAACCCATTGCCTCAATATATAGCTTCTGCTCCACCGTCTACTGAGACTCCCCCACCAATGTCTCAACCACAACAGAAAAACGTGTGTTTAAGTGTTTCTCTCTTGCATTAGCGTTATTTCCCACATTTCCCACGTTTTCTATTCAGTTCTGTCAACCAGCTCTGCACTGTTTTGCATCAATGGATTTTTTGTTCCTGGATTTGGGTTAATTTCTCTCTGCCTTCTCTTGTTTTCCTAATAATTCTTCGGCGGGGATTCGGTGTTTTCTTCCCAGGACATTAGTAACTAAGTTCTGTTTTTTCGTCCTTCCGATTCATGGGTGTTCTTCTAAAGTTTCTGTTGATTTGTTTGATTAGGCTACATTAGTTGTTTAGGATCCGAACAAATAAACCCGAATCCCCGCCACGAGTCTTTATGTTGTTAGTTCGGGGAGAATAAACTTGATTTAAGACTAGGATAGGTAGTATGGAGCCTTTATGTCAGTTTTGTGGGGTGGTGAGGGCAGTAGTTTATTGCAAACCGGATTCAGCCAGGCTTTGCTTGCGATGCGACAGTTGCGTTCACTCTGCCAACTACTTGGCACGCAGGCACTCCCGTTCGCTCATATGCGACAAGTGCAATTCGCAGCCTGCGATAGTGCGCTGCATGGACGAGAAAATCTCTCTGTGCCAGAGTTGTGACTGGAGCAATGGAAATGGGTGTTCTGGGTTGGGACATTCGCGCCAGACGTTGAGTTGTTATTCGGGATGTCCGTCCCTGGCTGAATTCTCAAGGATTTGGGCTTCTGTTCTTGATGTGCCGCCTTCGTCCTCTGTTGGTGGCGGTGTCTGTGGAGGTTGGGGTCCCATGACTAGTGCACTGCCTATGAATGAGATTGTTGGCAACGAGAATTCGGTTGGTTTGGTAGCAAGCAAGTTGAATGAGTTAGAAAATCGGTGTGCCAAATTCGAACCTTGGATCGGTCCTTCTTCTTTGATCACACCCAACCTCAATTTCTTGCCCCAGTATAGTAAAGATCAAACAGGTCTCTTCCCAGAAGGATCAAACCTGACTAAGGTGATATCTCTTAAATATTGTACCAGTTTTTGTCATTTTCATGGTAAATGGGATAGGGGGGGATCCAACTCGTACCCGTTACACAGATGGAATGGAGATCTCCGTTTGATGAACATCGATAAATTACCTTAGAGTTCACATTCAAAAACAGACGAGAGTTATTCTAAAACTTACGATATAGTTACATTAATACCCTTGATTTTTCGTGATTTTCTGCAACTTTATGCATTGAAATGGAGATCTCAATCCCATGTAAGAAATGGAAAGAATCAAAACCCAAAAGGGGTGGTGCAAGAACTAATGAAATGGGAATTGACAAAACTGTGTTTTAAGGCCCTTGTAGTAGAAAATTAACATTGATCTTGTGAGACCATATAGGATTTCTTAAATGTGAGCTCTGCCTTGGTTTGGCTTCGAATGGACCAGGGTCCTTCTAGTTACAGGAATCTTGAACTTCATGAAGGTGAAGATCTCTGTGAAGGTCTCAACATAGATGATGTTACATTGAACTTTGGGAGCTGTGATGAGATGTTTGATTCTACTCGAAGCCATAGTGCCTTCAATTTTGAGAGCGGAGCAACAGACAGCCAACTGATGGAGAAAAATGCCTCCCTAACTGAATCTAGTGGTCATGACGAAAATGCTCTAGAGGTTCTTTTTCTGGATCCATAATTCTTGTAACTCGTTCTTGCGTTTTTCCTTCTTTCTGCAACATCTGCAATCATCTTTATTTGACAGCAGTTCCTTAATTCCTTCCTCTATTATCCGTTTAAATGGGGGAAATGATAATGCCAAAACTGTTATTGTTAGTGCCAAAACTCTAGTGCACAAAAGGCTTGTACCATGTTGATTTATAAATTCTTATTAAGAAGTCAATACTACACTTCAGTTTTTTATGATCAAAGATATATAGCATAACCCAGAGCTCCTAGCTAGTTGGTGAAAAAAGTTTGTTCAGAATTTTATCTACTTCCAGACTATCACAAATGTGATTCATCTACCGAAAATCTTTCACCTAAAGATAAGTATACTCATTTGTCTGTCGCATTTCTTAATGCAGCCTTTTTTGATAGCTAAAAAAGGAGGAGAATAGAACTTGGCGATCAATACTTTACTGATGCTACTTAATTGTCTTGTTGGACACATCATGACCAAAGTAACGTGCTCTACCGATCATGACAACAAAACACTAAGGGTTAAAACCACTGAAGGTTTATTTCTTCTTGTAGAAAATGTCACATGGTAGCTGTCATTAACATCCCTCATCTTGCAGTAATACAACTACACAAGAAATGGTTCTTCACTAATATGAATCTCACTATGTAGATCAAACACTATGCAGCACTGAAATTGTGCATATTCTTTTTACCTTGACCGTTAACCTTGTGAATTTCTTATAGACATCATCATCAGGACAACAAGAGTGCATGGCTTTCCAATCCTCACATGTTGCAGCATCACCTAATGTGGTGCAGGCAATAAGCGTCAGTACTAATGGCATGCTGGTAAACCCCAGCTGCAACAGAAGTCTCAACCTGGCCTTTCCAACTGGACCAGTACACTCGAACATATCACTTCCGCTATCCAACATCACTGGTGAAAGTAGTGTCACTGATTACCAGGATTGTGGTTTATCTCCAATGTTTCTAACAGGTGAATCACCGTGGGATTCGAACTTGGAAGTCGGTTGCCCAGAGGCCAGGGATAAAGCTAAGATGAGATACAATGAAAAGAAGAAAACACGAATGTATGTGGTTCAACTTTCTACATGTAGGATCTGCAATTTATATTCACACCGGATCCTAAGTATCTTCGTTGTTTTCTGCCACTTTTCAAGTTTCTTTTCTAAGGTTTTTGAATTTTCACCCAAGAAAAGAAAACTTTCTATACTTCATGCCAATTGCCAAGGTAGAGCATAGTCAAGGGAGTTTCTATAACTTTCCTTGCAGCTGATTATTGAAAAGATTCTTTTCTGCTTTAAGTAATCCTGTTTTTCTTCATTCATTTTGCCTTGCCATCTTATCCAACATTTCCATGCATTCCACATGCACAGAAAATAAGAAAAGAAAAGAAAAGTAAGAAGGAGACAATATTTAGCCGAAAGCTCAGAAACCATTTTATGATTATACTGAGTCAAGCCATGTTTTCATTTGATGCCATTTATGGTTCATTTTCATCATGTCTCTGTTGCTTCCCGAACAGATTTTACTTGTTTGGGGTCTGCAGGTTTGGTAAGCAAATAAGATATGCGTCTCGTAAAGCAAGAGCTGACACTAGGAAACGTGTGAAAGGGAGATTTGTGAAGGCTGGTGAAGCATATGACTATGATCCTGGTAAACATGGAACTTCTGAGCCAGATCACCGGTTCCCTTCCCGTGCATATTAAGGCCTGAAGCCAAAAAAGGTATTGAGCTGTCCATTTGTACTTATAATTCTTCAATAATTGCAGTATTGCCTGCAAGGCTATGGAGATATGCATAAAGTCAGCCACGGCCAATAGTTCTTTCTATCGATTTGGATTAGACTTATATACAAAAAACTAAATACAAAACTAGGCAAGCACAGAACTGTCAGAGTCTCTCTACATGCCGCTTGCATTCTCACTTAGATTTTCACCTCTAGTTGATGAGGTTCCAAATTTCCAATCGAAGTTTCAGACCACAGTGTATAGCTTTTGAGAATTCTTCAATGCGATTTTGAACTTCGGCACTCAACCCTGATTCATACCAAAAAAAAACCTGCTATCTTTTCGTTGCTTGGTTGTTGTTGATAATAACGTAGTAACAATGTGCTTAGTGTCGTAGACTGGCTATGTAGCATCGTTTTGCAAGAAGAAAATCACATTCTTCTCAAAGGTGTTACAATTCGTCATTTTTTTGCTTCTTTAATGGTAATAAGAAGTACTCTCTCGGGTAAATACAACAGAAAGTCTTTCTATTTGTTTTTAAATTTGATTTCAGTATCTTGATTCTCTTCACAGGTCTAATGGTTCCTTCCTGATTTCAGAAAGCAATTCTTCAACCTAATCTGGATCTTCATCCTTTCAAAAGGGCACTCATCTTCATCCCACCCCACCCCACCCACATCTACATTTCAGCATTACAGATACCAAAGTAAACCAAACTGAACTAAGTCTTGTGCCCCCATCTATTGCATACCTTCAGCATTAGGCATACCTGCTGGTTATTAACTTAAAACTAATCTCAAATAAATCACAACATGACTATGCAATTACAGATTAATTGGTGGTAGTCCCTTGCAGCCGATCCGGTGATGATCATTGGAACAACGCATCACAGCTACATTGAATTCTCAGCAGCCTGGTCGATCGTTCTGTTTAGCAACGTAATGTAGGTTCTAAAAGGTGAAGTAGTTTAGTCTTAATTCTGGTACTACAAATTTCCCTCTCGGATTTGCTAACCAATCTCTCATTCTTTTTATTCAGTCCCGGAATTTTGAAGGATTTCAGTTTGTGATCTGCACCTAGTGAAGGCTCTCATTGGTGACAACTTGATTCCAAAGTCCTCTCTTGCCTTGTCTCTCTTAAAGTTGATCCTTGTCTTGCTTCTGCCATCGGCACCGCCAATGTTGCCTCGAGTCATTGCCCCCATTGCTAGTCAATTTTGGTTAATTATGTGTTAACAGCATCGTCTAGTTTCTTGTCGTAGAGCAATAAGCTTCAGCTGCCCCCATTGCAAGTCAATTTTGGTTAATTACGTGTTTATAGCATCGACTAGTTTCTTGTCGTAAAGCAATAAGCTTCAGTCGATTCCAGTCTTTTGTGACATGAAAGGTAAAGAACTCTCCTTCATGCTTCCATCCCTGTGCGTAATAAAGTCTGTCTGCACTACTTTCCTTCACATTCTTACTGAATAGGATGTTGTAAATTGAAGCATGTAACTGGTATGAGCATCGTTTCGATAAAAAAAAAAAAGAACTCTTGGGGTCGTAGGAGGTAACCCGGTCATTAACTTGAGGTTAATGATTAGTTCAGTTCACGTTCACGCAAGCTGGCCTAGATGCACAAGTATCAAAGGGGGGGAAAAAATGTACTGCCATAGCTAGATAGCTTCGCAAGATAGTAACATGAAGTCGATCACGTTGTCTTGTGGACGACTATACATACGTTCTCAGGGGGAATGGTACTCAACTTTTTCTTATGTCGTATGGTCGAAGAATCTATATTACCTCAACCCCTATAACACATCAACGAAGGTCTCGACTCCCTTTCTATAGGAGTTGAATCCGCGATTTTACTAGATTTAAGCGTGCTACACAATCGTTTGGAATGTACGCAACTATGAGGGGAAAATTTCTAGCATAGTGGATGTAGCTTCAATGCGGCTTTCCTAGCAGGGCCGGCCCAATCCCAAGGCCCGAGAGGCCTGGGCCTTGGGCACCCTAAAAATGTTCAATTTTTGGGGCACTCCATTTTTTTTTGTACTTGGGTTTGACTAGGACTCTTTTTTAGCCCAATACCATAAAAAAAAATGCCCATCCAACATGCAATATTAAAGGCCCAAAAACTCGATGGTATTTTTGTAAATCAGAGAACTAATTGGTCCATTTTCGAAAAAAAGAAAATCAAAGCTCTGGCACGTTTTTTGACTTTTTTCCATTACAGTGAGTCAGTCCCCCCTCTCTCTCTCTCTCACTTTTTTCCATTACACACTCTCTCTTTCTCTCTCCTAAAAAATAACCAACGACCTATTGTTCTTTTTTTTTTTTTTATCCGCGACCTATTGTTCTTTCGATTCTTAATTTTGACTTTAAATTTTCAATATATAGCTAGTGCTCAATGATTTTTATTTCCCTCATAAACTCCTAGCTAGAATATATTTTCCAATTTTCTCCCCTCTCTCTCTCACCCCTTATCCTCTTCTTTATCTTATCTTTTTGTTCAACTCTCTATATTCTCCTTCACTAATTAGTACTCCCTTCGTCTCTAAATAAATATCCGCCGCGCAAACCTAGTCCTTTAAAAATACTACGTATTTTTTTTGTTAAAAGATTTAAATTTTTTCACAACTTAAAAGAACTCATTGATATCTATTGATTTGTGAAAAAAAATTTGATTCTTTTTACGAAAAAATGCATATTTTTAAAAGTCTAAGTTTGCTGAGACTCAAATATAGTACTATTTTCATTTATTTTCTCAACAAGTTTTCTTGGTGGTCACACAGACTGTTAGGTTGTGTTTCCGTAGATGTGGATTTCAAATGAAGGAATTTGTCATGGGGAACTTTTGCTTCTAGAAATGCAAGACGAGTAGTATTCAAGTGATACTCATGCGTTGTTGAGATAATATGTATTTGCCTATTTGAAGACTTTGTATTTTGTGTTCGTATGTGATAATTAGTAGAACTTTATATTGGTTTGATTTTATCGTATTTTGATCGTTGCTGTAAAAATTGTTAAGTATTAGGGGCACACTTTTCTTAATCTGGCCTTGGACACTCAAAACCTTTGGGCCGGCCTTGTTTCCTAGCATATGAAGAAGATGCTTCTCTGCGTTCTACTTAACAACATGAGATCGATTGGACATCGGTGGACACAAAACAACACCATGCTTTCAGAATAATATGGAGGAGGGTTCATAAATTACTATCTTACATTACAGCATAACAATTGCACACTATTTATTTCTTCAAAACAAAAGACTTCTGTGCCTAAAACTTGTTTTCAGTACATTCTCCATACCAAAATACTTCTTAATTTCCCCCTTCAAACTTTAAGCTCCTAACCGGCCTGAGTTTGAATTTGCAAACATGGATTCCAAACATCTCCCAGAAAACAATCAATTTGGCTTAATTCAAGTAAACATATAGGAATCAATAGCAATGCTGGTGCCTGGTGGTATGAAAGGAAAGCATTAACATGCAATTGATGAGGAAAATAATTTGGACTATAGTTTTGCTGAAATGACAGGAATGCCATTATCGCACTACATGAAAAATTACCAATGTTTTCCTATTGCTGCTGCCCAGCCTGCCCTGCCTTTTTCTATGTGGTCTTTTATCCACAAAACATATGTTGTGAACTTTGAACTCCTCACCAATGAACTCTTAGCTCTGTTGGTAAGCCTCCCTCTCAGTCGAGGCATGGTTCGAGCCCCGCGAGGGGTGATTTGGAGTTTAGGGTTATGACAGCCTCTGAAGCCCTTGTGGACTAACATACTAATATATATCCCGCTGATATGTACAATATTGACCCAAAAAAAAAAAAAACTTGAACTCCTCTGTTTAGTGTTTACAGAAAAAAAGTTTTTTTTTTTTAAAAAAAATCCTCTGTTTAAAGTAAACTGTAAATTCCACTTGGTTTTGGTCCACGGTACATGATTTCCAATATGAAGTACTCCGTATAATAATAGGTTCAATCATTCTACCTCCACACCTAAATACACATCTCCACTCACAATAGGAGTGGAGCCCGCACACACTACACACTCAGTGTGTGTGGGATCCACTCCTATTGTGAGTGTGAGTGTGTGATTGGATGTGAAGTTAGAATTTCCGTAATGAGTTACCCTATTATGTTCCTATGGTAATTTTAATTAAATTGACGGTAAAAATTCTCACTCCCATAAAATATATATGTGTGTATCTAGAGCCACAAATCCCGGCCGTAATCGTGGTAATTATATTTCAGGAGGAGTACCATATGGCGTTGTCCACATGGTGCTCCCAATAAATCCCACGGTGACAAATTTAAGAGAGGACACATCATGAAACACTTTTGTTAGGTGAATGCTGAGACAAGTTCATACTAACGACGCGCGGACTGCAAATCAAGTAGCGACACATTTTAGCTAATGAGAGACCACACAAAAGCATATAGAATACAATCACAGGTTGAGTAAAGCGTACGCTTTGTGAGAGATGCTTGATTTGAAGGGATGTTATCTATAAGCGATGACCTTTTTTTAGGCTGTTGATTTTACCATTTCCTTTTTTGTTAACGCCATTTTTCTGTGAGTGTTTTTTGTTAACGTCACTCTCCTGTAAGTGTATTTTTGGTGCAAAAATACATCTGCAGGGGAGTGACGTTAACAAAAAAAAAAGGAGTGGCAAAATAATTTCTCTTATTTTATCATTGTTGAGTGGTTACCAAGTCAAATTTTGGTTAGTGAGGAAAGATAAAACTTTGTATGGCCAGGAATTAAAGGCAAGTCTTGCGTCCACAAAGTAGTCCACTTGTGTGGTTGGAAGGCCTGGAGTCTTTTTAAAGTCCTATGTGCCACTTATATTTATTTAATTTAATTTTTTTATCGTCATGTTGCCACTTATTATTGTTAGGTTGTTGCTACTGCCCGTCACGCTCTTTAATTATTAGATAGATTATCAGAATCCATATGGGGCATTCATTGTACTTGCTAAAAATATCACAGCTAATAACATGGTACCATTGAGAAAATGCCGCGTGGAGGAAGAAGGCCCGTGGGCTATAATTAACTTGATCAGTTTTTTCTTTAAAAAAAAATTGATTGAAAAATGTTAGGAGATGATGAAATGAACGCTTTGTTTGGTTCCCATATCAGAAATATTCTCTTTAAAATTTTTGATTGTTTTGTCATCCGTAATTTTTTTTTTTTAGTGATTTGTTTTATCAAATTTTCTACTTTTTGGATACTTCTATTCGAAAAGTCGAATTTTTTTGTTCAAAAGTTAAATTTTTGACCAAAAGATAAAAAAAAATACGCAAACCTATAAAGCCATAATTGATTGTGAGTAGTATTCATAGCCATAAAGCTGCTGACTAAGCTGTGAAACTGTAGGTCATGCCTACCTGAAGGGCTTAAGGCATTGTCTAAATCGAAGGAATTAGATTCTCTCGAGTCTTCAATTTGGACAATACATTGGTATAATCAATGGTTCAAATTTGCTTAGAGAAATCGATGAATTAGATCCTCACAAGTTCTCAATATGTATGGGGCGGGATAGTCCAAATCTGGACCATATATTGATATAAAGGCCCGGTTCCGAGGTTTAGGAGACCCTAAACGAGGTTTGAAAATGAGGCCTCTCAACTTTTTGTATGTATATTAGTTATTCAATATGAGAAGCAAGGGAGCCTTGTGGTTCAGTGAGAGACGGCTTGAAACACGCTTCTGGTATCTTTCGTCGTGTTGACTATCAATACCACCAAATCAAAACCATTTTTTAGGGTTAAAAAGTGTGGAGACCAATTTTCGAACATAGATCTCATAGTTAAAACACGCACACCTTACCACAGGACTACAACTTGTCGATTAATTATATACTTGACATAGGAGTATATAATAATATGATATATGCCACTTTTCGTAGGCCTATATATTGGAGGACTCACGTGGACCTATGCCCAAGGCCGGACCTGTTGGTATAATCAATGGTTCAGAACTTGGACCGAACAGAATTCGAACCCTAAATCAAAATGGTGTAAGGAGCGGTCCAGTGGGAAACCACAAGTTTCTATAAACATGATTTGGGCTTCCACAAATGCGACACTCAAAGTTCTTTCATCGGCCCTCTACTCAGTGACCCAAAGAAAAAGGCCGCTTTAATGAGGCTCATTGGGCCTGTCTTCTGCTGTAATAATGTCAAACACCAATTTATAAAGCAGTCTTGCTAATAGGTGCCCCCAAGACAATTGTTTAGGTGCACTAGATATTCATAAGGGCCCGATTGGATGCCGTATGTGTTTTAGGTGTATTATTTATGAGGGGGATAAGATAGTAAGGGGTATTAGTTAAGAAGGGAGGGCCCACATTGATGTGATATTTATAGAGGGTGTATTAAAAAGTAGATGGTTTGGATGATGTATTAGAGAAGAGGAATAAAATAATACTTGGTTTGGATGGATGATAAATTGAGTGTATAAGGGAGGGTGTATGATGTAAAAAGCTAATAAATGACTCTTTTGCCCTTGCGCATATTAACATGGATAATTCATTAGATTAAATATATTATTATAAAATCCAATAAAATTAATTACTTTATCACAATTAATCAATAATAATTTATTTTACTAATAATTTAATTATTTTAATAATTTAAAAAACCCACCCACGGTTTTCAATCTCTAACAGTTACACAGTTTTAAAAAACCCACCTGGCATGATCAAAAAAAAAACCCACCTGGCCTCCCGCCTCCCACCTCTCTCTCTCTCTCCCTACCCACCCACCTCTGTTCCAGACACGCCCCCCCCGCTCTCTACAAGACTACAACCCACTTCTGTTCCAGTCGACCATGGTTTTACAAAATCCGGCCATAACTTTTCCACCTCTCTCTCTCTCTCACGGTTTTACAAAACCCACCGGCAACAGCGACGTTGGGTACTACTTCTCTCTCTCTACTGTAAAAGACATTTTTTTTTTGATCCGCTGTAAACGACTACTCCGGTCATAATTTTTCCTCTCTCTGTTTTCCATTTTTTCCATTTTCCATTCTCTGTGCATGTGTGAAGAGGTGATGAAGAGGGGGGATTAGGGAGGGCAGAAATGGCAAGATTTCACCTGTATTGCCCCGGATTAGTTATGGCTACCTCCGGAGGTAGCCATAAATTAGTACCATGAGGGCTGTGTTAACGAATACAGGGAGAAACGAATACAGGAGGAAAAAATGATACCAAACCGTGTAGCAACTGTCCAATCAAGAACCAATACACCTGGATTGCGCAATACACCCGATGGATACGGCATCCAATCGGGCCCTAAATGTATGAGTTGTGTGTCCATGGGAACTCACAATACAACACTTTTCACCACTATTTTCGCTCAAGCCATCCAACACGATCAGAATTGGCTCAAGCCATTTGTTGAGTATCTTCCAATCAGAACTGTGGGCTGGACTTTGTGATTATGAGTTAATGAAATTAATTTATGCTGGAAAAAAAAAAACTGTGGGCTGGACAACTGGCTGGGCAGTGGCTCAAGCCACTTTCTGGAAACTTGCACACTTGCCTTTGCTTGTCGAGTCTCTTGGCTAACACCTAATTCTCATTCGCTCATTATAAAAATTATTGATTTCATTCTACTCCCAAAATAGACATTTAAAAAATAGTAAAATTACAACCCAATTTAAATATGTGTTTTGTCATACGAAATCGCCAATACAAAAAGATTCCGGAGTATGTCCTTACAGGAATGATTCATAACTTCTTTTTTATTTGCACAGGTGGAGTTGGTTTGGTTGGAAGTGGGCATATGAAAACTAGCTACAGCTTTTAGGGTTTGGTTGAACCTTGATAAGCTTTATTAATTGAACTTCTCTTTTTGCCGCATCCATAATTGTTTTAGCTTCGTGTGGGATTTCCCCCTTTTCCCCACCACCAGACCCCTTTTCTTTTTCCTTGATATATAAAGGCCTTTTATAAACATATTCCTATAATTACTATTTGAGCATGTCTTCTTCTTTTTCTTGAACTGTGCATATCCTTCACATATATATTTCCTCCGTCCCACTTTAAATGTCCCCTGGAATTCATGCATTTTCAAACCCCAAAAAACTATATTTTCATATATTATTTCTTTTTTTTACTCTAAATTAAAGTATTCAATAAGTACTTTAATTTGGTGTAACAAATAATATGTGAAAATCTATTTTTTTTGGGGTTAAAAAATGTACGAATTTCCATAGGAGACATTTAAAGTGGGACGAAGAGAGTACAACGTATATGCATACACCTCACACAAATCTCTCACGTGCATACACCACCCAAAAGATGTCACGCCTTGCATGCAATTTTATTTTCTACTAGAAAATTTTAGCTCTTTTCAAGCTGCTCTTTGCCCCTCGTATTGGTAAATTTTGCAAAATCAACCCCTACCATCAATACTTTTAATTAACTACTAAATAAAGACACGGGTCTCACACTTGACTTAGATGTCCGAGTTATATATAGAATATAATATAATATAGTATGTCATGATCGATGCGGAAATGGATCTTGTAATCGATCTATTGATTTATTCAAGCAAAAATATTATGTAAAGCAGGATTAAGAAAATCCAAAAGAAGCCAATCGAGCTCATTGAAGCCATTATGTATGCCGATTGACCTGTTAGCTAAAGAGTTATATCGGGGCCATCTCTAATTGTGTAATTAAGGAGAACATAATTAATATTGTCGTCACTAGGTTTTGCAATTAGAAAATAGTTACAAATGGGTTAAAATTAAAAGATTATCTAATTGTGTTCGATCGGTGTTCCATTACGAGGAAAATTCTTTGGGGCACCTAATTTCCTTGCCAAAATAAAAAAGATTTTTGCAAAATAGCTGTGAAGGTTTAACCAGTGATAAATTGACCAGACGATTACTTGTTAGAGAAACGCAAGCAAGTAATTAGTCCCCTTATTGACAAAGCTTCTTACAGAAACTGATTGAATACCAACCAAATGACTCTAGCACGGCATTACGGTAGCACCCCAGGTAGAGAGCTCAGCGTTCACTTCTTGTTTTTTCCTTTTTGGGTAACAAAAACTAGCCACACTTCATTTCTATGTCAAAATACAAGGTTGCCCTTATTTTCTCCTCATAATGATTCCGGCCGGCACCGTTGTAAGATCTTATTTCAAATAATATTTGTTGCTTTCAATTTAGTTTTCTGGAACTCTATTGTGAAGATATGCATACGGATACAAATATCATATTGAGAATTCTTTACTAGCTTATAGATACAGGTCAATTAGGGTGTTATATGTGTTGTTGTTTTCAGTTTGTTTATTTTGCTGTGGTATGACCTAGGTTTGAAAGAAAAGAAATTCCATAGGTTTTAAAACCTGAATTGTATTATTGTATTGTTGCAGGGGAAAAAAAAAACACGAAAAAAAAAAACACAACAACGCACGAGACCCAAATTGACATGTAGATTTCATCTCTGATGGAGTAACAAAATTTAAACCGGAGAGCTAATTTTCGCCCCCTCCTGACACACACCCCTCCCCACCTTTTTGTCCATTTGACCGAAATACCCCCACTCCACTCTTTAATTTCTTTCTTGATTTAATTATTTTCTTTATTTAATTGCTTTTATCTTATTTATTTAATTCCTTTCTTTATTTTATTGAAATACTTATTTAATTTTAATCTGATTAACTCAAGTTATGTTTTCAACTAAATTATGTTGTTTACATTTATATTTAAGAATTTTACATTATTTTAGACCCCGTTCCACTAACAACTTTTTTCATTATTTTTGTTTTTGTCTTTATTTGAATTTTTTTTTTTTGCGTTTGTTAGTTTTGTGCCTAATTTTTTTGGTTTTCCGATTCGACTCATCAAGACGAGTCCGAAAACTAAATAAATCTTACTTTTACCTAAATATTTTGAATAAGGACCACTTTGAAGTAAAAAAAAAGGTCACAAAAGTTTGATATAAAACTAACAACCGCGAAAATAGTTCAAATAAGGACAAAACTATGATCAATATGTCTGTTGGTTCCCACTAGGAACATCATTCTCAAATAACCAACTATCTGAAATTGAAAAGTTGTAGTCATCTATTGTTCGGCCCCGAATTTTCCGCTGCGGTGTCCCTAGGAAATTTGGAATTCTCTGTGGCACTAAAACCAAACTTTTTTTTCTTACAGCAGTTTATGACGAAAGCCTAAGGGAAAGAGGAATACATAACTTCTTAGTGGAATTTGTGTACACAAAACTTTTATATTCTTTTGAAACACAAAGTCCTCCTTTTATAGCCTCCAGAAATAACATTTTTGGCACATGAATCAACATTTTTGGACTAGCCGATCGTTGCCTTATCTTGGCACGCGAATCAACATTTGTGTTCCATTTTGTCTCGTCTTTTTTTTTTTGGTCCTTTGTTCACACTCCAAGCATGAGGTGTAAGCATGTTGTGTCAAGTTTAAACCAAATGGTGGCATAGTTCCCCTGCTCTCTACAATCTTTATTTTTGGAACTAATAATAGGTCACATTTATTAATTGGCACATAGATCAACATTTTCGGCTTTCCAAATTCGTTGATTAAAGGGACTGATCTTTGCAGTACTATAATTGTCCCAAGCACATTTTAGACTGTCCAAAATTATCAACGTTGTCCGATCAAATCCCGAGATATGTCAATTTTCTCATATCGGCGCGCACATTACAATAGTGAGGTTGAAGAGAAAAAAGAGATAGATAGAAAGAGATAAATAGATAAACAAGGAAATAAATAAGAAATGAAATTGCATGAACAATATTAAATAAAAAAGGAAAAATAATTAAGAAATTAAATAAAAAAAGAATTTAGTTAAAAGGGAGGGGTATTTCGGATAAATAAAAGAGAAAATACATAAAAATTATTCAATAAATAAAAGAGAAAAAAGATATAAAGAAAAAGAGAAAAATAAATAATTAAATAAATCAGATAAAAAATTAATAAGTTAAATAAAAACAAAATTTAGTTTTTTACTAAAGGAGGGATATTTCGGACTTTTGGCATGGGACTTATGAGGGGTGTGTGTTAGGGGGTTGAAAAAGTAATTTGCTTTAAAGCGCCGGCTACAATGTCTTTTTTTTTGGTCCGCCGCCGGCTACAATGTCAGGAGCATCTTTTTTTCAAGATCTCCATCCAGTATCCACTCTATACACAAGTCTACCTCCACCCCATTGGAAGCTACTTAAATTCAACTTTGAAATTTTCATTCTTTTTTAGGTTTTTAAAATCTGTAAAATCCATTTTTTTTGTTTGTTATCTAGATTTTTTGGTAAGCACTCCAGATCGAATTTGAAAAGCTAGAACTTCAAAATCACAAAAAACTAATTTTTCATTGGACTGGGGGAGCTACTGCCCCTTGAAGGGACATCATAGGATTGGGGGGAGCTACTGTCCCGGCCGAGGGGGCCCCGCTCCGGTCTCGTTTCGATGATCGAAAACGTTCACTTTGTAGAGTTCATCGAGTGGAATAAATATGCAAAAAATCAGTTTGATCAGATATCATTAAGTGTCTGATCGGAACATATATAACTTGCCAATAATGGGTTCTAATAGATTTGATCCAGTGTTTTGGATCCATTCTTTTCAAGACAAAAAGGTTTTGATTAGGCACTTAATGATATCCGATCGAGCTGATTTTTTACATACTTGTTCAATTCAACGAGCTCTACGAAATGAATGTTTCCGATCATTGGAGCGAGACCAGAGTACACCTCCCTTGCCGGGACAACAACCTTAAAGGGACAACAACTCCCCCAACTCCTTTTTCATAAACACCCACGTGATTGATTTCGGTACTTTTTTTTTTCCGATCCGGATTGATTTCGGTACTTTCCTAGTTCAAAATTACACATTACTATTTATTTTTTAACATTCAAAATACACATAGCGTAAAACACTAAAAAGACAAAATACTAGTATTAGAGTGCATGTTTGTGTTGAAGTTCCAAAATTACTATTCTCTCCGTCCCATTAAGTTTGACACTTTCACTATTTCAGTTTTATGAAAAAATTAATTGTATCTTTTAACTCATAATTTTTTTTATAAACAATATGGATCTTGTTTGATAGAGTTTAATTTGTTTTATTAAATAAAGTTTAAAAAATCGTCTAAAACATTATAAATAGACATATACTGTACAATTTAAAAATGATATGCATTTTTGAAAATGTCAAAGATTATGAGACGGGAGGAGAGAGTACAAAATTGTACTCGATTTCAAAGAAACAAAAATGCTGCCTTGGGTTTGACGCACTAGAGAATTCATCAATTACGAAGTGGTCGCCGTGTAACCAGTAACCAATGTCGTCACTCGTCACCGTCTTTCTCCTCTTCTCTGTAGTACTACTTCTTCTTCTCTTCTCCCTCCTCCTCCTCCTCTGTAGTACTCGTAAATTCTCATCCTTGTAGTTGTACTCCTACAGTTTCTCTCTCTCTCCGAAACATGTTGATCTCCAAATTACTCCCAAGAACTCCCACCCGCATCAAGGACCTCTTCTTACTCCTCTCCTCTCTCCTCATCCTCTACCTCCTGCACCGCCCCATCCCCCCTACCCCCTATCTCCTCCAACTCCCCACCCCCCCTCCCACCCCACCCACCCCTCCCACCTCCCTCCACCACCTCCTCTTCTCCATCGCCTCCTCCTCCCGCTCCCTCCCCTCCCGCTCCCACTTCCTCCGCCTCTGGCACTCCCCTAACACCACCCGCACCTACCTCTTCCTAGACCAACCCACAGTACCCGATCCCTACCCCGACCCCACCCTCCCCCCAACCCTAGTCTCCGACCCCACCTCCTCCTTCCCCTACTCCTTCCCCCGCGGCTCCCGCTCCGGTATAATCATCTCTCCTCCTCCTAATATTCCTCGTCTAATTAACCGTACTTGAATTTAGTTATTCATATGATGTGGAAAAATGGCAGGGTTCGATTCCTCGCCGGGTGGTACCCAGGATGTACACGGCGGTTGGGGCGGTGGTACGCTTCAGCCGCCCGGAGGTTTACGCTACATGGGTGGCCCCAATTAGTGGCCCTGCTGTGGGGCGGTTCCTTCAGCACCCAAAAAAAGAAAAAAGAAAAGAAAAAAAACTTTCTCTAAAAATGACTTTTTGTGGATGGTTGTAAAAAGCTATCTCGCTTAATTCATTTTTTTTTTCCTTTTTAAAATATCTTGTTCGTAATCACTATCTTAGAGAATGAAATTGCTCAAAAACTAACGTCTTGTTCCACAGCCATCCGAATCGCCCGCATCGTCAAGGAATCCGTCTCCCGCCTCGACACCTCCGGCGTGCGGTGGTTCGTGTTCGGCGACGACGACACGGTCTTCTTCACCGACAATCTGGTGCGGACCCTGTCGAAGTACGACCCCGAGGAGTGGTACTACATCGGGAGCGGGTCGGAGGGGTACGAGCCGAACATGAGTAACTCGTTCGGGATGGCGTTCGGAGGGGGAGGGTTCGCGATCAGCGCGTCGCTGGCGAGGGTTTTGGCTGGGGTCTTGGACTCGTGTTTGGTGAGGTACCCGCACTTGTACGGGAGTGATGCTAGGGTTTTCTCCTGCTTGGCAGAGCTCGGCGTGGAGTTGACGCGTGAACCGGGGTTTCATCAGGTACAAATTTGGGGCTTAGTCCCACAGCCCACTTGCTCCGTATGGATCGGCTCCTAAGGAGTTGATAGAACCTATGAAGTTTCGGACCTAAGATCTTAGGAGAGCAAACTCTTAACAATCATTCTAACTCCACATCCAAACACACACCCATTTACACATCCACACACACAATAGGGTTGGAGCCAGCACATACTACACAGTGGCTCCAACCCTATTGTGTGTTTGGGCGTGGAGTTAGAATTTCCCAGCCTCGACTACTATCAGGCCAATCCCTCGGGGTTAGAAATTTTGAGGAATTGTTTTTTAATTCTGCTGTTAAAAAATGCAACCTTGGTATCAACGATACTGAGATTGGATATGATATTATTCCTCTCTCATATTCCGTCCGTCCCAATTTGTTTGTCCATTTTGGTGTTCGTGTCTATTTTCAATCGCTTGTATCTTACAATATGGATACTGTTTGATAGTTCTCGATTAAAACTGTAATACAAAAATTTTAAAATTATTCAACAATGATTAGATGGCACGGACATCGAATATGGACAAACAGAATGGGACGGAGGGCGTATATTGTTAGAGCATCTCAAAGCCTTAAATCAAATTTAGTTAAATTTTGAGTAAAAGCTTCCTTGGTATAAAGTGTACTCCAATGGGCAAACTCAAATTTCAACCTTGGGATCAATGGTTCTGATTTGAAATAATTCATGTGTCTTCTATTGATAGAGCATAAATTTGAGTGATGAAACTTTGTAATTTAGCCTAAGCATAAATTTGAGTGAATGATCTATTAATAGCATCGTTGTAAATTTGCGGGGCATAGTTGTAAATTTGAGTCTTCCTTGATTGGAGTAAAAATTTCGTGGAAGTTCAATTTCATAGGAGTATAAGATTGAGTCAAAGATTGGAGTTGGTTTTAAGAGGATTAGCTCAAAATTTACAGGAGATGCTCTTATGGATTCTGTCGTTTATCCTATTTTTAGAAACAAAAAAAGACAACTACACAAGATTTTGGGCTGCAATTGGAGCTTAAATTTGATAGATTTCTTTTTCTTCCTTGCAATTTCATTCCTTGACAGTTGACTGACTACATATTAGCTCCATAGTGTATACAGTTATACTCGTATACCTTAAAAGTTGTTCACATTTATACTGGGAATCACGGGATATATTTTATGCTATGCGAGACAGTTGATAAGCTTCATCATGGAATTTGTTTTACAATATGATTAAACTAGTGTACATCTTCCGAAAATATGTATGTTCTAATTCGGTCATGTTCAACCGGCAAATAAATCCTTGGAAGATATGCTGATGTTTTCATCTTTGTGCTGACTGCTGAGGCATTTAGACTTGAGAATCAAAAGTTGGACCGTCATTCCCATTGCAGGATGTCTTTTTATCCTTATATTCACCCTGTCCGTAGTGTTGGCTTATTTTACCAGCTACATCCTTATTGAACATACTGTGAATTTATTTTCCTAATTTCCAATATTTTGTTTTACCAATATCAGGTTGATGCTCGAGGAGACATCTTTGGAATGCTTTCAGCCCATCCGCTATCACCTTTGTTGTCTCTTCATCACTTAGATCTCGTGGACCCCATTTTCCCTAACATGACCAGGACTAATGCTTTGGGACACCTCTTCAAAGCTGTGAACGTTGATCCTGGCAGAGTTTTGCAGCAAACTGTCTGTTACGATCGGTCAAACTCATTGACAGTTTCAGTAGCATGGGGTTATGCCATTCAGGTGTTTGAAGGCAATTATTATCTTCCGGATCTTCTTCGTAAGCAGAGGACATTTAGTCCATGGAGAAGGAATAAGAATATTTTATCAAATTTTTTTATGTTCGATACGAGTGAGTATGTTAGTGATCCATGCAAAAGACCTGTTGTCTTCTTTCTGAAAAGTGCTGTTTCTCGTTCAAAGCATGTCTATACTGACTACAGCAGGCATGTTGTTGGAAATTGCTCTAGAACCAGGGCAGTGAATGATTTGAAACAGATCAGAGTGTTCTCGCAAAAGCTAGATTTGGATGTTGGAGAGGTACTCCTTCAGTGGCTGGGACATGCATCTCAAGTTCTTTGACTAGTTTTTGTTGGAGATGCATACGCATTTCTTTCTTGTTTACTCATTGTCAGTGCTGTCTAATATTTGGTTTCAGGTGAAGGTTCTCCGTCGTCAATGCTGTGATATTTTACCATCTTTCAGTAAATCGATGGTTATTAATATCAGACAATGCAGAGTCGATGAACTGGTATCAATGCAGACATAGAAACTCTGTTGGAATTGCTGCTTACTAGACTAAGAAACTTGGAGTTGTTTTCCACTTTAGCCTCTTGCTGATACTGCTTTACATATACACAAAGGTACTTTCTTATAATACCGAACTGATCTAGTTACTGCCTTTTGTTTTGCTTCCAAGAATACGCTGGTTGTCTGAAACTGTGGTCTTTTCAGTGCATTTTTGTATTTTGATGCCTTTTTGGGCAGAGTACAGGAGAGACATCTCTTTTTTTTGCTTTCTGCTATAAAAGGTTAGTATGGCACCCTGTTCACTCGCTTTTGATTTTTTGATTTTCTATTTTGCATGCGTTTTCTCTTTTATCCTGGGAGGGCGGCTGGTGTTGGCTTAATTTATCACAAAATTACATCTTAGTTAACTTGGGTAGGTTACTTAGTGCCACTTCTTAGAGGCAATTCACTTGTAATGCCTTCTTCCTTCATTTTCTTTTTGTTTAGTTGCGGTAGCTTCCGCGCCAGCAAGATACGGCGAAGCCTTTGTCTTGAAAAGAAGGGTAGAAATGAAGGAACTAGATGAGCCTGGGATCTTTGTTCCATGTTTTGGTGCTTGTATTTGTGGTTTTGTGCACTCTGGAATTGTTGATAGATAAAGTTATTGTTGAAAAACCTTTTGGATGAACCTGTTGTCATCTTAAGTTTGCACCGAGGCCCCTTGTGGTTTGTTAAGGTGGTCTAAAGTTTCTCCGCATCCTTCCAGTTGCCCTTCAGGCCTTCACTAGCTTGAAGATGGTGATGGATTGTTGGGTGAAGCCTGAAGCCATCACATATCTTGGGTTAGGATTGTTTGGGCTTAAGAGTAGAACTGTAGAAGGAACCCCTCCTCTCCAGTCATACTTAGGTCAAGTGAAGCTGTATCTTTCTTCCGTTGCAACTGCAAAAGCCTTATTCTTCGTTCATTCAATCAAGGAATTTGAAGATAGGTAGACACAAACAGACTCCATATCTATGTGAGCAGCCGATAACTATTGCCACAACCAAGGAAGGATTTGATTTTGAGTGCAAAACCAGTGTAGTGGTATTCATTCATTTTCAGCAATGATGTTAACATTTGGAAACATGTCCTGAACTGAAAGGTTTTCCTGGTTTTCAGTTCTCATGAACTTTTTTGTAATGGGGTTAATGGCTGTACATTGTGTAAGATATGAATTCTCAGGATTTTGTTGTTTTATATCCTGTTCGTAGGGTCCAATTTTTATTTGAGCCAGTTGGAGATTTCTTACAGTAGCAACTACTTTATATTCCGTTCATTAACTATTTTACAGTTTTGAATCTTCCCGCGTTGCAATCCCTCGTTGGTAGTCATCTAACTGCTTGATGTCGGGCCAGATTGACGACCGCCATGTGTCACCTCCTAAGTGGGCACACGGTTTTTTTGTCATAAACACGTGCCAGTGTCGTGGGCGTGAGGGAGGGTCCTAATGCCAGGGGCAGTGGCAACCGAGTCCCATGCGATCCTAGGAGTTGCAGCTTTAGCAGGTAACACCAAGGGGAAGAGGCCCAAAACTCGGAGGAAAGGAGGTAGTGTTTGTGACAGATCGCGCGTCACAAGCTACAGAAGGAATTTTGTATCAACCTGTGTTGAGATTTTATTGGTTGGCTTGGACGCAGATATTGGTATAGGTCGCTTACAAATAGAGAAACATTACTTCTTCTCTAGTGCTTTGGGATTTTACAAGAGCCTACCTCACACAGAGGCAACTCCTTTAGCAGAAGATCCAGTATCCTGTTAAGATCCAGTATTCTGTGCAGCTAATAGTTGAACCTTTCATTGAGAGCCCTTTTGTTTTTCAATCCTGCTTACTTTCAGCCTGGCTTGGTAACCCACAAGAGTTTAGTACTTTCTGGTGGGTCTTAAAAGTTTCAGAGAGAGTTCAATGTCTGAGTATCTGATTTCCACATGATATGTTGGCAACCAAACAGGGAAAGTGTCTGGAAGTCTAAATCCATGTTCTTGGTCGCAACCCCGTGACAGACTTGACTTGGTACAAAAAGACGACACAAATACTCACTTCACGCAAGTCCCAGCTTTCATCGTTTTCATTCTTGCACGTTGTTGAAAATAGCTCCACTTAAGCCATTTCAAATCTGATTAAACGACTATCACCCAATGTTTTAAATAGCGGTAGCGGATCACATATCGGGAACGGTGAATAATACGTAGCGAGAATTGGGTGCTGTGACCATGATTTTTTGCAAATTATTTTGGTGCCAGAGCACTTGAAGCGGCCGTAGTGGTCAGTATTGTGGCCGTGAAGTGGGCAAAAAGTTTTTTTTTTTTTTTTATTTATTGCCAAAAGTTAAAAAGTATGTACAGTAATATTCATCAAAAGATTTGCATGGGGGAAGGTTGGGAGTTTACAGATCAGACACTCCAATAGAAAGAGCGTATAAACGCATAGATGCGTTGCCCTACGGAATTAGAAAAAACTGTCTGAAGGAGGACAATATTAAAAACAAAAAAAAATTGGGCAAAAAGTTGGATACGTAGTGATACATATCAGGAATTGACTTTTATGGGAGTATAAATTTATTGTTGCACCGGTATATGAGGTGTAACAATATTTGAGGGCTGAAAAAACCGCTACATAATGGCTGATAATTAAATTTATTTTAACAGCCACCCAAACGGTTCAGATTGGTTAATTGACAGAAGAATTTATTTCGGATCAAAAAAAAAAAAAAAAACAGAAGAATTTATTTAGGGAAATAACATCCCAAGTTCCAACTTTCCTTCTTTTATTGGGACTGAACCTAAATCATGTCACGTGTGTCAAAAAGAGAAAAACTCATTTACGGAGCAACCCGTAACGCTCAATCGTTTGCGTCCAAAAGTGTTTTGGACGGTCCAGATTTTAAAATAACTATTCGTTAGAATAGTTAAACTCTTTTAGCGAATAGTTTTTTAAAAATCTGAACCGTTGATTGTCGAAACGGACAGCTGAGATTGCGCGAAACTGTGAATAATTTGTTCAAATAAGTTAATGGGAAACGACATCCCAAGTTCCAACTTTCCTTCTTGAATGGGTCTGTACCTAAGAAACGTCAAGATCAGCGTCAAAATAATTTCTCCAAAATAAGGCAGTCTGCACTTTGGTTTCGCCTCTGATTGCGGGTCTTAAAAAACAGAGACTGCCTATGAAAAACTTCAACCCCTCTTTCATCATTTCGTATAGCAAAAACCCTTCTCCCAATTCCCTTGAAAAACAATGCAGCTTCTTCCCCTCTTATCCCCCAAAACACCAAACTCTTCCTCACGCTTCATAAACTTCATCTTAATCTCCTCTTCCTTGTGCATCATCTACCTCTTCCTGTCTCTCGTCCTCCTCCACACTTCTAACATGGTGGGCTTATCGTCGCCTCGCGCCGTATCTTCGCAACCGACCTCTATCGATCACGTCGTGTTCGGCATCGCATCGAACGGAAACTCGTGGCCGAAAAGGAAAGAGTACGTTAAGCTCTGGTGGAGGCCTAATCGGATGCGGGGGTGCGTGTTCTTGGATAACATGCCCCTGAACGCGGCCCCAGATAATGACTCCGACTCCAGCAGTTCTCTGCCTCCGATATGCTTATCGGAAAACACGACCCGGTTTCGGTACACGTGCCGGGGCGGGCTCCGGTCGGCGATACGGGTCGCCCGAGTGGTCTCGGAGACCGTGGCTCTGAACCATTCGGACGTGCGGTGGTTTGTGTTCGGGGACGACGATACGGTGTTCTTTGCCGAGAATCTGGTGAAGACTCTATCCAAGTACGATCACGAGCTGTGGCATTACATCGGGACGAATTCGGAGATTGTTGTGCAGAACATGTTCTTCTCTTTTGACATGGCGTTTGGCGGGGCAGGTTTTGCGATAAGTTACCCGCTGGCTAAGGTTTTGGCGAGGGTTTTTGATTCGTGCTTGGAGAGGTATCCGCATTTGTATGGAAGTGATGGTAGGGTTCATGCCTGTATTGCTGAGCTTGGCATTGGGCTGACTCACGAGCCCGGTTTCCACCAGGTATGCAATATGCAATCCTATTACCAAACTTCCAAAATACTTAAAAGAGGTGGGAGATGTTGGAAAAATCTTTTTAACAGAGCTTCCGTGAACAGGGGTTTACAAAGGTGATTCGCGTGTGTCTGTTCCGGCTTTGGACGATTCGGATTTAAATAAAACTTTTTCAAAAAAGTTTTATTTAAATTCGGACCGTCCAAAGCCGGAATGGACAGCCCAGATCACACCCCTCCGTGAATATCTTATTCACGGCTGCTCCGTGAATGCAGCCGTGAATAAGGCAATCTCGAGAGATGTTATGCACTCAAAAAAATGTACTCCATACATGCAAGAGTCACATGGAGGTGTAGTTCGAAAAAGTTACTACCTCTATTCCACAATGATAGTCCCATCTTCTCCCTCTTACCTCTTTTCAAATAAAAAAATTAACTACTTCTGCGCATATTTTTTCAAATTTTTTCGCACCGTATTAAAGATCTCGATTAGTACTTTAATTTGGTGCGAAAAAATTCAAAAAATTATACACGGAAGTAGTTGATTTTTTTATTTGAAAAATGACACGACTTTTTATGGTGGACTCTCAATATGGAACGGAGAGAGGAAAAATTAAGTGCTGAAAACTAAAAGCTAAAAAATAAATGATCGAAAACTGAATGATGAATTTTACAAGTTTAAAAACTGTAGTATAATAAAGAAAGAGAAACTGATAAAAGCAATGCTACCAACCCATTTTTCATAAATAGATCTGAACGCATTTGTATTAAGAACCGTTCGATACACGTGGTTTTACACAATGAACATGAGACCCATGCAAATCAGACGATTTCGAACACCTACCCTCATCGCATGGTTTCGGACACCTCTGCGTCCGGATTTGTTCACGAATATCTATGTCCATGGCATTTTTTCTTTGGACATATATATTTTTGGTAAGTACTACAATATTTTGCTACAATGATACAGATGGACGTCAGGGGCAACATATTCGGTCTCTTAGCAGCGCATCCAAACACGCCGCTAATCTCCCTCCACCACCTTGACCACACCGACCCGATCTTCCCGAACATGACCACCACAAACGCCTTAAACCACCTGCTCCAAGCCTCCAAACTCGACCCTCACCGCCTCCTCCAGCAAACTGTCTGCTACGACCGGTGGTTCTCGTGGACCGTCTCCGTCTCGTGGGGCTACGCCGTCCAAGTGTTTGCCACCCACGTTTTCTTGCGTGACATGATCCGGACCGAACAGACGTTCGGGCCGTGGAAGAGGGGCCATGCATTGGCCGAGTCGTTCAGGTTTGACACAAGGGCTCGACACCCTGACCCGTGTCGTAGGCCCGTTGTGTTCTACTTCGACGGGGCGGGTTGGGGTGGTGATGGGGTTGTGGAGAGTAGGTATAGGAGGATGACTGTTGAGAATTGCTCGTTTGATGCGGCGACTTCGCCAAGGAAGCTTGAGGAGGTTCGAGTGGTGTCGAGGAAGCTGGAGCTTGGTATCAAACAGGTACTTATTTTCGCCTTTTTTGCACTAATTTATTGGAGATTGACTTATTCACGGAGACTTTGTGAATAGGGTATTCACAGAGCCGCGGAATCACATCCGCTTGTCTCGACAATCAATGATTGAGATATGTTTTTAAACTATTATCAGTATTAATTTTTTTGACGGTAATAATTTATTTTTAATCATGACTGTCCAAAATACTTTTGAACGCGTGAGATTGAGCTCCGTAAATACTCCGTAAATAAGATTTTCTCAATTTATTGGGCTTAAGTTTGAAAGTCTAACTTTTTAGTGGCTTTTAGTTATTTTCTCGTAATTTTTACATCACAATCTTTTACTGTCTTTAGCGTCGTCTTTAGTAGAGTTGTTTCAATTTTGATTTATTTATTTTTATACTTTTTGATTCTTCTCATCGTGACAAACGATTGGACGTAAAATTATGACAAAATGCTCAACCTGTGCCATATAATAATTTAGTAGGTTCACTCCCACCTTCCATTCTCACTGTCGCAAACTTTAGTACTTTGGGATAATTCTAAAAAACACGCTCCCCTATGAAGCACAGGTACTTCTAAAAGCCTAACGTACTCGTATCCCAAATTTTTCGAGACTGTTTTGTGACATTTGATATACCAGTGTGCCATTAGTGACTTTTTAACTCCATTAAGAATTTGTGAGCCCGTTTCGAAGGAAGAATTTGTGTTATAAATTGTAGCTTTTACAGTATCCCAATTTTACTAAGTTTTGAGGGGAAAAAATCGAGTCAAAGGTTAGAATGGTCTAATGCATACTAAATCATTCTGGAATGTAATGTTAAAAGCTCGAAAAATACAAATCTTGAGAGACAAAGTCTCGAAATATAAGAATCTTGAGTGACAATCCTTCTGCCTCTGCATTGAGAATGCATTGCAACTTTATACCAAGAGCGTTGAAAATAAAGGATTATTAGCCCATCAGCAATGCTACAAACACCAAATAAAGCACAATATAAATCCGGTGTTCTAAAAATCGGAATTAATCTGCCGGGGCCTATCCGATTAATTGCTATGCGTCGATTAATCGCCGATGAATTGCTATGGGCCGATTGATTGCCGATTACTAGGCCTCAAAATTCGAAGGTGGCCTACCGCCTGACTAGCGGACTTTTAGAACATTGTATAAACCGGTAACTCTCCAACAAAGCTGGGGGGTTCCGCATCTTCAGTAGGTGTGGACTGTGGAGTATGCCAGCCTTATGAAGAAGCGATTTATCCAATGTGGTGTTGTGTATTTTGTTCACCAGCATGTCAAATGGAGGAAACTAATGTTTTCGGCTTATATTCTTCTCACATGTGTTTTCTTTTACCCAGTTGCAGGCACCGAGACGGCAGTGTTGTGATTTACTGCCCTCAGCAGCTGGGAAAGTAATGGAAATCGCCATTAGAGAATGCGGAGAAGAAGAGTTGATTCAAATGCATCCGTAGCGTTAGAGGTTCCTTCATGACCGTCTGTTGAATCTAAAAGCACGCGGTCAATGGCGAAGCACAATTGGTATCACACGCTTATGTCTCACAGGCATTTTCGTGAAGTAGTTACCGATTAAGCTCAAGCTGTTGTAGAGAGTATAGAATGCGTACGTAGGATTTCTTGCTTGGTGGGATAGATGAGCGGGACTCAAATTATTAGTCCGAATTGAGTTCCACGTTTGCCCTCTACTGTAACTTCTTGAATTTGACAAAAAAGATTATGGAAATTGGCCTCTGTTATGTCTCCATCTCATACAGACATGAGGAAAATGTCTATTGATACATATACCTCGAATCTCCCATTGATTTATGATTCTTGTTGGAGATTCAAAATTGATTGGACGATGGAAATAGTTCTCGAGTTTAAATTATGATAACGATCTATTTGACTTGTTCTTGGGAATTTTACCCGTCTCTGCAATTGTTAGGTTATTTCCGGTAGCAGTTATGCCAACAATGGCTTGTTAACTTAGTTTTCCAACTAGGCTGGTTCTATATTCATTCTTTCTCTTGTTCTCCTTCTACTACTTCTGCATTGCCATCTGCAATTAGGACTCTAATTACACTTCCGGAAGTGCCTATGAAGAGAACCTTAATCTCACCCTCTCCTCACTTGCTGCCAATTCTTCTCTCCCCGATTTTCTCTTCACTAGTCAAGGTCGGGACCCTAATCGATGTGGTATATGGCCTTGTTCAGTGCACCAGTGGCATCTCCTCTCAAGATTGCCAAACTTGAGCTGATAGCGCAGTCACAAAAATCATCAAAACATGTCCTAATCAGAAGGAAGCTTCCATTTATTATGGAAAGTACTGTTGTTGCAGTACTCATACCAGAATTTCAATGGTAGATGGTAAATGGACTGGCTTCATGGTCCCTCCGGCTTGGCCCAACCACTCAAGAATCATACCTAATGTTTAGGCAACTTTAAGGAAAAGTAAGGTAAAGAATGGCCCCTACCAACCACCGCCACCAACAGCCCTCTTAGCCTTACCCGACCACTACTATTTCTCTCACTCCAAACTACACATGCATGCAACCATGCAGTGCTTTGTACGAAGCATTAATTACAGGCAGGGGCAGGGGCAGAGGTAGTTAGTGGGGGAGGTGGCACGTGCCACCCCGTCTCAAAAATACCAAAAAAAAATAGACGTAGTAAGATTAAATATAAATAGTTGAAGACATCTACACAAAGGCATGCTTGGTAGCGTGTTTAAGTGCCTCCTTGTTTGCACCCTTGTGTGTGTACGTGTGCGCGCACATAAGGTGGACATTACTACTATCCAAAATTGATGCATATCGCATATGTCCGATTGTTGAAACTAATAGCATGAGGCAAACCTGTATACCTCCCCAGGGAAAGCTGTCTAATGGACGAGAAATAGCTGTGAAGAGACTTTCGTGTAAGTCTGGACGGGGCTAGGGGAACTCAGATTCAGTACAGAAGTAATGTTTGTTGCAAAACTAATGCATTGAAACCTGGTGAAGCTATTAGGCTTCTGCTTAGAAGAATAAGAGAAGTTAATTGTCCATGAATACCTGCCTGGCTTGGACAAACTTTTATACGGTACATATTCACTCCTTTTTCTTTCCTTTTCACAATTAAAAAAATCCTGGGTAATCGTCGGTTAAAATCTTATGCTTGGGTTGTGTAGATAAAAGCAGACGGGAATGTTAGGGACGGGAACAGAGATACAAAAATCGTTGTTGGAATTGCTCAAGGTCGACTTTATCTACACGAAGATTCTCAGTTCAGGATCATTCATCGTGATTTAAAAGCTAGTAGCATTTCGGTAGAGGGGTTGGATACGCTGGACTTCGTAATGCTGCCTAGTTTCAGTTAACGTTACGCACAAAAAGAAAAAGAAAAAGGCAGCAACATTTTGCTAGATGAATCCCCTAGGATAGAGTAGATTAGGTTTAAAGAATCGAAAAAAAAAGAAAAGAAAAAAGAATCTACAAGTCCCAAATATTCAGATTTTGGCTTGGCTAGGCTTCTCTGCAGAAGTCGAACTCAAGGAAATACAAGTCGGATTCCTGGTACATAGCAAGTTAACATTTATCTTGCACAAGAATGGTATATATGAATGAAAATGAGTTACTTAGACGCATAGCTTCCATCCTCTTTTGGTCCTCAATATCACATTGCATCTTTATTCATGAGACCAATCTTTATTCATGAGAGACTATCCGAGTTAGAAAAATTGTTGTTATGGACTATTAAATTTGAAAGGAATAGGAAATGGGTCAAGGGAGAGAATAGACGTTTATGATTTAACTAAAATGTCGTTATTTTTTTAATCATCAAAAAGAAATTTGTTAATCTTTGTATAATGTATTACAAAAATAAAGCGAATCTGGAGCATGACGGCATCCCAACAGGGCAGGAGATTCCCAACTAAGTTGGCAACCTCGCAAATAACAAGGATGGTAAGATGCCAACCAAAATACATCTCCTAGTTCCAATGTTGCAGTCAAAATTAACAAACTACAGACAAACAGGAATTCAAAAAACTAATACTGGAATCTGAAGATTGCATCCTTTCCAGCTCCAAACTTCCAGCACCAAAGCCTTTCCATCGCGACTCCTGAGGAAACAATGCCAGTTGAGAAAACTGAGGCAGGGCACTAAACAGAGCATGGCAGCCTTGTTAATTCTTTAGCAAACTATAGCAGAAAAACATAAACCAGCAGACCAGCAAAAGCAGCACAAACCAAAATAGCGAAACAACAAGTGGGCCATTTAACAATTAATGCGTGCTTACTTTGGCTTTATTTTCTAGAAAGAACTTTCCATGGTTAAAAACTCCATCAATTTTTTCTCAACATGCATTTGGGGTAAAGTTCTTCATATGTTTAGCATTTCTAGAAGTCCATCAGAATGGGGGCAAGAAATAGGTTATGCTATTCAGCACCTCAAGAAGAAATGTCCTTTATCTACCCTCTACAAATTAGCAATGGCGGGTACAGTGTACTTCATTTGGAAGGCGAGGAATGACATTGTTTTTGGCAACAAGTAGTACACTTTGGATGCCATCTATGATATCATTGTCAAGGATGTGCGGGATAGGGCATTTTCTTGGCGAAATTATGGTCGTAGCACTGTTAATAGAGCTTTGTGTAGAGCTTGGAATATTTTAGAACATATTTTGTAACTAGCTGTAGTTAGGCTCTTGTTTTTTAGTTTAGTGTTCCTATCTTGTTTTCCAGTAGGTAGCTGGATTTTTTCCGGGATATGCCCCTTGTTTCTTGTGTTCTTATCTCTTTTGGTAATAAAATCTCTCTTTACCAAAGAAAACTCCGTCAATTTTCAAACCCTCGCTAGTTAGTTTGTTTGTTACCACGCAAGTTGTGTGGTCAAACCATGGATTAGTATTTAAGCATTAATTTTTCTTATTAAAAAACAAATCGATCGAGGTAAAGAACTTAAGATAAGATAGTTCTAAACATGCATTTCTTCTTGGTATTATAGCTAGACAATCTAGAAACCATAGAACAAGTCGAGTGCAAGGGTGATTGAAATTCAATTATTTACGCATTGGTATTATAGCTAGACAATCTCCATGTTTGACCTTAAAGGATTATAAAACGTTCTTCTATAGGGAATAGTAACTAGCATTAATTTCCCCACGTTGATCAAAAGATCTCTCTCTCTCTGGTTTTCTTTAATTTCAGGTAAAGCATTCGGACAAACTTACGACATCTCGGCTAATACCCGCGTATCACGCCATATATTAGCGGGGAGTTAGCCCATTAAATTTAGGATAAAGACTCATATGGGTGATAGACCCAAATTTTTATCACAATGCCAAAGCCATGGAGATATATATTCGTAACTGTAAGGAGATGCATGCACCGAAGTTGTTTCCGAAGAAGTCCACGAAGTGCGGCACCAACTTTCCCACATTATCTTATTTGCACAGTTTGACAACATCCCAATCGAACAAAAAGAAGAAAAAGTCACCCTTTGACCTTCACCTTTGCTTCTGAGCCTTCAGATTACACCACCTATAAAACGCAGCAATACGCCGAGGGATTTAAATTACCCATCTCCCTCCCTCATCGTCAAACTCTTCCACACCATGTCTTCCTCAAGGCTTCTCTCTCCTCTCTACCTGCTCTCCTTTTCTCTCCTCCTCCAACTCGCCCTCGCAACCAACCCCCTCTATCATTTCTGCTCAAGCTCCGAAAATTTCATTCCCAACAGCCCTTATGAAACGAACTTGAACAAGCTCATGGGTTACCTCTATTCCAAAACCCCGATAACCGGGTTCGGTTCTGGCTCGCTGGGCCTGAGCCAAAACCAGGCCTACGGCCTTGCTCTCTGTCGAGGTGACGTCAAAACGACTGACTGTCTAGCCTGTGTTGCCGAGGCTGGTACGGAGATACGAAAACGTTGCCAGTTAAATAAAGGAGCAGTCATTTGGTATGATTACTGTATGTTGAAATACTCTAACCTTGACTTTATCGGGAAAATCGATAACCAAAACAAATTTTCCATGTTGAATGTGCGAAATGTGAGTGATCCTTTATATTTCAATGAAAAGGTCAAAGAGTTATTGGGTAAGTTGGCGGAAGAAGCTTATGTTAGCTCAAAAATGTTCGCTACCGGAGAGATGGAGAAAAAGGAATCAAACAAGCTTTATGGGTTAGTTCAGTGTACCAGAGATCTTTCTAGTGCCGATTGTAAGAAATGTATCGATGGGGCTATTGGTAACCTTCCGAGGTGTTGTGATGGGAAAGAAGGAGGGAGAGTTGTGGGTGGGAGTTGTAACGTGCGTTACGAGATTTACCCTTTTGTCAACGCCTAGACAAAATGTATCATTGTTCTTAGATATATAGTATGTATGAATAAGTGTGTTATAGATCGAACACCGAAAACTTGAGGTTGGGTATTTCCCATCCTATTTGTATGTTGGAATAATGTATTTTTTTTTTATGTACTAGCAAAAGAGCACGTGCGATGCGCGTGGAATATACGTGTTAGACAGGAAATGACCTTTTGCCTATTCTACGGGAAGATAATATAATAGCGTGCTACAATACTAATTAAATCATGTATCATCTTAAATTGTTTGGACGCTCAATTCTTTATTATGATCAACTTGTTCAATGTTTGTTTGGAACAATTGAAAACCTACAATGTGTGCAAAGAACATCTCTAGTTAATTCGTGTTGTTATTGAAATCATAGGAAAAGATGATTTCAATACCAAGAACATCTCTTGGTATAGTTTATGATGATGCTGGCGTACTAAGAATGAAAAAGATGATAGAGGAAGAGTCCAAACAATTGCAATGGATGTGGAAAAATAATTCCTTTGCTCCGCTGCAGAAGAATTAATAATATCAACCATAATTGCTAAGGTTTGGAGTATCTACAAAGATTATTTCATGGAACATAAAGGGGTCTAGGTAGCTCAGTTTAGAAGAGATTTTATCAAAACTAATAGAGGAAAAACAAAGGTGATCTAGGGCTCCCCAAGGTTGGAAGTAGAGGGAAATTTTCAAATGTTTGGAAGGATATATGTGCTATTGACACTATGTGTGCTGTTATGGGAGATCGTGTCATCAAGGGTTTAAGTTCAAGGTCAATTTAGGAACAAAGATAAAATATTGGAAGCATAAATGGTTGGGTGATGAGACTCTTCAAGCTGTTTTCCAGAGCTTTCTATTTTGTTGTATACCCAAAAAGAAGTAATGGTAGTTGTCATGGTGGATGATCAAAATCAAGATTTCTGGAAGGTCCAATTCAGGAGAGTTTTGTATGATTGGGAAAGAGAACAACTTCAGAATCATGTGCAGTTGCTGAGTGGAATTGCCCTTCAACATTAAAGATACTGATGATCATAGTTTGTGGCTTGGCTGAGTGGAGGGCTAAGAGAGGTTTTCGGACTGATGATCATAGATTGTGGCTTTGCTTCTAGTTTTGAGACTTAGAGATGAGTTTTCTAGTTTGGTACTTTGGGCCATTGTAATCTTGGGCTCATTCAATTTTCATTGAATGTAATTTTTTTTCCTTTTTTCCTCGTAGGCCTCTTATGGTACCCCAATCTATGTGGTCCATATTTGTTCTTGCCTCAATGTACCCTTTGTCGAGTTTCTAATAAAATTTTGTTGTCTATCAAAATTAAAAAAAAAATCATAGGAAACATTTATTTCGCAAAGTTAATCTTAATTAATCTCAAAGTAAACTTTTGAAATCGTAGCATCAATGCACTGTTGTCATTTAGGGTTATTTTGGCTATGTACGTAAGCCACTTGATTTATTTTTTTTGTTTTTATTCAATTTTTTTTACATTTGTTATTTTTTTTTCTGTCTATAAAAGCCAAATTTTTCGGCTTTATTCAAAAAAGTTTGAGTTTGGATCACAAATTTTTACTTTTCCGATTTCTCTTGTCGAGACAAATCAATAATCTATCAAAATTTGACACAAAACTAACAAATGTGATTTTTTTTTAAAAATAAAGACAAAAAATAAGCCAAGTGACTTATTTAGTCCAAACACCTTTTATTCGTAGTTGGTACAACGACCAATTAACTCTTTCATCTCTTTTAGCCACCGGGGAAAATCTTTTGAAATTTATGAAGCCTTCCATGTAGGGACAAGGAAAATGCTGCAGAGATTATTTTAAGAAAACAGTCTACCATTTGAGCAAATTTTTTCCGAAAAAATTAGAGGAGCTGCCTCAAATTTTTTCCGAAACAATTTTTCAGAGGAAAGAAGGTCCAGGGCATTGTTGGGAGGATTGTTCCCTAGGAAACTAAGCTCTGAAACTGCCCTACTGCTGGAGATCCACTTTGAGGAGAAGGAAATTCTAGCAGCCTTGAAAGGATGTAGCAGCCTTAAAGCCCCAGGTCCTGACGGTTTCAATTTTTCTTTTGTTAAGAAAGGTTGGGATTTTCTGAAAGAGACGGTGGTGCAATTCTTTTCGGAGTTCCACGCCAACGGAAAGCTTACTAAAGGTATTAATTCCACCTTTGTCGCCTTGATTCCTAAAATAGCTTGCCCTGTGTTTTTTAATGATTATAGGCCTATTAGTATAGTGGGATGGGTCTACAAGCTTAAGATTCTCGCTTAAGTGTTGGCAAATAGAATCAAAGAGCACATGCCAGTTATTATTGGGGAAGCTCAAGTTGCTTTTGTGGGTGGGAAACAAATATTGGACGGTGTCCTTATAGCTAATGAGGCTATCCATAGCTGGAATCATAGTGCTCACGGTGGACTTATCCTAAAGCTCGACTTCCAAAGGGCGTACGATTGTGTCAATTGGAATTTTCTGACTGATATGTTAGCAAGGTTCGGTTTTGGGGACAGGTGGTGCAAATGGATCTTCGAGTGTATCTCATCGGGGTCTATGTCCATTCTGATCAATGGTTCGACTTCTAAGGAATTTCACATGCAGAGGGGTCTCAGGCAATTAAGGTGATCCCTTATCATCAAAGGCACTCAACTTAATGCTAGAAAGAGCTAAGGAGAGTAACATCATCAAAGGCACTAAATTGGGTCGCAATGGGGTCTCTATTTCGCATTTACAGTTTGCGGATGATACCATTCTCTTCTGCAACAATGATCCGGATGAGATGGCAAATATCAAAAGTATCCTAAGGTGCTTTCAACTGATGTCAGGTCTGAAAATCAACTTCTCAAAGAGCTCTCTCAGTGGAGTGAATGTGCCACATGAAGCCATGGTAGTGCTGGCCGAAATAATGGGATGAAAAGTGGATGTGCTTCCCATCAAGTACCTAGGGTTGCCGTTGGGTGCAAATCCTGGTAGGATTAAAACTTGGGATCCTGTTATTGAGCGGACCGAAAAGCTCTTATCTGTTTGGAGAGGTCAATGTATCTCGTCGGGGGAAGACCGACTCTCATTAACTCCAATACTGGAAATGTGCCTATTTATTTTATGTCACTATTTAAAATGCCAGTCGCAATAGCGAGAAAATTGGAGAAACTTCAAAGAATTTTTTTTTGGGGTGATACGGTAGACAAAAAGAAGATGCACTTGGTTAAATGGGACGAGATAGCAAGGAAAAAAGACGATGGGGGGTTGGGGGTGAAGAGGTTGCTTCAGCAAAACTTAGCACTCTTGGCCAAGTGGTGGTGGAGATACGGCAACAATAAAGAATCACTTTGGGCGATAGTTATCAGAGGGAAATACGGGTTGGATGCGAACTGCTGGCTCCCTTATATTCATGGTTTAGGCTCGACGTCGAAAATCTGGAAGGATATTGTTTCACTGGAGGATCCATCTTCTCACATGGGTTATTCAATGCGGGAAAGCTTCAGAATCATGGTTAACTCCGGAAATGCGACTCTATTTTGGGAACATTCCTGGTTGGGTGAGACTACGCTAAAAGAAGAATATCCGAGAGCCTTCCTGCTATCAAATCAAAAGACGGAAACAATTTGTAACATGAGGAGTGAGGCAAATGGTGGTTCTTGGGAGTTGCTTTTTCGAAGAAGGGCTTTCGGTCGAGAAAGGCAAGAGCTGGACAGCTTGATTCAGAGAATTCAAGTTGTCAATCTAAACCCAACTAAGCCTGATTACTTACAATGGAAATGGTTGGCAGACGGAAACTTTAGTGTTAAATCTGCTTACGGGAAATGGGCCGGATCAGATCTCTCACTCTAACAATGCCTTGCTGGGTTCGTTATGGAAAAACCTGTGCTCGCCAAAAGTGGAAGTCTTTGCATGGATGGCGGTCAAGGAGAAGGCGGCAACCAGATCACTTCTCTTGAGCAGGAACATTATTACCGAGATTCAATCTGCTTTTTGTCCTCTCTGCTCTCTGCATCTGGAAACCCATCAGCATTTGTTCATACATTGCCACTTTTCTTGGTCTGTGTGGTCTATCATTCTGGACTGGTGGAAGGTCAAGTGGGCATGCCCAGCCTCTGTTCCGATTCTAGCAACATGGTGGCTTGATAATGAGTACCTCAATCTAGAGAAACACATTTGGGAATCTTGCTTTTATGCTACCTTATGGTCCATCTGGTTGGTAAGGAACGACTTCATTTTCAACAACTCTTCAAAGCAACCGTGGGAGGTGGGGGATTTGATCAAAACTAGGGTTGCGATGTGGATGAAGGGGAAATTCAATCTCAAAGTCTACACCGTGGAGGATTTTAAGGCTTTTCTAGATGGTATCCGGAAAGTAAAACTGTAACGTAGCATAAGGTGTTTTATCCAATTTTTTGTTGGATGTTTGTATCTGCCAGAGTATCCAAGCTCTATTGCTTAGATGCTCTTCTCTCGATGTACCCTTTCGAGCTATATAAAATGTTTCGTTTGCCGAGCAAAAAAAAACATAAACATATCATTCGTTGAAGTAATTATACCCTGGGCCAGGCATGAGCAGCCCTAACCATCCTGTATCGGCACCATAAGTTTTTTTTTTATCGGCAACAAGATTTTATTGAATTCGACAAAGGGTACATCGAAGAGGCCAAATTCTAGATGCAAGGAAAACTTGAATTATAGAGCAGGCCAAAAGAAAAGAAAAAAAGAGAAATCGGCACCTTAGTTACAGCAACATAAAAGAACCAACTGGAAAATGGATAAAATATCCAACAAAATACTTCTTTCGTTAAATGCATTAATTTCTAGGCAAATTCCTAAATATTCTGCAACGTAGTTTTCAATCTGGAGCTATAGAAGATACATATATTTTTTTTTAAACCAACAGGAAATTACCAATTATCTTATCATGCTTCAGAAATACCTAAAGAGAAACCTATTAATTAACGGGCACTCGTGAAGAGGGAAAAGAACATATCTAGCTCATTAGCACTTTTTTTTTTTTTTTTCAACGGAAGAAGCATATCTATTTAAACAAGTCATACGGCATCTACTACAGATTAGCATTGAGTACAGGTCAGACCATACGGTAATTACAGATTTCCATCCGAATACAGAGATACAGAAACATAACCAAGTCCTAAAACTAGCAAAAAGAGAAGAAACTGATGTCTAGCATCTAAGCAAGAGCCATCGCTCATTCCACACTGTAATCAACAAGGATCAGCTAAAGTGGAGCTAGTAAACTAGACACCAAGCGCCTCAGGATGGTGGAGCTGAAGAAACCAGATCTGAAGTTACATAAAACCCGATAGAAATTAGGTACTAGATCTGAAGAAACCAGACCTGAACAAAATCCCGGAGCGGGGGGATCCTGCAAGATAGAAACCGGACCCAACATCCGGACAGAAACTGACCTAAACATTCAGACAGAAACTGGCACATCTAGCGAGTGCAAAACCTTCATGTTCCTTAGAACAATACGGAACTGAGGAAATAGACATCACACATGTTTTTTTTGGACTAAGCAAAAAGAATTTATTAATCTTTATAAAGGATTACAAAGATTAAAAGAATCAAGGGCACACCGGCAAGAAGCCACTCGAAACCTATGGGTAGGCAAGACGCTAACCAAACACCAAAAAGAACCCACAAAAGCATACAACTCAAAACAACCAACCGAAACACCAAAAAAAACATAAGCATCGAAAGAAAAACACCCCTACTCGCCACAACTTGACATCACACATGATATTTTTTGAAACAGTCACCATAAACATGTTTGTGTTAGTACTGTTTTTGTTTACAAAATACATAATCAATTCCACTAGTTTACAAAAATTTTAGAAACACAAAAATTGCGTTTTCATTTGTTTTGAGAACACTTTCGGCAGCCCAAAAAACAAATAAACAAAAACTATTATGGTCACCAAACATGTTTTTGTTTTTATTTTTAAATAAATAAACAAAAACTCATTTCTTGTTTTTCATAAACGAAAAATAAAAAAACTGACAACTTAACCAAATAGAGCCTAAATAATTCTAGTTCAATTCGACATTGTCTACTCAAACATGACAATTAAATTTTACACCTGCCTTATCGACCGGCTAACAGCATGGCTTAAGAACTTACCCAAAAAAAAGAAGAAGAAAGGCTTAAGATACGTCGAACATTAAAAGATTAGGGGTAGGAATTTGATTCCACCAAAATGACTACCCAAAACATTTTTCTCTTGGGGTATACCATTAATTAGTTAGTTTTTTCAAAAGCTCTGAACACAAGGAGGTCTAAAATCCTTTGAGAAACTATCCATTGAATCCTTTTAATTTCACTCCTCCTTGTCAAGATTGTTGTCTCTAAGAAGGGTTGCATTCTTTAGCTCTTCCAAACAACTCGAACTTTTCCTACTCTCTAAAAGAAGTGGACAAGGTAAAAACCGGAGAGACAGGCAATCTATGGTTTGGAATCCACTCCAACCCCGATCACGTAACAATGAAATGCGGAGGCAAGGTTTAACAATATTCGAACCATTAAATACTATCGTTAGACCATTCTCTTCCGACACTCGTCAAGAAAATATGTTGAGTTCAACCGCGGCATGGACTATCGCAACACCAACCGTCGCACTAGTCCATTCAGTTGTCAGAAATGTTGTGTGAGAAATGGATTCTCAATAAAAGTGAAGTGAAGTAATGGAAAATAAAATTGATTTTCATGGTGTGTTCTCTTGAGAAGAAATCAGCAGAAAAACTAAAGTTTCTTCCTTTTGGCAAGACTTGTTTAGCAAAAAAGTATTTTCTAATGAAAAAGTTGAAATTTTAAGTCCTACAAATTTTCTTGATAAATGAACACACAAAAAATTATAAGAAGTTGATTTTTGTTTTTCTATCTTTTCTCATCTTTCCTTACAACTAAATGGGGCCATCATCATGGGATGAGCCTTCGAAAATTCTCTCCCATCATCCCCCTACAAGAGTAATAAGGATCCCCTGTCCAAGCAAAAGAATATATTTAGGAAGTCGAATCCCAACAAAACTCCCCAACAGTCCCGTTTTTGCCTTTTACAGTCAGCTTCCGGCCCATTTTTGACGTCCGAAACGTCTGAATTAGGAAAACCCATAAACTGGAAATTGGTAAGAAAGTTGAATTTGCTTTCCAAGGCCGTAGACCTTGCCTCAATCGGATACTTGAGCTAAAAGATATGACCAAAATACTGAAAGCTGTCCAGATTTCTTTCCAACCCCGCATTTGAATGATTTTCTTTCCAAATGTGAGTGGGTTTTGATTTCCTAGATCGATTCAAAGTCTCCAAGCATTCCAACTCTTCTAGGATTGAACTTCCTTCCTTACTCATGGCTTTCCCGAACCGCATCCGGTCACATCTTCAATCATTAATTCTCCAATTTAAAGTCCAATTCTAAGCAAATATTGGCTTGAGTGATGACCTGCAGTCATAAAAACGGCATAAAAAGTACCCAAGTAACTATATAGAGTGACAAGCAAAGTATGGGTTAAAGAGATTAAAATGGGTGCATTTAATTAAGCACCTATCAGATTAGAATATGGTGGGATATGGATTTGTTTAAAATCAAAGAGCATATTTCCCATGCATCAGTGTGTTAGTGCACTTACTTAAGATTTGGTGAATATGCATATTTTTTAGGTGCTCTAATGGGTGTATTACCTTGAGAGTTAGTTTGGAAGTATTCGCAACCACCGGAGGTGATTGCCAAGATGGCAAGTGGTGTGAGGGTGAAACGTACACCCGAAACTCCCCGGGCCTCGAGTTCAAATCCTACTTACAGGCAGTAGTTTATGTGAATCAGATGTTGTGTACTAGGCACCATCTGTCCAACTTGCATCTTGGTGGGGCTGTGGTGATATGGACTAACCACCCATGGGTAAAGGGTACACCGAAAGAACGCCTCAAATTGATTCCTTCAATGGGTGGTACTGACTCATTGGCTGAACATACTACGGGGTTGGGAGTTCCTCTTCATTGAGGAGGGTTGCACTCTGGTCTTTCCTTTCCAACCTTTTGGCTTAGAAAAGAAGAAGACAGACCTCACAAACTTCAATTCTTGTGCAGCTAATAGTTGAACCTTGCCATGCAGCTAATAGTTTAACATATATTTTTTTTTTTGAGTTCTTTTGTTTAAAAATCTTACTCCCTCCGTCCCTTATTTAATTTAAAGTCCAGTATTTCATTTTGGGCTGTCTCTTAATAAGTGTTCATTTTGTAAAGATAGGGGGTAAAAGTTGGTGCATTATCTATTTTGTCCCTAAAAGTATACTTCATTTTGAAAATTTAGTGAGTAAAAGTGTAATGATGATGGGTAAGTAGGGAAAGTGGAGGAAAAAATTGATGTGAAAAGTGTAACGATGATGTTTTTTTAATAAGTTGGAATTACGAAGTAGGACACTTAAAAAGAGACGGAGGGAGTACTTGCTTTCAACTTGGCCTGGTAAAAATTTCAGTACTGTTTTTTCGGCGCCTTACCTTGGTTTGCTTTGGCGGTTAGGAGCGTGCGTGCGGAACCACTGGGTTTTCCCCAATCGGTGATGATGGTGGCGGGTGGTGGTTGGAGGTTCTATGGGCGGCTGTGCGTGTGTTGTGGATCTGGGGCGGAGCTGTGGACTGTTTGTGTTTTCTGTTGGCAGATGTGGCGGCGGATTGTGGCGGCGGCGGTGGCGTTGGGTGGCTGGGCGGTTGTGGTGTAAGGTTTGGTTTGGGTGGCTGTTGGTGTTGTGGGCGTGGGTGACGGCGGCGATGGTCAGTGCTGTTGATGGCAGGCGGGTAGGGTTGTTTTTGGGCTTTAGATTTTGGGCTTTGCCCATTTTGGTGTTGGTGTTCGGTTGGGTTTCAGGTTTTGGCCTGGCTCCTTGGTTTTGGGCCAGTTTGTTTGGGCCCGGTGGCCCACCAAGGTCCTGCTAGGTTTAGATCTCGCCAGACGTAGGTGCTAATGCATTTCTTTCCTGCTGGTCAATGGTTGGGTTTAGGGTTAGGTTTGTGCTGAATTGTATTGATTTGGGCTTTTAGGCCTTTTAGGTGTGGGTTTGTCCCAATGGGTGTTTTTCCTGATTTAGGCTCAGCCTGTTGGGCCTATTTCAGTTCCTCCGTGTGGTTTGGAGAAGAGGGGCTTGGATGGTCAGGCCGGTGTATCCAAGCTCCTATTATCTCTGTAAACTTCGTGTTTATGAGTTAATGAAACTATCTTTTTGCTGATCAAAAAAAAAAAAAATTTCAGTACTTGCTCGTGGGTCTTAATATAGTTCACATTGCATTTGATAGTGGTTCAAACCTCACTTATTACAGTTAACAAACCTATCTTCAGCCAAGGGAAAAAAAAACTGTTGAAAACTTACACATGATGTGATAGGAACCAAATTGGGCAAAGTCTCTGTAATTATAGGCCTTTGTTCTTGGTCGTGGCTTTGCAAACCGTGATAGATGTCGCACATGAAGACATACTTCCAGTGTGCGTGAGACTCCCAGCTTTCTTTTCTTTCATTACACTTGAGTCACATGACACTAGCTCCACTTAACCCGTTGACTTGAACCTGTTTAAACGAGGACTAACACCCACGGTTTCAAATGGTGGTACCGCAAGTATGGAATGGCACGCCGCGATAACCGGGTGTATCAGCTGTGAATTTTAATTTGCAAATTATTTTTGTCTATAGAGCACTTGAAGCGCAGTGGTAGCTCCGGAAATTTTTAGAAAAGGTGTTCAAAAATTATTTTAATCTATTATCCAGCAGCATGTACACAAATTATATATATATATATATATATATATATATATATATATTAGTATGAATAGTGCGATTAGAAAACATAAAAATACATAAGATTTTGTAATTGTTCTTGACAAAATTTTTACATTTTGAGCCCAGGAAGATTATATTGGCTCATAGATCTATTGACATTCTTTACGGAAAATAATGGCGAATAGGTAGGCGCAGTTCCTTCTAGACATGTTCTCTTCTTTACGGAGATATAGAGTTATCTGTCGTTCAAAAAGAAAAAGTCTGAGCACGATCGCGATACCAATAAATCATATTTCATATTTTTCTTTTTAGAAAAAATTCTTGTCATTAGGAACATGTACCTTAATTTCGGCTATTATATTTGGTGTTCAACTATGATGTTCATAATATAGGATTAATGAGTGTTCAAATCTAGCCTAAAATAAAATTACTACTGATAAAATTCCCAAGAATATTTTTTTGTTTGGGTGTGTTCACTTAGGCCTGTCAACGGGTCGGATCGGATCCGGATTCGGATCCGATAAGACTCAAATCCGATAGTGGTAATCCGGATCCGATCCGAAAATTTTGGATCCGATCCGAAAATCCGAATCCGATCCGAAAACTTTTTTACTTCAAAAATTTTAACCAAAAAAAAAAAATTATTTTCCAATAAAAAATTAAAAAAAAATAAAAAATAAAAATACAACTTCTAAAACATTTTTTGTTCAAAATAAAAAATTTACTGTTTTTTTTAAAAAAAATATAAAAAGTTAAAAATAAATAAAGTTCGGATTCGATCCGATCCGATCCGAAAAAATCCCGATCCGATCCGTAATAATCGGATTCGGATTACCGGATTACGGATTTCTGTTATCGGATTCGGATTCAGATCGGATTTTTCGGATCGAATCCGGATCCGATTCATTGACAGGTCTATGTTCACTTGTTCACCCAACCTAAAGGATGGAGTGGGCAAAAAGTTAGATATGCATCAACACGTATCTAGAATCAACCGATCGAGAGGGGTGAAAAGCCTGTGTTCATAATGGTCTCAATACAATGTTGACAATCTGGATACCTTCTGCCTACTATTTTGTTTCATGCATAACTCCCACTAAATAACACACACTTTGAATTGGATGTCTATGCAATAGTAGTATATAAAGTTGACAACCAATCAATTTCACATGATTAGCCTGCATTAAATCAACTTTAGATAGTTCTTCGTTCTCTATAAGTACCTGATAACCTTTATTTCCAACTTTCTGACGCTTCATATCTGATTGATTGAGCATCGATTGAGTAAAACCTTATCCAATATTCATTTAAGCCAAGAAAAATGTATTTACTCCCACTAACCTCAAGGTGTATACAATTTTTTTTACTTATAAGCTGAATGACTTTCTTGCCAAAAATCTCTTGCTTATGATGCTAGCCAAAAACTTTATTGGATCTTCAAAAAGTCCTTACCCTTAGTATCAGAGATAAAGCTCAAAATACTTTAATTTCAACACTAAGCATACATGACTAAATCTCTCCTGCTATTAATGTTTAAATTTTTATTTAACATATTTAATGATGTGGGTTTGGTACTTTATCCACATAATGCAAAATCATGATCCTTGCATCCGTACAGGACTAACTAGTACTATGCATCCCCCGCATTCAAGTAGAACACCAAATTTCACATTCTCTAGATTTAGGTGCGTCTTCTAATCTATGCATGACTTTAGTGCCTTGATTTGACATCAAAATCATAGACGGTATATAATGCCAGGCTAGGGACCCTTAACCTCCTTTGGAAAACTTTTTTAGTTTCCTTAATTCCATCACGAAAAATTAATCTTCCAGCAATGAACTCAACCAGTGGGTGAGCAAGTAGCTTTTGAAACTACCAGTCTACCACTATAGCTATATGGGAGTAGGCAGCCATGCATCCTTAATTAATCACCCATGTGATCATTAAGTGGGCCATTTAACACTCAAGATAGAAACTATTTCTAACAATGCTTACGTTGGCTTTATTTTCTAGTCTAGAATTAAAAGAACATTCCCTGGTTAAGAACTCCATCAATTTTCAATCCCTGGTTATTTCGTTTGTTACCATGCAACTTGCGCGGTCAAACTATGGATTAGTATTTAAGCATTTTTTTTTTTTCCAAAATAGATTGAGGTAAAGAAAGATAAGATAGTTCTAAACATTTAAATAGCTAGACAATCTAGAAACCATAGAACAAGTCGAGTGCAAGGGTGAGTGGGCTTCCCATTAGGGACTCGTTTGTTCATGATTGCCTAAAAATTCAATTATTTACGCATTGTACAATGCTATGGGGGAGCGTGTGGTTATCATATCTCCATGTTTGACCTTAAAGAATTATAAAACGTTCTTCTATAGGGAATAGTGACTAGCATTTCCCCACGTGGGTCAAACGATCTATTTCTCTTTGTGGTTTTGTTTAATTTCAAGTACAATATTCAGACACGCGCGCCAGTTTACGACATCTCGACTAATACCCGCATATCACACCATATATTAGCGGGGAGCTAGCCCATTGAATTTTGGATAAAGACCCGTATGGGTGATAGCAAAGAAAATTTATTAATCTTTGAAAACATATTACAAAGATTAAAAGGATCAACGTGGCATCAAGCAGAGCAAAAAAGAACTCTAACAATCATATGGCCGTTAGAAACTAGAAAAAAGAAAAGAAAAGAAAACCAATCCTTGAATGGCAAGAAGTCAATTGAGGCCTAAAAACCCAAAGAAGAGACAAAGACACCCAAGATCCAACCAAAGCCGAAAGGCATCTAAAACAAAACCTGCTCCTAAGATGACTAAGGATCAATCATGTATTTACTTAAAGCTTCCTCATCAACACCCAAATAATCTTCGCCCAAGATTTTATCAATAGACCGAGCAGCCTTTGCATCATTAAGGTGAAACCTATTAGTGCCTCCGGAAAAGGCGGATAAAGCCGCAGCAACAATCGCAGATCTAAACACAATACATTTTTTTCTCACTTTCTTCTCAGATTTAGGAATGTCCAATATTTTCTCAGCCAACTTCTGCTTCCAATTTCCTTTCCCCGTTTCTTTAGCCTTCCCAGCTGGGTCGACGTCTAATAACTAACCGGATACCATCAATGTATCTAAACTTGAGACCTATGATGGATTATGACCGCCGCCATGGAGATATATATATTACTAACTGTAGGGAGATGCACTGAAGTTATCAAATATAATTGCTGAAGAAGTCAACGAAGTGCGGCACCAATTCCCCGGCTGCATTATCTTATTAGCACAGTTTGACGGGAATAAAAAAAAGGGTTATTTGCAAGGACACCCCTTTAACTATCACGTTTTGTCAACATGACCCCCTCACATTTAAAACTCATCAACATCACCCCCTCAACTATCAAAACTAAGCAACATCACCTCCTCTGTCCAAATCCGTTACAATTTTGGACGGAAACAAGAAAAAAGACTAAGATACCCTTGTCATGTTAAAAATGTTAATTAAAAGTACCCACAATTTTTCAGTCGCTCTCTCATCCCCTCTCCCACCCACCACCACCACCACACCACTCCCACTTTCTCCTCCCCCCATTTTTGCCGAAATCCCACCACCACAACTCTCACCTCCCCTCTTTTCTGCTGAAATCCCGAAGCTGAGGCCATTCTCGTCCAAAGAATCAAATATGATTTTTGAGGAAACCCACTGATTAAATCTTTTCTGACGTTGCTGGAGGCGCCGTGGGAGGTGGCCGAGTGGACGTAGAACCGGTTGGGCTGGGTCGATGCGGGGGGTCGAACACGGCGAACTCGTTGGCCAACTCGGTGTAGACCGGTACCAGCTCCGGCTTGAACCCGCTCATGATGGTCCTGGCCATGCCCTCGACTTCCATGTTGAATGCCTACTGGACGAAGCCGTTCATCGGCGCCTTGTTCAGAGACGAGTTGTTCGACCCGAATATCAATCTCAACCTCTTTGCCCCATCAAACACAGAACCTCCATTGTTCACTGTTCTAGATCTGGTCAAAATCGAAGCTTCTCGAAAATCGATTTTGATTAGTGGGCTAGGTGCGCCTCACTGAGATGATCACGTTGGTGGTGACGCGGTTGAGTAGAGTCACCGGAGGAGTTTGTACGGTCGATTTGAACGGCGGCGGGCGGAGGCGGTAGCGGCTCCAAGGTTGATCAGAGAACGAGAGATCATACAAAATTTTGGAGCATAGGGTCTTGTTCGTCTCGTCGAGACGATTCAGGATCCGGTCAGAACGTCGCCGGAAACCTTCGGGGTAAGCTTCACGCGCCGATTAAAGGTGGCGCGTGGTAGTCGGAAACTGGGTTTGAGGCAGACAATCGTCTTCGATTTTGGGTCCTTTTCTTACTGCAGTAAAATGCCCATAAAATTCCACGAACAGCCCTCTGATATGTGCCCAAAGGAATATAAAAAAGGGCTCTTGGAATCTGCCATAAACATTGTCATAGAACTGCACATCTGGGTTTGAGTTTGGGTTTGGAGAGGACAAGAGATGAATGGGGGAGGAGAGGAGAACAGATGGGAGAGGGCATTTTAGGGTTTTTTTTTTTTTTCCCGTCCAAAATACTTCTTTTCCGTCCAAAAAGTTAACATTTCTTAACATAATTGGACGGAAGGGGTGTCGTTGATGAGTTTGGATAGATAAGGGGGTGAGGTTGATGAGTTTTAAACGTGAGGGGGTCATGTTGACAAAACGTGATAGTTAAAGGGGTGTCCTTGCAAATAACCCTAAAAAAAAGGAAGAAGAAAAAGTTACCCTTTGACATTTGCTTCTGACCCTTCAGATTAAATCACCTATAAAACGCAGCAATACGCCGAGGGATTTAAATTACCCATCTCCCTCCCTCATCGTCAAACTCTTCCACACCATGTCTTCCTCAAGGCTTCTCTCTCCTCTCTACCTGCTCTCCTTTTCTCTCCTCCTCCAACTCGCCCTCGCAACCAACCCCCTCTATCATTTCTGCACAAGCTCCGAAAATTTCATTCCCAACAGCCCTTATGAAACGAACTTGAACAAGCTCATGAGTTACCTCTACTCCAAAACCCCGATAACCGGGTTCGGTTCTGGCTCGCTGGGCTGGAGCCAAAACAAGGCCTACGGCCTCGCTCTCTGTCGAGGTGACGTCAACATGACCGACTGTCAAGCCTGTGTTGCCGAGGCAGAGACGGAGATACGTAAACGTTGCCAGTTCAATAAAGGAGCTGTCATTTGGTATGATTACTGTCAGTTGAAATACTCTAACCTCGACTTTTTTGGGAAAATCGATAACAAAAACAAATTTTACATGTGGAATGTGCGAAATGTGAGTGATCCTTTATATTTCAATCAAAAGACCAAAGAGTTATTGGGTAAGTTGGGGGAGGAAGCTTATGTTAGCTCAAAAATGTTTGCTGCTGGAGAGATGCAGATAGAGGAATCAAAGAAGATTTATGGGTTAGTTCAGTGTACCAGAGATCTTTCTAGTGTTGATTGTAAGAAGTGTATCGATGGGGCTATTAGTGAGCTTCCGAGCTGTTGTGATGGGAAAGAAGGAGCGAGAGTTGTGGGCGGGAGTTGTAAAGTGGGTTATGAGATTTACCCTTATGTCCACGCCTAGAGAAAGTGTATCTTTGTTCTTAGAAAGTATGAATAAGTGTGTTATATAGAACACCGAAAACTTGAGGTTGGGTATATCCTATCCTCTTTGTATGTTGGAATATTGTATTTTTTTGTTTACATTTTCTATGTATTGATACCTGAGCAGTACCATATGGACGTGAATATTCTACATTTCACAATTCACTTTCCAGGGAGTTTTTCCCAATTCCGTAACGGTGTACTTTTTTATAGTACCTATTAGCGTTGTCTCCGTTCGATGCACGAGACAATAGAAAATATTAACTTCGACATTTTTTTGTTGTCTTATGCACTGGATGCTAGCATTGTGACCGTTCAACAAAATCAGATGTTTATAGCTTCGCATTAATTTTTGGCTCTCGAAATTGTGACGGGCTTAAAGAACTCGGTCTTCGGCCACTTTGCTAACCTCCAATGGTGCGTAATAGCGCAAGTTATCACATCTCCTGTATTGTGTTTACCAAATTAAAATAAAGAACAATGTGGCCAATTTTGCAGTCATTTCAACTCGAAACAATACTATTTCAAAATGGTACTGTCACAAAATTAAGCTTAATTTGTTTGCAAGGGGCTATTGCGGACAAAAAATAAAAAAGCGAAAAAACTTGTAGCCTAATGGTATTTTTCTGGTCTTCCCTTGTGGGAGGCCGGGGTTTGATCTCTGTCGGTGACATTTGTAATTCAGGGTTATGAACAGTCTTTGAACTCCATGTAGACGTACTAACTACCCTTAACCCCGCTGGTGTATACTGTTTGGAAAAAAAAATATTATGCAGTTAAACCAACCATTATCAGCGGCATTAACATATATCCATCGTCATCATATACGGACGTGGCATCATTGGACAAATGCATGGCACAGCCTTGGAGCTTCTGGACCCTACCTTAGGTGATGCCAAGTTATCTCTCCTAGGATAGATTTGGATTAAAAAGTGACGTAACTTATTTTTTGTCTTAATTTAAATTTTTTTTTGTATTTGTTTATTTTGTGCTAAACTTTTATGATTTATGATTCGTCTCGTCGAGAGGAATTGAAAAAATAAAAGTATGATTGAAACTCATAATTTTTTAAATAAAGACAAAAACTTTTTCTTTTTTACTTATTTGGTCGTTTTTAAAAAAAATTGAGTTTCGATCAAAATTTTATATTTTTCCGATTTCTCTCGCTGAGACGAATCAATAAGTTACAAAAGTTTGACGCAAAACTAATAAAGGCAATTTTTTTTTTAAATAAAGAAAAAAAGATAAGTTACTATTTGACTTTTGGTTTAAATACTTTTATATGTTATGATGTTAATGTACTTTATTCTGCTTTAATTTAATCTTGCATCTTAGAGAAAAAAACTATAGCTGAAATAAACTTCATAATGGTCTGAATACAATGTCGACAATATTCAGACCAGCCTGCTATTTAGTTTCATGCATAACTCCTACTAATTAACAGGCTCAAAAATATTTCGAGAGAGAGTTCCGTTGGCGATTTTGAATATTATGAAACCCTAACCCCCAAACCCTCCTCTCGCCGGCCGCCGCCGGCTGGCCTTCTCCAAACCACCTTTTTCCCTTCTTTCCGTCGAATTCTCCCCATCCCTCGGCGGTTACGGCCTTCTTTCTACGATCTCTCTAGTCTTGGTCGGGCCTCTGGTTTTTCGATCTGTTGCTGCTGCGGGTTATCTCAAACAGGTGTAGTCCTCTGGTTGTGCTCTCGCTGCCGTCACTGGACGCCGGTTTTTGCTCATCGATCTGTTGCTGCGGCGGGTTCTCTCAATCAGTTGGTGCCGTTCATCCGTTAGAAGGTTGTCGATCGCTGATCTGGGTTGGTGATCTTGGTCCTCTTTGGGTTCACCGGCGCTGTCGCCCGTCTCTCAGGACCTCCGGCATAAGGTAATCTTCTGGCTGTTTTTGGACCTTGCTCTGCTGCAGTACTCTTCTGGTTTTTTGTGGGTTCTCTGAGTTTAAGCTATGAGTCTGCTGTTGCTAGTTAATTTAGATTCGTTAGTTTTCTGTACGTCTGTTCTTTCGGTGCTATAGCCCGTGTTTTCTAATCTTTCTGGGATCAGAGATGGCTGGTTTATTTACCGTGCATGTCGATAATCTCCCCAAATCAATGGATGTTGGGTGGCTTCGCCAGCTATTCACTCCATTCGGGCGTGTGGAGGATGTCTATATGCCGAGTAAGAGGAGCTCTTCTTTCAATACTAAATTTGGATTCGTTAGATTTAAGAGAAGGGAGGAGGCCATTAATGCGATTGAGGACCTTGATGGAGTTGTGATTAGAAATTTCACTATTGTTGTACAATTTGCGAAGTATTCTAAAGATAATCCTATTGCCTCTCAGAAGAATTTTGATGGGGTTAAGAAAAATATTTCGGCCCCTTCTATTCCTAGTTTGCAACCTAAACCATTTGAGATCCAGAGCAAACTAAGAGATTCTAATAGTTCTTCCTATGCTAATATTCTTAAAGGGGGCTCTAGTGGTAGGCTGAAATTGGTGGAAGCTAAGGAAGTGGAATTGGGTTGGTTGCAAATGAGCGCAGTGGGTAAATTGATCAATTTCTGTCATGTGAATACGCTTCAAGATCTTTTCATTAGTAATGGTATTTGGGATGCTCAGATTCGTCATATGGGTGGGCTCAATGTTTTAATTTCTTTCGACTCTCTTGAATCGTTGAACGAGTTTCTCAAAGACGAATCGAAGGTGTTATCAAGGTGGTTCTCTTCTGTTCAAGCATGGGATAATCAAAAGATCCCTCCTTCAAGGTGTGTATGGATCTCTTGTTATGGTGTTCCTCTTAATGCTTGGTGCTCTTCTACCTTTATTGAAATTGGAAAGCTTTGGGGTGACGTGATTAAGCTTGATGAGTTAACGGAGAAATTCATTGCTTTTGATAAAGGGCGTATGTTTATCATAACGGATTATCTTGATTGCATTAATGAGGTTGTGCATATTAAGATCAATGGTGTGATCTTTCCGGTCAAAGTTATTGAAGATCCCATGGCAGAAACTTCATGGGAAAAGCGTGTGTTTACTTCGATTAAGATCAAGAAAGGGAATGATAAAGAGGAGAATGAGGTTGTAGTTGAGACAGATCCGGGGGATGATGAATCGCTCGACTTCAATGTAGACAAAACTGAGTTGGATAATGAAATGGAAATTGTTGAGGAGGTGGCAGAAACAAATGTGGAAGCTGAAAAGGCTATTGGGACAGAAGGGGGAGCATTACAACTAATAAATGTAAACATGCAAGCTAATTCTTCTTCGAGGGTTGAGTCATCAGCTTGGGAGGGTGGAAGGGTCATGGATAGTATGAGAGAGATGGCAGCAAACAACACAACTCTCAATATTAATTTTGACCCTCTATCTTTTGTAAGGTTGAATTCATGCATTCAGATTCCAAGAGCAAACCTAAGTAATTTGGTTGTTAATCAAGACAGCTGGGTGGAGGATTCTGTTAAGGAAAATCCAGTATCGGCTGAAATTTTAAGAGGGGAAAATGATGAGGATGAAAACATTCCTGAACATCATATTGAAGCATTCCGAACTGAAAATGATCCTCTTTCTGCTCCAATCAAAGCTGCCATAAATGGGGTAAAAAGAAAGAAGAAGAGGAAGACAATTGATGATATTCTAGGTTTTACAAGGGCCAACTCTTTCAATAACAAGAGTAGGAATAACAAACCAAAGTGTGCGGTTTATAGATCTGCCGTTGCAGCTCTAGCTCTCTCTGCATCTATCTCTTCAGAAGGAGTTATTAACAGAAATAGGATAATTCTGGACGAAGCACAAGCAATTTGGACCTGCAATAAGATCATGGGATTGGGGTATGATGGTGAGGAGGATGAAGTCGTAAGCAAAATTGCAGATATGGTGGCTGAAGACTTGGACAGAGCTGACAAAGTGGCAGGGCAGGCCTCCTAGCTCTCTAATTCTTTGAGTTTTTGGTAGTTGTCGTCTTTGAAGCTGCAGGTTGGATTCTTTGCGTGGAAGCTCTCAATCTGGGGTGGCTTGTTTTCTGGGATGGTTGTTGGGTAGGGGGAGTCTTGTCCTGTGTGGGGGGTGGGGGTGTTTTTGCTTGTGGGGGTGTTTTCCTGTGTTTTTGGTGCTGTTTCGCTGGGTCCTTTTGGGGGTGGCCCTGTTGGGCGTTGTTCGGATTGATTTCTTGTCAATCCTTGGATTTGTTCTTCTTTATTTATATAATATCCTTTTTCGCCGTTCAAAAAAAAAACTCCTACTAATTAATCCTTTCATAGCAAAAAAAAGAACACTTTGAATTGGATGTCTATGTCTATGCAATAATATATAAAGTTGACAACCAATCTATTTCACATGATTAGCCTGCATTAAATCAAATTACATAGTTCTTCGTCCTTATAAGTTCCTCATAACTTTTATTTGTAACTTTCTAATGCTTCATATCTGATTGATTGAGCATCGATTAAGTAAAACCTTATCCGGCCAATATTCATATAAGCCAAGAAAAATGTATTTACTCCCTCTAACCTCAAGGAGTACACAATTTCTTTACTTATAGTTAAGCTGAATGACTTTCTTGCCAAAAATCTCTTTGTTTGATGCTAGCCAAAACATTGTTGGATTTTCAAAAAGTCCTTACCATTAGTATTAGAGATAGAACTCAAAATATTCTAATATTTCAACATTTAGCATACATGATTAAATCTCTCGTGCTATTAATGTTCAAATTTTTATTTCGCACATTTAATGATGTGGGTATAGTGCTCTATCCACATAGTGCAAAATCGTTATCCTTCCATCCCAGAGTAGAGTACATTGTCTACTACACATCCCAGCATTCACATAGAACACCAAATTCACATTCTCTAGATTTAGGTGTCTTTTAACCTATACATGACTTGAGTGCCTCGATTCGAAGGAAATCATAGGCTGAGGACCCATAACCTTCTGTAGAAACCTTTTTTAGTTTCCTTCCATCATGAAAATTTAACCTTCCTATAATGAACACAACATAATCAACTAGTGGGTGAGCAAAGAGCTATTTTGAAATTACTTCCAGTCTACCACTAAAGCTATATGGGAGTGGGCAACTATTCTTACTTAATTACCCATGTAACTAAGTGGGCCATTTAACACTAGATAGAAAATATTTATAACAATGATTACGTTGGCTTTATTTTATTTCTAGAAAAGAACATTCCCTGGTTAAGAACTCCATTAATTTTCAATCCCTGGTTATTAATTTTGTTTGCTACCATGCAAGTTGCGTGGTTAAACCATGGATTAGTATTTTAGCATTCTTTTTTTTTTTCCCAAAACAGATTGAGGTAAAGAAAGATAAGATAGTTCTAAACATTTAAACAGCTAGACAATCTAGAAACCATAGAACAAGTCGAGTGCAAAGGGTGAGTGGGATTCCCATTAGGGACTCGTTCGTGCATTATTGCCTAAAAATTCAATTATGTACGCATTGTACAAATCTAATGGGGTAGTGGTTATCATATCTCCATGTTTGACCTTAAAAAGAATTATAAAACGTTCTTCTATAGGGTATAGTGACTAGCATTTCCCCACGTTGGTCAAACGATCTATTTCTCTCTCTGGTTTCCTTTAATTTCAATTACAATATTCGGACACGCGCGCCAGCTTACGACATCTCGATTAATACCCGCATATCACATCATATATTAGCGGGGAGCTAGCCTATTGAATTTAGGATAAAGACCCGTATGGGTGATAGAACATAAGAAGGTTTGTATGGGAGATTGAAGGTAAGAAGGTTTCAACTTGTGACCTATGAAGGAGCAAATCTCTATCACCTGGCCAATGCCATGGATGCACTGAAGTTGTTTCCGAGTTAAGATTATTGTTAAATTTATAAAATATAATTGCTGAAGAAGTCCACGAAGTGCGGCACCAACTCCCTCGCATTATCTTATTAGCACAGTTTGACGGCATCCGAATCGAAAAAAAAAACAAAAAACAAAAGAAGTCACCCTTTGACATTTTGCTTCTGACCCTTCAGATTACCCATCTATAAAACGCAGCAATACGCCGAGGGATTTAATTACCCATCTCCCTCCCTCATCGTCAAACTCTTCCACACCACGTCTTCCTCAAGACTTCTCTCTCCTCTCTATCTGCTCTCCTTTTCTCTCCTCCTCCAACTCGCCCTCGCGACCAACCCCCTCTTCCATTTCTGCTCAAGCTCCGAAAATTTCACCCCCAACAGCCCTTATGAAATGAACTTGAACAAGCTCATGAGTTATCTCGACTACACAACCCCGAAAACCGGGTTCGGTACTGGCTCGTTGGGCCTGAGCCAAAACCAGGCCTACGGCCTCGCTCTCTGTCGAGGTGACGTCAAAACAACTGACTGTCAAGCCTGTGTTGCCGAGGCAGAGACTGAGATACGAAAACGTTGCCAGTTCAACAAAGGAGCAATCATATGGTATGATAACTGTATGTTGAAATACTCTAACCTCGAGTTTTTTGGGAAAGTTGATAACAAAAACAAATTTTACATGTGGAATGTGCGAAATGTGAGTGATCCTTTATATTTCAATGGAAAGACCAAAGAGTTATTGGGTAAGTTGGCGGGAGAAGCTTATGTTAGCTCAAAAATGTATGCTACCGGAGAGATGGAGATAGAGGAATCAAAGAAGCTTTATGGGTTAGTTCAGTGTACCAGAGATCTTTCTAGTGTTGATTGTAAGAAGTGTATCGATGGGGCTATTAGTGAGCTTCCGAGCTGTTGTGATGGGAAAGAAGGAGGGAGAGTTGTGGGTGGTAGTTGTAATGTGCGTTATGAGATTTACCCTTTTGTCAACGCCTAGGGAAAATGTATTCATTTTTCTTAGATAGTATGTATGAATAAGTGTGTTATAAAAACACCGAAAACTTAAGGTTGGGTATATCTCATCCTCTTTGTATGTTGGAATATTGCATTTTATTTTGTGTATTGGATAAGTGGAAGATTGATAATGAGCAGTTCCATATGGTCCCAGAGTTGTGATCTAGAAGAACTGATCTTATATAAGTGACGTGAATAGTGGATGTCTATGCAAAGTAGTATGTAAAGTTGATAATGAGCAGTTCCATATTGTATGTCTATGCAATAGTAGTATATAAAGTTGACAACCAATCAATTTCACATGATTAGCCCCATGTGTCCCTTTGACCAAGTCCAAAATCCTCTTTATTCCTGAGAAATAATCCAATAAAAAGCTGCCAACGTGCCCCATCTTCCCCCATTTTTCTTGTAACCGTCGATATCATGTGTCAAATAAGTCACGTTCAACTTAAAAATAATTAGTACTCCTTCCGCCCCAATTTAATTGTTATTTTTAGGAGTTCGTGTCACTTTTCGATTGATTATATCTCATAATTATTAATATTTTATGTGATCTGGTAGAACGAATCGAGATCTATCATAAGACATATTGGATATAAAATTTATTACCGATTTAAAGATAACCAGTTTTTTATCCGGTTAAGTTAAACCCCTTAACTATAAGAACTAATTAAAATTTTTTTTTGAAGGGCAAAATGAGATTTTATTAATCTTTGGAAACAAATTACAAAGATAAAGGATCCCAAGCACGAGGCATTACAATGGAGCATGATGAGCCCACATAGGAGGAACTCCTACACACTAGCGATCACATGCTGTAAGGACCTAAAGGGAAAAAACACCAAACCACGGATGGCAAGAAGCCAGCCAAGACACCAAAACAAAACCCCCAAAAAGAAATACCTCTCCAAAAGCAAACCCTCAAAACACCTACACTAAACAGCAAAAAAGAAGCCACCTAAACAACCCTGAGAAAGCACCTCAACACCTAAAATCCTAAAAACTTACCCTAAAACTTAGATTAGTGATGTAGGACAAGATTCTGGGAGAGTTTTGATTCTTATTTTTATGATTTTAGAATTAAATCTTGAGTAGGAATTTTCTTTTTAGCTTTAGAAATATTATGTTTCTTTATTTAAGTAGTTCTATTTTCCAATTTCTTTAGGAATAATTCTTGGTCTAAAAGAATTAGAATTTTATTTAGGAGTTTTTCTTTCTTTAATGCCGCTTGTTTTGGCATGATTTTATTACCGTTTTAGGAAAAGTTTTTAATTTTGTTATTTCTTTTAATTTTCTTTTTCTTCTTTATAATTTCTTGACTACCAAGAAAGTGTCTTACTAGAGTCCTACCTAAAATAGAATTCCTCTACTAGTACATAAAGGGTGCAACGCTCCGTGGAATTATTATTCAACTTTTTATCAATAAAATCTCTGAGTTTATCACTCTTCTTGTAGATTCAAGAACTGTTTGTAGCTACGAGTACCTATCTCGTTTGAAATAGTACACAATCTATTTTCTTCATGAATTCCACTGCATCAAGTGGTATCAGAGCAAGACTTCTTTGCCTGGTTCGATGACACCAAATACGTACAGTTGATGCATGGCACACCCATTGACGTTGATCGTGAGATTGCTGACCTAAGGAAGATGATGGAAGATCAAAAAATATAGTTGCAGGATCGAAGCGCGTAGTTGGCAAAGATCCGAGGACTGCTGCGAGCATTGACTCTATACGTCAACCAACGGCCATAACAGGTTGAGAGAGGATCGTGCAGAGGGATTTGCCCACTGTCAACCTCTTAACCAGAATAGGAACAGCGTTGAGGGATTTGTCCGCAACCAACCTATTCACCAAAACGTCTCCGGATGATATTCTTATTATCACTATTACGATAGTAGGAGGGAATTTGAAGGCGTATTCGAGAACCATGATGATTATCAGTTGATAAAGCGACAACAAAATTTTAGGTATTAAGACAATTTACCTAAATTTAGTGGTTGTGAATATTTTGAGGATATTCTAGATTGGATACTTAACCTTGAGGATGCTTTTGAGTATATGAAAATCTCAAATAGAGAAAAGTGGAGGTACGTATTGTTAAAGCTTACAGTTCCAGCACTAGATTGATGGATAGACCTGCAATCTTTACAAGATCAACAAAACAAGCGTCATATTTGTGCGTGGTCAAGAATTAAAAAATGCATGATAAAAATATTTTTACCATAGAATTATGAGCAGTTACTAAATGAAAAATATGGGTCAAAGCAAAAAAAATACAATCACTTCTTCCAAGGATGCCGTTGAAGAAGTTGTTAAAGAGGTTGTTGATGATTAAAAATTGTAACAGATGTTTTTTTTTTTTTTTTCTCGGCAAACGAAACTTTTTATAAAACTCGAAAGGATACATCGAGGGGACTCGAACAAGGTAAGAACACACTTACTCAAGAAAACAAAAAAAAAAGGGGGGGGGGGGGGGGGGGGGGGGGGGGGGGGGCAACAGATCAGAACCCTCCAACAAAATGTTGGAAGACATACACCACAACAAACAACCCAAACTTACAACCCAATTGTAACAGATGTTGGTCATATTGAAAGTTGATGATGACGAGAGAGTTGATGTCAGTAGTAGCATGAAAGGAAAGAGTGCAATAGAAGTTGAAGAGAAGATTTTACAATCAAGTTAGAAATTTCTTATTGATATTTGAGGAAGGAATCAACAGCGAGGAAAGTTCTGAAACTGATATAAAGAAGGCTTTTTGCATATTGTGGCATCAACCAATTCTATGGTGGATCAAAGTCTAGAGAACCATCAATTTCAACATAAGGTTCCAGTTGTTGATTTTCTTGGGGTGCAACAATTTGATTGGGTTCCAACATTCGTTTAGTACATCTTGTCAATTGGTTGAAGCAAAGAGGTCATCGCAAGTACACTTTTCAACAAATAAATTTTGGAAGGAAATTAAGGGTTTGAAATATTCTAAGTATCTATTTCTTTGGCATGGAAGATGACAAATTTTTAACGAGAACTCGAGGTCGAGTTCTTTTGAAGAAAAGAAAATTGATGTAGGACAAGATTCTGGAAGATTTTATATTCTTAATTTTATGATTCTAGAATTAAATCTTGAGTAGGAATTTTCTTTTTAGCTTTAGAAATATTATGTTTCTTTATTTAAGTAATTCTATTTTCCAATTTCTTTAGGAATAATTCTTGGTCTATAAGAATTAGAATTTTATTTAGGAGTTTTTCTTTCTTTAACACCGCTTGTTTTGGCATGATTTTATTACCGTTTTAGGAAAAGTTTTTAATTTTGTTATTTCTTTTTATTTTCTTTTTCTTCTTTATAATTTTTTGACCACCAAAAAATTGTCTTACTAGAGTCCTACCTAAAATAGGATTTCTCTATTAATATAAATAAGGGTGCAACCCTCCTTATAATTTTAGCCATTGGATAACCAAAACTAGCAAACTTTTGTCAATAATTAGTGAATCTCATATCTTATTACACTACAAATTTATCTCTCTCTCTCTCTCTCAACCATATTGTCAAAAAATTATTTTAAAAAATAGTTTCTTCAAAAAAAATTACACAAAACTGTTTTTTCCAAAAAAAAAAAGTTTTCGAAAAAAATATTTTTTTCAAAAACTGTTTTCTTTTTTGAAAACTTTTTTTTTTCTAGAAAATGATTTCAAAAAATTATTTTGCGAAAATTACTTTGTATCTCTAATAAATACTCCCTCCGTCCCTATTTAATTATTCGCTATAGTTTTGCGTGCATTTTCAACGGCTTATGTCTCTCGACGTATGTTACTAAAAATATGCAATGTGAATTTTTTTTGATAGATCTCAATTTTTTCTATAAGACAATAATTTCAAAATCATAAAATATAATATATGTCGAGAGATATAAGCTTTTGAAAATGCATGCAAAACTGTAGTGGACAATTAAATAGGGATGGAGGGAGTAATTTTTATTAGTTTGAAAACGATTAAAATAAAAGTTAGTATCTATATTAATTTGTTTTTAGTTTTTTGTAGTTTGAAAAAGTGATATAACAAATTTTGGTTATCCAATTTTGATTATATCATTATGGACCTCTATATTGTTAACCTTAGCAACCCCTTAAATGGATAATCAAAAGTTGATGTTGCAACTTTTGATTATCCAATTTTAATTAGTCCACTGTGAATGCTCTTATGATGCTAGCACAAATTTTATTGCATCTTCAAAAAGTCCTTACAATTAGTATTAATTTGAGATAGAACTCAAAATACTCTAATTTTCAACATTTAGCATGCATGATTAAATCTCTCCCTCTATTAATTAATTTACAAAATTTTTTTAGCATGTTTAATGATGTGGGTATAGTGCTTTATCCTTATAGTGCAAAATCGTGATCCTTGCATCCCAGAGTAGAATACTTCGAGTACGCATTCCCGCATTCAAGTAGAACACCAAATTCAATTCACATTTTTTAGATCGATTTAGGTTTCTTCTAACCTATGCATGACTTGAGTGCCTTGATTTGATGGAAATCATAGGCTATATATAATACCGGGCTAGAGACCCTTAACCTTCGTTCGAAACCTTTTTTAGTTTCCTTCCATCATGAAAAATTAATCTTCCTTTAATGAAATCAACATAATAAAGTAGAGGGTGAGCAAAGAGCTAGGTTTTGAAACTACCAGTCTACCTCGATCTAAAGCTATATGGGAGTACGGGCAACTGTCCTTAATCACAAATGTGACTAAGTTGGCTTTATTTTCTAGAAATTAAGATCATTCCCTGGTTCTAGAACTCCATGAATTTGTTATTTTGTTTGTTACCATGCAAGTTGCGTGGTCAAACCATGCATGGATTATTACTTAAGCATGTTTTTCTAAAACAAATTGAGGTAAAGAAAGATAAGATAGTTCTAAACATTTAAATAACTTGTGCATTTATTCTTCCTACTATAGACAAGATACCATAGAACAAGTCGACTGCAAGGGTGATTGGGATTCCCATGAGGGACTCGTTTGTGTAAGATTGCCTAAAAATTCAATTTTTTACGCATTTTTACAGTCTTCGGACCAACTTACGACATCTCGACGAATACCCACGTACATATCAAACCATATATTAGCAGGGAGCTGGCCCATTGAATTTAGGGTAAAGACCCGTATGGGTGATAGAATGTAAGAACGTTTGAACTTGAGACCTAAGATGAGCCAAATCTTTATCACCAGGTCAACACCATGGATGCACTGAAGTTGTTTCCGAGCAAAGTTATCAAATATAACTGCTGAAGAAGTCCACGAAGTGCGGCACCAACTTCCCCGCATTATCTTAAAGAAGGAAAAAGTCACCCTTTGACCTTTGCTTCTGACCTTTGCCTCTCATGATCGTCTCTCAACTCATACCAATCTGTTTCTCCGTCATTTCACTCCAACTCCCTACTGCGAATGGTGTCCCTCTATCCCAGATCCGCTAGCCATGTTCTTCGTGATTGTGCTTGGGCCTCCGCCCAAGGCCGGCCCAACCCCAAGGCCTAAGAGACATGGGCCTTGGGATTCCAAAAAAGTCCAATTTTTAGGGGCACTCCAATATTTGTACTATTTGGGTTTGAGTAGGACTCTTTTTAAGCTCAATAGAATGAAAAAAATGCCCAATTAGAGATAATGAGTTAGTCCAACCCACCACCCCATAAGTCCAAGTGCCCAACCCTAAATCCCCAAAATCATTTCCTCCAAATCAGCGAATAACACCTCCCAAAAATCGTTTCCCCCCAAACCCACCTCAAAAACTTGACGATCTCGTATTTTGTGTTCATATGTAATGATTAGTAGAACTTTATATTGGTTTGGCTTTCTCGTATTGTGATTGTTGCTATAAAAATTGTTAAGTATTGGAGTAATTCTTTAAGGGCACCTTTTTTTTTTATTAAGCCTTGGGCACTAAAAACCCTTGGGCCGGCCCTGCCTCTGCCATTTGGAACTGCCTTCTTTTTCCATTTCGGTCCCAATCAAATGATCATTTTGAATGGATTTTTGCGAATTCCAAAATTACGGGCATGCACAGCTCGGGTGCCCCTTTAAAGGTTATCTTCCTTCTTCTTCTTCTTTTCTCGGCAAACGAAACTTTTATAACATTCGAAATGATACATCGAGCAGGCTCGAACACAGTAACATTACACACTTACTTGTTCAAACAAGAAAAGAACAACTAAAACAAAACCCTCCAACAGAAAGTTGGATGGCAAACATCTCACCACCCAATCAAATTACAGTTTCAACAACCTGACTCCATCTAGAAAAATCCTAAAGTCCTCCACCGAATTCACCTTTATGTTGAATTTTGCCTTTACCCACATTGCAACTCTAGTTTTAATCAAATCACCTACTTCCCAAGCACTTGTTGTCGCATTGTTGAACACATAAGCATTTCTTACCAGCCACAAAGATCACAAGGTTGCAAAGAACGTAGCTTCCCACAAATGTTTCTCCCACTTCCTGAATCTGTTGTCACCCCACCAAATAAAAAGGTCTTCCAAAGAGACAGGCACACCCATCTTCCTTTTTTGCTATTTGGCACATTTGGCTTGATAGAAATCAACGTCTTTTTTAGCACAACACGAACTCCAACTTGCTAGAATTGCTTCTACGTACTATTACAAGTAAAGCCGTGGAGTGGTTCTTCCTTGTTCAGCAAAAGTCCACCCAGCCAAGGAGCAACATTCTTGTGAGATGGGTTCCACCTAGTTGGACTTTTTGAAATTGAATACCGATGGAGCTTTCAATTGTGATACGGGGAATGCTTCCACTGGTGGAATTATTAGGGATCATTGTGGGAATTGGATAGTTGGTTTTCATAGGAAAATCACCGCTGATTATAGTATTAAGGGTGAGATTTGGGCCTTAAGAGATGGTTTGGTTCTTGCTAAGGATCAGAATGTTCCGAGGTTGGAAGTTGAGGTGGATGCCTTGCGGGTTATTCAACTGATTAATGATGATAATTCAGCAAATCATCCTCTTGGTAACGTTATTCTTGACTGCAGGTGTCTGATGCAAGGCTTTGAGGCCATTTCCATCAAGCATATCCATCGTGAAGCAAATCGTTGTGCAAATGCGTTGGCAAATGATGCTCCGGTATCGGTGGGAGATTTACATATCTATCCGTTTATTCTAGCTAGTTGTATTATTAATGTTTTCTATGCGGATTTGAATGTGATGGAATATTCCAGGTTTGTAAGCACTTAATTATGTTTTTCTTTTTAATGCATCGTGGGTTTACGAAAAGAATACGCCCAGGGATTTAATTACCCATCTCCCTCATCATCATCGAACTCTTCCACACCATGTCTTCCTCAAGACTTCTCTCTCCTCTCTATCTGCTCTCCTTTTCTCTCCTCCTCCAACTCGCCCTCGCAACCAACCCCCTCTGGCATTTCTGCTCAAGCTCCGAAAATTTCACTTCCAACTGCCTTTATGAAATGAACTTGAACAAGCTCATGAGTTACCTCTACTCCACAACCCCGATAACCGGGTTCGGTTCTGGCTCATTGGGCCTTAGCCAAAACCAGGCCTACGGCCTCGCTCTCTGCAGAGGTGACGTCAAAATGACTGACTGTCAAGCCTGTGTTGCCGAGGCAGAGACGGAGATACGAAAACGTTGCCAGTTCAATAAAGGAGCAGTCATTTGGTATGATTACTGTCAGTTGAAATACTTTAACCTTGACTTTTTTGGGAAAATCGCTAAACAAAACAGATTTTACTTGTGCAATACGCGGAATGTGAGTGATCCTTTATATTTCAATGAAAAGACCAAAGAGTTATTGGGCAAGTTGGCTGAAGAAGCTTATGTTAGCTCAAAAATGTTTGCTACCGGAGAGATGGAGATAGAGGAATCAAAGAAGCTTTTATGGGTTAGTTCAGTGTAATTCGTTATGGCAAGTACATTATTAAGTACTATCCAGCAACCCTAGTAGCATGGCTGGAGGCAATGATTTGAGCTTTTACTAAATAACATATAGGAGTATAACAATTCCTGGAGTCATCACTTAGACCCCGTTCGTTTAAGGGTTTTGAATTTTGGATTCTAATGTAAATGATCACTTTCTTGATGATGCGGTTGAGAAAAGATTACGTGTCAAGTGTATTTCTGATTTTAGGAACGGGAATTCGACAAGATTAATTTCAAATTCCAAATATCGGGATCATAGATATCGTTTCGTTACCTGATCAAATTCATTTATGTAACTTCAATACGAATGGGAAAAGAAGACCTACCCAATTCTGAAAATGGTAGTGTACGTTCTAAGAGGGGTCAAAACATCTGCTGCGTCGACGTACAAATTCTACCTTAAGATTTTCGATCACCAATGAAGAAAAGGAACAAACTATTGACCATAGACATACCACAGATAGAGAAGAAGGGAAAAACTGAAAGCAGAGTGATACAATCATATGACAAGAATTCTGAGCAATAAATCTCATAAAGGAACTAACCATAAATTGTCTGCTTTATGCTGCTAAGAGTCGGTAAGTCGACTGATAAGAAACTCCAGCCGGGTCAGTTTAAGACCGTAAGAAACTCCGCGGCCCTCCCCGGAGAATGGGATGAGATAACAGGATTGTGTGTGTATGTCGAGCGTGATATCGGACTGCATTGCATGATTTATTCTTAGGGCCGTCTTTGAGCTAAGTCGGGCGAGGCCGCCGACTTAAACCCCAGAACTTTGGCTCAAAATTAGGTCCCCAGATAGAAATAGCAAGGTATGTAAATATTTTTTTTAATCAATAAATAAAATTTTATTAATCAACGAACCGAAATTACATAGATTAATAGAAAATGAAAAAAAAGGCAATATATATTTGATATAGCACTCATATAACAAATGACTTAGCTAGCCTAGTGAAAAATTTTAATTTTGCTATCTAATACGTACATGGTTCAAGTCGTAAGGGTCTTTCTTTTCCTTCCTTTTAAGAATATTTTTTTCCCTCACAGTTTTGCCAACCAACGGCTATAATGCACACCGCCAAAGCCAGGGTACTGACAATTACATAAACCATCAAGAAGTAATGCTATTTTTGTTAGTCCAATTTCCTTTTCCAACCCTAATTCAAAGCCCTCACCAATGCTATTTTTGTAGTTTGGTCCTTATCCACTTTTGTAATCTCCGTTTCCTACGTCATTTCAACAAATTTCCTTTACCAAGAAGAACTTTTCACTATTTTTTTCCTTTTCCGAGTTGAATCGAGTTGTATCCCTGCCGCCGCCGCCACCTCCAGCCAGTCGCTGTGTGCCCTTCTTTGTTTTAGTTTTTTTTTTTTTTTAAACCTTCGTTTGGCATTGAGTTGTGGCCACACTTCCTCTGCCTACAATCTCACTTGCAGTTCACTTTGCAAACTCTCTGCACCTATTGTACCCGACCCTGGCCTCCTAGATTCTGCGATCTTTTTGCTCCAGGATTTTTTTCAAAACGTCAATTTTCTTTATCTCGCTTTTCAAACCCAAATTGGTCTTTCAACCTATTTGAGTTTGAGGGAAAATGTTAAAGTAGATTTATTAACGTAAAGAGTGCCATCACCATATTGAAGGCAGCTTCCAAGTAAATCTGCGACATTAATTTAGAACCGCCTAATTTGCGATCTGTTTAGTTTCAATCAATTACTTTTCATGCACTTTCTTATCAACCAAACGGAGGAGAAGCTAACCCTGTTGAAACCAGGATCGCAGCCTTGAGAACATAAATGAGAGTATCATCTGTTCTCAAGCTCCGCGCTTGAATGCTCAAGTTCCGCATTTGAATGCTCAAGCTCCGCGCTTGAATGCCCAATCACTGCGTACTGGATGCTCGAACTCCGTGTTCGAATGCTTAAAGTTCATACTTTAAAATGCTCGGGCTCAGTGCCCTGAATGCCCAACCACCGTGTACTGGATGTTCAAAACTTATATTTTGAATGCTCGGAGTCTACCTTTCGAATGCTCGAGCCCCACGCTATGAATGCTTAAGTCCAGAACTTGAAAGAAGTTCTACGCTTAAAACACACACACGCATGGGCCCATGCACGTAGGCACTCACATCTAGGATCATCATCGAGTCTGCATCACCATTATCATATCTGCTCTCATCATATACACTACTATGTTTTGCATCTCTCACTCATGAAACAGGTCATTCCTGCATACAACCGGCTCCGTGCCTCGGTTTTATTGATCGGCTCTGTGCCTCAATCCTTTGGCCCCGTGCCAAAGACAGTGGAAGATGGAAGATGGAAAATCTACTTCGGCCTAGTGCCAAGGATCGTGGAAGATGGAAGATGGAAAATCTACTTCGGCCTAGTGCCAAGGATCGTGGAAGATGGAAGATGAAAAACTCATTCTGGCTCCATGCCATAAATAGTGGAAGAAGAGAGGTTTTGAACCACGGTGAAAGGAATAATTGCATAGGCCGGAACAAGGATCGTTAAGTCTTCTCTCTCTCTAGATGATCTTTCTCCCTCTCTTGCAATCCCCAATCCCCTGTAAAGAGAATCTAGCGTGTGCTGAAGGAAGGCTCCGCTCTGTGTGTACAAAGCTCCCTTACGTGTTATGAGTGAATCCTCCATTACTCCATTTGCTCCCACTCCAATCCAATCTCCTGAAGAGCTTGACCATTTGGAGCGTAGCACCAAGAAGGTTAAAAGCTCCCTCCTCGAAGGTGTTCCGCTGGATCCATCTGTTTTGATGGAGACCCAAGTATCTCCGGTGGTTGATTCTCATTCGCCGGAAATCATCATGGAAAACCAAGGCCCCGATTCGGGGCAACCATCCCAAGAAGTTCCCATGGAAAACAGAGATGAGGCCCCCAAATCTCCTAGTAAGCTAAACCCTGCCAAATCCTTTGCGGGGGCTCTTATGAATAACAAGTCATCATCCCTTTCAGAGGAAGAAATTGCTAGGAGATTTGCTGAGTTCCCTGATAGTGATGAAGAAGATGAAATGGAGAGTGATGCACCCCCCCCAAAATACAAAATCTCGAATCAAAATCAATTTCCCCAAAGAACACCTAAAGCGGATAAGGGCAATTTAGAAAGGGTGTCTGATCATTAAACTACTGGGCAAAAATATTGGGTTTAAAGTGCTCATGGATAAAATCAATCATCTGTGGAATCTTGAGGGAACGATCGTGCCGGTGGATGTCGGACTGGGTTTCTATGTCATTCGATTTGAATCCAAAGCTGATTACCTCCGTGTATATATGGGGGGACCTTGGATCATCCAGGATCACTACCTAACGGTGAGAAAGTGGCACAGTGATTTCAAAGCAGATATGGCGGTCGCGGCGAAAACTGCTATTTGGGTCCGTTTACCTCTTCTCCCCATGGAGTACTATGATGAAGCCACACTGGATGTGATTGCGGATAAACTGGGCAAACGGCTTAAAGTGGACAACAAAACCGTGATATCGGCCCGAGGAAGCTACGCTAGAATTTGCGTGGAACTAGATCTGAGCAAACCCCTTGAACCATCCATTGCTGTTGGAAAATTTGATTATATGCTTGAATATGAACATATTCATCTAATTTGCTTTTCTTGTGGCAGGGTGGGACACTGTAAAGAAGCCTGCAGAAATTCTCCGACCATCGGAGCTCCGGCTGAAGCCGCTAATCTGACTGTTGTTTCAACAGGAAAAGCTGACACCGGTGACGTTAAGTTTAACGGGCAAGTGGCTGAAAATGGTATATCAGAGATAGGGTTTGGAGAGTGGATGATTGTGTCTAGAAAATCAAAATGGCCCATTCAAATCTGAGGCCCAATCTGAAGGGTTTAAATATAGGAACAATACCCACAAGAGCTATCCTGACTCGGACCTCACTGGACCGTCTAAAGTCCAAAGTAATGGTCCAATGAATAAGCGTGGCCCACTTCTGCGTAATTCCGCCCAGCAAAATCAAGCCCAATCAAAGAAACCTACCAATAACCTTAGTTCCGATCCAAAAGGGTCACGGTTTAACCCTCTTATTGAGTCAGATAATGACAAGAGACCTCAACCAGTTCTGGTCCCAATCAAATCAGGCACAGCTCAGAATCAGAAAGGAAAAGGACAGCTCACCCAAGAGGTCTCTAGACCTCAAAAGGTGTACTCTGCTGTTAATGGTATTGCAGTAGATCTGGAAATTGGAAACCCTTGCATCTCAACTCCACCAAATCACACCCCTTCTACTTCATCTTCTACCCAGCCGCCCCTTCCCCAACCGGTTACAAACTTATCGCTGGGAGATACGGCTAAACTCGGGAGACCTCCAGATCCCATCCCTATTAACACCCTTACATACCATGAGTTTGCCAGAAATTCAGAAATTTCCCATTCAATACCACAAGATCAAGGTGTGGTTAGAACCAGGGACCGAAGCAACTCACCAAGCAGAGGCCATATGGTGGTTGGGAAAGCTAAACATGAAGATAAAACTCCGAGATCCATTCGCGGACGCCACAGAACAACACCGGGTGGTGTTGAAACCGATTCGGCTCCAAGCTCTCAACTTAACTAAGGTTTACGAACTTCTCAACCCAGCAGGTTTCGTTCCTCTCGACTCGGACATCAATCACATGACTAGTTTTAAAATTCTTATTTGGAACTGTCGTGGTGCTGGTAATGATAAGTTCCGTAGGAATTTCAGTGAGATTTTCAGATATCACCAACCCGAAATTGTAGGCCTGGTGGAGACTAAAGTTAAGATTGACTCTATGTGGGTTATTCTTCAACAACTTTGGTCTCACTAACTCTATTTTCATTAACCCGAATGGTAGATCAGGGGGCATTTGGATTCTCTGGGACCCATTGAAAGTTTCGGTCGTGGCTAATTACTCCAATTCCCAAGCCGTTCATGTTACTATTCAGAAGAATGGGTTTGCCAATTGGTTTCTCTCAGTGGTGTACGCTAGTCCTAATCCTAGACTGCGCGAAGCCCTTTGGGAAGACTTACAGCTCTTTTCAGCCAACACCAATAATAGACCTTAGGTAGTAGTTGGGGATTTTAATGAAGTGGCTTTGGCTAGCGAAAGTAAGAGTAGCTCCCCAGACTCAATCGCCAGCACTAGAAGAAGATTTGCGGATAATATCAATAATTGCAATCTGCTGGATATGGGATTTTCGGGGCCTAAGCTGATTGTAGACACCCTATTTTGGACTTTCCAGAATAGTTTATTTACGGTCTTTTGATTTCCCCGATGATGATTAAGGTCGAGAACATACCGAGTTGTTTGATGAGTTTGAGCTTTGAGCGTCCCGAGCCTCGTCCAAACCCATTTCAAACCCTTGTCGAACCCTTAAGCCAGAACCAAATGGCCTCAACAAAACCCTGCTGGAGTACGCTGGTGGTGGACTAGCGTGCGCAGGAACCACTGCCACGTGTCAGTCATTACCACTCTCTGGCGCACGCCACTCAACAAGCGGCGCACGCCAGTCAGTACCAATCAAATCAAACTTTTTCAGCCAGATGGGCGGGAGTCTTGTAGCCGCCTGACGTCAGCTGGCAGCCTCCTGATCATTAATTCGGCCAGAAACTGTTCCCTTCTCTCTCCTACACCTTCCATCAAGCCAAGTCCCATGCATTAAATGCATGGGAGCTTCCTCCAAGGTTTGGCCATCCCAAACAGCCCCTAAGGGCTGGCTGATCAGCCCTTCTCTCCTCCATAAATACACCCTTTGCATTCATTTGCAAAGGGTTAGCACCATTAAGAAAGGGGTAGCTTCTTAAAGTCAAGCCATCCTTTGTCTTCTTCTCCTTCATTGTTCTTTGCTTCCTTTCTTCCTCATAGAAAGAGCAAGTGAAGAACACACCTTCTACAGTCCATAACTTTCACTACATCCACCTCCATCATCATCTTCAAGCTCAAAACTCAAGCTCTCTCTCTCAAACTCATAAGCAAAGGTATAATACATCTTGCTCCTGTTTTCTGTTCTGACCCCTGAGGGGGGCTGGCAGGGTCAAGGCTGGTAATCTATACCAGTCCTGGCCCTAATGCTAGCAAGGTTTCAAAACCGTGCACAATGATCAGTGGCGCACGCCAGTTGTGAGTACCGTATGCCAGTCATGGTGATAGGTGCAGAACTGGTGTGGGGTTCATGGATCATTGTTTTCTTGTATTATTTAAGCTTTGATCACCCTGCTGCATGCTAAAACCAGTTTACAGCTTTCTGTATTTAGAACTGCTTTCCTTTCTAACTATATTTATTGCTTAGTCTGGCCTTCTGAGTTCCTCTGGTCCTGTTTCAGAGCCCAGAATGTGCAAAGCCAAAGCATTGGAAACAAGAGAGAACTGGCGTGCGGCCCTTCCTTAGTGGCGTGCGCTAGTGGTCTTTATTCCAGTGGCTTGGCCCTTGCATGGATCTTACATCCAGGCCTTTGATCATCCTCCCCTCACTGTTTAAGGGGGTCTTCTGTCTATTTGGTGGCTTTCAAGCCCATTAACCTGTTTGTAATAGTTTATTAACTTATATGAACTGTGTGGTTTGTCCTGGGTGTGCACTAGTCCTTTCCAGAGCCCAGAGGGTTGAGAGCAGAAGCTGTGAGCTTAAGTCTACCGGCGCACGCCAGTTGTGGGGTGGCGCACGCAGGTCATGACTGCATGCAGTGGCCTGGCCAGTGCATGCAGGCTTGATCCTGTGTGTAACATTTCATTGCCAGTGTGTTCTAGTCTGCTTAAAATGTCCACAAAAGCTTGTTCTCAATCTATTATACATAAATGCAAACATCCATAAATATTTTGTCATGTTTTTGTACATAAACTGCAATCTGTTACGATTTTAATCCCTATTAACTGTTCCCCCGCCCTAACTGGTTAAAAGAATGATCAAATAAAGAGAGAAAATGCAAATGTTTTATAAAACGCCTGAGTAGAGACCGGTCTCCGGACTGGGCGAGAGGGGTGCCATAAAACCCTTCCCCTCTCGTAATCTGGCTCCCGAACCTCAAGATCGAAGGTGACGACGGTCCAGTCTACAAAAGCCTTTTTCAAAATCAAACAAACGTGGTCCAAACATTTTCAAAAGAACGGTTTCTTGGGTACAAACCGCAAAACCCGAGTGGCGACTCTCTGATCTGCGAAGCACTTCGCCGCGCTTTCCGCGAGATAAGGGCGCACCCGGAATTTTATGCCTAAAGCACGGGATTTTTGGGGCGTGTGCCCACAGTGGCGACTCTGCTGGGGATTTTCACATTAATCTGCATTTGGAAATTAATACATGAATGAACAATTTTTCAAAAAGTCTGGCAAAACAGTACGCTCCGCGCTGCTGAAGAACGAAGTGGTAACGTAACAGGATTCTACATCCGACCATTCCGAACTGGGGCTTTTACTATTGTTCGCTTGTGTAGTTTTCTCCAAGTGTCGATTAATGAAGTGAGCCAAGCTTCAAAAGGTGTTTTTCAAAAGCATTGTCAGTTTTCTCTCTCTTGATCATTCTTTCGACACGCGTACATTTGCATCGGTGTTCTATCAGCCCCGTTGAGGTGTTTTGGGTAACCGGCACAGTTTACTGGAGCCCGGGGTCCTCGAATGCCCAACAACCTTGGACGATGATGAGACGTATTACCGTTTGACCATTGCTTTGCTGCACGCAGGGCGATGGGAGGTATAAAACATCTCTAGCCTGAGGAACCCCCTTAAGCCAAAACCAGCCTCGTCACGCGTACAAAGCACTAGAACCTTTCAAACTAAGACAGGAACCCACAGGGTAGGATTACTTGCATCTAACCCCATAAACTGTCTATGTGTTACTGCTTTCCATATCGCATGCCTGTACATACATTCATACCGTTTTGCGTAGGAGCATGCTAGGGCGGCTTTTAGGGTTCTCTTTCAAACCCGTTTTATGCCTGTTGAGGCGCTGCTTGGACCGATGACGAGTCGTGCATCGTGATGGTGCACGTTATCAACTTTCCAATTCCTTGGGTCAACGAGACTTTGGGAAATCGAGACTCTCTGAGTCCTTGTCTAAAACCCGATCGAGGTTTCAAACAGAAAGCTAGGAACAACGGGAGACAAGACATGATGCTCATACTACCCAGGTTAAAAGTGCTAAACACTTACACCGCTCGAGGCTCCAGCACAGTGCTGCTTATGCCATCCTGGTTACAGTATCATGTCATTAACGCCAAGTTGTTCCGTTCCAACATTGAAACTTCGAAAGCGAAATAGTCAAAGACTTAGGCTGTTTCGACATCTCTTAGTGTTAGTCGATTCGATCAAGGATACACTGTCGAAAAGAAATCCGAGGATCCCGGCAGCGTCCGACTGTCATAAAACGGGCTTGTCTGCTAGTTATAGAGTCTAGGAGGACACCAACGACAACGTGTACATTTCATTCTTTCAAATAAAGCCGTTGCAGGGACACATTCTGAGCCTTCAATTGCTTTACTGTCAAGCTTTGGGCGCTGCACCGTCAAGGAAAGTACCAAAAAGAAGAGCCAAACCTGCTTGGAAGCATCTACCGGGGCTATTTCACCGCCATATCGCCTTCCTCGATCATCAATCCGAAATGGCAGCACAAGCAGAGCTGGCTGAGCTGAAGAGGGTTGTACAAGAGATGAACCAGAAAATGGACAAGCAAACGGTTATGGTCCAGGGGCTGTTTGACCTTTTCACCTCCATCATGTCAAAGCCGGATCCGGGGCTAGTCAAAGAACCTCTTCAGGCCTGTCACACTCCTGCGGTCGGAATCAAGCCGTGCTTAAAAGACATGTTCAAAGACCTAGTTGAGTGCCATGAAGCTAGAACCCGTCCGAAGACCGCTGGTTCCTTGTTCAAAGCCAGTGCCGAAAAGGAGGATATGCGCAACAAAGAAGTCATCCCCAGTGCCGAAAGAGTGCATTCCCTTGACAGCACAATGCTATACAGCGGCAGAGTGAGTAAAAGTTCTGCCAACCCTCAATCCAGTCGCCGGAACCCCCCAAGGGTCTTCTCGTGCTTCTCTGCAACTTTGTCCTCGGTTTATGAGAAGCTCCTTGAAGCTGGCATCCTCAGGCCACTCCGTCCGACTCCTCCACCTCGATCACTCCCGGCGTCTCACAATCCAAATGCCTATTGTGCTTTCCATCAAGCGCCTGGCCATCCCACCGATGCTTGCTACCGCCTCCGGCATGCCATTCAGAATCTCATCGATAATGGCACTATTCCACCCCCACTCCCATCAAAGCTTGACGACAGTTCCAGCTCCTTGCTCCAACTCGAGTCTGGCCCTCTGGTTGGTCAGATATCTATCACCTCCACTCAAATCAACCCCACCTCCACTCAAATCAACCCGAGCTCCACCATACTCAACCCAACCCTCTGCATTGTCCCAGAAACTCAACCCAAACCAACTGTGGTTATCCCTTCTGAATCCGAGGCTGCAGGGTGCGGAATAGAAGATGGGGCTGAAAACTGGAAAGCACTGGTTGAGAACCGGATCGATCAAGCAAAGGAGCGGACTGACAATCTGAGGTCCTTCACTCAAGGGCATTTGGAGTTGCTGTCCTCCCAAGTGGGTTTAGTCAAAGAGGCTGAGGAGGCTGAAGTGTTGTTGCTTGGGCCTGACATCCTCTAGATCCCACCTCTCTGTGAGGAAGCCAAGGGTAACAATAAAAGCTGAATTTTTTAAATCGCGTTTAGCTTGCATTGCACACTTTTGAGTATGAGTCTGACACAGTGTCTATCTAGTCGTCTTAGTCTAGCTCAGAGTCGGAGTTCGTGCCTCTTGGCCCTCCATGTCGTAGCTTCTATTCTCGAGTCTTTTGCTATACTTGGCAACCCCATGGGGCTTTCTTTATGATATGCACTATCTTGCTTCTCAGTACTTTGCTGACTTTTGAATAAACTGTGTCGACCCTGACGACGAAGGGATAGATTTCGATGGGATCATCCCCAAGGAAATGTGTTCCCTCGCCGAAAGGGAAGACGAAAGGCGTGCTCAGCCTATTAAAAGAAGAAGTAGTTTCAATAAACTTGAAAGATGAGGTAGACCCCCGGATGGTTCAAAACTGGCTCAACGCTGTCCCCCAAAGGAGCATTGTGCCTCGGATGGTTCAGAATTGGCTCAACGCAGTCCCCCCAAAGGAGCATTGTGCCCCGGATGGTCTCAAAATTGGCTCAACGCTGTCCCCAAAGGAATATTGCACCTAGTCAGAAAGGCTCAAAGAACCATCGACATTTTGGCATGGTTTCACAAAAGACACGCCTGACATCGATCATAAGATCATTGAGATGACAAAGTATCAAATCTCCTGCCACCGGATGTCAAGCTAGAAAGCAGAAGCTCAGAAGGCTCCAGGCCTCGTACCACGTTCAAAACAGCGTCAGCAGCTTTCCATCAAGCGCACATTAAAAGGCGCAAAAGTGGCCTGGAGCGAGGCATTTTCAACTGAAGCAGTGAGGACCCTGCATTATCAAAAGCCATCTTATCTGGGGCTGCAGCCAAAGATCATCGATCTCGACGACAACAAATTCAACACTCTAGTCAACCTGGATCAATTCAAGAGCCACTTTTCCCTGAGAGAAGCTCGTTGGACCGAAAACCACAAGGGTGGGCGGTGCCAAGTAAAAGTTAGAGCAGCCTGCTAGACCGAAAACCTAAGGAGGCGGTCTAGGCAAAAATAAATAGGCAAAAAGTTGAAAGCTCGCTAGGCCGAAAACCTGAGAAGGCGGCACTAGGCAAAAGTTAGAGCGTAAAAGGAGAGGTAAAACACACGAGTGAACCTTGGCCTGAACTACGTTTTGACCTGATTCCCCAAATGTGGGATACGTAGGCAGTCTTTCTTCAAGACTCGGTCATATTCTATCAATTGGATCCATGGTTGACGTTTTGGTACACATCAAAGGTCAAGAAGGGTCAAGAACAGAACAAGCTTCATCAGAAACAGAAGGGGGAACCCTTTGTCTTTCAATCTTATTTCAAACTACTATTTCAAATTTCAAAGCTGAGCAAAAGCCTTAAAAAAAGAAAATATATATATAAGCATCAAAAGCAGAACGAAATGCTTACGAGGCCCCAACGGGCTCACAGTTTATTCTAAGATCAGCAAAGTCTAATTTAAGCAGCGGCAGCAGCTTTTCAGTCGCGCGCGCTAGTTTGAGACTCACACAAGTCTGCTCAAAGTGACACGCGTTGGTCTCAAACCTGCGCGCACTTCTTCAATTCCGGTAGCATACAACGTTTGGCAGCCATCACGCCTAACAACGATTTTGAACCCCCGGTGGGAATTTCAAGTTAAAACGAAGGTTTCGGTGCCTCAAAATTGGTTTTAAGGGCTCTTGCTAAGTTTTCTATGCCGTGCAGGTCATATGTGCCTATTGTGACTGTGCGGGGGTGTCGGTTTCAGTCCGGGCCTATATGAGTCATCCCTTTGCGTATTTTGTCCATCTTTGCGACGTTTTTTTCTATTTTTCGGTCTATTGCCCATTCCGGGGCTTTCTTATCTGTTTCGTTTATTCGTACAGGTCTTTGTACATATTTAACTGTGTGTGAGTGTCAGTTTCACCTATCTAGGGATATTTTGGATTTTGGCCTGTTAATGCCCAAAATTTCATTATTGCCCATGTGTCGGAGAGTCTGCATTGTATTCTAGGACTCTTCTTCCTCATTCTTCCGAGCTAGGCAGTCTATACGTGTGCGTATGTCTGTGTGTCAACTCGATTCGCTCGTCAATGCAAGTTGGATATTAGCGATTGGTTTATACCATATCTCCAATGAACCGAGAATAATGCAACTTTTACAGCGCCACTACGGCACCCATGGTCCAAGCAAGCAGCAAATCGTTAAGTACAGAGGGATACATTGGCCCAATACAAAAATAGCAAAGCAGGTCACAGGGTGATCTAGCCCGCTCGAAAGTTATCTACTTGGGTACGCAGGCCTGCACCTCAAAATCAAAGCAGCAAAACTCTGACCCGCTCGAAAGTTATCTACTTGGGCACGCAGGCCCGCAGCTCAAATCAAAGCAGTAAAGCAAAAGTGTGGCTCAGTGGTAGCCCTCAATCGTCAAAATTGCCCTGGTCGTCGTTTGTGTCGTCCCTTTCTCTAGAGGCCGCCCTAGTCTACCCTTGCATTTTCAATTTGTACATATGTGTTTAGCATACGTTATCGTTGCATATTGTATATCAAATGTCAAAAGCAGGAAAGTACTTCAAATCAAATCAAGCCAAACCAGCGTGTGGTGGCATTAGCAAATCAAATCAAATCAGCGTTGAGACCCATTCCCGGCAGGCAGCCCATGTTGCCCTGATCCATGCTTCTATCCCGGTTCGCTATTTCCCCAAGCAGAGCCCATCCAACTCCAAATCAACGACGATCTATCCGTCCTGTTTCAAATCAACGACGATCCATCCGTCCTGTTTCAAATCAACGATGATCTATCCGTCCAATTCAAATCAACGACGATCTATCCGTCCTATTCCAAATCAACGACGATCTATCTGTCCTGTTTCAAATCAACGACGATCTATCCGTCCAATTCAAATCAACGACGATCTATCCGTCCAATTCAAATCAACGACGATCTATCCGTCCTATTCCAAATCAACGACGATCTATCCGTCCTGTTTCAAATCAACGACGATCCATCCGTCCTGTTTCAAATCAACGATGACCCATCCGTCCAATTTCAAATCAACGATGACCCATCCGTCCTATTTCGAATCAAACGACGGTATGTCCGTCCAACTTCCGATTCAACCGTTAGCACATCTTCCAGCAGTCTTATTGCTCTGTCTCGGATGGTCCTTGATAAGGAGATTGGCTCTGATTCCCAACAGATGGAATTTAACCTACCTGACGCGACCTACCCGTGATTTGTTGGAACTATCCGTGCCATGGTTAGCTTTATCATCAACGATGATCAGCCATGTCATCACCGACGATCAGCCATGTCGTCCACTCAACGATGATCAGCCATGTCATCACCGACAATCAGCCATGTCGTCCACTCAACGATGATCAGCCATGTCATCACCGACGATCAGCCATGTCGTCCACTCAACGATGATCAGCCATGTCATCACCGACGATCAGCCATGTCGTCCACTCAACGATGATCAGCCATGTCATCACCGATGATCAGCCATGTCATCACCGACGATCAGTCATGTCGTCCAATCCAACGATGATCAGCCATGTCATCACCGGCGATCAGCCATGTCGTCTATTTCAACGATGATCAGTCATGTCATCACCCCGATCAACGGCGATCAGAATATTGCCCGCGTTCACCCCGATCAACGGCGATCAGAATATCGCCCGCGTTCACCCCGATCAACGATGATCAGTCATGTCATCACCCCGATCAACGGCGATCAGAATATTGCCCGCGTTCACCCCGATCAACGGCGATCAGAATATCGCCCGCGTTCACCCCGATCAACGATGATCAGTCATGTCATCACCCCGATCAACGGCGATCAGAATATTGCCCGCGTTCACCCCGATCAACGGCGATCAGAATATTGCCCGCGTTCACCCCGATCAACGGCGATCAGAATATCGCCCGCGTTCACCCCGATCAACGGCGATCAGAATATTGCCCGCGTTCACCCCGATCAACGGCGATCAGAATATTGCCCGCGTTCACCCCGATCAACGATGATCAGTCATGTCATCACCCCGATCAACGGCGATCAGAATATTGCCCGCGTTCACCCCCCTCAACGGCGATCAGTATATCGTCCGATCGATCCACGACGACGGTCTGCCCGTCCAATCAGTCTACAACACCATTCGCCTATCCTAGTCCACATCGGTCTACAAGTAGCGCATCGTCCAACCTCAAATCAACGGCGGTCTGTCCGTCCAACCTCAAGTCAACGACGGTCTGTCCGTCCAACCTCAAGTCAACGACGGTCTGTCCGTCCAAAATCAAATCAATGACGGTCTGTCCGTCCGACTCAACCGTTAGTGCATCTTCCAGCAGTCTTATTGCCCTGTCTCGGATGGTCCCTGATAAGGAGATTGGCTCTGATTCCCAACAGATGGAATTTAACCTACCTGACGCGACTTACCCGTGATTGTTGGAATTCTTCGTGCCGAAGAAGGTTTGATCCCCAGCGGTAATGGTTTATCTACGGCTGATTACTCCCCAGGAGAGTCCACCTCACCATTCAATGATGGTCCACCCATCCCTATTTTCCAACAGAGTTCAAACTCTCTTCCAACGATCTTCAGATGGTCCGCCCGTCTTCAATCTCTCAATGGACGGTACATTTAAATACATGTCCGCATTTTCTATTTTCTTCTGGATAGCCTTGAGAGGGTGTCTAGAAACCTTTGACGTTACTTGTATCAGAACAATGGTGCTCCAAGTGCCGTCAAAGGGGGGCTACTGTAGACACCCTATTTTGGACTTTCCAGAATAGTTTATTTACGGTCTTTTGATTTCTCCGATGATGATTAAGGTCGAGAACATACCGAGTTGTTTGATGAGTTTGAGCTTTGAGCGTCCCGAGCCTCGTCCAAACCCATTTCAAACCCTTGTCGAACCCTTAAGCCAGAACCAAATGGCCTCAACAAAACCCTGCTGGAGTACGCTGGTGGTGGACTAGCGTGCGCAGGAACCACTGCCACGTGTCAGTCATTACCACTCTCTGGCGCACGCCACTCAACAAGCGGCGCACGCCAGTCAGTACCAATCAAATCAAACTTTTTCAGCCAGATGGGCGGGAGTCTTGTAGCCGCCTGACGTCAGCTGGCAGCCTCCTGATCATTAATTCGGCCAGAAACTGTTCCCTTCTCTCTCCTACACCTTCCATCAAGCCAAGTCCCATGCATTAAATGCATGGGAGCTTCCTCCAAGGTTTGGCCATCCCAAACAGCCCCTAAGGGCTGGCTGATCAGCCCTTCTCTCCTCCATAAATACACCCTTTGCATTCATTTGCAAAGGGTTAGCACCATTAAGAAAGGGGTAGCTTCTTAAAGTCAAGCCATCCTTTGTCTTCTTCTCCTTCATTGTTCTTTGCTTCCTTTCTTCCTCATAGAAAGAGCAAGTGAAGAACACACCTTCTACAGTCCATAACTTTCACTACATCCACCTCCATCATCATCTTCAAGCTCAAAACTCAAGCTCTCTCTCTCAAACTCATAAGCAAAGGTATAATACATCTTGCTCCTGTTTTCTGTTCTGACCCCTGAGGGGGGCTGGCAGGGTCAAGGCTGGTAATCTATACCAGTCCTGGCCCTAATGCTAGCAAGGTTTCAAAACCGTGCACAATGATCAGTGGCGCACGCCAGTTGTGAGTACCGTATGCCAGTCATGGTGATAGGTGCAGAACTGGTGTGGGGTTCATGGATCATTGTTTTCTTGTATTATTTAAGCTTTGATCACCCTGCTGCATGCTAAAACCAGTTTACAGCTTTCTGTATTTAGAACTGCTTTCCTTTCTAACTATATTTATTGCTTAGTCTGGCCTTCTGAGTTCCTCTGGTCCTGTTTCAGAGCCCAGAATGTGCAAAGCCAAAGCATTGGAAACAAGAGAGAACTGGCGTGCGGCCCTTCCTTAGTGGCGTGCGCTAGTGGTCTTTATTCCAGTGGCTTGGCCCTTGCATGGATCTTACATCCAGGCCTTTGATCATCCTCCCCTCACTGTTTAAGGGGGTCTTCTGTCTATTTGGTGGCTTTCAAGCCCATTAACCTGTTTGTAATAGTTTATTAACTTATATGAACTGTGTGGTTTGTCCTGGGTGTGCACTGGTCCTTTCCAGAGCCCAGAGGGTTGAGAGCAGAAGCTGTGAGCTTAAGTCTACCGGCGCACGCCAGTTGTGGGGTGGCGCACGCAAGTCATGACTGCATGCAGTGGCCTGGCCAGTGCATGCAGGCTTGATCCTGTGTGCAACATTTCATTGCCAGTGTGTTCTAGTCTGCTTAAAATGTCCACAAAAGCTTGTTCTCAATCTATTATACATAAATGCAAACATCCATAAACATTTTGTCATGTTTTTGTACATAAACTGCAATCTGTTACGGTTTTAATCCCTATTAACTGTTCCCCCGCCCTAACTGGTTAAAAGAATGATCAAATAAAGAGAGAAAATGCAAATGTTTTATAAAACGCCTGAGTAGAGACCGGTCTCCGGACTGGGCGAGAGGGGTGCCATAAAACCCTTCCCCTCTCGTAATCTGGCTCCCGAACCTCAAGATCGAAGGTGACGACGGTCCAGTCTACAAAAGCCTTTTTCAAAATCAAACAAACGTGGTCCAAACGTTTTCAAAAGAACGGTTTCTTGGGTACAAACCGCAAAACCCGAGTGGCGACTCTCTGATCTGCGAAGCACTTCGCCGCGCTTTCCGCGAGATAAGGGCGCACCCGGAATTTTATGCCTAAAGCACGGGATTTTTGGGGCGTGTGCCCACACTGACATGGACCAATGGCCGACAAGGATTAGCGTGCGTTCAAAAACGCCTTGATCGGGGTCTATGCAATGAGGAATGGAGAACACTCTTCCCGGAAGGTACGATCCAAAACCTTCCCCGTACTTATTCTGATCATTCCCCTCTTATTCTACATACCTCTGGATTTACTAGTATGAATCATAGTATTAAGCCCTTCCGTTTCGAAGCGGCGTGGATTTTGGACCCCTCCTTTGAATCTTTTGGTTGCTCAAGCTTGGAAAGGAGCTGATTTACATGATCATGTGAAAAACTTTTCTGAAGCTGCTAAAGATTGGAATAAAAAAGTTTTTGGAAATATCTTTAGAAGGAAAAGATGGGTTATGTCCAGAATTAATGGTATCCAAATGTCTCAAGCCAACGTTTTTTCACACAATCTTCAATTGTTAGAAAAAGATCTTGTGTCGGAATATAACAACATTCTTGCACAAGAGGAAATCCTTTGGTTTCAAAAATCCAGGGCTAAATGGATTGTCCATGGAGAACGAAACACTAGATATTTTCACATGTCTACCATTGTTCGACGAAGGAAGTCCAAAATCCTTGCTCTTAAAGATAGTAGTAACAACTGGACGGATGACCCCCTAATTATTAAAACTATGGTGCAAAATTATTTTAAGGACCTATTTAGGGAACCTAATTCGAGCACTGGTATATGTCTTAGTGTTAATACGCATGCTTGCCTATCTAATGAGGATACACCTTTGTAATTCTGTGACTTCGGATGAAATTTGGAATACCGTGAAAAACATTAATCCCTACAAAGCCCCTGGCCTTGATGGTATTCAAGCGATATTCTACCATAAGTATTGGAATATTGTTGGAGATGAAGTCTACAAATTTGTCAAAAATTGCTTTGCTATGAATGTCGTTCCCCAAGAGATTAATAAAACTTTAATTGCTCTCATTCCTAAGGTTGATCAACCTTCATCGGTTAATCAATTTAGACCTATAAGTCTTTGCAATGTAGGGTACAAGATCATCACCAAAATTATTGTTGCTCGTCTCAGACCTCTGCTCCTTAAGATCATTAGCCCTTTTCAAAGTAGCTTTATTCCTGGGAGATCTACTAATGATAATATTATTGTCACCCAAGAAATTCTTCACACTCTGAGATCAAAAAAAGGTAGGAAAGGTGGCATGCTCTTCAAAATTGATCTTGAGAAAGCTTATGATAAGATATCTTGGAAATTTTTACTTGATACTCTCATCTTCTTCAACCTTAACCCTTCTTCGACATGCTTTGATTATGAGTTGTGTTACTACTGTCTCTACCTCTATTCTTTGGAATGGCGAAACTCTTGAGGAGTTTTCCCCAGGTCGTGGATTAAGACAGGGAGATCCTCTCTCCCCATACCTTTTTGTTCTTTGTATGGAGCGTTTGTCTATTCTTATAAACCAGAAGGTTGAGGAAGGGAAATGGAAAGGGATCAAAGCCTCTAAGAACATTAATCCTCTCACTCACCTGTTTTTCGCTGATGATCTTATCCTTTTGGGGCAAGATAACCTTGATACGTGTAATACTATGATGGGAGTGATTAATGAGTTCTGTTGTATGTCGGGCCAAACCATTAATCTTGCTAAATCCAAGCTTTATGTTTCCCCAAATGTTTCTAGAAATAAAGCCAGAAGGCCGAGCACTGCGACTGGAATTCCCCTCACTAACGACCTGGGTAAATATTTGGGCATTCCTCTCTTGCATAAGGGAGTGTCAAAAGACCACTTTAACCACATCCTGGAAAAAATTCAGAAGAGACTCTCTTGCTGGAAATCTAATACCCTTTTGTTGGCTGGGAGGGCTACTTTAATTCAATCCTCTTCTTCACCTATCCCGAGCTATACTATGCAAACCATGAAATTCCCTGCTAGTGTGTGTGATAAAATTGACCGTCTCCATAGAAATATTTTGTGGGGAGACACGCCTGATAAAAAAAGAATTCATCTTGTCAATTGGAACACTGTCTGTAAAAGTAAGGATAATGTTGGTTTGGGGATTAAGAAAGCGAGAGACCAAAATATTGCCCTGCTTACTAAACTGGGATGGAATTTGGCTAATAAGGAGGGAAATCTTTGGGTGAGTATTCTGTATGATAAATACTTGAGAAACCACAATCTTGCTTCTTGGCCTAGAGAACGACCTGCTTCCTTCACTTGGAGGAGCATCTTGAGCACTACTGATGTGCTTAGGGCAGGTACCAAATGGGTGATAGGTGATGGAAAAAAGGTGGATATTTGGTTGGATTGGTGGTGTGGACCTACGCCCCTTGCCTCCTTATATCCTGGGGATCATACTAATTCTAAGGCGACCGTGAGTTCTCTTATTGTCAATGGAAGATGGCACTTGGATAGCATAGCCCACATTGTGGATGTAATATCCTGGCGATTATTCAAAATATTCCCCTTCCCTTTGTTACTCAAGTCTCTGATCATCCTTCTTGGAAAGGATCTTCTCATGGAAACTTTTCTGTCTCTGCTGCCTACAAAATGATCAATGGGCAGGACTCAGGCACGAATGGTTGGAAATGGTTTTGGAAAATCAAAATACCTGAAAAATTAAAAACCTTTATTTGGACTATCTTTCATAACAAACTCCCTACCAACCTTCTTCGTGCCCAGCGTGGCATGACCACAATGGACTCTTGCCCTAGGTGCAATGCAGACACCGAAGACATTAACCATCTTTTCAGAATCTGTTTTAAAGCAGTGGACCTTTGGGGAGCTACTGCTTTTGGGCGGAGCATGAGAGGAAATTTGGATGTCTCCTTTACGGACTGGTTTGGGAAAAATCTTAAAATTACTAAACCTGTTGGCACTAGTACTAAGATCCCTTGGAACATTCTTTTCATTACTACTATTTGGCAAATCTGGAAAGATAGAAATAGAAAGAGTTTTGACAATTTGGATAACAATTCTTTTATCAGTTCCAAGGTTTCTTATGACTATGCCGTTGAGATTGTGGAGTCGTTCAAATCCCCTCTCATGACTGCAAATCAGACACCCAAACTAATTAAATGGGTATCTCCAATTGCAGGTACTATCAAACTGAATGTGGATGGATGCTGGTACAATGCGGAAAGGAATGCCGGAATATGAGGGATATTTCGGGATGGTAATGGCACCTGGACATTGGGATTTTATGGGCAAGTAAATGCGGAATCGAGCACGGCAGCAAAGCTATGGAGTATCTACAGGGGGCTTACCATCATCATCGAGAAAGGATTGACAAATGTGGATATCGAGTCTGATTCACTCGTAGCTGTTAATCTCATCAATGCGGGAAATGCAGGACATCATCCGCAAAGCATAATCATCAATGATGCCAAGATGTTTCTACATCAGACTGAGTCCAAGCTCACTCATATCTATAGAGCAGCAAATCAATGCGCGGACCACCTCGCTAGAATGGGTGCGGAGCAGAATGATCCTTTTGTTGTCCTTGATCAAGCCCCTATTTCCATTAGGGAGTACCTGCTTCGAGACTGCCTAAATATTAGTCAGATCCTTGACTAGGTTTTTTTTTCTCTCATTTTCTTTTTAGGTCGTGTTGTATGTACTCTAACTTATCAGCACCTCTGATGCTTGTTTCCGCCCTGGTTTAATATATTGGATGTTCCGTTTGACCAAAATAAATAAATAAATAGTGGAAGATGGAAAGTCACCTTGGCCCCGTGCCATAACAGTGGAAGATGGAAAAATTCAAGCTCCGTGCTCTGATCCTCGGGCTCTCGCCCTATGACTACAACCAATTCCGCGCCTCGGTTATGTCAATTCAAGCTCCGCGCTTCATTCACTGGCTCCGTGCCACCATATCTCAAACCGGCATCCGATCGTCTCCAGAAGATGGTTTGGATTCCACCCAAATTACATCAATTCCTTCAAGCTCATTTGCAAGGATAGGCTACTCAACCGAGCTCCCCTCAGTCAAAGTAAGGATGATCATGAAAAGCAATCAACTCACCCGCTGTGTACTGATCTACCCCAAAATATTGAGGATGTTCTCCGCAAAACTTCCCCAGTAGTTTCACGTTCCTTCAATTACTCTCCGCCAAAATCTTGGCATAGCTCAGGTACGTTGCACTACAGCTTTTAAAAAGCCCGAAGGTACGTCTTCTGTCCTTAACCCTCCGCTCTTTTATTTTTTTTTCTTTATTGTCTCGAACTACGATTGGTTTGAATTTCCCTTATTGAACACGTAGGTAGCCTCCCGACCCGACCATTACTAAAACCTTTTTCAAAAAACTCTTAGAATAGTTGTTCGACCAAATTGAGTTGTTTTACGGTTTTGATTTTTACTTGACACACTTCGCGGCCTGTCTAAGTTCAATCAAAGAGTGACATCTGTAAACACCCCGATTTGGCCTAACGATTGCATAGAGAAGTATTCTAGGTATAAAAATTAGTCCATTATGTAAGCGCAATTAATACTTCCTTCACTAAAGATGTAAGAAAAATGATATGTGGGCGATACTTTTGCTCTCTTGTAATGATCAGTACTATGTACTTTCGAAAATTTTATCCAAGTCATTATGGTCATGTTTGGCAGCCATTATATTTTCTATTTTCTATTTTCATTTTCAGAATTTTCAAAAATTAACTTTGAAAGTTTGTTTGGTGCACTACTTCCACTTTCAAATTATGGTAATCACTTGACACTTTCACTATTTTCATAATTTAAGGAAGTAACAAAACTTAACTTCCACTATTTTCAAAAATAAAAAACCGGCTACCAACTTCATTCCGCTAAAGTGCCAGAGCATTTAACTCAGACTAGGCGCTAGTTTGAGTCCTCGGAGGGCTTTTTTTTTTTTTTTTTTAAGTTCTCCTTATCTCTTCGATTCTTCCCAAACCAGAAATTGGTTTCCAACTTTCCATAACAGATCTCTCTCTCTCTCTCTCTCTCTCTCTCTCTCTCTCTCTCTCTCTCTCTCTCTCTCTCTCTCTCTCTCTCTCTCTCTCTCTCGATTGATCGAGCTAGGTCTATGACGTTGAAACGACGGTGACCTGAGGTTTGCTTCGGTCCTTTGATTTATTCTTTTATTTCCGTCGAATTCCTGCGTTTCTCCTCGTGATTCTCTGTGTTTCTGTTGTCTGCTCCCCTTCTCTTTGATCTGTAGTTAGTTTATGGTCTGCGATGAATTTTGAGGGCGATTTCCCTGCCCTTTTGAGTGACTCTGAACCTTAATCTGGGGATTTTGGGGCGGACTAGTTCTAATTGCAATCTGATTAGAGAACAAGTTTTGGTACCTAAGGATGTTGCTCCTAATCTTCAAGACCTTCAAAAGGAGAATAGTATGTTGCGTAAAGTGCTAGCTGAGAAATCTGGGTCTGCTTTGCCTCTTACTGTGGATAATGGATAGTTGGGTCTATGGAAGAGTTGGTTGATAACATGTTTTCTGCTTTATATTTTTTTTATGACACGTTGAAACAAACATGTTTTTCGCTTTCACTTTTTTTTAGGAAAAGTAGAAAAACTGATTTCAGCAAATAGAAAACAGAAAACAGAAAAGTGACAGTGTTACCAAACAGAGCCTATATGTTTTTTGAAGTTCAATCCTCTGTTTATTTTGCTCGTAAAACTACGTAGAGGGCGGCCCAACCTTGAACTTCGCTTTTGGCCTTAAAAATGTCAGGGACGACTCGATCGAGTTGGAGATGTGGGAAACGAAAAAGAAGCTAATATAGGTTAGTTGGTTGGTTGGTGCGTCACAAATCTTTCTACTTTTCAGTGTAAGAAGTGTATTGATGAGGCCATAATAAGCTTCAACGTTGACTCTCATTTAGGACGACAAGATCGAATGTTTACTCTCTTTATCTTTAGTCCTTTTCTAAAAAACTGCTCTACCATAATAATCTTAAAAAAATAAATACAACAGGTCACTCCAAGATTTACTTTGTCTCCAAATTTACTATTGGGTCTGCAAATATAGAGATTACACTTTCATTTTGGAGACTAAAATATCTAAAAAGGACAACAGATCACTCCAAGATTCTCTCAAAAAGTTAAAAAAAAAAAAGATGGGATAAATATCAAATCTCCTCTCAAAAAGTCACATCCATTCTCTATTTTGAAGAAATAGAGATGGGTTCGAAATGCTCACGTGCAGTAATTTTGGATAATTTGTACCCAAGGTACTCTTTTTAACTTTATAAATAAATAGAATTTCTTATTTCGTTATTTGCTTACAAGATAGGAATAAAGAACAAAAAAAATATTGTTAAGTTAAATAAGAAGCAATGAGGATAAAAAAAAATTCAAAAAAGAAACCTGAAAGTTTTGGCTTTTTCTTTTTAGTTATTTTATGTTTTATTCAACAAGTAAAATAAAATTAAAAAATCTATACACCAGGGGAGCCTGGGAGGTAAAATCCTATTTTTACATTGAAATTTTTTTATCATTAAATTTTTTGTTCGATTGTGTATATTTGCCTGCCTTACACAAAAATTCTCGCTAAGAAGGCTTCATTCACGTAGTAATTATTCGCATGAACCCTTTAACCACTTTGACAACAAGAAGTCCTTTACGTGTGGATCTCATTAAGAATTGGAGCCTTTCCTTCACATATAGATATTATATTTTTCGCTTTATTCGGTTCTTCCAACTTTTTTTTGTAATGCAGGATTTATTCGGTTCTTCCAACTTTTTTTTGTAATGCAGGATGTTCCGAGTCATCTTACACGCACCTCGGACCAATTCTTACGGTCCCTTCCATGGTCAGTTCATGCGTTTACTTGTAGAATGAGGTGGTTCCAAGAATTGCTGATAATAGGAATCGAAACTGAGACCTTAAAATGTAGCAAACTCCTAAGTTTCCAGCCAAGGCCACCAAGCAAACGCCTTAGAGTTTCCTTCTTCCAACTTTTTGTCACTACCTTCTTTTAATTTTTCATACTCCCTTGCTTGAGACAAGTAGCTATATATGTTTTGCTTTCAGTTTCTTCACGTCTATATAATGACAAGGAAATTGCCTCCAAGAGATTACTCCAAATATTAGTTCAATATTCATCCCATTCGATACACTTAAGCATGTCGAGATGACTCACGTAAGCAGTTGATTCGGGATTCCTTCTCTTCAATATTCTCCTTCATCAACAAACGATCCGTTAAACTTCCACAAAATCATTGAGGTATTTTCCCTTTCGATATTTTTGGAAGTGATACGACAATGCACATATTTGGATGTGTACAACTTGTACCCATTTGAGCCGGGGCACTTGGCCCAACGGTTGGTTGTACTTACGTGTAGTGAACACAATAAGTATAATTGATTTACCAAAAATAAAAATAAAGCTAATCCAACCTCACATAGTGATAGTTATGAACACAAGTAATAAATTCTTGAAACTAAACAAAGCTCCTCCGCATGCAGCAGTTGGTTTTCGGTGTTTGATTGTGATGTTTTAGTTAGCATCTTGCCTTCTTTTGATTTTGGTTCAGGTGGCGTATGCCGGTATACCCGTGATCCCTTTAATCTTTGTCGCTGTGCGCCCTTCTTTGTTTCAGTTTTTTTTTTTTTTTGTTTGTTTTAACCTTCGTTTAGCATTGAGTTGTGGCCACACTTCCTCTGCCTACAATCTCACTTGCAGTTCACTTTGCAAACTGGGAAAAATTCAAAATACCCCCCAACCTTTACACAAAAATTCAATTAGACTCCCAACCTTTTAAAAACTTCAATTTTACTCCCAACGTTATCTTCCGTTAATCAAAACGCCCCCTTCCGTCCAAATGACTAACGGATTTCGTTAAAGACTCCGTTAAATATTGTCCCGAACAAATTTGGATAATCCGAGCCGCTCAATATGTTCAAAATGTGTTTTTAAGGGTATCCACAAGAAATCAACAAAAAAAATGACCGGGAAGGGCTTCATCAGAACAGTTTTTTATAGAACTATTCAATAAAAAACTGTTCAGATGAAGCCCTTCCCGATCTTTTTTTTTTGTTGATTTCTCACAAATACCCTTAAAATCACGTTCTAATCACATTGAGCGGCTCGGATCATCGAAATTCGATTGGGAAAGGGGAGGTGCAGATCGATCCGGATTTTGTTCAAGTTCGGACGTCCGGATTTGCTTCAGTCTGCACCTCCCCTTTTCTGATCAAATTTCAATGATCCGAGCCGCTCAATGTGATTAGAACATGATTTTAAGGGTATCCGCGAGAAATCAACAAAAAAAAATGATCGGGAAGGGCTTCATCTGAACAGTTTTTTTTATTGAACTATTCAATAAAAAAAACTGTTCAGATGAAGCCCTTCCCGGTCATTTTTTTGGCTGATTTCTCGCGGGTACCCTTAAAATCACGTTTTGAACATATTGAGCGGCTCGGATCATCCAAATTCAATCGGGACGATATTTAACAGAGCCTTTAACGAAATCCGTTAGTCATTCGGACGGAATGGGGCATTTTGATTAACGGAAGATAACGTTGGGAGTAAAATTGAAGTTTTTAAAAGGTTAGGAGTCTAATTGAATTTTGGTGTAAAGGTTGGGGGGTATTTTGAAATTTTCCCTTGCAAACTCTCTGCACCTATTGTACCCCACCCTTCTGGATTCTGCGACCTTTTTGGCTCCAGGATTTTTTTCGAAACGTCAATTTTCTTTATCTCGCTTTTCAAACCCAAATTGGTCTTTCAACCTACTTGAGTTTGAGGGAAAATGTTAAAGTAGATTTATTAATGTAAAGAGTGCCATCACCATATTGAAGGCAGCTTCCAAGTAAATCTGCGACATTAATTTAGAACCGCCTAATTTGCGATATGTTTAGTTTCAATCAATAACTTTTCATGCACTTTCTTATCAACCAAACGGAGGAGAAGCTAACCCTGTTGAAGCCAGGATCGCAGCCTTGAGAGCAGAAATGAGAGTATATGATGCATGTGAATGGAGTTAATAGTTGGACTAGGCTTTCCTCGGCCGATTGAACAGTTGGCCCGTTTCAATTTGGTTAAATGTTGGATTCTTGGGTAAATTGGCAAAAGAAGCCTATGTTAGACCAAAAATGTATGTTACTGGGGAGTCGGAGTTAGGCCCATATTCCTCAAGGAAAGCATGCAGGGCGTGCGCTTTGAGTCCCAAAATTTATTGTAAAGCGTGCAGGGCGTGCGCTTTGAGCCCCAAAATTTATTGTAGAGCGTGCAGGGTGTCATGAGTAATTCGCATGAACCCTTTAACAACAAGGAAGTCTTTTACGTGTGGATCTCCTTAAGAATTTGAGTCTTTCCTTTACATATCGATAGTATATTTTTGGGAAAATTTCAAAATACCCCCCAACCTTTACACAAAAATTAATTAGACTCCCAACCTTTTAAAAATTTCAATTTTACTCCCAACGTTATCTTCCGTTAATCAAAATGCCCCCTTCCGTCCGAATGACTAACAGATTTCGTTAAAGACTCCGTTAAATATTGTCCCGGTAGAATTTTGATGATCTGAGTCGCTCAATGTGTTCAAAACGTGATTTTAAGGGTACCCGCAAGAAATCAGCAAAAAAAATGACCAGGAAGGGTTTCATCTGAACAGTTTTTTATTAAACTATTCAATAAAAAACTGTTCAAATGAATCCCTTTCCGATCAATTTTTTTGTTAATTTCTCGGGGGTATCCTTAAAATCACGTTTTGAATACATTGAGCGGCTCGGATCATGGAAATTCGATCGAAAAGGGGAGGTGCAGACCGAAGCAAAATCCGGATGTCCGGACTTGAACAAAATCCGGATCGATCTGCACCTCCTCTTTTCCAATCGAATTTCGATGATCCGAGCTGTTCAATGTGTTCAAAACTTGATTTTAAGGGTACCCGCGAGAAATCAACAAAAAAAATGATCGGAAATGGCTTCATCTGAACAATTTTTTATTGAATAGTTTAATAAAAAACTGTTCAGATGAAGCCCTTCTCGGTCTTTTTTTTTGCTGACTTCTCGCGAATACCCTTAAAATCACGTTTTGAACATATTGAACGGCTCGGATCATCGAAATTCGATTGGGACGCTATTTAACGGAGCTTTTAACGAAATCTGTTAGTCATTCGGACGGAAGGGGGCATTTTGATTAACGGAAGATAACGTTGGGAGTAAAATTGAAGTTTTTAAAAGGTTGGGAGTCTAATTAAATTTTGGTATAAAGGTTGGGGGGTATTTTGAAATTTTCCCTATATTTTTTGCTTTATTCGGTTCTTCCAACCTTTTTTTCCCTTTGTTTCGTACTCGATCCCTTGGTTGAGAGTTGAGACAAGTAGCTATATATGTTTTGCTTTCAGTTTCTTCACGTCAATATAATGACAAGGAAATTGTCTCCAGGAGCTTACTCCAAAGTACAAACAGTAGTTCAATATTTATCCCATTCGATGCACGTACTTAAGCAGGCTGAGATGACTCACGTATGCAGTTGATTCCTTCCCTCTTCAATATTCTTCCTCAACAATAAACCATCCGTTAAACTTCCACAAAATCTTTGAGGTATTTTTCCCTTTCATTTTTCGAATTGATACGACAACGCATATATTTGGGTGTACGTGTACAACATGTACCCATTTGAGGCGGGGGCACTTGGCCCAACGACGGTTGATTGTACAACTTGTACTTATGTATAAGAATAATTAAATACTTCTTATACGTATTCCCGGAAAAAAAAATTAAAAAAACAGGTACCGATTTGAATTCACTTGAAGTTCAGATCATTTGTATAGAACTTCATAACATTCACATGCAAAATAAAAAATACAAAAAATTTATCGGCAAACATTCACGTAAAAGTTCAAAACGTACGTTAAGATAAAACGCCATAACATACGAATGTTATGAATTCAAGATACTGTTTTTGTCATACTTTATAGATACGTTTATACTTTCCGAATACATTTTCGCAATCCATTAACAAGGGTGTCAATGCAACTTTTTCCCCATTAGAGTGGAACCCACAACCGCACTTCACCTAAGTGCAGCTTAGCTACGCAATCGTTACACCAATTGCCTTGTTATTATGACTTTATATGCAAATGTTATTAATTTGGGAACTGATTTTCGCGCTCCAAGATTTACTGCAGGCGCTCCACCTTTTTGTTTTTATACTGTGGTATTGCTGGCAATATCACAGTACATTTTATTTTTACACTGTGATATTGCCAGCAATACCACAGTATAAAAACAAAAAAAGGAGCGCCTGCAGTAAATCTTGGAGCGCGAATATCAATTTCCTATTAATTTCTGTGTAAATGTAATGCTAATAATATATACTCCGATAATTCAAGAATATCGTATACACACAAATATAGGGTATGCATAGTAGTGTTTTGAAGCCTGCTACGCTGAATATTGTAGTGTTTTTCCCATTAAACATATAGTAGAATTTTTCCTTACTCCCATGCATATATAGCACGGGTAGGACGATTGTAAGAGTATTGTTGGTTAAAATGGACCAATAAGGTCGTGGTAGTGTTCACCAATTTTTTACTGGGGCTAGCTCAATTTGCAGGACTCTTATCTCACAAAGAGATCAGGAGCACGAATACCCCATATGCGTGTGGTTGTTCTACCCTTACCCTTAGATGAACGTTTTCTTTCTTTATTTATTTATTCACCATGATGAGCTTATTTCTTGTATTGGTTAAATTGTTGAGCTTGATTATCTTATGGACTCTTACAATTAATGTAATTTACTAGGTTTGTACTTTGTGACTCATACATGATGTAACTCTCATGTCGATTGATGAAAACAAAAGAAAAACAAAAAAACAAAATCGGACTCGAATCTTGAGTTTTACTTAGGGTATATTCAATCCGAACCCTTGACAGTAGTAAAAATCAACGGTGGGCATTGATTTACATCTAAGGGCCCAAAATACAGGATATTCAAAAAACTGAGATGTCTGATGTATTATGTAGATTGAAGAATACCGTATACATACTAAAAATCAAAGGCTAGCTCTGTTTTTCCCTTTAATTTTAATTTTTGTTTCCGATATTTTTTAAAACAGACACCATAAACATATTTGTGTTAATGTTTCTGTTTTTGTTTATAAAATACATAATCAATTCCATTAGTTTACGAAAATTCTAGAAATACAAAAATTGTGTTTTTATTTGTTTTGAAATTATATTCAGCAGCCTAAAAAACAGAGAAATAAAAATTATTTTGGTCACCAAACATGTTTTTTGTCTCTATTTTTTAATAAATAAATAAAAACTCATTTCTTATTTTTCATAATCAAAAAAAAAAAAAACTAACAACTTTACTAAATAGAGTCTAAGCATTGCAACATTTTTCTTTCATGCCATGGCAATCAGAGGAGCATTGTTTCAAATTTTAGTTTCTATTTAAACATAGTCTCAAAATTTTATTACATGTGTTCAAAACTATCACTACGTGAGTTTGGACTAGCTTTATATTTTTGTTATTGTAAATCAATTGTACTTATTTTTAGTGACTTTTTCTTTAGCTTAGATCAAAATATTGACCTTTTTTCATTCCTCTTGAAAGTGGAACTAAAGAAGTAAAAAAACATGTACCAAACCTTAAAATAAAATTAAAAAAAGTTCAGAAAAACTATAGTGAGCCAAAAATTAAGTCTTTTTTTATTTTTCGTAACGATATTTTACTTTTTTATTTCTCGTAAAGATGAATCAGAGCAATAAAAGAATTTGGGCGACCACTAACAAAAGTAAAGGGAAAAATGCCAACAAGCCAAAGTCGTACAAAAATGTTTGCAAAACATTAGTAATCGAGTTTGGAAAAGAATGAATTGCTACTTTTCTTGAAGAAATACCTATTTCATAATCCACTGCATGTTGATGGCAATATTCTTGTGCTTTTTACGCGATTTAAGGTATAATGAAAAGTGAATTTGTTAATAGTATATATGTTACTGGGTAATAGACTATCAACAATTTTTTGCTAATTATAGCCCACATAGGCGATCAATATTCAGACTGTTCCATTCCGCCAAATTAAGAATCCAATTGTGTAAAATATACACACATGTTTGCATTATCTTGGTGGGTCTGCTGGGTTCCTTCATGCCACCGGTCTCAACATCTGGGTGTGACTGGATCTGTTTGATGGCGAGGCTGTTTGGGTGGTGGTGCTCGTCTGGGCAGTGATGCCTATAGTGTTTTGTGCGGCGGTGGTTAGGAAGCGGGTTTGGGTTTTGCGGGTTTAGGTCTGGCAGACGGTTCTTCCTGGGCTTGTTTGTTTTTTTTGGGCTTTGTTGTATATTTGGGCCGGGCTGTGCTAGGTTGCTTTATTTTTGGGCTTTAGGTTCAGGTGGCTGGGTTTCGGCCCATGTGATATTTTGTCCAACTTTTTGTTGGATTCATTCCCCTTTCCCCTCTTCCCGTTTTTAATAAAAATTTTACCAATCAAAAAAAATATATACACACACGTTCCTAAAACTAAGGGTTTTTTTTTTATCGGTAAAAATAACATTTTATTAAGGAAAAGAGGAAAAGGGATTCCAACCTAAGTTGTATGGTTAGAAATCCACTTGATCTGAAATTTAATTCACATATGCATGTACATTCAGATGGCTTCAAAGATGCCAGAGACTACTTCGGCGGAACCCGAAGGCAACCTACAACAGTTTATCCTTGAGGCTACTGAATTGGCAGCTAAGCTGTATTCAGGGACATCTGATACCTCAATCTTTAGATTTCCCCGAACTTTTCGCGAGGGCAATGAAAAGTACTACAAACCAAGGACAACGGCTATAGGCCCCTTTCATGCTCATGCTACGGATTTGAATCGCGTACAAGATAAAATGATAACCCTCTCCTGCGTTATGAGCCAATTAGGTGAGGAAGTCATGAAAGCGCTTATCGCAGAATTGGAGAGGTTAGAACTGAGCACTCGGGCGTGCTATGGTTCGGATCAAGTGGTGACTAAAATGAAAAGCTATGAGTTCTTGAAGATTATGATACTCGATGGTTGCTCGGTTTTTTTTGTAATTGTTCAATTAGGCTCCCATGAATCTTCGGTTGTTATGCCCGCATTAGGGAGCTCTCATGGGTCGGTATACGATCTCCCTCTGGATTATGTTAATCTTGAAAACCAGGTTCCGTTCTTCATCCTCGAATCTATCTACGAGAAATACAAGCAGGTCAATCCAAACGCGCCCTCTAGCTTGTCCCAGTATGCTCTTAGTTTTCTTAGGATGACCATACTGAAGGAGCATAAACTTCGTGCTCCGGAGCCCGGGCAGAGGATCAATCATCTGCTTCACTTGGCGAAGATGGCATTATTCCCTCTTCCTCGTCCAGATGGTGCTTCAACCGTAGTAAGCATGAGCCACGACAAGCCATCCTCGTCATCCTCATTGACTGAAACAAGATCTGCATCAGAGCTGAAAGCATACGGAGTCGACTTTCGGACGCCAAAGGTCGGTAATAATGCTTGCCTGCAAGATATACGCTTCCTCGAGAATGGCGTCCTTGAAATCCCAAAACTCATGTACAACGAAATAACCGCTCCACTCTTCCTGAACTTCTTGGCTTACGAAGCTTCATATCCCAACATGGAGGAACATGCTGTAATATCCTACATCTGGTTCATGGACAGCCTCGTCTGTTGTGCTTCACCCACGTTGGATAATTTTCATATGGTTTGGAATATTATTCACGTGATTTTGGGCCTTATTTGCATTAGAGATATTCTTTGGCAGAATCCTACTAAAGAAGAATTCATTATGGAATAGGACTCCTTTCCTAATTGAAGTTCTTACGGAAAAGGAATCACAAAGCAGCCTTGGGCGTCAAGGCTGGGGTTTTTTCTCCGAGCAAACAAAGGCAGAAATTAATACTCTATAAATACCGAGTCGTATTCGGGTTTTAGGGTGTTGTGTGTGAGAGATACACAATTGGTGAGAGCAAGAGAGAAAATATATTGTGAGAGTGAGGGAGAGATAAAAAATATTAGTGAGCGTGGGCTTGGGGATTAATATTTTTCTATCTCATTGTACTCGATCAATATAGTGGAATTTCTCTTTTGTTTGTGGAGTAGGTATTGAGACCGAACCACGGAAATCTTGTGTTCTTTATTTTTCTTGTGCTTGTTTAATTTTGTGGCGTGCTTCCGTTGCGGCGAGGGACTAAAAATCCCAACAACTGGTATCAGAGCTTTGGTTGGAGAACAAAATTAACACACTCAAGAGATGGCTGGGAAAGGCACAGGTTTTGCGATTGAGCTTTTCAACGGGCACAATGATTTTACTCTTTGGCAACAAAGGGTGAAAAATATATTGACAAGAGAGGGTTTGGTGAAAGCTCTCAAGAAAAAATCAGAGAAGCCGGAAGGAGTGAAGGATGACAAGTGGGAGGAGATGAGAGAGTTAGCCAATAGTACAATTCAGTTGTATCTGGGTAACAGCACTCTCCGAGAAGTCATCAATGAAACAGATCCGGCAGAACTTTGGGCAAAGTTGGAGAGTAGGTACAAGTCCAAATCATTAACAAATCGGTTGTCTTTGAAGAAGCAGTTGTACGCACTTCAGATGTCAGAGGGCGTGAATTTCATGAACCATATGGATGAGTTTAACAGGTTGGTGACTGAGTTGGAAGCCATTGGTGCGAAGATTGAGGAGGAAGATAAAGCTATCATCTTGTTGGTCTCCTTGCCTTCTTCGTATGAGCATCTCAAAACTACTCTGATATACGGCAAGGATACCATTGAGATTGATGCAGTGGTGGCTACCCTTATTTCGCACGAGTCAATGCGAAAGAAGGATAGTGAAAAAGACTCCATTGGTGGAGCTTTGGTTGCATCAGAGGGTGGCAGTTTCAGAGGTAGGGAGGTTGAGAGAGGGAATGGTTCCAAGTCAAGAGGAAGTTCGCAGTCAAGGGGTGATAAGAGGAGGTGCTACTGGTGCGACAAAGAGGGACATGTAATCAAAGACTGTCGAAAGCGTAAAGAGGACAAAGCTAAGGAAAGTTCAGTGAATGCAGCAACTGAGGAGGATTCTTATGATGAAAGTGACGCGCTCACAGTCACTTCAGGTACTGGAAAATTAGATTGGGTTTTGGACTCTGGGTGTTCTTTTCACATGTGCTCAAAGAAGACGTTTTTTGATACATATGAAGCTTGTGGCGGAAATACTGTGAGGATGGCTAACAACACAACCAATAAAGTTGTGGGTGTTGGGACAGTGAGGTTTCGCATGGTTGATGGACACGAGGTGACATTAACTGGAGTTAGACACGTGCCAGGTCTCAAAACAAATTTAATTTCGTTGGGAACGCTTGTTTCAAGAGGTTGCAAGTTCCAGTCAAGTGGTAGAGTCCTTGAGATTCTCGAGGGAGAAAATGTGGTATTGCATGGGAAGCTGATGGGTACCCTATACAGGCTTGAAGGGGATGTTTTGATTAGGGGAGCAAAAATCAAACATCGAGCAAGTAGTATGGGATGTGATAATACGCATGTTATGCATGGGGGTGAACAAGGTGGCAACAAGTTGCAAAGAGGCACGATTGGGCTCGTGGGCGAGCATGTGAGCGGTGTGAAAGTCGTGCAAAATTCCGGCCAGAAAGAGGTGCAACGAGTTGGTGTTCACATGGAAGCTCCAAGCAAAGAGACAAAATCGGTTGACAAGGTCAAAGGCGCGCTTAGTAAAAAGAGGGTCTCTTTTGCTTTAAATTTGGGTAGTGGTGGTGATCTCTCCATTGTGCACAAGAGGAAGGAGAGGTGGGGCCGCGTCAATTCGCAAAGTGAGCTTTGTGGGGCGCCCCAATGAGGGGGTGCGGTGCACCTTGGTGAGGGGGTGCGTAAAATCATCCCACATGGGTGAGGGGGTGATTGTTGTGCTTCACCCACGTTGGATAATTTTCATATGGTTTGGAATATTATTCACGTGATTTTGGGCCTTATTTGCATTAGAGATATTCTTTGGCAGAATCCTACTAAAGAAGAATTCATTATGGAATAGGACTCCTTTCCTAATTGAAGTTCTTACGGAAAAGGAATCACAAAGCAGCCTTGGGTGTCAAGGCTGGGATTTTTTCTCCGAGCAAACAAAGGCAGAAATTAATACTCTATAAACACCGAGTCGTATTCGGGTTTTAGGGTGTTGTGTGTGAGAGATACACAATTGGTGAGAGCAAGAGAGAAAATATATTGTGAGAGTGAGGGAGAGATAAAAAATATTAGTGAGCGTGGGCTTGGGGATTAATATTTTTCTATCTCATTGTACTCGATCAATATAGTGGAATTTCTCTTTTGTTTGTGGAGTAGGTATTGAGACCGAACCACGGAAATCTTGTGTTCTTTATTTTTCTTGTGCTTGTTTAATTTTGTGGCGTGCTTCCGTTGCGGCGAGGGACTAAAAATCCCAACAACTGGTATCAGAGCTTTGGTTGGAGAACAAAATTAACACACTCAAGAGATGGCTGGGAAAGGCACAGGTTTTGCGATTGAGCTTTTCAACGGGCACAATGATTTTACTCTTTGGCAACAAAGGGTGAAAAATATATTGACAAGAGAGGGTTTGGTGAAAGCTCTCAAGAAAAAATCAGAGAAGCCAGAAGGAGTGAAGGATGACAAGTGGGAGGAGATGAGAGAGTTAGCCAATAGTACAATTCAGTTGTATCTGGGTAACAGCACTCTCCGAGAAGTCATCAATGAAACAGATCCGGCAGAACTTTGGGCAAAGTTGGAGAGTAGGTACAAGTCCAAATCATTAACAAATCGGTTGTCTTTGAAGAAGCAGTTGTACGCACTTCAGATGTCAGAGGGCGTGAATTTCATGAACCATATGGATGAGTTTAACAGGTTGGTGACTGAGTTGGAAGCCATTGGTGCGAAGATTGAGGAGGAAGATAAAGCTATCATCTTGTTGGTCTCCTTGCCTTCTTCGTATGAGCATCTCAAAACTACTCTGATATACGGCAAGGATACCATTGAGATTGATGCAGTGGTGGCTACCCTTATTTCGCACGAGTCAATGCGAAAGAAGGATAGTGAAAAAGACTCCATTGGTGGAGCTTTGGTTGCATCAGAGGGTGGCAGTTTCAGAGGTAGGGAGGTTGAGAGAGGGAATGGTTCCAAGTCAAGAGGAAGTTCGCAGTCAAGGGGTGATAAGAGGAGGTGCTACTGGTGCGACAAAGAGGGACATGTAATCAAAGACTGTTGAAAGCGTAAAGAGGACAAAGCTAAGGAAAGTTCAGTGAATGCAGCAACTGAGGAGGATTCTTATGATGAAAGTGACGCGCTCACAGTCACTTCAGGTACTGAAAAATTAGATTGGGTTTTGGACTCTGGGTGTTCTTTTCACATGTGCTCAAAGAAGACGTTTTTTGATACATATGAAGCTTGTGGCGGAAATACTGTGAGGATGGCTAACAACACAACCAATAAAGTTGTGGGTGTTGGGACAGTGAGGTTTCGCATGGTTGATGGACATGAGGTGACATTAACTGGAGTTAGACACGTGCCAGGTCTCAAAACAAATTTAATTTCGTTGGGAACGCTTGTTTCAAGAGGTTGCAAGTTCCAGTCAAGTGGTAGAGTCCTTGAGATTCTCGAGGGAGAAAAGGTGGTATTGCATGGGAAGCTGATGGGTACCCTATACAGGCTTGAAGGGGATGTTTTGATTAGGGGAGCAAAAATCAAACATCGAGCAAGTAGTATGGGATGTGATAATACGCATGTTATGCATGGGGGTGAACAAGGTGGCAACAAGTTGCAAAGAGGCACGATTGGGCTCGTGGGCGAGCATGTGAGCGGTGTGAAAGTCGTGCAAAATTCCGGCCAGAAAGAGGTGCAACGAGTTGGTGTTCACATGGAAGCTCCAAGCAAAGAGACAAAATCGGTTGACAAGGTCAAAGGCGCTTAGTAAAAAGAGGGTCTCTTTTGCTTTAAATTTGGGTAGTGGTGGTGATCTCTCCATTGTGCACAAGAGGAAGGAGAGGTGGGGCCGCGTCAATTCGCAAAGTGAGCTTTGTGGGGCGTCCCAATGAGGGGGTGCGGTGCACCTTGGTGAGGGGGTGCGTAAAATCATCCCACATGGGTGAGGGGGTGATTGTTGTGCTTCACCCACGTTGGATAATTTTCATATGGTTTGGAATATTATTCACGTGATTTTGGGCCTTATTTGCATTAGAGATATTCTTTGGCAGAATCCTACTAAAGAAGAATTCATTATGGAATAGGACTCCTTTCCTAATTGAAGTTCTTACGGAAAAGGAATCACAAAGCAGCCTTGGGCGTCAAGGCTGGGGTTTTTTCTCCGAGCAAACAAAGGCAGAAATTAATACTCTATAAATACCGAGTCGTATTCGGGTTTTAGGGTGTTGTGTGTGAGAGATACACAATTGGTGAGAGCAAGAGAGAAAATATATTGTGAGAGTGAGGGAGAGATAAAAAATATTAGTGAGCGTGGGCTTGGGGATTAATATTTTTCTATCTCATTGTACTCGATCAATATAGTGGAATTTCTCTTTTGTTTGTGGAGTAGGTATTGAGACCGAACCACGGAAATCTTGTGTTCTTTATTTTTCTTGTGCTTGTTTAATTTTGTGGCGTGCTTCCGTTGCGGCGAGGGACTAAAAATCCCAACATCATCAGGGACGTCAAGGACGTTGAGGTGCTTGTTCAATCCGGTGTCCTGCAAGCTCGGATCACCGACGCCAAGGATATAGTCTCTTTGTTTAACAGCCTCGCCGGGAGCCAGTGTATCACGCCAGAGAGTTACCACTTCGAGCATATACATCGACAGTTGAAGGGATACTGTGAGTCCGGCCCCCGCCCGCTTCGCGCGAAATTGGTTTATTTCTACAATCATGGGAGGTGGGATTTCCTTAATACCATCCTCCTCTTTTTCTTCACCGTCACCCAAACCCTGTTTTCCATCCTTGCCTACCTCATTCCCCTGAAAAATTGAAATAGCTACTGCTGTAGACCCTCTTCGCATTCCCTTCGATCCAAGGTGGTGCATGCATGTTTTGTTGCAAGGCTTCTTCTTTTTTTGCTTGGTGAGTGAATGATATAAAAGTTCTGATATACACTAATAAACGTTTGTTTCGAGAGCTGTTTGAGTGAATAATCGTTGTGCTAATGTAAGAGTTTATATCAATATTAATATTGTTGCTGGACTTATCTATGACAGTAGTAAGCTTGATTTATGCATGTGTGTAGCTAGGGTGCAAGTGTTGGAGAGTTGGACAGCGATTGAGAGGAAAAAATATTAAAAGAACTGGTTGTGGGTTTAATTAATTGGGGGTTGAAAAAATTATAAGCGATCGATTGTGATTGAGCCGGTGTGAGTTGTTGTTCAGTTGTGTGGTTACGATTTGTGTCTAATGGTAATTTGTACTCTTTCTTCCGTCCCTAAATAAGTGTTCGGCGCGCAAATCTAAACCTTACAAAATATGCAATTTTTAAAATCTTAATTTTTTTCACAATCTAAAAGAACTCATTGCTCTATCTATTGATTTGTGAAAAAAAAAATTAATTTTTTTAATGTAACAAATGCATCTCTTTATAGGCTTATGTTTACGCACCGGATACTTATTTAGTGACAGAGAGAGTATATGATTGTATTCATGTGTGCTGTGTGTAATTAAAACACATAAATAACAGAGTTTAAATTAATAAGGCCATTTAAAGAGGTGGTTTGATAGGATACATGACAAGTATCTATGAATAACTCAAATTTATAGTGATGTAAATCTAAGCCGTTCATTTCCCGTTCATGAATACTTGTTATGTGTATCCTACCATTTTCGTTTCTAGAGTTACATCGTGCCGAACAAACCCTTAGCATAATTGCATCACCATCTAGTCGGCGATGGGACTTGGCAGATTGAGATTCAATCTAGGGGGACGATGAAAAGTTGAAAACCTATAAGTTGTGATGGAGACGAAGCGTTGTTCCAACTATTTTGATCATTATTTCTGAACCCATCCGTGCGGTCAAAATTTGCAAAAGTGAGGAGAAGCCTTAGCTACTACCAAAGTCTACCAAGAGGTGGAAAATGTCCCGGGAGAAGAAGTTTTTCATTGCCGGGTGGGCACGGGTCACGTGGTGTCGAGCACCATCTCAGCTGTCCAAACGTGTTTTGAACGGTTCAGATCTGTTTGGATAATTTTTTAGTATAAAATTACCAAAACATTCCCTCAAGCCTAAATAGATCTGGACCGTCCAAACGTGATGCGTGCTCGGTACTACGTGGTCTGTGCCCATCAGGCATTGAAAAACTTCTCCGGGAGAAGGGTTAGAGAACATGTTGAATATGCCGATTATTCTCGCTCTCTGTCCGGACAGAAGTTACGGCCATCCGGATGGCCCCTGAAAGAAGAACCCAATTTTAGCTCTGCTTTTCGTGTCCCAACAGAGCTTAAATGAGTCCGGATAGTTTGGAAACTATACTGTGCCGGTGCCCTACTGTGTCGAAAGAAGATCCCGCAGCAGCCTACTGTGCCGGTGGCCCCGGATTCAAGGGTTATACTACTTGTTTGGAACACTGAAATCAACGCTCCTACGGAAATTGACGTCGTCCATCGATCAGGCATACCGATGGGCCGCGCAGGGTCCACTCCAGGCCCTACATGGATGATTCGAGCCGTTCAATAATTTAAAAAAAAAATGAGTAGACTTGTGAAAAATAAGCTCAATGATCGATCGAATCTTCTATTTATATCACGAATCTAAAATCTGAATGAAAAAAATGAAAGATTGAATCGAGCATCTACACATATCGGATTCAGCTGATTTTTTGTTAGCCCACTCAATTTATTTTGTAAAATTTATGAACGTTAGTTCGCCTGGTCGATGAACGGCGTCAGTTTCCTTAAACTTTTCGAACGAAAATATTACTAGTACCGAACATTGAAGTTCGTACTGCAGTTGATAGTACAATACACAATGTACTTCTTCCCCCTTCGGTCGTGGCAGTGTGACTCCAGCTACAAGGAAACTACACCTGCTCTTCTCTCGTAAGCTATAAATATGTGGCAAGTGATTCATCATTCTACAACATAATCCTATCCTGCATTCTTACTACTATAATGTCATCTATCTAGACCATCCCTTTATTTTTTCCACCGATCAGGGGTGTCCAAGTCAGTTTACACATGCCTTGACTAATCCTCTTCTCAATTCGGTCAAAAACAGATCATTCATGATAGGGCTAAGAAATTCTCAAGAAATTATTTTCTTACGGCCTGTCCCTTTGAGTCGAAATTCACAAGAAATAATTGTGTAGGTCTAGACCATCCTTTATGAAACTTTTCTCATTCTACTTTTATTTTTTTCCTATTTATGTGTAATTCAAGGTGTCTGAATCAAATTACGCTCTCCTCATTTTACTTTTAATTTATCAATATCTTGTCAAAATGTTTTGCTTAGTCTTTAGCTCCATGCATCTACTTTTGTGGCAAGACAAGTTTAATGAAACAAGTGATTTGCCACAGGATTTAGCACCATTATGTTGAGGGCGCATGAAAATTTTCGCGACCTTTCTACTAACGTGTTAATTGATTTTTTTTAAACACGAAACGCGTTAAATTGATTTGGCGTATTGATAATAAAGTAACTTTTCAGTGTACTTGTTATATTGTTTTCCCTTTTTATCTTTTAAATCTTTTAAGAACATTATCATTGTCATGTTCTTGTTGCAAGTAATTAATTTTAAAAGAAATGGGTAAAAGAGTAAATTAAAAGTGCCAAAAAAGACATGACAAATGGGAAAGGAGGGAGTAGTTCAGATGCCTTTGAAGATTTGACTCGATCGGTTGTGGCCAAGGGAGTAAGTTAGATCTTTTCTTCCATCATGGAGTCGCCAGGTTGGTATCCCAACCACAGCAATCTTCAAAATGTTTCCAATTTGTGCTGATTTTTTAGTACCGAAATAGGCTGCGTAAACGGGTGCAGAGACGGTCGATCTGATCGTTCCTCTTAATACGGACGACTCGGATCGAATCTGAGCGCATACGAATCTGAACCATCCATCACTCGGTTAAGAACAGACTCGTCAATTGCCGGGATGAGTGGCTGGATCGGCCGCTTTGCAGCAGCATTCCCCTTCCGTCCATTGCTCGGTTATCTCTCTCTCTCTCTCTCTCTCTCTCTCTCTCTCTCTCTCTCTCTCTCTCTCTCTCTCTCTCTCTCTCTCTCTCTCTCTCTCTCTCTCTCTCTCTCTCTCTCTCTCTCTCTCTCTCTCTCTCCACCATACCATCGTCAAAATCTTTCTAGCTACTTTACAGACTTTTAACACTTAAATTAGCTAGGCTGTCACCAAAGATAAAATGGGTAATAGAAATTTGCTCTAAATATGAATATTTCTCTCTCACACATGCACACATAACATGGGATTCTCGGACTAGCTTAAGTATACTTCAAGTCATCAATTATTAATTTCAAATAGTCCAATCCCCATCGTCCATTAACAGAAGGCTATATTAAGAATGGGACAAACCTCCACAAAATGGTTCTGCATAACACTTAAAAATTGAATTTAAGACTTAGCAAATCCATATATAAGCTTTGGAGGTCTCTCTCCAATGAATCCAATTAGCAGATTTAAGGTACAAAAATGTGAAGTGTACTTCATGATTTCCTGGCAGCTTCAGAGGTACTTCATTTGGAGTTAGATCTTGGAGATTGGTGAGTTGGGTCACTTGGATTAGTTGAACTCCTCTCATAGAAAAATGTCAGATAGTATCATTTTACCCACATCACATGGATGCCACAACCACTCCATAAACTACTAGAACCTTTTTCTGACATTATATAGATACATATTTACACATTTATAGGGTGATTATTATTAATCGTGGGGATGATAAAATCGAAAAATGACAAAAGAGAAAAATAAAGGTTGTGAAAGTCGGTTTTTTGTCAGAAAAAAGTGAGTAATATAACGTGTAGCAGGTCAAAGAACTTAAACTACTCTCCATCAATCCAGGCCGGGGGGGGGGCACGATCCGAGCCGTCAGATTGTGCATCCGACGGCTCGGATCTTATCTCAATAATGAATGGCTCTCAATCGTTCATTGTCGAGATGAGATCGGCTCGGATCGTACGATCCCCCAATTCTAATCAATTAGCGATGGGGCAAGTGGGGTGCTGGTTTCGTTGGCACAAGCTCTTTATCCCGTGAATGAGGTGTGGAGTTCAAATCCCACCCTCCCCTGATACTACATCTAACAATTTCTCCTAAAGTTAGGCAAAAGGAAAAAGAAAAATTAGCAATGGGACAAACAGTCATGTTAGTACACAGCAATAAGTCACCAGACAGTCCAAGATCGAAGTCTTTGATTTGGAATTTGACGGCTCGGATCGTATGATCCCCCAATTCCAATCAATTAGTAATGGGGCAAGTGGGCCGCCAATGTAGTTGACACAAGCTCTTTATCCCGCGAATGAGGTGTAGGGTTCAAGTCCCCCTACCCCTAATACTAACATCTAACAACTTCTCCTAAAGTATGGCAAAAAGAAAAAGAAAAATTAGCAATGGGACAAACTGCCATGTTAGTACACAGCAAATAAGTCACCAGACAGTCCAAGAAGTCTTTGATTTGGAATTTGACCTCCACCCGCGTGCTATTGTTTTTTCTTTCTGAGTTAGTCTGCATGGAATTTTGTCCGAGTTTAAATTTTTTATAAATCAATCTGTAGGAATTTTTTCCGGGTTTAACTGATCCGCACTAGTGGATGGTGAGACTGTGATTGGTCGATCCCCAGATTAATCGGTCTCGAAACAAAGTCATAAAAAAAACAATTAGTTAATACACGAGAAAATAAAAGCGTAAAATTGGAATATGTGGCATAGATTTCGAAAGGAAATCAAATTGCTAAAAAACAACCTGTCACCGTCATATCTTACTATGCTTAATTCAACTAGAGTGACCAACGACATAAACTAATACTAACCCCATTGAAAAAATATTCCTCCCTTTGCACCTATCTGTCTATTTAAACGGATTGATTTCAGAACTTCGTAAACCAAAACCACTACAGTTTCCTCTGGAATAAGCTTCTGCTTTCTGAATTTGAGCTCTTTCTGACCACTGAATTCCACATTAAAACTGTGACTAAAATGGCGATGCTGCGAATAGTAGCTAGTTTGGCTGTAATGGCCATGATCATCAATGCAGCCATGGCAGCAACTTACAATGTTGGCAGTCCCGGCGGCAGCTGGGATACCAGCACTGACCTCCCGTCGTGGTCTTCTTCGAAAACATTTTTGGTGGGAGACAGTTTGGGTAAGTAAACAAAATCTTTACAAGGTTTGTCAGTTTGGTACTTTTTTCCTGTTGATATGCGATCATCTCAAGCTACCAAATTGCTAAAATAAAGTTCTTATAATTGCAGCTTTCACCTATCCATCGACCCACGACGTGGTTGAAGTGCCTAAGACAGATTACGATTCCTGCCAGACCACTAACTCAATTCAGACTTACAACGGCGGCAACACCATCATCCCTCTCTCTTCTCCGGGCAAGAGATACTTCATCTGTGGAACATTTGGGCATTGTAGCCAAGGAATGAAGGTTGAAATCGACACGCTTGCCGCCTCAACATCACCAACAAGGGCACCAACGCCTGAGACTGGAATTGAATCGCCTCACAGTCCCGCTCCATCCCATGTGGTTTCTCCGACCGAATCTCCTTCGCTTTCTCCTTCTCTAAGCCGCTCCGCCAATCCATCTTCCTCATCAGCAGCCACACTAGCTAATACTCTAATTGGGTCTACCGTAGGATTCGGCTTCGCCATGGTGATGCTACTGAGTCTTTGAGCATTTGATCAGAACCTAAGAAGGGAGGAACAATCTCAAAATATTTTAGTACTGCTGTTGATTTATTTCTTGGAGTTCATTTTATTTTCCCTTTCTTGTTTCTTTCCGAGATAATTGCATGTGTATCTCTCAATTTAAAGTAGATTATTTTTCCTGACTCTATATTGTTTAATGCAATTTTACCTATGTTGATTGACTATATATTGTTTAGGACAGTGGAAAATAATAACTGCAGACTAAGTTGTACCTCTGTGGATTTCTCCAAGTTCTGAAATAATCAGACATGAAAGATGAAAAAACTACTGCTAGAAAGAGAAAAATATTGTATTCCTTGATGTATATTACAGACAATCAGCAGAGACATCTTAGAGTATTCTGTTCCTAAACATCATCATCCACCTAACAAGGTTCTTACATATCAAGAAACCAACATCAACATGGCTGATAACAACAAGAGGATGTATAACACATGAAAAATCTTGGGAAAGGAGGAAATGTACATAGATCGACCGTTGATCAACAAACTTAAGCAACCGGAGGATGGAGGACGTGGTCATGCGACGTGTCACGCACAGCGGGCGGTATGAATTGCCACATGGCAGCGCTAGGAAAAGTGATGAAAGGCATTAACTTGTGATCGGTGGTTTGCCCATGAGCACCATATGCAACAGGCATAGCAAATGGATGAGGCAGGAAGCCTGGATGTGAAGTCAAGGCTTTGACTTGGTGCTCCAGCTTCTCCTTTTCTTCCTTCATTGTCTGCCTCTCAATGCGGAGCTCGTTCTTCTCAGCCTGCTCATATAGAGAAATTCAGCACACATTACCGAAATCGAGTAATCAACCACATATTTCACCCCATGTCATTAATTCCGAAACAAACATTTAAATCTATGAACATTTGAGTAACATGTTGAGTTTGGACACCCCAAACTATATATTTGTGTTGAATATGCTCACTCTTATTCCATTCGAAATTATGCAAGTACACTCAAACACACGACACAAGACACTCTTACACTCACTCTTGAGTTTCCGGAATATGCTGAATATTCTATAGAAATCCGGAATATTCCGAAAATATAAAGAGATTTCAGAGAGTTGGTGATGACTCAACATGACATGCTGATGTATGCGTGATCTCTAACTACACCCTCCGTCCCTATACACCTCTATTCCATGTCATGATGATATCCCAAATTATGAGTACTTTGAAAAGCTTAGAAAAAAAAAGTATAAGATTTCTAAAGCTCGCTGTCATTAGTGTTAAAAACATACTTTCAAATGGCACCTGAACTAATGCTTTGAAATTCAGTTCAATCATTTAGCAAAGCATGTTCCCTCAAAATCATGGAACACCCAAAAAGGACTAACAAAATGGGACAAAGGGGTGTCTTATCCTTTAACAGGCGCAGAAAGAGTAATGTTCGATTGAAACCCAAACTCACCTTCAGTTCTTTAATCTTCTCTTGCAAATCCTCATTTGACTCCCTTAGCTTCTGGGCTTCACTTCGTAGCTGTCTCACCATGCGGACAGCATCACCTAAAATAGCAGCCTTGTCTGTTTTGGGGGGCCTTCCAGGCTCCAGAACAGAACCCAATTCCCCGAACCTTCAAATCACGCACAAATAAATTTGAATGGTTGAGAATTGATGAATAGAAAGCACCAATGAGTGAAAAAGAAACATAGAGCATGCCTCTCATTCAGCCTATCTCTTCGTGATTTCTCCCGACATGCTTTGGTGCCCGATGCATTGCATGATTCAGACTTCAACCTGCAAAAGCAATACTCATGATCGAAAGAGTAATTCTCGAAAAAGTAGGTGCGACATAGCAGTAACTGCTAAAATTACCTACCAACAGGATACAATAACATCTGCTAACTAGTGCTAAACTTCTGGAAGATGGATTGGACCAAATTCGATGGAGCAGTTTTTGTTTATGTCTTCTATCCCTTTTCATTTCATAAAATGTTTCAAAAGCTTGACGAGGCCAATGATGATACAGATAATTGGATAAACAGACCTGTCGTTTGGTTACACAAATTCCCTTTGAACCATTGAACATAATTATATAATGGAGTTAAAAGGAATCTGCAGGAAATCCATGCAAGGATCCTGTTGCCAACAATAATGCTTATTGTTGTCAATCCTAGAAAATTCTGCAGCAGTGCTACAGTTTAGACAACCAATCCAATTACGTACACAACCATTGAGCAACACTTTGTAAAGTTCAGCCCGTTGGTGGTATGTCTAGAAGAAGAAGATCTATGAGAAAAACTAAAGAAGTTCTGAAGAACCTCATAACAATCTTTAAATTCTCGCCTTTTCAGCACCCAGAGATTTCGATTCAAAGATAGATGCGTCAAAGTCCCACAGGGATATGCAAAGCATGTGGTTTATCAATGGAGTAAAGGAATAGTATTCATAAAATACTCAGAGTGGGGGTGGATATACATACATCGATCAACTTGGAGCTAAACAATGTAAACAAAAATAAGAAAGAGGGGATGGATATAAGTACATCTCCATGTCTGCATTTTATGGCAGCTAACATTGTAATTAACCAAACTTACAGTTGTTCGTAAAACCCCATGCTAGCAAGTAGAGACATCCATGTGCATATACAGTATTTTGAATGTTCAAATGGAGTGTCTTTTCCCAACAATATGAACCAACGGAACAAACTTTTACCTTTTCCGCAAGCCAGTTTCCTCAACGGCTTCTGAATCCCCAAACAAGCTGTCAATATCCACGCTGGAAACAGAGAACCGTCAAGACACTACAAATGGAAATAAAAAGAAAAAAACCCTAACTACAGATTCCTCATACATGAAGCCTGCCACAAGGCAGATGATCAATTCCAACAATGAAACAATTAATGAGAGAGTACTCCTTTTTGTTGGCAGGATGGGGACTAATCTCTTGCACTAGATGTTTTGGCATTTTGAACAAAATGTTCACATCTCATCCTTAAAACAATACTCAATAGAAACAGATTCCGTGACAGGAATACGGCGTGAATGCTAAAACAAATGACAATGTGATGCAGCCCAGGCAGCTAATAACTTGTCACAGTTGCTGGGGCAAATTAAACAGAATCAAGACCTACCAGCTGTGAGATTTCTAACTGAACTCTAGGTTTCATACCACTGATTTGAACCTTTCATCTGAGAATCTTCAGTTGGGGGAATGGAAATGTATCAACTCTAAAAATGCAAAAAAGTGAACCCATTCGAAATTTTTCATAGCTAAGGGGAATGACTCTCCCAATATCTCCCCACCGTTTACAAGAATTACGAAAATTCTCATTTATCCATATACTCATAGAATATCAGTGATTGGTATAGGAGGAGAGATCCATTTACCTAGATTTGCAAAATAAGCGAATAAATATTGATTAATTTCTTAATATCCAAGAATGGGAAGAATCTAGAAAGATCCTTGCAATATTTATGCTCTAGTAGAAGATATGGCCTATAAACATTTGAAACAAACTTATCTCAGCACTCGGATTAGGCATTAGTCAGGTGGGCTCGCACTTTGCTCAATAAGTGCTGGGGCATATGCTCCCACATCAAAAGGAGTTCAACCTCAAAATCAAGTGGTGTTTGTCCCGCATATCACTAGGAGGATCGGGATCTCTCTCTTTTTTTATAGGCAAAAGTAACATTTTATTAAGGGAGAGGGGAAAGGGAATCCAACCAAAAGTTGGAATACATCCAATGGGGACAAGCCCATACACCCGAAAGCCTAAAAGCCCAAATAAAACAATGAAGCCCAAAAACACCTCAAAAGGGAACAAAGCCCTAGAAAAAGGCCAAAAAGCCCAAATATTACAAAAGGATTGGGATCTTTACAAAAGGCTTTCAAAAGCTTTCCTCTCAATTCATATTTGGCCGCGAGCAATCTACGTGTATGATCTCTTATATTTATCTTCTCCGACATCTTACTGAGTTTACCCCTGGCCCTCATCCTTTTGCAAAAAGCCGATCCACAGTGGTAAGGTGAGGCCATTACTAATATGATGTCTTGTCTATTATCTATTCTAATCTTCAGCACTTACTCGATCAGCTTTGGATCTTGAGGAGACTAGGAACTGTCCAAATACACCAAGTCAAAGTACAGTGATCAATAAGGGGAAAAGTACAGTGATCAATAAGGGGAAAAAAAGTACAGTGATCAATAAGGGGAAAAAAAGCACCTCAAAATCTTCACCCCTCTACTCAAAGCCATGTCAAAATCGATATCACTCATTTTTTCAGCTCAATAGAGACTCTATTTTCTCACTCAAATCTTGCAAGACTACTTTGTTGTTTCCAACTTTATGCCTCTAGTCTCTACCCATATTACTCAAATTTAAACTTATATACGAGTTGTGTCATTAGAGTGGTTTTACTGATTTCCACCCCTTTTTTTATAAATCACTGTGCTTTCCAGCTTACGCACTCAAGTATTCGGGCCAACTTACGCCTACTATTTTTATCATCCAGTAGCGGGCGGGCGCAATTGAAGTCAGAGCATACTGATTTTCACTTCTTCTCTTTTTTATCAAGCCAAATACTAGAGTATTAGAGCAAGAAGGGGAATTAGGGGCACACCTTACGTTAGAGCAACTGTTGATCTCCTGCGACGGCCAGCTGAAGCAGGCGGTCACCGGAGGCGCAGCCGGTAAGTCTCCGTCTGGGATGGCGGAGATGTCTTCCATTAAGCCATAGTCGAATAGCCAAATCGAGTTCTCTGCAGTACTGTCAATTTCCATTGAATTCCCATACATTTTTTGTGAAAATGTTTATGGTCAGAGAGTGGGTAATGGATGATAATTGAGAAGAGGATTGGAAGAGACGGAAGCGTTGAGAGTGACAGCGTCCATATCATGCTGTCACCTTGTGCGCAAAAGTAAACGCTTTTGCGTCTAAGTAAAGCCCTGCTTCTATTAATTGAACAACAATTATTTACTCTCAGTGGCGGAGCTATGTTGGGCTTGGGCCCGGATCTTTCGGCTTGGGTTCCCAAGCTCTCGAGTTTAAAAATTTATTTTACATAAGTTGATTTTGAATATTATTGATAATTATTCGTGTATACCTACTTATAATCTAAATAATTTTGATCTGGATTTGATAAGAAACTTGTTATTTTACATTCTAATTTTTCAATTTCTTTCGTAAATAAAAAATAAGCACGTGACAGTTACTCAAGCAGTATCTGGCAGGTAATTCTCCATTGATTCCAGATTTAGAGGACTCTGGAAGTATGGAATCGTGAACTTATGTGGGCCATCGATCATTGCAGAGGTAAAAGTTTCAGATCCTTCTTGTTAAAATTAGTCCTGGCAGCTGGGGTTTGCCATCTCTGGTTGGAAATGAATTCTCGAGTTTTTTTTGGAGGGAAGCATAAAGGAGCTGACTCTGTGATGGCAAGTATTGAAGATAGTGTGAGGCTTCGTGTTTGCACTTGGGAGTATTTTCCAACTATCTTGAAAATCAGAGACTTTGCCAATGCTGGAATATTTCAGGAAGAGTTCTTGGGACGTCGAATCTGTAGATTTGGTAGAATGTTTGAGGATTTCATTTGTATAGGTTCTTGTATATGGGTTTAACTCCCCTTGGTTTTTGAGTTGGTTGGTTATAAAATGCGCAAGTTATCTGGAAAAAAAAAAAACACGTGACAGTTGAAGTAGCATAAAGAAAAAAAAAACAAAATAATTGGTATACTTTAACTACATTAGGCTAGAATTATTTCAATGTACAAATGTAATGTATTGCAAAACAAAAAAAATTGTAAAATATACAATAAGCATACGTTCCGATAAAAAATATATCTACGAAACCAGTCCCCCGAAGTAAAAATCCTAACTCTGCCACTGTTGAGTGCCCCTGGACCGCAACATTGTGGTGGGGTTCGAGACAAAATGCATAAACTCCACCACGGTGGTTGAAAAGAGGCTGGGGTTCCTAAAAAGGGCACTGAACTGTCCAATTTAGTGCTTTTGAAGCCTTATTTAAAGTTTACTTCTATGATGTAAATTATTTATTCTTTGGAATTTACTGATCAGGAATTATTAAGAACATCAAACCGCCTCAAAAAGTATGTTTATCAAATATCTATAAATGTATATTTTTAAATACATTTATCTCATAAAAATAGATTGGCACAATGATTCAAAACTTCATCTCCACATATATGCAGTCACAGCATGTGTGGATTGATATTGATCAACATGATCTTTAATAAAAGTGATGTTAAGGAGCTCTAAAAATTCAACGATATATTCGGCTTCTAAAAGTGATCCTTTAAATGGCCCACAAAACCCTCAACTGGATCGTCTATACTTCTCCTTCTGTTTCAAATTGTTGGTCTTGTTTCACTTTTCGTGTCATTCAAACAATTTTTTTTGATCGGCGTGTCGCTCAAACAATTGTTTATATGTCACAACCTATAATATTTTTTATGGTTTCGAAAACTTTGTTTGATAAAATTATTTGAAATCTATCAAATAAGATCCATATTTGATATAAAATAAATTATAAATTAAAAGATGTAGCCATTTTTTTGAGAGATCTCAAATAGTAAATACTAATGTTTTAAAAACGGGACCAGACCGGCCGGTTAAACCGTCGACCGGCCCAGACTCCGGTCCGGGCCAACCCTAAAACCGCCATTATTTCAGAACGGGTCTAAATTTTGAAAACAAGTAAAACCAAACGGTCGAACAGGAGACCCGTTTGAACGAGTCTGGGTTGGAGCGAACGAGTTTAACTGCGTTTTACAGCCACATTAAATGCTCCGTTTAATGCAGGCCAGCCTCCCCCGTTGCCATTGGCTCGAGCAGCCCACCCCTAACGGAAAAATTGTGTAGCTTTGGAAATTATTTATAAGGGCAATGGTTGCTTCAAATTTTTCTATGATGCCCCAATGTGATATTGGGGTATTGAGCTAATTATTTTATCCTAGCTTTAAAGTTCTTTTAGGTGATGGGTTTGTTCGTCGACAACTAGCCAACCTAGAGATAGAGTCTCGGGTTAGGCACTTTGTTGCCTTGTTTCTGTTAGTCTTTGTATCTTTCTCGAGGCCCCGTTTGATAACCCTCCAAGGGGTTGGGATTGGATTGGTAGAGTGGGGGTATTATCAATATCTTGTTTGGTTTCCCAAAAAGGGTCCGGACTATCAATCCGTTGGCATTGCTAAGACCCCAATTTGGGGGTATTGCTAATACCATCTTAGAGATGGTATTAGTAATCCCATCTCATCCTTCCCTCATTATCAATCTCTTCTCATTACCAATCTCTTCTATTAATCCAATCACATCATCTAATCATATCTCAAACAAACATAATATTAATAATCTCATCATCGAATCTCATCACAAACAAACATACTCATTATCAATCTCAATCCTAATCTTATCTTCTTACGAATCTCATCCATCTATCACTGTAATCAAACGAGGCCTCAAAGATTAATAAAAAAAATTACCATTCAAAAAAATGAATGATAAAAACAAATTTAATTTTTTTGAAATCATACATTAGCTACGCACTTTTGTTCATTGGCAGAAACACATAGAAGCAAGCGGGGTCACCTGATCCCACTCGATAGTCGATTGGAATAGAGATATGCATGCATATATATGTGAATGTTTTGATAATTTTGTCCCATGACATTATAGCATCTCTATATCTTGCCCTAAGTAGTATTGAAAAATTAAGGGAATTGATAATGCCAAAACCCTTTTTGTTTCTGCCAAAACCTTTTTTGTTCCTGCCAAAACTCAATGTTTATCTTTCATTGCATGACTTAATTGTCTTCCACTATACCACTTGCTTTACAAAAATACCCCTTGAAATCCCTTAGGAGTATTTCAACGTTCTTTCAGACTCTTTAATAATCCAAATTCAGATGACTACATGCATCTTTAGAATTCACCTCAAATCGATGGTGTTGATCAATAGCAGTGTCCGCATTGCTGAAGTCTTAAAAACACTAAAATCAAATCAACCCATTTGTACACGCAATTTGCTTTTGCTCTGTATTCTCTCAATCCTAATAAACCAATTAAGAGCTTGTTTGGATTATTAATCTAATTGCTTACCAGGTTGCCTTGTAAATGTATCCCATATGCTTGGCCCCTTGTTTCCTTCATCTACAACACCTTCGAACTATAGTATATACACATATACTCTGTTATTTGTAAGAAACAGAGCAGAGGAAGAAAGCAAATGGATCAATACCTAGTAAGCAGGAAAAGCGGTACCAAACACAAACCCAGATGGGAAATCAGCTCGGCTAATTGATTCTGGGTTCACAAACAGAAGAGGAATTAAGGAGAAAAGGATGGGAATGATTGTCATGAAAAGGGGATTATATATTACTTTCCGGTGAGAATTTCCAATCAAGGAAGCTTTTTGATGGGTTTTTCTTTTTGGAGTTTGGTAATCTGTTTTTGTGTATTCTCGAAAAAAAAAATTTGAAGCTCTGACGATGGAATCCTAAAAGAATGTTAAAATACTCTTAAGGAATTTTAAGGGGCATTTTTGTAAAGCAAATGATGTAGTGGAGGGTAATTAAGTCATGCAATGAAAGCTAAATAATGAGTTTTGGCATGAACAAAAATTGTTTTGACATTATCAACTCCCAAAATTAAAACCTTGCTTAACTTGTTTCACCCATCGCCTGATATTTTTTATTTGGTCACATCTACATCTACTTTTTAACTCAAGTAACTCTCTCTCTCTCTCAAATATAGCAAAAAAATAGAGAACAAATACTTCATTGGATGCAGAATACAAAATTATTTTCTTTAACAGCGAAAGAGAGTTTATTAATTTTTGAATAAAAGTACAAAGATTAAAAGGATCAGGACATGACAGTATCACAACGAGAAATACATCTTCCAATGAGTTCCAACTAAGTTGGCATCTATTATTTACCGACAATCATATACCACTAGGATCCAAACAAACCAAACAAATTGGCAAAAAACTAACCGTAGTTTTCCGAATATAGAATTATATTTGTTATAGATATTTGATCCGAGTGCTAGAAAATCCTAGGTCCGCGCGCCCATCACCAAAAAGCTTTTCATTTTATGTTTTCCAAACGTAAGCTATGTGACTAAGAGAAAATGCACTTTCTGTGACCAAGTATGGCAACCAACAAAATAATTAGCTGATTTCTCGCGGGTTCACTCATTTTTATTTTTTTAAAATTATTAAACAGTTCGAATTATTCGTGCGAAACCCATAGTGGACCCCGTAGTGCGGTCGGTACCCCATCGGTGTTATAGCTGTCGGTACCCGTAGGATTATCGGCCCCTCAAAAGTGTCCTCGCCTATAGTTTTATGCTCTTGTCCAATGCATCACAGCTGTCAGACTTGTTTGTTTCTAAAGAAAATACTCCGTACGTGGGAAATGCACTGCTCTCAGTTATTTTAACCCAAAAAATAAAAATAAATAAAAATTATCACAGGCAAACCCATCATCGTCCTCTTCTGCTGCATGAAAAGAGAGAATATAACTCGATGGCACATTCATTCACCGGGAATCGCTCTGTTCTTTTCAGGAGACAATATGGTCAAATAAATTGACTCTTTGGTCCGACATAAAAAGTAACGAGACACTTTTAGGGTCAATTTTGTACTAAGATTACAAAAATCCCCAATCGACGAACATGAACAACCGCATCCAAACTGTTTATTCACAAAATTCATCAAAGAATTTATTCCAAAGCTTCAAAGAGACGGAGTAAAAAATTACTGTAAAAGATTACAAAAGAACTACAAACAATTCAGATTTCAGAGAGGCCGGATGGATTAGCCATAGGTGCGCACAAAGTGATCCGGTACATCCTATCAAGATTTTAAATAAAAAAACTACAAAAAATTGAAAGAAACTTGAGTAGCTAGCTAGCTACCTGTCGAAGCAACTGAGCTTTGCACTGGACCTGGAGTCACCACTGGGCTTGGAGGAGCGAAATTGGGCGGTGGAGCTGCCGTGACAACCACAGGTGGCGGGGGCGGAGGCATAACTTCGGGCGGAGGAGGCGGTGGAGTCGGGGTTGAGCCGGGATTTGGGGCTGGCGGAGGCGGGTAGGGGTTGGAACTGGGATTTGGGATGGGGGTAAGAGTGCTGGCGGAGGTAGGGGCAGAAGGGGTGGTGGGATTTGGGAAAACCGCCGGTGACGCCTGGTCGTTGCAGGAGTCGCCGGAGCATTTGTGAGACTTGTGAAGGGCGGACCGAAAGAGCCCGAATCCCAAGACGAGCCCGGTAACCACCAGTGCCGCCACTATGAAGATGAAGATCTTGGTTGCTTTGCCCACATAGCACATTGTTTATGTTTTTCCCTTTTGTTTTGTTTGTGGGTTTTGACGTTTAGGACGAGGTGGGGGTAATGGGAAGTAAAGAGGGTACTTTAGAATGAGGGATACGAGGTGGGTTTTACTGGGTTGGTTTGTTTTGTTTGGTTTGGTAGTTGGGTGATTTTAAGGAGAGGGGTGTACTGGCGGTAGTGGGATCAACTTCTTCTTCCTCTTTCCTGTTTTTCTCATCCTTTTCTGAGGGAGGAGCAACTTGAAGTGGGGGTGACTACCCTTGGGTGCTAGTGGGTAGTTAATGGTTTGGACCATAAAGTTAATTATTTCCTCGTGCCGTGATTCTACTTCATCTTTTGGAGTTCATCTTTTGGAGTTGACCGAGGACAGTGTCTGTCCCCGCCTCCAACCTACCTAGCCCAATTCGAGCGGGTATTCCTAGGTCAGATAAGGAAATAGGAGTGGAGATGATATTTCATATAGTACTCCCTCCGTTCCTAAATGTTTAGCACTTTTGGGAGTTTCAACTTTTAAGGAAGAAATATTATTGTATTGTGCAAAAATCAAATGGCAATCTTACCTTTCTAATGTACTTTGAATAGTACTTGAAAATTTGAATTTGAAATTTTGTGCCCAAAAGAAAAGGGTAACATGGGAAGTTTACCATATTTTGCTTTTGACTTTTCAAAATGGACAAATTATATGGGACAACGAAAAGCATGAAAGTACCAAACATTTAGGGACGGAGGGAGTATGTGTTATTTACCCCGTTTTACCCAAAACTGTCCTAATTATAGTAATAAAAAAATATGTACTCGTTAACTCGTACTATATCAACTCTCCAACTCTCCCCGCATCAATCCAAGTGGGTATTCCCGAACCCATAGGAAATGAGACTCGGGATGATATTTGTGCTCCCCGTCCCGTTTGACACGAACCTTAGCAAATGGGAAATGATATTGGCACTCCAAAAATTGATGCAGGCACTCCAAAATCAGTGTAACTCCAAAGCCACTTTCCTTTGTTTTTTGGAGTGCCTGCATCAATTTTTGGAGTGCCAATATCATTTTCCTAGCAAATACTAAATAATTGGTTATTTAAACAATGGTCCTCAGCTCCCCCGGCCCTAGTCTAACTTAACGGCCCGTTTGGATGAGGGATTTGTTTTAGTAGGATTTGTAATGAGGGGGGATTTGAAGGTGGATATGTAATGAGGGGGGATATGTTAAGAAGGGTGGCCCCACCTTTTAAGAAGGGTGGATTTGTAATGAGGTGTTTGGATGGATTTTTGAGAAGGGGGATTTGAAAGGTGGATATGATGGGAAAAGGTGTTAAATGACTTATTTGCCCCCACTTTAGTATTTTAATGGACAAATTACGTTTTTGAATTATAATTACATTAAATACATATATACAATTAATTTTATGGACAATAAATGTTAATTTCATATATATTAGAATATATACATATTTATCATTAATTTTGGGTAAAATAAATTCATTTTATCTTTAAATGTTGAAATCTTAGTAGTATTTATTAGGATTTTTTCAAAAATAAAAATAAAACCGAACTTTATATATTAAAAAATATAGTTAAAAAATTAAGTGCTTCAATTTTTAATCCGTTTGAACGGGTGTGAAGATCTTATTATTCTGATCATATTATTCTAAAGAGACTTTTATTAATTTTGTCTCTAAGGCTCTCATAATCACGTTTCTGCTCCATAGGATTGCAAATTGATGGTTAAAAAATTAAGTGCTTCAATTTTTAATCCGTTTGAACGGGTGTGAAGATCTTATTATTCTGATCATATTATTCTAAAGAGACTTTTATTAATTTTGTCTCTAAGGCTCTCATAATCACGTTTCTGCTCCATAGGATTGCAAATTGGTGGTTAAAAATCAAGGGCAAAACTGTCAAATGGCTACCCGGATTAACCAGCACTAGGGTGAACCCTGTCGTTAACTAAACCTGGAAGACCCGGATTCCATCTCCGGCTTGGACCTCAAATCCCACTTCTATTTTCAACAGCCAAACACCGGAGAAGATGGACAGGGGGATTTGTAATCAGGGGGATTGGTATATCCGGGGCCAAATCCCCCATCCAAACAGGCTCGCTTCCATCCAAATCACTTTTCATGGCTACGTGTTTTCATCCTAACTTTTGAATAAACCTGATCATATTGCCCTTATCTCATGTTCAACTAATATCCCAAAAATTTGGGGGGTTGAATATCTACAAGGGCTAAACGGGACCAAAAGGTAAGTAATCAGTCCTACCACACGATATTTGGGGGATTCCAAATAAATTCCATTTTCCGGCTCCATTCCTAGCCGGAACCCTGACGAAGCAGAGAGATTCGGGAGGCGATGTACCGGACCGTATGTTTCCAACAAATGGTGGTGTTTTAGTATGGCGATCTCCGACCAAATTTTTTTTCTTTTTGGCTGAACCCAAAATCCATCTCAATCCTTATCGCCGAACATCGTTAGTTCTCAACATTTCGCCAACCACAACATGCAATATTTGATTCCGGAGGAAATCATCTCTCGTCTTTGAAATCGTAACCCATTGCATTCATCTTTTGTTGCTGAAACCTTAACAAAGTAGGCGGGGTTTTTTTTTTTTTTGGTCAAACGATAAAATAGATCATTTACATCATATATAAAGTACGAACCAGGAATTGTGAGAGTGCATGAGATAATTAAGCCAAACAGCTCAATCAGTACAAGAAATTATAATCCTATTTGATAGGGTAGAGACAAAGAAAGGAAAAGTCCCTCACAAGTCAATTGTGAGAGAATGACCTGTCTCGTAAAACGAAAATGTCAGGATCGTCACACACACGCACATGATTTACGAGTATAAGAACAGTAAAGAAATCGACACAGTAATATACGTGGTTCTCCAAAACCGGGTACGTCCACGGGAGCGAGAGCGGCTGTTCTTTTATTATCACAGTTATGAACTCTTTTATTATCACAGTTATGAATTAGGGTTTACAACATAGAGTATTTATAGCGACTTTATTCTAACCCTAACCTGGTATTTGGTCTGAATCTCAAAAATACCCTTGTACGATACCGTACCATACCGCGGGGGGCTACGCCCCCCGCACCCCCCAACCTACAAAACTCCTAGCCCTTCAGCCCAATCTACTTTTACTGGATTATCAACGATGGGCAAATGCCGTCACTCCACTCCAGCATCTAACTTTCTTTCTCAAACTTCTTCGTATCTCTTCATATTAAATATATGAGCCACAATTCTAACAGAAAAATAAGAATCTTAACGAAACATATTATAACATTATAAGTACTCAGTTTGGGGGGTTTATACTTGAGATTCTCTCTCTTTTCCTTTTTCTTTTGTTGTTCTACTAGTCTAATGCCGAACACGACATTGACAATGTTAAAGAAGATAATGCGCTTGCAACATTGCAGAGTTCGATTTCTTCATGGAGGCAAACTATGATTTAAGTGGGGGGCCATGGCAGTGAGTTGTTGTGCTAGTCTCCCCCTGAAATTTGGATTGCCCAGTCGGGTCCAATAGTGACTCGGCTGCAGAGTTGTTCCTTGATTACCCAAAAAAAAAAAAATGAGGCTATTGTTTGTTCATCGGCAATCATCATGACTAGTTTTTATTTGGTTGAAGAATTAGTTTAATTTGTTTGTTGTGGAAGCTGGAATTCTTGTCCATTCCCATTGATTATTAAATTAAAAAAAGTGTGTTTTGTGATATTATTTTATGCCTTTTTTTTTTGGGTTAAGTTTGTTGTATGTAATACACTCTTTTTCAAGGCTGCCAATGGCGATATTTTTGTGTCTTTACCTCTATTAAAAGTATTAATCATTGATTTTGGTAAAAAATCAAATTGAATCGAACTGATATCTCTAATTCTGATTATTATTTTTAATTTTAAGATTTTACATTTTTACCAATAACTGAACTGAATCGCACCGTTGTGATGTCTACTTTATACTGTAGTGATCCAATTTTGAAATGAGAAGAATACATGGGATGTGATAATTAAGGCCAAGGAGGCCTACCACCAAGCCGGGGTAAATTTGGAAAATCATAGGAAGGTCAGAGTGGTCAAATCTGGGTAGTTTAACTGGCGCAGGAGTAAAAGGGTAAGGTATAAATGGGGAGTCGAGCCTGACGACAGGTAATGTCAGCTTGCCATCTGGCACTATGTTAGGATGTGGCCTCGTGCTCTTTCGTCTTCAATCAATTATTGGGTGCTCCAATGGCACATGGATAGGACTGCGAACGAGCCGAAATTTGAGTTGTTCAAATTAATCATTGTTTTATTAGTTATAAAAAAGTTCACTAGACACAAAAATATATAATCTAAAACATACCGAAATTTTCAATTGTTTTTCTATAGTTTAATTTTCAATTTGGTTCATACTTTTTTTTTTTTTTTTTTGCTTCTTTTGCCTCTAAGATTAACGCAAACCTGACAAATGCGGATAAAAAATTAAATATAAACAAAATAATAATCCGAATAGATTGTAATGCCAAAACACCCCTAAGAATATAATTAACAATAATTACATTACGAGCAATTTAATACATGAAGTAATGGCTTTGGATTATTGATTGAATAGATTTGTCCACAAAACATTTATGGAGTATAAAAATTTGTTGGCGTCAGAATTTCATTTTCTTATCGAAAAGTTGATGAGTACATACACATAGATACATACATTGCGTACATATACGTTTTGGACTCATATCGTGTCCTAAAAAAAAAATCCAAATCGTTCATTTTATTCAAAATGGTTTGTTTAGAGTCCCAATAAAAAATAAACTCAATCTAATACTAGTAAAAAAGTTTACAAAACATCTAACTTTGTTCTATAATCCAGGCCTAGTTTATGAAGAAACGTTGGATGTTTTGTATATGCCTTTACCAATTTTGGATTGAGTAAAAAGTTTATAAAACATCTAACTTTGCTTTATAATTCAGGCCTAGTTTATGAAGAAACGTTGGATGTTTTGTATATTCCTTTTTATTTTTAATAGGGGCCCTAAACAACCCATTTTGAACAAAATGAGTAGCTTGAATCAATTTTATGGGACCCGAGATGAGTCAAAAACACGTATGTACACAATGTATGTACCTATGTGGATGTACCTCCTGCAAAGTTGTTTTCTTATAAATTGAGACAAGAATTCAAGTTTATCATTAGGTAAGGGAGATATATATCATATGTCCACTTGGTCTGGGTATGTGATTCCAGATTAGATATGTCCTTATAAATTATATTCCTACTTTTGTAAATTCCAAATGTACTAATCATAGACATATGGCGTCACATTTATATCATGAGGTACCACATAGTTAGGCTCCATGATCACCCAATAATTTTCATTTATCTTCCCAACTCGCTCTCCATTAGTTTTCATTGGCATCAATCTATACTATTTTACAAATGTGTTTGTGCCTCTCAAACTTCCAAATGTCTAATCCTAAGAGCATCTCTAGCCTTGACCCAATTTTTTACTCAAATATGAGTCAAAATTTGGATAAAAACCCTTTTTGGGTTGGAGCATCTCCAACCATTAAACCCCAAATTTACCCAAATATATGTATTTTTTTATTCCTAATGGCAAAATGGTAAATACGATAGATCCATCAGAACTGGTAATCCCTTTCTCTCACTCCCACAATCAAAGCCAAGATCGGCGGCTCCGGCAACAGTTCTTGCAACGATCAGACAACAGTTCCAATTCCAGTTCCCCTCTCTCTCTCTCTCTCTCTCTCAACTCTTCCAGCAACAATCGGCCTAAATCAATCGAAGTCAAGAACTACCAGGTACCTCTCTCTCTTGACGTTAAAGCAACCAAAGCTCGGCAACGATCAGAGGTTTCGGCGAGGTTTCAGCGACGATAATACCACGTAACTCTCTCTCTCATTCCATCTGTATGTTTCTCTCTTTGTCCTACTAGCCGTTGAAAAAATGGGAAAAGGGTTTGGATTGTTCCAAATTTGGGTAAAGAAATGGGTAAAACCCAAAATGGGGAAAGGTTTGGGTAAAAGATTGGAGAGAGATTTTTAAGATTTTTGCCCTAATTTTGAATTTGAGAAAGGATTTGAGTCAAGACTGGAGATGCTCCAAGTTCTCACAATTTTGATTCATTTATTTTAAAAATTGAGAGAGAGAGAGAGAGAGAGAACGTGGTGAGGGGTGAGAGATTTGTGGGAAGTCGCTGGGCATTAGCTTTGGCGACCGACTGTACTAAGGGCAAAAACAAGGCCAGGTCAGGTCTTGCAAGGCACCATGTAGGGCGCAGACGAGCCATCGATCTTGAGAATGAATGGTTGAGATATGATTTTTAATTATGACCGATAAGAATCATTTATTATCGGTCATAATTAATTTTTGACCTGGACCGTTGATTGATGAGATCAACGGTTATGCGCTGCACTACAACCCTACAGGATTCCCGAGTCCCCTGCCCAATGACTCCGTTGTTAGGAGTAATTTTCTACTAGTATAAAAATCACACATTTTAGTTTTGGTTTATTTTCTTTGTGTATCCTATATTTTTCACAATTTTGAACTAGCGTTGTACCCATTTAATGTATGGGACAATAAAAAAAAAAAATTCTCGCTAATTTTTATTTTGTCCCCGTGCATCAAACGGGCACAAACACTAGTATAAAGAATAAAAATGCTTACTCTCCATTGGGATGATGGTTAAGATGGTAAAAGGTACTCCATATGTCAAAGAACGAAAATAAGTATGTACGACGATTAGAAAAAAAATGTGACATTTTTTGACACCGATACTGTTCATAGTTCCCACAGAAATATGAGACTTTTAACGGTGTTGGAGGCACAACGTATATGAACCTCATAGAAATGTGCAGTGTAACAAAAATGTTGGGACACCACCAATACCTCACACTTATTTTTCAGACAAGGCTAACAAAATTGCGGGTGTACTCACATAAGGACATTTGCATATTATCTAATGGTATGGAAATAAAACGCATATGAGTCAAACCACAAGGGGATAATCGGAATTTTTTCCCTATACAAAATCCCAAACCAAAACAGGAAGAAGGAAACTAATTAAAGAATGAAATTTACTTCTCACTTTTCCGGTCCATCAAAAAGTGCTACCGGTGAAAGGCAGAGTAAAAAATGTAGACAGCGACCGTTGGAAAGTGATTAGTGTATTCGGAGGAGCTTACGAGGAGGAGAGTGATTATGCTCGCCGCTGTAAGATACGATGACCTTCTCCGGATCAGCCTTACTCTTCTCCACATATTTCTTCGCCGGACATTTGCTTCCCTCACTACTACACTTGTAGTAGTTTCTCGGATATGGCGATGTCTTGATGGGCTTCCTACCATATTTACGCCAGTTCCAAGGATCCACCTCCACGAGATTTTCCGCCTCCACTTCCACCACCGCTGTCCGGTGACTCCTCTTCCTCTCATACCCATATGAGTCTATGGGATTGCTAATGTGTTTGACATGTGGTGGCAATGGTGGTGGTGGTTGTATCCGGTGATTGGATCCATCAGATAGAGAAACAAAAGATGTGGGACTACTGGTATTTGGGTCGATGGTGGCTTGGGAGTTTGTAATGAAAGTTTTGTAAACCTCTTGTAATTCCTCAAAGCCATCGTATGATCTTCTCCCAAAAGTGTTGTCATTTTGTTCGAAAGCAACTGAAGGGGAGAGAGTAACGGGTTCTTCTTGTGCGGTAATAGGCTTCGCCGCGGTGGCAGGACTGTTGCAACTTCTCACCACAGCCCACAAATCCCAATCTAGCTCCGCCATTTTGCAATGATGAAAACTGATCAATGTGGGGATTCTGTTGGACTTCACCAAGCATATTTAATTACCCAGTTAATTACTGGCTGTAATATCTATTCAAATCAACAAAATCTCTCAAGGGCATGGGAATCTAATTAAGATCGCTTGTGTATTAATTGACCACAATTAACTCACCTAATTTATTCAGTGGATAATTACAGTAAGAAATCTGTATGGATCGCAGCAAAGAAAAGAAGAAAATCTTCATAAAAACACACTTTCCAAAGAGAGAAAAGAGGACAACAAGGTTCCAGCCATAGTTTCTGTTTATAGAAAAAATAACTACTATTGCTTTCAATAACTACTATGAGCTTCTTGCGTGCAATATTGCTTTAAATACATTGACATGTGTAACAAGATTTTCATTGCGTTCGAGCTCAAAGTTCGCTAAAAACTAAGTAACAAACAAATCTGAACATTCTAAAATTCGGTTCAGATCGGCTCGTTTGTAGCCTTAATCATGACAAATTATGGTATTGCGAATCATAAATTGTTCCTATATGGCTTTTTTTTTTGATAACTCAGGCGTCTAGACCAGCTTATACGCACCTCAACAAATCCTCTGGGACCTATTCCATTGTCCACTAGCGGGAGCCCCAATTAAAGCCAAATATGGACCGGCTCCTAAGGAGTACTTGATACCTAAAGAGGAAACAAACCTCTAAGTCACAGGCCCTGACAACCAAGTCAACCCCTTGAGATCTTTTTTTCTTTTATCCAAGAAAATCCTAATCTATGCCATACTAGGGGAAAGGGGAGGGTGGGCTTTGAACCCTTGCCAAATGAAGAGCCCTTTGAGGGTTCTTTCCCATACTCTTGACGCTGGCCAAGCTCAAGAGGGTGCCCTGGTTTTTTTATCCTATTGAGCATGACCAGGAACTTCAAAGTTTGACAAGATCCTATAGAAGTGGAGATTGGGGTTTCAGACTGTATTTTCACTGAATCAATTGATGCTTGCTCTGTCCATCCTCCACAAATTGCTCGGACAGAACCTCTCCCTAGTGTAAGGGCCCGAGAACAAGTATCACTTGGAACAGATTTTGTTATTGTTGAGTTCTCTCCTGATGATGCTAAACACTTGAAAGAGGCTTATAGCACTCAATAAAGGTCTCTTTGCAACAAAATCAGGAGAACGATGTTAAACGTATCAGCCTCGGAGCCAACAGCAAGTTTTGCAGCCACTACTACTTCTGGCCTCACTCCAGTCCAGAAGAAACAGCTGATCCAGTGGTAGTTATTGCTACTCGTATAGGCTATGGCCATTGGCGGTATTGATGCACCTGCTCCAACCTCTGCCCTCTATCTTCTTGCCATGCACAAATTGATTCTAGCTAGCCAAGTTGGTTCCTCTTCTCAGGAGTTGAACATTCTGTAAATGCTCGCAAAAGGAAATCTTCAAGTGGGTTCTACCTGGCACATCTTCTCAAGGATTTGAGCATCCTTTAGATACTCTTAAAACCAGTCAATGATGATGATATGCAGGAGAGAACTCCTAAATAAGCCCAGTATGCAATAAAGCCATTGAAATTGACAAAGGTTCAGAGGAGGAAACAATTCGTATTTCTTCAATACCTTTAACTTCCGACGCTGGTCATGATACAATAGCCTTTTCTGAGGAGGAATTGAATACTTTCAAAGCTCAATTAGAATATGTAATCCAATATGCATCACAGTCCAGAGCTTATCTCTTGCCTCAAGTGACGATATCTTGACAGAGATCAATAAGCTTATGAGTTTGATTGAGCATCTTTCTTCTGTCCCAAACCTTCCTTCTAGCATTGACATCCAAACCGTGGGAGAGTTACTTAGGGGTTTGACAAGTTTGTGGTTGTTCGGTCTGGATGTGCCAACTTAGTTGAGATATACTTCTTTGATAATAACGCTATTTTCCATCATATTAGCAAGTTGTAATATCTACTCAAGTTAATAAAATCATTTTTCTTGTTACAAAAAAAGGGGTTAGCCATGGATGATCCCTCTGATGAGCTGTTGGTTTCAAGACTTGCTGCACTGTTCTTGCAAATCGAGACGTTCTAAAAACTCAATGGGAAGAAAGAGTACTAGTTGTCTTCCGAGCTTGCGATTCCAACTACATCTTCACCCATCAGCAATCAATGTAAGGGCAAAGATTTCAGTACACAACCTCTGATTACAGAGCTTAGAGCAGCAGAGTTGATCAGGTTATGCTGGACATCTAGCGGGGAATCGCAGAATCCACACACCCACAGCAGTAGGAATGGACCGCCACAGGAGTTTGTTCCAACTTACCCAACATTGTACACTAAATATTCAAGCAATAATGTAAGTTCCATAGTGGTGGCAATGTAGGGTATGCTCAAAATTGGATGTTCCAGCTGGCAAAGTGGAACAAGGAGTACCTCACAAATGGTGTCAGACAACTTGCCTCTTTGCCAGGCGAACTGCAGTTGAGGTAGAATTATATCAAACAAATGCTTTCTCAAATCACCTGCTTCCTACAATCATTATGTTACCAATATATCAAAAGCAGAGCATGTCGATGACACAGCAGGTAACTATTTTGGGGGCGCGGGGAGGGATTCAGGAATTTACTATAGTGGATTTTTCAAAGAAACCAAGCAATTCTGTCATTTCAATTACAGAATTACCCACTATTACTATCTTTGGCCAATGGCGGGCTACCCGCTACACCAACACCTAACCCGTCCACACCACCCCACAATTATATGTGCATGGGACAGTAAACATCTATACATGATAATGCCATTGAATGAAACATACTAAGAGAAGGAAACCATTACTTCTACATTCTTTCGTCTGCGCAACCATAAGGCAAAAGTAAACCAATTATGCATCATAGCAAACAACTGAGTGTTTGATGTGTCACATCTCTAGGTCTTAAGTGGAGGCTGGAGGAAGAACATTTTGAAGTTGCGGGTCAAAATCCACTTTCAGGATATGATCCTCCAGCTTATAACCAAGTCATTTAATGAAAGGCCACACGGGGTCAAAGAGAGAGCCCGTCAAAATTGAGGATGTATGGCACGACATACCTAAGGTTGTCAGATGATCCATTGGATTAGATATTTAAGATATTCGTGAAGAAAGTGCATGCTGATCAGGCAAGTGACCTTCTATAAATTCTCAAAATGGTAAATGCTGACGTCCCCCCTCAGAATAATTACTCTCCACATCCAAGAAAGTACAACACTCCTGCAGATCCCTTGGACCGACCAAAACCCAAAATTCCAATTGAGGATCTTTTTAAAGCAACTGAACAAACAGAGCCTTTCCCATGCGACAAAGAAACAGACGTGAATGTTGGTGGTGCACTTGCTGATTCGTTGATAGTTTTATAGGCCAGATCACCGGCATAAATAAGCAAGACCACATCCAGATGAGAAAGAAATGCAAGTTTCGTAAAGTCAAATAAAGTTGCAGAATTTATGATGCTAATGAATGACCTTCTGCAGCTTTGCCTAACCAAATTGCTTCATGAGAAAAATAATCTGTCTTTCCACTTGTAGCTCAAACTTACATGTAACTTCAAGTCTTGACTCACCAGTCACCAATAATCACCACAAGAACATAACCCATCTTTAAAATGGTGGAACCTACGGATATCACGCATAACAATCTCACGGCACATGAGCTTAGAAATGAGTTTCGACACAGTGTGGCAATCTGCACATATTCGAAGGTTTTTGGTGATCCTAATTACTGCCCCTGGGCCCGTATTAATTAGAGCAAATGCAATGGCCAATCTCTCGCTATGATCCCAAAGCATCTTTTCCTTCACTTCCTCTTCAACATCATAGAACACTGAACTTGTGTCAGGCTTATATCCAACCTCTTTGAGCCGCTGACTCAACTCATTTAACTTGTCATAGATAGCATCTTTCTGTTCGTGTGACTTATCACCAACTAAGAACCTATGAACCACCTTATCCAACTCTGTAAAGCTGAAGCCTGGTGGTTTCCGAAGTCCCTTCCGTCTAACCAAGGCTCTCACCTTTTCCACATCGTCCCATCTGTTCTCGGAAGCATATAAATTGGAAAGACATACGTAGCTACCCACTCCTTTTGGGTTCATTTCAAAAACTATCTGGGCTGAAAGCTCAGCTAGCTCGACATTTTTATGGAGCCGACAAGCAGAAAGGAGAGAAGCCCACATATCACTTGTGGGTTTAATTTCCATTGCTTTGATAAACTCATAGGCTTCATCTAGATATCCTGCTCGGCCAAGAAGGTCTATTAAACAGGAAAAATGAGCAAGTCTAGGCTGCACGTTATACTTTTTCTCCATACTATGAAATATTTCTTTACCTTCATTAACTAATCCTGCATGGCTACATGCTGTCAAAACAGAGGTAAAAACACCCTCATCTGGAGTGATACCGATACCCATCATATCATGAAAAATGGAGAGGGCCTCTCTTCCCATCCCGTGGAGTCCGTATCCTGAAACCATAGCACTCCAAGAAACCAAAGTTTTTTCAGCCATCTCATCAAAAACATGACGTGAACATGCTAAATCTCCGCACTTTGAATATGAGTCTATAAGGGCAGTTCCCACCATAGAATGTGACCTAAACCCTTGCTTGATAATATACGAGTGAACAGACATGCTGAACTGCAAGGCTGTGATTTTATAACAAGCTCCAAGCACAGACACAAGAGTTACTTGATCAAGGTTCACTCCCTCCAAAACCATTTGACAAAAAAGTCTCAGGCTTTCCAAAGCATCAGCATTCTTCGAATAACCAGAAACCAGCGAATTCCATGACACAGTATCTTTCCACGTCACCTCCTTGAAACATTGCCTTGCAGCCACCATAGAATTACAACTACAATACAGTTCAATCAGAGAGTTGATCAGAAAGCCATTAACGCGTGCTAAATCATTACGTACAACATAAGCATGGATTGCTTTGCCCAGTTTCAATGATGACATATCAACGCAGGCAGAGAGTAAACCAAGCAAAGTAGCACAATCTGCAACTAACCCAGTTCTCCCCATCATTTGAAACACCAAAAATGCCTCTTTCGGCTCCCCATTCCTCACGTAACCCGAAATCATCGTGTTCCAAGAAGTCAAATCTCTGTCAGGCATTCTATCAAACACCATCTTCACCATGTCCATTTCCCCAAACTTTGAGTACATAGCTAAAAGACAATTACCCACGTAAACATCTGTCTCAAACCCACAAACAACAACCTCACAGTGAACTCTCCTCCCAATTTCAACAACACCCAAATCACCACAAGCCTTCAGAACAAAGGGGTACGTAAAATTATCTGGCTTTTGCCCAAAACTCATCATTTCGCGGTACAAAACAATGGACTTCATACACTGGCCATTGCAAGCGTAGCCCCTAATCATGGAATTCCACAAGAACACATTTTTCAGCACAATTCGGTCGAATATCACCCAAGCTTCGCCCAGGCGGCCACAATTCGCATAGAAGGCGGCAAGTTTGGTGTAGAGATAGGTGTTGTTTTGGAGAGTGTTGGAAGAGATCATGTGGGCGTGGAGTTGTTGGCCGAGCTGGAGGGATTTTTTGTTGGTGAGGGATTGTAATAGGGTTCCACATTGTAGGGAGGTGAGAGGTTGGTTGATGGTGGTGAGTGTGAACTGGGTGGGGGAGGGAGTGGTGGTGTATGATGGTGATAGTAGAATTGGGAGTTTGTTGAGGTGGTTTATGGTGGGGTGTTTGAGGAAATTGGGAGAGAGGATGGCATTCATGAAGGGGAGAGTCAAAGAATGGGTTGTTGAGAAGTTGGACTGTTGCAGAGGATTGAGAGCTTGGCAGTTTAGGAAATGGTGGGAGGTTCAGAGGTACAGCTGCCAAGCCCACACCAACAAATTTAAGAGCAACTGAGCAAGGCTGTGTTACACATCACTATTTTCTTATCAAAACCCTCTCAAGAATAAACTTGGTCAATATTATAAAGGTGGACGAGGATCCGATCCCCGACAACCCGATTCCCTCCGATTTGATTCCGCCCTGATATGAAACGGGACTTGGACACGGGGACTGTAAATGCGGCTCCGCTCCACCCATTTACATCCGACTCCGCTCCACCCATTGACATCCGACTCCGCTCATTGAATTTTATTGTTACCCTTAATTTTTCATTTTTTCCTTATTAAAGGAAGAGCAGAGAGAAATGGAGAACCTCCTGGTAATCGAATTGGCGCGGGAAGAAGAAACATATTTCTTTTCTTTTTTTTTGATATGGGAAGAAACATATTTTTTGAACACACCAATCTCTTCTCACAATGACGCCATCGTCTTTGCAGGTAAAAACCCACTTGCATTCTTGTGCTCTCCAACATGGGTTCTGCCATGGTTATGCTTTTGTTTGCTGCGCTAAATTTGTTTACAAGTCTGTGTACAGTACGATGAATTTGCTCACCCAGATCTCAATTTTATAAAACCCTGCTAGACCATTTGTTTGATCAGGTATATACGTAGAATCTATGTACCCAATATCCGGTTTTCGGTTAAAATATTTTCGACCTGGATTAAACATGCCTCGACTGTATCCCTGCATGAAGTTCAGGATATAAAATCCACAGGGATGTGACATTATTAACCCGATCACTATTAATTCGGTGGAATGGTCTTTCCTTCACTGTTAGCTCCGTCAAACAAACGGGGCACTGAGTACGTTAGCCGATCAATTTTGCTAAGCATCTAGGTAATGTAAGTTGCTATTATGGCAGATGTAAGGAATGAAATTTGTAACGGAAGACCAATCAGCTGCAAATCTTAGAAAATATTGCAACTGATATTTGTTTGGCATTGTCCACCAGTTTCACTATCCTTTTCATGCCTGATCAAATAAATAAGGGATGAACCATTCCTACTAATTTCTCTCTCAATACTCTCTCAAAAGTCTTTGTTTTGATCTCTTTTTTGGTTTGTCTAAACACATACACAGGCACAGGAACAGTTTGTTGCTGTTCTTATAACTTATCGCCCTTGTTTATTCATATGCTGCGATATGCTCTAGAGATGAATCAAGTTTTACGATAAAACCCAGTAACTTGTGAAAGTCTATGTATCCGTTTAAAAGTAAGTTATGGAATATTTGTTGTGGTGCACACCAAGTTCTCTCTTCTTCCACAAGAACAGGAAAAATGATGACATTACCACAGCCTTAGCCCATCAGATGTTCGCTCTAAGTGGCATTTTTCTGAATGCCTCCCTACTTCAGTTCAAAGCCAAAATTACTTCATCTGATTGTTTGGTGGTATATCCTTCTATCTTTATGGATCATGACCTTATTCAAATAAAGTAAAAACAATAAGATTTTCTGCCGAAAAGAAGCACCTTTCTCTATGTGGATAGAGATCTCTTTTTTCTGCTTTTGATAGTGAGATAAGTGATAAGTTTAAGGGATGCTTTTAACCCCTTTTTTAGTGTCTTCATATTACAATACAAATCCAAGATAACCATATAACAGTTGTCAAGCAAATTCAGCCGAGGAGCCACTTGAATCCATACTTAAGTGACCTTCTGTGATGCTGAACTGTCCATTCTAACAACTGCAAGGAAATTCCTTCATATGGCTGTATCGAGAACAATATCCCGGCTCCCTTTTCCTTCCCAGTGTTCAAACAGGAGAAGCATGCTAAAAGGCAACTTGGTGATTAAGTTGTTTTGAAACGGTTGCTTCCTGCTGTTGAGTAGATAAAACAGGAAGAAAATGAATGGCCTTAGTTTTTGAGAGTTTCCGGAAAGTGCTCTTGGCTACTGGATTGGAAAATCTGGACAAGTTTGCTGGTCAATTTTGTCAATTCATGGATGCGATTTCTTCTTGGACATGTTAGATTCTGGTAGCTTTGAGTAATAGTTATTGGTAAATACTAGCCATGCATTGTTGTATTGCTTGTATACTAGTGGATTTTGTTAGATTCAGGTATTTTGGAAATTTGTCCGTGGAATTACTTGCTCTACGACTGTTGTCTGACCGTTATTGAGATAACATTTTGATCATAGGAGGACGACCGTTATTCGAGTCTGTTGGAAAACTTCCACTGTGTTACAATCTGCATGTCATCTCTTACCGAAGAAAAGGATTAAGAAAGCAAAAAACTTTCACAATATTTCAAACAAAGAACTAGTAATTGCTTATTTCCACAAGGTCTTTAACTTTTAAAATTTGTCTTTCACCTAATTTCAAATCATGCCTGAATTAGCGGAACTTAGATTCTCAAAGCAATGATATTGGTTCATGCAGGACATACTTGCAGCTGCAGTCCTCTAACTGCAGTGTAGGAGGGAAAACATTTAGCACAAGGGAGCTATCAGCGACTTGCGTGTTGCCCCAAAAAGTCATCCAGTGTCGTACACAGCCTGAAAATAGAAGCCTAAGACAAGAAGAACGGATTTTAGTCTTGCAGCTTTTGCTAAAAGAGTTCAGCAATGACTACTGATCCCATAGATTGTAAGAGCATCCAGGGGCGGACTTAGGTTGGGGCACACACTCAAATTCAAATGATTCTAATAATGATCTTAAATGTTTTTCATAAAGATACAAGTGTCCTACTATATTTTAGCATGCCGCACTTGTATACATCTCGAAAACTCGCATACCTCTGATTCTATGTCTCAACTTTCATTCTAGAGTTGATTTACAGGTATTAGTTTGTATTATATCTCTCTATTTTGGGCATCAAATTCTTGGTACTATTTGTTTCTAACAGTCTTAGAGAAACATATTAGCAGGCATTCAGTGATAGAACCATCTCAATCCCGATTACAATTAACAAGGAGCCGCCACAAAGTTAGATTTTTAGGTTCGCCACTGCGAGCATCTGAGCTTAGATTTCAGATGAATTCGTCCTAGTTGTTAGAAAGACATCTATGCATGTTTCTCATAAGCTAGATAGTCTCAATCTATTATCCCAGCAGTGGTGAAAAGGGGGATATTTTCCAAAATATTTGGGTAAATGTAAAAAAAAAAAAAATTACTCTTCCGATTCGTCTCATCGCGACGAATCCATAATCCACAAAAGTTCGGCGCAAAACCAACAAATGCGAAAAAAATTGAACAAGGACAAAAAGTGCTTTGCTTAGCGGAACACCATCCAAGTCTTTGTTAGTTTCTTTGTTTGTGGAATTAATGCAGCTGTTAATATACACCTGCCAGGAACTCCATAATCCCATGTCAGGATGTAAAAAGTGTATTAAATGAGTACTCTCCACAATCAGAAAAAGCTGAACTGAGATCTTATCATAACTTTTACGTATCTGCTTTAGGATTATGCACTAATTCTCCTGAAGATTGTGCAGATTTTCTGACAACATCTTATACTAACTGGCCTAAGCAAATCTTTCATATTATGCCCTTTAGGAATTTTGGACAAGTGGTGATTAGAGATAAGGATGTTCCCTTAATGTGTGGTCAGAGCAGATAATAATGCATTGACTCCTCCTGCTAACTTGAGATATGTTCTCCTCCTAGTCACGGGCCAGACCTCTTCTTTATAACCTTCCTCCTCGATTTCCCATTTACCACATCCATGGGTCGGAACAAGCTCTCCGTGAGGAAAATCGATAATCAAACCTCTCGACAAGTAATGTATTCGAAGCGCAAAGATGCCATTGTCAAAAAAACTAGTGAACTCTCAGTTTTATGCGATACAGATGTTGGTCTTCTAATGTTTTCTCCTACTGGTCGATTTACTAGCTTCGCAAGCAATGGAAGGTTGATTTGGAAGGGACACTTAAAATACGTTTCTTTTTCGTACTCGCTTTTGTTTTTCTTTTGTATATGTTCTCACCATTTTTCTATCTTTTGGCAGGGTTGAGGATATCTTCTTGCGATTTATTAGCCGGCCTGACGAACTGAAAGGGGGGTATGTTTTGTTGCAACATCTTACTTTTCTGTTTATATAGATATATCTTAAGTTGTGTGCTCACCTAAGTCATATTTGACTCTCTCTTTTTCCCAAAACTTAAACTTCTCCGAGTATGCAGGCCTATAGCGGATGAAGAGGTAATCTTAACTCTCTTTCCCTGGGAGTATGTGCATGAGGTTCATGGAGGTGTATGTAGGTAACCAAATATCAATTTTGTAATTGCAGTATTTATCCGGAAGGCTCAAGCAGTTGAAGCAAGAAGGAGAAATGCTGGAAAAGATAGCCAAGTCTCTCTCTCTCTCTCTCTCTCTCTCTCTCTCTCAATACATCAATGAATAAGCAGGGAAATGAATGGGCACAAAAACTTGTTTTTACATATCTATATATCTTTCTGCTGATGAACATTTTGCTTTTTCCTCCTGTCAACGATTCTGTTGCTCGTGATTGGATGACAAGGACAGAATAGAGGTAAGATAAGATCTGTTTGTTTAGAAAGCCTTTTTTGAGCACGTTTTTTTTCTGTACTGGACTGGAGCTCAGATCAGAAAGGTGGCCGTTTCAACTACTAAACTTGACCAGACTTCCTGTATCGCACAAGGGGTTAAAACTACGATGATAAAGACATTATTTAGTATTTTATAAAACAAAAATCAGTAATTGGAGACAAGTTTCATTAATAGATATCATAAAACCAGGTCGGACTTTCTCAAAAGTGGCACTGCCAAACCTCATGAGAAGTTTTTCCTTGCGGTCGAAACCATTCCATTATCTGATTCAGTTAGGTCCAGGTTTGAAAACGCTGCTACTACTCCCCCGATGGAGAAAACAAAACCCAAGGCAGCCTTCGAAGTTAGCTCATTACTTACCACCTATTTCATCTATGTATGACATCAACTAGGCTTTGGAGAAAACACTTAACAAACTCAATAGGCAGCAACGGGATACGCAGGAAAAGATGAGGTAATTGTTGTCCTGGGTATTTATTTCCTTTTAACCTGTTACAAACTTGTATGTGCAAAGTGATAATGTCTGTGAAGTTCCGAATTCCTGACAATATAGTGGACCGTGGTAGATGTGCTTTAATCTATTGCCCTTCTTCTTGTTTTTCTTATGACAGATATTACAATCCAAATGTGGAGAATATTGACTCTCTCTTTGAAGCTGGAGTGTACCAACAGTTCCTTGAGAATGCAATAGAATGTGTAGAACAGTCGAAAGTGAGTGCAAAATAGTCCTCCCCCCTCCCTCTATGAAAAGAAACTCCTCACCGATCGAGAGGGTGTATTACGCATGCCCACCGAATCTTGTGCTTTTCCTTGTCAAAAAATTATTATCTTTCTTTATGTACCAAATCTTGCGATTTTTCTTGTAAGAGATTAATCTTTTGCTTAGCAGGCCAAATTGGTAGGTAGGTAACCAGATTGTGCAGATACAAACTGAAGATATGGAGGCAACATGAGGGTATTGGAGAAAAAATTTGGGATTATTCAACCGAACCAAGTATAAATTTTTTTACCCATTTTCCACAAACCATCTGAGACTAGAATATTTGCCAGGAAATCAGTACATGACAATATTGAAAAAGGAAAATCTAATGTTTTTACTAGAAAAAAAGTTGGAAGTTACTTAAAACGTACCAAGATGAACCAATGGAAGCTGAAACGTTATAAGTCTACTCTTATTCAGCAAACTTGCATAAAAGTTTTAACAACTCTTATCAGGGTATTGCGGTTTTAAACTTTTGAAGTTAACCAAAACGTATGCTAGACTTTAAGTTTCGAATCTAACCAAAATGAGGCACCGATATGAGCTTTGATCATAGTACTCAGCAAAGATCTGCATTCCTTTTAGTCGGTTTTAGCTAGGGAAAGGAAATCAAATCGAGGAACAATTAAGCAGTTTGCCTCTAATCTCCTTTTTTTGTGGCTTTCCAGTATTGGTTTTGTACTTTTTGTGGACTTATTATCTTTCTTAAGATTACTGTCCATCTTTTTGCCTTAAAAAACTTCTATTGCTTGGTACTATCTAGCAGATAGCTTCATTTAATGTGCGGGAAGAAGATCCAAACACCGATGAGTCTGCAAATTCGAACATAAAAAGGTATTGAATCAGTATACTTGTAGGAAAAACTTTCAACTTCCAAATCGATTATGTTACTTTGGTTGGATTGTACTCTGTGCAAGCTCCTTTTGATGTTTTTCCACAACCTCAAGCAGTCAAAAGTCATGACATCGCTTGAGGTCTATCACTTGCTTCCTTTTGCAGAAAGAAGGATTTTCTCAAACATTTCAGTTCGATTGTTCTATGTTTTACAGGAATCTATCAAGTGATGAACAATATCCTGAGGAAGCATACTCCCCGGGACCTCACCTAAGCCTTCAGTTCCTGAAAGCACAGAAGAACTGGAACTTGGCATGAGGTGGCCATGCTCCGAAGTTGGGCATCAAGTGGCTTGCAGATACTGGTGCACTTAAAGAAGCTTGAAGTTTGGATCACTGGAACTAGAATTAAACCTCATTAAAGCTTAGAAGTTTGTAGTTGTAATCAGTAATGCCCTACTTTTCCTGGGGCTGTCTGTCGATTATGGTTTTGATTTAGCTGCTCTGTTTAACTCCAAGAATACTGTTTGCTGAAAGTTGTTGGAAACATGGTTCGCTGAATTTTTCCGAGATTGGCAGTTCTAATTGTTAATCAGTTGGATGGATTACACCGGTTCCCCCACATATTTGGTTGCACATTGGAATTTTTGTAAGCCTTGAGAATGAAGCATGAAGGCGGAAGCCAAAGGATATCCAACATCCATATCATGGTTTCCTCCCACCCCCGTTCAAGTTGTATGCCTGCGGATCGAGCTTTGATAACCTAAAATCTATGGTTCTTAAACTAGGTTATTCTTGTTTCATGACATATCAAAATCTCCAGAAGAGATAATTAAGTGATCATGATGACACATCCCTCTCTCTTTCTCCTCTAGCTAAGATACCAAAAATGAAGGAGCTGAGAAACCTACAGATCAAAAAGGCTGTGTTTCTTTTATCATTTCAAGCACCACCTTAAAGCTTCTAAACACAACTTAGCTTCCAGCATGGCTGCTACTCATGCCATCCAAGTGAGCTGCCCTTCTGAAATTAGGTTTGCTTCAATCATCAAAGGGGATGAGGATCCCCTCCAGTTCCATTAAGGGATTGGACCGTTCGGTCTATCCCTGTTCAGAGCTTAACAAGAAACTCCAGTCCTTTTTAGGGACTAGAGTGAAGTCGAACCTCATCAAATTAAAGCCATCCATGCCCAACCAGCCGTCGTGGAAACTTGATCCCAGCTTCCAAGATCCTAAACACTGGTACATAATTGTGTCATTAGTTCGTAGTTGCATAAGAACTCAAATCCTTGTATCAGTTATATGCATCTCCACAGAATTGCCAATGTTCCCAATCTTGTTGATGGTGAGCTAGTCTGCCTCAAAATTAGCTTTAAAACTGCACAAGGCAGGAACTCCACCAACAGGAACCCTTTCATCAACCAAGATCGATGCTTTTGAACATGTCTTCATTAGTCATTGGAGGTGATCTTAAACGAGCTTTAATCGGTTCAACTTTATAACGAACTCCTGTGGCTAATTTGGTGTTTTTATTAATTAACACAAGTTTATCGAGTGGAATTCGAGAACTCCTCTCTTTTACCGGCAAACAGTCTTATTTTTAAATCGTATTTAAGTAACGGTGTTGCTCTCATATCTCCTTATGGTTTATAGTTTATAGTACTAGTTTATATAGTACTTATTTATTATAGTTTCTATAAGTATCTGTTGATAATTGTTTTATTTTGTTTTTGTTGGGCTCTAAACGTATTTTTTTAATCAATAAAAAACAAAAGTTTATTCAGAGATAGAATCAAAGTTTATTGAATTTTTTTAAAAAAAAAAAGGTTAAACCAAAGGAATGGATTCATATTACGCCTTTCGCCAACCTTTTTTGAACCCATTTCAATCGGGATGTTTAATTATTAGAGCTCAATGAGAACATCAACTATATCAAAAACTATAGAGATCGAATATAGGTCATATTATGAAATATATATTTTGAAAAGAAATAGAAACACGTACTAGATGGAAACTCATTCTCCTCAATTATATGTAACCATAAGTTCGAGGGAAACGAGTTCCACCACTATGTCCTAATGTGTCCCACCCCCATAGCATCAGCTATAACAAATTCCCGAGCAGCCAATGGAACGCTATTGGTAACTATTAGCTCCTCATCCTGGTGAGAACCAAGCTAAGCCAAACAATTTGCGGTTTGATTTGCTTGGTGAAAGATATATATGTTGGAGTTGGTTCTTGAAGCAATTTTTTTCGCCTCCTCAACAATGTGGCTTTGAACGAATATTTTGATCCAAAAAAGAAAAGAACTTTCGGAGTTATTGAAGTGAGCTCAGAAAGGAATCTGTGAGAAACTTTTATGTATCCCGGGGATACCAAGGGGTTGGTATCTCCTTCCGGTCCATTTCTCATTTTCCGGCCATTTTCCGATCACATTTGGATGATCAGCTCCGTTCATTTTGTCGAGTTCGACAAGAACCTTAATCATACCAAAAATCGTGTTCATCGGACTTTATTTGATACATGATTGGCACACGTGAAAATGGAAAAAAAACCAAAATTGGGTTATGATTCAGTGTGTTTTTTGGACAGTTTTGGTTTTTTTTCCATTTTCACGTGTGCCGACAGGTATCAAATAAAGTCCGATGAACACGATTTTTGGTATGATTAAGGTTATCGTCGAACTCGACAAAATGAACGGAGCCGATCATCCAAATGTGATCGGAAAATAGCCGGAAAATGAGAAACGGACCGGAAGGGGATACCAAGGGGTTGGTATCCCCGGGAATCGGGATACATAAAAGTTTCTCGTAATCTGTATTGTATTGTAGAGGTGCACTATAAGGGTGTAATGTACAATTCGAGGTGTCGAAAATTGTAGAGATGGACGGCTTGGATTGTACTACACCTAGAGGTGTTAAACGGACCGAGCTTGCACAACACGTTTTAATGTGGGCATGGCACCAGGTGGACACGGTTTTAGACGGGTCAGGCATGGTACGGGGTACGGCACAACAAATACTAAATTGTTAGTTGTTACACTAATTTTTTTTTTTTTTGACAAAACTCTATTGGAGGTGGGCTGGCATGGGCACAACACATGATTAAAAAACAGCACGACATGAATAAAAAATGACACTACACGATTAAGTTAATGGGCCGGCAGGGCACAATCCCTTTTTTTTTTATAACTCAGGTGTTCGGTCCAACTTGCGCACACCTTGACTAATCCTGGGAGACTGACTCCAAAAAGTTGATAGCACCTACAAAGTTTCGAACCTAAAATCTTAGGAGAAAGCAAATCCGTAAATCTCAAACCTGATGAAGCCAATTCCGGAGGCACGACCAGTTTAACACCTCTAAGGGCATCTCCAATCCACCTTTATTCATCCAAAATAGAGGATGAATGTGACACATTAAGGAGGGATTTTGTAATTTATTCCCTCATTTCTTCATTTTTTTGTAGAGGGACCCATCGTCCTTTTTAGAATTTAGAGGGATTTTGTACTCCAAATTTACTTTTGGTCCTCTATCAAACTCTAAAAATAACGGTGGTTCTTCAAAGATTCTCTCAAAAAGTATAAAAAAAATAAATTATAAAATCTTTTTTCAATGTGTCACATCCATCCTCTATTTTGAAGAAATAGAGGTGGATTGGAGAGACCCTGACACCACCCATGCCTACAAAATCCAATGAGGAGGAGACCCGTTTTTGGACCGAACGACACCTTAGTTTAATCCAAACGACAGCAACGTGCACACTAACACACAATCGTATCTATCGTATGACCTCGTGAGTCGAGTCGAATGGGCCATCGCGGCTACATCTCTCGAAAACCTTCGAAACCCTCCTACTACACTACTCTCACTCCTCAAAACCCTCCCTTCTCTCTCTCTCTCTCTCTCTCTCTCTCTCTCCTATTCGATGGCTCAGAAGCGAGCTCCCCTGGAAGAAGATCCTCCTTCCGCTTCATCATCATCAACATCAGAAGATGACCAACCCACCGACAACGAACAAGAAGAAAACCATAATCAAGAACTACCCAAAGAAACGGCAGAATCTGAATCGTCTGAAGACGAAGATGAAGATGATGAAGATGATGAAGAAGAAGAGGTACAGAACAACAAACCCTCTGTCCAAAAACCCACTCCAACAACCACCGCCACAAAAACCCCACAACCCAACTCGCCGTCGGACTCCGACTCAGGATCCGACTCCGAAACCCGCTCGGCCCAACCCTTTCCCACCGCCTCCGATTTCACCATCAAGCCCATCGCTTCCAAGCCCATGGAAAACCCCAAGAAACCCACCTCTAAACCCTCCGCCAAACGCCCCGTTACAGAGACTGATGAAAAGAATGGCAAGATTAAGAAGGTCAAGGTTGAGGAGGAGGAGGAGGTGGAGAAGTCCGTTGGCTCGGTTAATCGGTTGTGGAGCGAGGACGATGAGATTGTGATACTTAAGGGGATGGCTGACTTCCAGTCGAAGAAAGGGGCGGACCCAAATTTGCTCACGGGTGAGTTTCACGAGTTTATTAAGAAATCGCTTAGTGTCGAAGTTTCGAGGAGTCAGTTGATGGATAAGGTTAGGAGGCTGAAGAAGAAGTACGAGATCAATGCTGGGCAGGGGGAGAAGGGGGCGGACCCGGTTTTTTCGAAGCCCCATGAGCACAAGTGCTTTGGGCTTTCGAAGAAGGTGTGGGGATGTGGAAAGGACAGTAGTAATGGAGTTGATGAGAATGGGAAGAGTGGGAATGAGAGAGCGAGGAAGACGGTTAAGCTGGAAAATTCTGTAGCTTTGCAGCCTAAAGAGAATGGGAAAGGGGTTGGTGGGTTGAAAGAGGGATTTGTACCATCGGATCTTCATCCGGGTCGACCGGAAAAACGCAAGAGAAGGAATAGAGAGGAAATGGCGGCTGATTTGAAAACCAATTGGGAACCGAAGATGGCGGCGAGGGGCTTCAAGAGTGAGAGGCGAGTCCACGCGATGAGTTTGGGCAAGGACAGTGCTATCATTCAGCAAATCACCAAACGAGGTTTGAATTTCTGGACTCGTTCTCTTGACGGTTATAATGCTAAGGGGGTTATTGAATTTTATCAGAAAATGAATATTGAGAATGTGTTGGCCACCGGTAAAATTACTTCGAAAGTAGCCAACAAGGTTATTGAGGTGGATGCCAGTACAATTGCTAAATATTTGAAGTATATCCGGCCCGCTCCGGAAGCCACCAACTATCCTCAACCTGAGCCGATTAACCCCGATGACGTAAACCAAGCCCTTTACACTAATCCCAACCATGCAAGTCTTCCGCACAAACCGGGGAAGTTTAGAGATGTTTACCGTGTGTTGAACCAAGCTTTGCATTACAATCTCTATCCCCGTGGGACAGAGAGTAAGCCTTCGAAGAAGAGCGCAGAGTTGTTGTATGTGTTTATGCATGACAACTATGTGATGGATTGGGCGAAGTACATTTTTGAACAATTGGTGGATTTTAAAGGCGATACTCTCAGCTCGGCCCGTATGCCATTCCCGTGCATGATCACTGGAATTCTGAAAGACCAAGGAGCGCGCGGGTCACAATATGCTAAATTGGACCAGCCTTCCCCGGGGAACATTACTATTTCTGTTTTGGAGAAGAGCAAAGCCCAATCCAAAGCTTATGGGGCAGGTCCGTCGGCTCCCGCTCCCCCCAAAGGATCCTTGTATACAATGCCCGGACCTAGAGCTCCGCTGGAAAGTTGGTTGAGGAAGATCTTTTGCCTAAATGTGGCCATCTTGAAAATGCAAAAGAGGGAGAGGAAAGAGAGGAAGAAGATGATGAAGGAGATTGGGAAACTCCAAGGCGAGTTGAGCTGGCACACGCGCTACATTGAGAGCACTACGGATGTGAGGTACGAGGCACCTCCAGAAGTTGAGGTTGCAGATAGTAGTGAGGAGGGAGAAGGGAATGAGGAGGAGGAGAATGAGTGAGGAGGCCTCATGGTTGTGAAGTTAGAAAATCCTCAAACTTGGTCGGGGTATTGGGTGGTTGACATTCCACCCCCTTTCATTTCTGTTTGTCTAGTCTAACTTCAATTAGTAGTTGTTTATGGGTAGTTGTATTATGTTTTTGCTATGGCCGGCCTGTGGCCTTTGACTTTGTAGCTTTTGTGTCGGTGGCGGTCAAGGGGTAGTTATCCGAGCAAGTATATGGCCGTCACCCTTTTTGTTAACTTTCTTTTGGAACCACGGTCATTATATGCTTACTAAGTCCTTAGTTGATCCTTAGTGCGCGTTGATTCCATTTTGATTCGTAGTGTGATAGTTTGCATACTTAGTTTGTGGCATGCTTTACTTTCGGTAAATAAGTTTTCAATTGTTTAGTTGTAATTTCCAGTTAATGGTGCTCTCCACATATGAGGCGAGGCATTTTTTGTTCACCACGCCTATTTTCGAGCACTTTTCGTGGGATATGGTTGCTTTTGCGTACATATTAGTTGGAAAAGCCGAATCCTCGTTTGAATGCGAATACTTGTTTTGGATGCTTGTTTAGATCATGCTTAGTACTTAGTTGTTCAAATAGTTTTCAGTTGCGAGTTGCGGTTTAGAATAAAAGTTGTGGTTTTGAACTCTTGCTAGTTGGATACGGTGTGAGCATGTGCCTAAGTTGTTTTGTCGGAAGGATTGTGTAGTTTCGTTGTTTCTATGTTTTGTACTAGCAACGTTCAAGTTGGGGTGTGTGATAAGCACCAAATAATGTAAATTTTTGGTGCTTAAGTCCTCTAGTATGTTGTGTTTGTAAATATATGTTGCCGTTTTTATGGGATATTGCACGTAAGGTAGTTTTGAAAGTGTTTCAGGTAAACCGCGAGAATAAGGCGGGTTTTGACGCCGAGGATAACCCTCAAGGGTGACCAAGTACCCGAGGCCACGTGGCGTTGTGCCACCGAGTCCCAAGAACTGAGAAATGAAGCACCGGAGGGTGCCCGGGATGTTTGAAGGCCAAGGGAGGAAGACCAAGTCTAGAATCTGTCACTAGCCATTTGGTATCGATACCATGTCAATGAGGTATCGATATCAATTGGTCTAAATTCTGGACAGAACTGGGGGTATCAATACTATGTCAAAAGGTATCGATACCTATCGTCTACGGGGAAAGTCACTAACAGCATTGGTATCGATACCATGGCAAAAAGGTATCGATACCAGTGGTTTAGAGCCTGACCAGGACTGAGTGTACCGATACCCTTTTGCTTTGGTATCGATTCCAATGCCTTCCGACCAAGATTTTTGCTTTGGTATTGATACCAATGCCTTCCGACCAAGATATTTGCTGCTTTATAGCTTTCTATTTATGGAAAGTTTTCTTTAAAAGTCAGATTTTTTTGGGGATATTTGTAGAGAGAAATGCTGATTGTATAAATAGCACACCCTCTCTCTCTTTAGACATTATCTAGCTTTTTATATCTCTCCCTTCTCTTTAGGATTTTTACTCAATTGTTGCTCTAGCTTAATTTCTTCAAAAACTCAAGTAAATTTAGTTAGTTAGTTAATTTTTTTCTCAAGCATTAATGTTGTAGCTACGCTTTGGATCTTCCTTAATATCAAGTTTATTTTCGTTTTCGTTGGTTAAATATGTTTGTCATTTCTAGCTTTATCCTTAATCTTTCAAGGATGTGTGAGTAGTCTTTTGGCTAAGGCTTGGGGTGACTCTTTCCTGATGATTTAGGTTGTTATTCGTTCTCGTAAACTCAGGCTTAAAGAATGGGTTCCGGAATATACTAAACTTGTGTTTTTCGGTCTAAACTGGAGTTATTAACTTCTTTTGATGCCGTGTAGACAATGAACCTTGGCACACAGCATGCTTGGAACTTTGTCAATCATAGGTTTCGATAAATGTGTTAAAATGAGTTTTTCTCTATTCCGGAAAATCATATCATTTGATTTAAACAATATTCAACGTTAAATCTTATGGGTGAGAGCGCGCGGTCGTGACTCTCACTTGAGTTATCTTCGAGAATGGACAACGGCCTAAGTCACGGGAAGGGTGATCTCTAGACTTGCTTCTTTTAGTTAATCAAATCCGTTTTTAGTCTTTTCGAGAGAGAGATCTCTACCTTTCAAAGCAAAACCAAAAGTTGGCCGTCTAAACGTTGCAAACCCTGAAATCTACAATCTGAATATATTCGAAGCTCCCTGGGTACGATCCCGGTCTTTCTGGATATTATGCTGATAACGACCTAGCCCTACGCTTGGGGTTTTCAACCTATTCAACACTTAGGTTCGAGGCTAAGCATTGAGGATATCTTCTTCCTATTTATTAGCCCGGCTGACGAACTGAAAGGGGGGTATGTTTGGTTACAACATCTTACTTTTCTGTTTACATTGATATATCTTAAGTTGTGTGCTCACCTAAGTGATCATATTTGATTCTTTCTTTTTCCCAACCTTGATACTTCTCCGAGGATGCAGGCCTATACCGGATGAAGAGGTAATCTTTAACTCTCTTTCCCTTGGAGTATGTGCATGAGGTTCATGCAGGTGTATTTAGGTAACCAGATATCAATTTTCTAATTGCAGTATTTGTCCGGAAGGCTCAAGCAGTTGAAGCAGGAAGGAGAAATGCTGGAAAAGATGGCCAAGTCTCTCTCTCTCTCTCTCTCAATGAATAAGCGGGGAAATGAATGGGCACAAAAACTTGTTTTTACATAACTCTGTATCTTTCTGCTGATGAAAATTTTGCTTTTTCCTCCTATCAACGATTCTCTTGCTCTTGATTGGATGACAAGGACAGAATAGAGGTAAGATAAGATCTGTTTGTTTAGAAAGCCTTTTTTGAGCACGTTTGCTGTACTGGACCAGACTTCCTGTATCGCAGAAGGGGGTAAAACTACGATGATAAAAGACGTTATTTATTTGATAAAACAAAAATCAGGAATTGGAGACAAGTTTCATGAATAGATATCGTAAAACCGGGTTGGACTTTCTCAAAAGTGGCACTGCCAAACCTCATGAGAAGTTTTACCTTGTGGTCGAAACCATTCCATTATCTGATTCAGTTAGGTCCAGGTTTTGAAAAGGCTGCTACTTCTCCCCCGACGGAGAAAACAAAACCCAAGGCAGCCTTCGAAGTTATAAGCTCATTACTTACCACCTATTTCATCTATGTATGACTTCAACTAGGCTTTGGAGACTACACTTTACAAACTCAATAGGCAGCAACGGGAGACAGAGGAAAAGATGAGGTAATTGTTGTCCTGGGTATTTATTTCCTTTTAACCTGTTACAAACTTGTATGTGCAAAGTGATAATGCCTGTGAACTTCTGAATTCCTGACAATATAGTGGTAGATGGGCTTTAATCTACTGTCCGTATTCTTGTTTTTCTTATGACAGATATTACAATCCAAATGTGGAGAATATTGAGTCATTGACTCTCTCTTTGAAGCTGGAGTGTACCAACAATTCCTTGAGAATGCAATAGAACATGTAGAACAGCCAAAAGTGAGTGCAAAATAGTCCTCCCCCCTCCCTCTATGAAAAAAAAATCCTCACCGAGAGGGTGTAGTAGGCATGCCCACCAAATCTTGTGCTTTTCCTTGTCAAAAAATTATTTTCTTCCATTTATGTACCAAATCTTGCGATTTTTCTTGTAAGAGATTAATGTTTTGCTTAGCAGGCCAAAATTGTTGGTAGGTAACCAGATTGTGCAGATAGAAACTGAAGATACGACGGCAACATGAGGATATTGGAGAAAAAATTTGGGATTATTCAACTGAATTGTATCAAAAGTTTTACCCATTTTCCTAGAACCATCTGAGACTAGAATATTTGCCAGGAAATCAGTAATGTTTTTACTAGAAAAAGGTTGGAAGTTAAAGCGTACCGAAATGAACCAACAGAAGGCGAAACGTTTAGTTATGTCTACTCTTATTCAGCAAACTTGCATAAAAGTTTTAACAACTCTTATCAGGGCATTGCGGTTTTAGACTTTTGAAGTTAACCAAAATGTATGCTAGACTTTAAGTTTCGAAGCTAACCAAAATGAGGCACTGATATGAGCTTTGATCATACTACTCAGCAAAGACTTGCATTCCTTTTAGTCAGTTTTAGCTAGGGAAAGGAACAATTAAGCAGTTTGCCTCTTATCTCTTTTTTTCCGTGGCTTTCCAGTACTTGTTTTGTACTTTTTGTGGACTTATTATCTGTCTTAAGATTACTGTCCATCTTTTTGCCTCAAAAAACTTCTATTGCTTGGTACTATCTTGCAGATTGCTTCATTTAATGTGCGGGAAGAAGATCTAAACACCGATGAGTCTGCAAATTCGAACATAAAAAGGTATTGAATCAGTATACTTGTAGGAAAAACTTTCAACTTCCAAATCGATTACGTTACTTTGGTTGGATTGTACTCTGTGCAAACTCCTTTTGATGTTTTTTCAACCTCAAGCAGTCAAAAGTCATGACATTGCTTGAGGTCTATTCCTTTTTCAGAAAGAAGGATTTTCTCAAACATTTCAGTTCATGTGATCAAGTTCGATTGTTCTATGTTGTACAGAAATCTATCAAGTGATGAACAATATCCTGAGGAAGCATGCTCCCCGGGACCTCACCTAAGCCTTCAGTTCCTGAAAGCACAGAAGAACTGGAACTTGGCATGAGGTGGACGTGCTCCGAAGTTGGGCATCGAGTGACTTATAGATACGGGTGCACTTAAAGAAGCTTGAAGTTTAGGTCACTGGAACTAGAATTAAACCTCATTAAAGCTTAGAAATTTGTAGCTGGGCTGTCTGTGGATCATGGTTTTGATTTAGTTGCTCTGTATAACTCCAAGAATACTGTTTGCCGAAAGTTGTTGGAAACATGGTTCGCTGAATTTTTCAAAGATTGGCAGTTCTAATTGTTGTTCAGTTGGATGGATTACACCGGTTCCCCGCTTGCACACATAAGCCAAAGGATATCCAACATCAATTGTGGTTTTCTCCCACCCCCTTTCAAGTTGTATGCCTGCGGATCGAGCTTTGAGAACCTAAAATCTATGGTTCTTAAATTAGGTTATTCTTGTTTCATGATATATCAAAATCTCCAGAAGAGATAATTAAGTGATCATGATGACACATCCCTCTCTCTTTCTCCTCTAGCTAAGTTACCAAAAACGAAGGAGCTGAGAAACCTAAAGATCAAAAAGGCTGTTCTTTTATCATTTCATGCACCACCTTAAAGCTTCTAAACACTACTTAGCTTCCAGCATGGCTGCTAATCATGCCATCCAAGCGAGCTGCCCTTCTGCAATTAGGTTTGCTTCAATCATCAAGGGGGATGAGGATGCCCTCCAGTTCCATTAAGGGATTGGACGGTCCAGTCCAGCCCTGTTCAGAGCCTAAGAGCATCTCTAGTGGGAGAGTTAAAATTTGTTTGTTAAAGTGTACATCTAAGCACGTGTGAGACCCTATTTTATGTGTTAAAAACTTAGTTAGCTAACAAAGAAGAGAGCATTTTTAATGAGCTACATCTATGTTTGATTAACTTGGAGAGAGATACAGTAGTATTTTTTTAAAGGAATGGAACCTACTAATATTGTACCCGGATTTGAAATACAATGGGAATATATTCAAAATATGCGACGGCTAAATGAAAGCGACATTTGAGCCCCCTTGTACCTTCCTTCACTCCTCCTTTGTACTAAAGTTCATTACTGACACATGCACAAATAACCGAATAGTTAGTTTTGTCTAGCAGCACGGTTTTTAGACGGGTCGGGCACAACACGGTTCTAAACGGGCACGAAAAGGAACGGCACAACAAATACTACGTTGTTAGTTGTTACACATATTTCTTTTCTCGATGAAACTCAGTTGGAGGTGGGCCGACACGACACGACATGGCATGGCACAACACACAATTTAAAAATGGCACAACACAAATAAAAAATGACACGATTAAGTTAACAGGCCAGAACAACTTTTTTTTAAAGACCTAATAACACTTGGGAAATTTTGAACCTGAAACCTTCGAAGAAAGCAAATCCTTAAATCTCAATCTTTCAACATGCCAACTCCTTAGGCACAGCCCGTTTGAGCCCATGCCGACAAAATCCAATGAGGAGACCCCGTTTCTGGACCGAACGACACCTTGGTTAATCCAAACGACACACAATCGGATCGTATGACCTCGTGAGTCGAATGGGCCATTCCCATCGCGGCTACACATCTCTCGAAAACCTTCAAAACCCTCCTACTCCACAAGTACTATATATACTCCCTTCTATTCTGCTCTTCTCTTCTCACTCAAAACCCTACCTTCACAGCCCCCATCTCTCTCTCTCTCTCTCTCTCTCCTATTCGATGGCTCCGAAGCTGGCTCAGATGCGAGCTCTCCTGGAAGAGGATCCTCCTTCCGCTTCATCATCATCAACATCAGAAGACGACCAACCCACCGACAACGAAGAAGAAGAAAACCATAGTCAAGAACTACCCAAAGAAACAGCAGAATCTGAATCATCTGAAGATGATGAAGAAGAAGAAGATGATGAAGGAGAACAACAGGTACAGAATAACAAACCCTTTGTCCGAAACCCCACTCCAACAACCCCCGCCGCCGCGACAAAAACCCCAGTACCCAACTCGCCGTCGGACTCCGACTCAGGATCCGACTCCGAAACCCCCTCGGCCCAACCCTCTCTCACCGCCTCTCCCAGCGCCTCCGATTTCACCATCAAGCCCATCGCTTCTAAGCCCATGGAAAACCCCAAGAAACCAACCTCTAAACCGTCCGCCAAACGCCCTGTTACAGAGACTGATAATGGCAAGATAAAGAAGGCCAAGGTTGAGGAGGAGGAGAAGAAATCCGGTGGCTCGGTTAATCGGTTGTGGAGCGAGGATGATGAGACTGTGATACTTAAGGGGATGACTGACTTCCAGTCAAAGAAAGGGGCGGACCCTTCTTCGCTCACGGGTGAGTTTCATGAGTTTATTAGGAAATCGCTTAGTGTTGAAGTTTCGAGGAGTCAGTTGATGGACAAGGTTAGGAGGCTGAAGAAGAAGTACGAGATCAATGCTGGGAAGGGGGAGAAGGGGGCGGACCCGGTTTTTTCGAAGCCCCATGAGCACAAGTGCTTTGAGCTTTCGAAGAAGGTGTGGGGAGTTGGAAAGGACAGTAGTAATGGAGTTGATGAGAATGGGAACAATGGGAAGAGTGGGAATAAGAGAGTGAGGAAGACGGTTAAGCTGGAAGATTCTGTAGCTTTGCAGCCTAAAGAGAATGGGAAAGGGGTTATTGGCTTGAAAGAGGGATTGAAAGGAGAGATGAAGGATGTGAAGGTTGAAGATAAGGTGGGGGATTTCTGGTCTGCTTACCCGTGCTTGAAACAGTCGATTGAGACGGACCTGCCTTCAAATATGTCAATGAAGGAGCCTGGGAAGAGTTTTATGGTGGAGAGTATGAGTATGATTGGGAAGGCAAAGGCGAAGGAGCTGGAGAAGAAGTGGAAGAGTTTGCGCGAGGATGAAGTCGCGTTATATCTGAAGCGGATGGAGTTGATGAACGAGCAGACAAAGCTGGTGTTGGATGCAATGAAGGCTTCGAAGGATTAGGGTTTTGTAGGAGGTAAATAACTGGTGCCGTATTATGCTTTTGATAAAAATGGTTTGAGACACTGATTTGCAGATGGAGTTTTTTTTTTGTTGGGTTAAATCCACAGGGCTTTTGCAATTTTGGTTAAAGTTGCTATTTGTGGTTCTGTGCAGCAACTGTTATATCAATAGCCTTGAAATTGTTTTGGATGAACTTGTTTCATTTGGTTTTATCTTAATATTGCTGGTTTTGTTACAGCTCTGTTTCTGTCTTTGGTCTATGGATGTGATATTTGTAATTCTTGATATCTAGATTTGTGCTTGTTACTGGAAATCACCATAGAGTTCCTCAACAGTCCTCAATATGTGCTTTGGTTAGGGAACTAAATAACTATGTTGACTTTATTTTATTTCGAATATGTGATTGTGTGGAGACTGTAATGTTGCCACAATGCCTTTTTTCGTTATTGATTCTTCCTGCGGTACAAGGTGCTGTGTTACCCTTGCCTATTGATGCCTGCTTGCTCTTTTACATTTGATTGAAGGGGGGATTTAAACAAAATCTTTAATGCATTGCAGTCTCCACAATGCCTTTTTTCGTTATTGATTCTTCCTGCTGTACAAGGTGCAGTGTTACCCTTGACTATTGATGCCCGCTTGCTCTTTTACATTTGATTGGAGGGGGGATTTAAACAAAATCTTTAATGCATTGTTGCTTTGAGCTTCGGTATAAGGTCTTGCATCATGCAGAGTTGGCTGTGTGTAAAAGTTGGAAACTGCTATTTTCCTGAAAATGGTTATCTTAATAACATGTTGTCTCAAGTGATGGTTATTATATTACTATATTTGATAGGTCTCTCTGAACTACCTATTGCCTGAAATTTTACTGAAATACTAGCAGTGGAAACTGATATTCCTCAAACCTTAAAGTAGCTGCCTCTAACATTATTTCCTATGTGTATGAAACTGCCATTTTGCTTGGGGTTTAGTTGGATGCGGTGTTGCCTTTGCCTGTACTCTTGGTTGCTTCTATTGTAGGCAGTACAGTGTTTCCTTGAGACATGTTTTGGTTAGTTCCGAAACTACAAGGGTGACATAGAACAATTTGCATTAAGTTGCTGCTCACATTATGTTGGGAATCTTGGGAGTGGGACCTAAATGCATCCCTTTTTCTAGATACAACCTTAGTCTTTGGGAAGATTTACTTGATGGTGATGCTGTGTAATCTTTATTTTTGTTTTTCTTTTGGCACATCTCATCTCTATTAATCTCACGACTTCATGGTTTATGGGGAAAAAAGAAGCGCTGCTGTTTTGGTTTTAGGCTTTGTTATCTGCACCCTGTTTCTTTTGGTTAATTTGTATTCCTACAGTTATTGGAGCTAATCCTTTTTGATTATTGCTATTTAATCTTGACATTCACATTTCGTACGAAAGCTTTGAAATTTTATGTCCCGTTCTTTCTTCACACCTCCTAGTTGGATACAGAGTTACTCACACATCCTCGTAGTCCATTGAGTGGTGCTGGTGACTAGAAGGGTACAGGGCATTAGTAGTTTCACGGGATTCGGTGTACGGATATCTGTTCCATCTTTCCAGGTCTTTTTCTTGCTCGTTTTCAAGTATCACTATGGGACATACTCATTCCCCTCAATATGGCCAAACAACTTTAGAATCTAAAACTTCAACTTTATGTGTCCAGGTTGATCAGAGGTTCGGCTTCCTCGTGTCGACCCTTTCTTGAATCAAACTTTGTTGTTCAGCGAAGTCCGTCTGGTTTGTTAGTCTGCCAAATTCTCACTTGTTCTACAAAGCCTACGTTTATATAGGGAAAATTCATGCTACAACTGTTGTATGGTTTGCCAAAAAAGTAATCCCTCTAGCTCATAGATCTGGTGTCTTGGAGCTACTCGACTTGGGAATATAATTCAAGTAGTTTTTTTTCTGGTACCAATAACATCATACGGTCTACCCATTTGTCAAGCTCTGCACTCGATCCAGTTGCACAACTTGTGAAATCTTGTTGTGAAAGAGGATAGCAAAACTGCTCTGGCAATGTTTTCATTATACACTCGATAGTTTCTTACCAGGAAGCTTATGAAGAACTTACTGACTTGCTGAGCGTGGTACCTTCCCTCACGAGACAGCAACTATGATCCAGCTCAAGGTTAGAATACTCAATGGCTACACCTTGATGGATATCCACTAAGCCGTGGACTTGGAGCTTGTCCGCGAATTGCGACGTTATGGACTAGGAATGATTATTTCTCTGGTCTATCATGAGAACTCTTGTTCCACACCCTTTTAACATCCCCGGCCCCTACTGATAGCAGGTTTGGTTTCTTTACCTTAGCCGCACCACAAGATAGCTGCAATACACAAACATGTGTGGTCCATACTGCTATGTTTTGGTTCAGGTGACCTGATCAACATGAGACACTTCGGTGACTAAGGGCTAGATATATACATAACAATAGCTTACTCTGAGTGGGGTATGAGTTTTTAAAGAAGAAAGACAGCGATTTCATGCGATAGATGAAGATAATTGTAATGAGCGTGGAATCTTCTCTGGGATGCTACTGCCGATGTTGAGCCTTTTCTTTTAGTTCTGGCAAAAAGAAAAAGAAGCAAAATCCACCCGATAGAAAAGTTAACCCGAATCCCTACGTCGTGTCCTTATTAATTACGTGCCTTGTCTACTAGAAATTGGAGGGAAAAGAAATGCGTGATTTCCCTTTTTGTCGCAATGGGTTGAAACAAGCTCCTCATCTATAACTCCGCTTCATCCTCCAATTGCGGGAAGTCTGGTACGCAACTGAGAACACAAATACGAAAACAGAGGCACAAAGGAAGATGTAGAATTGCGAGTGTTAGAGACTTACACGCGCTAACAATAAGCTTGTAGAGGATGGATTTACACATGCTTAAAAATGGATGCATTTACCAACATATATAGACTCTTGAAGAACAACCATCGACCTTGCATACAAACCACAGATGATGTTCAGACACCAACGAAATGACGTGCCAAGGCAATGGGCGCTGTCTATACCTAAAGCAACCAAGGAAGCAGGCAAAATCGTGTCAAACAAAACACCAATTGAGGTGAAATGAGGCAATAACATAGTGGAGACGAATTACTAATTACCGTAAAGGTCTTGTACATGACACAATGCAGGTAACTAGTGACAAGCGAAAACGGTGCCGACACTTTCATATTGAGGAAGTAGATTGTTAGGAGAGAACTTCCAAATTACCAAAAACCATAAACCAGGAAAAGGCAAATGTTTTTCAACTTTCCACCCAGTCATCCATGCTTGGTGTAAAACCTATATCAAGCTTGAAAGCAACAAAATCTCAAGCTTATATGGAAACTTTGCATATTACTTGAGCACTCTTCAACTAGAGCAGAGCTGCAGAAAGAAAGAGTAATCGGGCTATACTTGTTTTTGTTTTTGGTGAAACAGAAACTAAAAAACGAAAGGGAACAAAACAAACTAAGGTCTCTCGTAGGAAACTCCGGCCAAATCAGCCGCTAGGAGATCCTTCACATCATCCGAAGGAGTAGCAAAAGGCACCATTTGATCATCTTGGTGAGCACCCACTTTAGCCATCTTGTCCGCAAGCTTGTTGCCTTCGTGTAAGATATGTTTCAGAGAGCATCCAGTTGATTGCGCGGCACTCACTTATGGGGCATCAGGAGAGCAACCTTTCATTGATAATTTGCACCGCATTGGATTAGTCAGATTCTATTTGTAGGGAAGCCATTCCTTGGTCATGGATCAATGCAAAGCCTCTGAGGAGGCCCCATAGCTAGCTCTACTTCCAGGCTTGAGCAATCTTGCAACTTGCCATAAAATCCGAGTATCCAGACGCTCTTTCTCTCTCTAAGAACTCCTCCAAATCCTGCTGGTTGGTCCAAATTATTTCTTTTGCTTTTTTCTAAAATATCTTTATCAATTCTATGTTCAAGTTTTTGTTTTCTCAATGGGTTTCGACGAGTATAAAATAATATAAAAAAAAGGACGATTTATTGTTTTTGCCATCTTTTTCAATTTTGAGACATACTAATTGTTTTACTTTAATAATCATTCTTGATGAGACGAATTCTAAGAAGATATTTTAAATAAAATCTAATAAAAATTACCAACAACGAAAATAAGTTACAAACTTTAATGTTTGCTTATACTTTTTTCTACTATGTTGCAAAGGTATGCGTATTTTTAACTTTTCTTATTTATTCTTGTAATTGGACACAAAGCAGCACCATTCTAGGTTCTTGTCCAATCCTCCTATAATTTGAAGATACTCCAAGCCTATAAAAAGCATGAACATGGCAATTACGTAGATCTAATGGCCACGAATAAACAACTCTTCCTCTTTCTTTATGTTAAGGATCAGAACTATACATTTTCAGAGCTATCAATATTTACTCAATTACAATAACAGAGCACTACATCAATGATGTGAGCCTGTGAGGTTCACAATAATTAAATCAAATCCAAGAAATCTATATTATAAAACAGAGCAGTTTTTCTTTAAAAATGTATAGGCATACAAACATAGATGCATCTACAGTCGTTCGATCGTACTTAGTGATAAAGTTATAGCTATTGGATCAAATGAATGAAGCTCTCTCGCTCTCTCTCCATCCATAAATTACTCTCATTAAGGCATTGTATTTAAAACCACATGTTTTTTTTGATCGGCAAAAGTAGCAATTTATTAATTAGGGGAAGGGAAAGGGGACTCCAACCAAAAGTTGGAAATACATCCAAATTGGGCAAGCCCAAAACACCTGAGGGTCGAAAACCCAAATATTCAACTAAAGCACAACACCTAAAGGCCTAGAAGCCCAAATAACACAATAAGCCCAAACAAGAAAACCCAAAACCCTAACCCTAATCTGCTGCACCAACTTCCATTAGCCGCCGCCATCCACCGTAAACTCCACCACCAGACAGAACCACCACCACCATCGGATCGTCAAATCCAGCACCACCTGGCCACCACCACCATCACTGGAAAAACAGGCACCGAAAACAAATACCCAAAGTACTGCCGCGGATTCTCAACCGGAGCCGTTAGGCGAGACCGGGGACACCCAAGAAATGAACCCAGCGGGAGACCGACGCCACCGTTAGGCATACGTCGGAAAACACAAGAGAGATCCGACCGGTGAAGAGCACACTGGAGTCAGCGCAAGCCGTGATGGGAGCAGAGGTGACATAATTGCAGAGAAATAGAAAATGGGCAGCCAAACCCGGGTGGGGGGCCGAAAAAGAGAGAAGGAAGAAGAAGACAAGGATCCCGACAAGTCTCACCAAAATCGCCCTCGTCGCCGTCGGAGCACCACTGGATGATCGCCGGCCGAAATCAGCACGCAAAAGACGATCAGCAACACCCTTCCGTCGAGGACCATGACCTCGGCTATGACCCAGACAGCACCACCATCTCCGACCACCAAGCTACTATGTCGATCGATTTTTGGAGATGCCTGCACAAACAAAACGTTAGATAAAAACAGATCTACAACCACCTACAACACCCAGGTCTACACCACCCCTCCACCCCACAACCACCCACAGCCTCCAACAGCAAAAACCCCTCCAGACGTCGTTAGGCTAGATCTGGTTCACCCAACAGTGAAACCGGCGAGGACACCTCGTCATTGAACAAACGGAGAGCATCCCCAACACCCGACGCGAGCCACAGCCGTTAGGCATAACCGGAATCGCCCAGGAGCAAGATCGGTGGGAGACACGCCGGGGAGGAGGTAGAGTGGAAACTGGAAGGGGATCAGAGCGATAGAGAGAGGGATAAGGATGCCGAGGCAGAGGAAAAGGCCTGGGGGGAGGGAGGGAGGAGGAGGCAGCGCCTCCCCCCAAGCAGAGAAACCCTCGGTTGTGGAAGCGATACAGGGGTTTATTTTCTAGAGAGAGAGAGTCTCGCTTAATATACTTTTTTATTTAAAACCACATGTTAAGGCATTATTCAAATGAAAACCAAAATCATAGGAGTATAACCTTTGTACAAAACCGAAATTAAAGTCATCGAGATTATTGAAATCAAAGCCAACATTCCTTCTTCATACCGACCCGAGCACACCGACCATGACCACTGACGGTACATGGGGCCCACTCTGGGTTCCGCACGGATGATCCGACCCGTTCAATAATTTAAAAAAATAACAAGGAGTGGGCTTGTGAAAAATAAGCTCCATTCGATATGTCTAAGTGCTTGATCAAATCTTCCCATTTTTGAAAAATCGGAAAAATATGGAAAGATTGGATGAAAAATGAGAAGATTGGATTGAGCACTTATACATATTGGATGGAGCTGATTTTTCACAAACCCACTTGGTTTTTATTTTAAAATTATTGAACGCTCGAATCATCTATGCGGGTCCAGAGTGGGCCCCGCGAATGGTCGGTATGTATGATTTGTGTGCTTGGGTCAGTATCTGTAGCATCCTCCTTTCCTATTTCTAGGCTATCAAACGTACATCATGGAAATCACCGCGTTCATATGATTTTCACATATTTCTTCTTTACTTTCTCTACCTCTCCCCTCCTCTCTCTCTCTTGGGAAGTTCAATACCACCAAAATCTACTTCACCGAAACCACCGAGGTGAGTTCTTCCATTATTTTTTGTATATTTGCTACCTATTTCCTTTTCAAGATGTTACAAAGATCGGATGAACTAGACCAAGGGGGAAAGAGGAGTCAAAAAGTGGACAGATTCGTCGAAAAGGCTCAAGCTAGGAATCAGTCAAAAGGCAGAGTCAGTCGAAAGGAAGGAGGAATTTCAAAGGAAAGGTGCGTTGTCACTGCCCCTAGGTACCTTTTTTGTTGATTTGTGAGAAAAGAGAGAAAAAATATCATTCGAAGAACATTGAGCTGTACGAATGGCAACGAATGCTGAAGTCAAAGAGAATATTATGATGTCTGTAACGCCCCGATTTTCGGACACGTTAATTTAATCATTTCTAATTGATTTAATAATCCATAAAACTGATTTAAGAAATAAAATTTTATTTAAACAGAGTTTAGCAGCGGAAATCTCAAATACTAAATTCAAAACTACTTAATTATCTTACAATTGAACAAAAATAAAACGGAGTTTGACAAATATAATACTCCCTCCATCCCAATTTAATTGTCACTTTTTGGGGTTCGTGCCACTTTTCAATTGATTATATCTTATAATTTATAATGTTTTAGATGATTTTAAAAACATTATATTATAGAACAAATCGAGATCTATCAAACAAGATCCATATTGGATATAAAATTCATTACCAATTTAAAGATATAACTAGTTTTTTTATCTGGTTAGAATAGAACTGGGACAAGTAAATTGGGACGGAGGGAGTAACACTTTTGAAAATTCAAATAACAGAGTACTTCAAATTAACAGAGCTTCTAAGGGTAAGACATCCAAGACTCAACAAACTCCCCTTCCTTAGCTGGGAGGTCTTCACCTTGATACTGATCATCTCGAAGAGGATTCTGTTCTTCGATCTCCGGATTACCTGGCATGAAACGCCAGCCCAACGACACTATGATGAGTTTTGAAACTCAGTAGATAATCTCAACCCTACTAACCCCTTACCTTACAATTAGCAGATCAACAATATAACAATTGATAATACACAAAAGGTACAGAATAATAGCACATCATTTTTTCTTTACTATCCATCAACTTACATGAAATCTAAGGATTTTCTCCACGAGATCTTTTCCTCCCACATCCACCAACTTTGACCGTCCCATGGAATAACTATCCCTTTATTTGTCCTGCACCAGAATTATAAGCGAATACTACTAGATTATGTACTCAGTCTGGATTCGCTTACAACCATAATAAAGGAACAACTCACCATGACAACTTAGCATTAGGGGTCGCACTATCTCATTGCCAGGATCCTTTACCGTCTCCCAACTCTACACACTGGGTACTTTACTGTAGGGACCCGAATAATTTTCGATTTTTCTTGAAATACTTGTTAAATGCCCAATTGAGAAATTAGTGAAAAATTGGTGAATATTTGAATCGAGGACTTAGGTGATAGAATTGAAACTTGAGGGGTGCATGTGTGATTCTATGATTCGTGAGTATAAAAGGGGTGGGTGAGGAGTAGGAGATAATTTTCATTCCCCTTTTCTCTCTCCCTCATCCGGCCTCCCCTCTCCTCTCCACCGATCTCTCTCTCTCTCCTCCTCTCTCACTCAAAGCTCCACTCTACCACCTAAAAACTTCAAGAAAACAACTTCAATCAAGCTTTCCATTTGCGTTCATAAGCTCGGAAAATCCTTGGGTGAAGTTCGAATCGGAGTTTCAAGGTTCGAAAGTCTAGGGCTCATCCAATAACGCGTAAATATCGGCCATTGTCTCGAGGTAGGAACTTCTTGACCTCTTCTATATGTTTACTTGTTGTTTTGGTGTAAAATCGGGCTGTTGATATGTTGAGTTGGGTTGTGGATCGTGTTCTGAAATTCTGCAGAAATCGCCTCTCGAAACCTCATCGTATCGATACAGATTTTGTGCTATATCGATACTATAAACCTTCGATTTTGGACAGCCTGTCCGTATCAATACGGATTTTTCCCGTATCGATACGGGGAGCTTAACTCCAGGTTCGCTCCTGTTGATCCTTCGTTGATTGTTATGGCTCCCGATCACTTCTAAACCTCCTCGGACACTCCCTAATCCATCTTGAGCTCGTCTATTCGACTTCCTTTCACCTTTCGATGCTATCCTTGTCCGTTGGCCTTCCGTTGGCATAAATTGAATATGGAATTATTTGGTTATGCGATGTTAAATGTTCATTTGTTGATTATTGGAACGTGTGATCGTTTATGATACATTTACGATAGTGTTGGCATATCATGAGATGTTTCGTCAATAAAAGTGGTATTGGGAGGTCTTAGCTTGCGTGTGGTTTGAGGGTTAGACGTTCGGGTCGGAAGTTGGCTTAGGAAGTCCCGTAGCGTAAGGGGTGGTAATACGGTGACTAGAAGGGTTATGTAACGCAAGGGGTGGTAATACGGTAACCCGGGGGTTGTATGGATTACTGTGACGCAAGGGGTGGTAACACGGTTATTCTCGTAGTATTGTACGGTAACGCAAGGGGTGGAAATACCGATGGTGGGAGTTTGGAATAGTGAGTTAGGTTGGAATATTCAAATTGTTGAGTCACGAGACTAGTGCACATAATCGGACTAGAGGATTAGATAATAAATCGGTTGATCGTTAAGCACCAAGTTTTGTTTCCTTATCTTTCCTTTCACTTGCACTTATCCGCAAGTTTGCATATAGTATTGGTTAAGACTTTCCTACTGAGCTTTTGTAGCTCAACAAAATCTTTCTTTTCAGGTGCTAACGCCGGCCTGTAGCAACACGCGTGCATGCTTGGATTGTGGACAAGTTTTTGAAAGCTTATTGCACTTAGTTACTTTCTCATCTTGTAATAGTTAGCTTTTCGTCAAGATAGTTTTGTAACTAATTATTCATGAGTTACTTTTGACTAAGTTTGTAATTGTGTTAAGTTAATTTGGGCCATGGTGCCAAATATTCTCTTTGAAATCGGAGACTTGTCTGTAATTAAACAGGTGGGATATTATTTTGGGAATACGATGGCAAGCGAGGTTCTTTGGTTTAAATGTATTATTTAATTTATGTTGAAAATCCAGGTCGTGACATTTACCGTACCCTTAATCTACACACTGGTACTATACCGTATTCAAGGATCCTTTACCGTTTCCCAAAACACTGTACCCAAAGTCCTTTACCGTCCTTCACACACACACTGGGTACTGTACCGCATTTAGGATCCTTTACCGTATCCCAAATCCTGTACCCGGAGTCGTCCTTTACCGTCCTCCACACTCTCTGAGTACTTTAGCGTACTCGGGGTCCTTTACTGTTCCCCAACTCAACTAAAGGTACTTTACCGTACCAAGGTCCTTTACCGGCACCTAGGGGTGATACCGATCCGGTTTCGACCGGTTTCAACATATTTTTCGGTCGAAACCAGTTATCCGGTTTGAGATTTTTAGAAACCGGAACCGGTTGAGATAATCCGGTCCGATTTCGATTGGCTCAACCGGTTTCGGTCCGGTTTATCCGATTTTCATTCATGGGACATATTTTGGACCCAATACATCAAAAAATCCACAATTCAACTCACAAAATATCAACCAAAAATCCATAATTCAACCTATTTTTTTGGGTCCAACAAAAAAGGATCAAGTTTGAACCCAATGCATAAAAAAAAAAACCATAAAAATATAATTAAGCCCATAAAAATAGTTTTTATATATATATAACCGGTCCGGTTTCGACCGGTTTTCAAAACACATAAACCGGATCGAAATTATTCAACCGGTTTAAAAAATTCGGTCCGGTCCGGTTTTTCCGTTTTCAATCGATTTTCCGGTTTCGGCTAACACCCCTACCGGCACCCAACATCCTCAATCAACTTTACCAATTTATCATTTACTTAAACATCGTCTACGCATTTACTACTCGAAACCATCCCATGAACCTAAGTCCATTCTAGCACGTACAACTTAATACAATCAATCAACAGCTCAATCATAATACATTTCAGTGAGACAACAATATAACAATTTGATAGGTGCAATTAATTAAACACATAAGGGATTTGGATTAGGTCGATGGCTTTGGAGTTACTTATAATTTTTATTGAACAGTTATGTTCTTGATTATGTTTTTAATTTGCTGTTTATAGAGTCATGTCGTAAGCAATAGAATATTTTAGTAATTCGATATTCTCCTAGGGTTCAGTGATTGATAACTTTATGTGACCTTTGTATATGAAAACTTTAGTAGGGTTTAAGTGTAGTTTCATTAACTTAAATAATATTATTATCACTTTAAGTAATATTTAAAAGGAAATTTAAAAGTTTTAAGTAGATCAATAGCATTCATTTATATTATTTTTTATAACTTAGTTTACAACAAGTTACAGGATTTCTTATTTTATAAGTTAGGCTACTATACTAAAAAGTTTCAAATATTTTTTTTTATAACTTACTTCTTAACCAAATAACATTTAAACACTTAAGATATCATTCTATCATCATAAATACAGTAGAGAGGTAACCCAACTAGGGTCCAAGTAAAACATATCAGTACATAGCATGCATCAATTACTTTGCACGTATATATCAACGATTAGTGGTAGAAATAAATATAAACATTGTCTAGGGTCAGATATGAAAACTAAAAATAGCACAGGGGCCCAAGTGAAATAATTGTCAAACATTTCCCAGCCTTTCTGCATGCTACAGTGAGTTTTTCCGGCAAAACAGAGTAATGTTTGGATTTTACGGTTTTGATCCGGGGTTCCGATTTCAACCATTAATACTCCTTAAACTCAACATATAGGAATTACTTTATACTTAGGAGAAAGTAGAAGAGTGATTATACTACCTCGAGTTTGGTCGAAACTGTAGTGAATGGTTTTGGTGGGTTTTCGACAAACGGAGAAGGCGACCGGAACGGAGACCTCGGGGTGGCCGATCCGGGACTGTTTGGAAGTCGTAACGGGCTGCGTTTGAGTTGTTTCAGAGCCGAAGCACGGATGGTTTTTGGGACTATTTTGCAGCAGTTTCTGCACTAATTTGGGGCTGATTACGGGCTGTGTTCAGGGCTGGAATGGAGCTGGTTTGGGACCGAATTTTCGGGCAGTTTCGAAGCTTGAACAGGGCCGGGTTGCAGCTGTATTGGGGTGGTTCCTAGGAGCTTAAATGGGACTATTTTCCGAGATGTTTCAAAGAGGAACAAGGCTATTCGGGGACAGTCGTTTCCAGGCCGGAACGGGGCTATGTTTGTGGCCGAAATGGTGAAGGAGGATAAAAGGAGGAATGGGTTTTGTAGGAGAAGAAGGTATGTGACGTAGCCTTCTCTCTCTGCCAAAATAAAATGGGACTGGGCGATGAGTTTGTTTTTCGTAGGGAAACTAGAAATCGGCGCAACACGTTTTTTAACACGACTAAAATAAATTATTGAAGAGTTCATTATTCAATATGAGTTTGAGTGACCTTAGTTAGGTATGAGCAAACAGATCATGCCTACATCGTCTAATAATGTAAACAACATAAACTATAAACAAACTCATCTTTATCAAAAATAATGTGATTGTCTGATCAACATATTATAAAACAGTAACCATTACAAAACTGAACTTAGACAAACGAAAAGAAACACATGAAAAGCCAATGCAATTCAAACTTCCATTAATCATGATCAAACTTATCGTACGTGAATTCTCTGTTAGATTCTCGTCCCTTCTAACCCATAGTCAACCCTTGTCAAATCCCTATCCAATACCTACTATAGTCAAATCCCTATCCAATTCTTATCTCCCTCTAGCAATAGTTGGACTATCTCTCGCAACCATCTTGCTCAGAACAGGAAACTACTGCGTGTGATCCTCATGCACCCATCCACCTCCATTGCCACATTTCTCCTTAGCTCTCTTATGCAGTTTTTTCTATCTGCAACACCAGCCTCCAACTTCATCTACACCTGATAGAAAAAGCTAATTAACAAAGCTAAGAATATTGAGAAACGCAATTGACAAAGGAGTCATAACTTTATCCAACTATATACATTTAAATTTCTGATGGATCTCATAATCTCATAAGTAAAGCTCTCATCAATTCAACACACCATATAATCAGTTGCTCATCACCCCACCATTGACATTAGTTTGCCCACCATGCCAAAAAAAAAAGTGCAAATGAGAAAAAAAAAGTACAGATAAGGGAGTCCGCTAGCTAAGAAGAAAGAAAATTGCATAAAAATCAAAGCAATATATACCTCGCTTACATCATGGTTGCTCATAGTCGTGACATCGTCAAACCAGAATAGAGCCACAACGGGTGTGTCATGTGGTTGACTTGGGCGTGCTACAAATGGATTGGTGGTTCAGAAATTTAACTCATATTATCCTGCCTACCACCAGAATGTGCATAGAGACACTCTTATAAATAGAAGAAGATATAGGGAAAAAAAAATTAAGATCAATTACCAAATTATATGTTTAGCGGCTCTGGCTCATGGCATTAAGCTAAGTGTACCCTTTGCACTTTCAAATCCCTGGTCTTGATTTTGCTTTAGCCACCAACTGTCAACAAAACAACCACCTATTTAGTCTTCCCACCTAATCCACAGTTAGCATGGTGTGCTCGCCACGGATTGCCAACTGCCAAAAAATGTGACATTTTGTGAAAGGAGGAATCCAACAAATGGGATTGCAAAAACGATAGAAGGAAAGATTAAAAAAAAAAAAAACATTAATATACTACACACAAAAGAAAAATAGATATAAAACACTGGCCTTCTCTCCTACCAAACAATAAATTGTATTTCAAATTTTATGAAGCGATGACACAGGTGTAAATGGATTTATGGTTGAGCAATTCGGATTGGAGTTATGGAGCAATGACACTACTTGAATTCTACGACTGTAACGCCCCGATTTTTCGGGAGCAAAATAAAATACTTCTTTTAAGAAAATTTGCTAAATAAACATAATTTTCCAAAATAAAGGTTCAACTATTACAATCTCAAGAAAATTTACTGATTCAAAATACATTATCTTCAGAGTTGACTCTAGGCTTGAAACGATTCCCAAACATACTCGATTTTTGTTCATGATATTCTTTCCGTGTCGAACTGCACCATCATAGAATCTCCTCCATTGAATCCTGCGCCCTCTGGCAAATTGATCGCCGAAGCAATCGATTTACCAGGATACAAACGTATCTGTGAGTGATAAATCACCCAGTAGAATAATCCAACCCAACTACCCCTCTTACTTTACAACTAGCAGGCAACATGATATAAATAATGCGAAAAAGTAAAACAGAGAGATTTCACATTAATCGATTTATTACTATCCATTAACCTATCGTGTAGTCTAAGATCTCCTCCACGAGATCTTTCCTCCCCAAACCACTAGCCATGCTCGGTCCCATGAGATCACTTCCCTTTGCTGTCGCAGGTACACCTAAGTTATATACCGAGTGTGCACCCCCAATAACTACAACAAGGGGTAAGCTTATCATGCTTGAATCATAACTAGGGTTCGCCTATCTTATACACCACTTCACAATCATCACAATCATCATTGGACACACGCCAATCTATCCATTCGTCACTGGACACTCGCCAGTTTCAATCTCATCACAATCTCATCATATCTCAAAATCACGCCTGCAGGCAATCTAAAACAAAAACTTTCCAATTCATGCATTACCTAGCATCGTCTAGGTGATTTCTATTTCGCATACCACCCCATGTCTCTAGGGTCCAATCTAGCATATCAATCAGAAGTTGTAATAACAGATAAGCAATCAGAATAATAATTGAAATAAACTATACGCATAAAAATCACGTAACCTTTTATGAATGGGCTGTTGCCCTTAGTCCTGTATGACCAACAAATTATTAATAAAGCAAGGAAATTTTATTAAATAAAAGTTGTAAATAAAAGAATATAATCTAAGCTTGTATAAATTTTATTTAGGAAATTAAATTGATTTAAAGATCATAATGAACACAATAAATAAATAATAACATTAGAAATAATTAGCATGACCTTAAAAAGGTTCCTATGATTCTACACAGTGGGATCGAGTGTCAAAATCGAGTCCGGAGGGTCGCGAGATTATTTTAAATAATGATATAATCGAAAAGCTACCGAAAGTAAAATAATTATGAAATAAATAATCTAATAAAAAATATATATATTGAGATTGACAAGGTTTTGTCTTGGGAGTGTAAAGAATCTAAAAAAATTTATTTGGGAATTAATAAAATGGTTTACAAGGTCACAAAGATTTTTAGTTTGTAAACTTTTACATGAAATCAAATAAATAATTAATAAATAGATAATAAAATTAAAAAAATATGACATTAACAAGTTATGATCTTTGAGGTGTTAGAAGTCTAGGAAAAATAGATCGGGGGTTGAAAACGATGTTCGGAGGGTCGAAAATCAACTTCGGAACAAAACAGAACAAACCGCAAGGTCTGACCGCTTTGACCTTGCGGTGGATCTTGCGGCCGCAAACTTCGGCCTGGTCCTTGCGGCCCGTAGGTTGCGGCCGCATGGTACGTGGCAGATTCGAATTTTTTTTGTTTCGGCTCGGTTTTTGATGCATGGGTCCAATTGGGGCATGGGGTTAAGTATGTAAACACTTAATATACTTAGAGAAGTGATTGGGAGGGATTATAATACCTTGGTTTGATCGAATTGATCAAAAATCGAAACTTTGAACGTTGGGGAAGATAACTTCGGTTTCGGCCGAGAGGGAACCTTGGGATTGAATTGAGGCTTGTTTGGTGATGCTAGGAGTAGTATGAAGTGATTGGAATGATCAATTCGGGTTTCGGTTGGTCGTGGCTATGAAACCCACTTTTCCTTCTCTTTCTTTCTCTCTCTAAAACTCCATGGATTGGAGTTCGGTTTCTCTCCGATTTTTCTTTCTCTCTGGACTGGTGGAACGTGGGGAGTGGCGTGGTGTGCCCTAGGGTCGGAGTTATGGGGTAATTATAGGAGAATTTTCGAAGAGGGTGATAAATTTGTATTCGTAAAGGTTTCTAACTCTTGGGTTTTGATAGGGACGAGGTGAGGACGAAAATATGATCAAGGAAGAGATAGAGACCGAGTAGGAGTAGGAGTAGGAGTAGGAGAGGGAGAGATGGGAGGAGTTGTATGCATGCATGCAACTTAAAAAAAAAAAAGGATTAGATAATTTTTTTGTATTTATCTATTTAAGGAAAATAATTTTATTATTACGATTAATACTTTTTAAATGATATTATTAAAAAAAATTTGGGTAAAAAATCTGGGTCGTTACAACGACGGCATTAGATGGCATGTGAATGCAATCAAGAGAAGACCATAAAAACTCAAATTTTACACCTTCCAATGTCTTTCTTATCACTTTCAGTATGCTCCTAGTAGTTTCCCATGCACAAAGTTTGTAAAGGAAAAAATAATTATTAGTGATACAATGCTAACCTTTTGTAGTATTTTTATTCAAAACTAAAATGAAATCAAAGAAGATCTATATTAGTTAAATTGAACAAATACGCTAAAGTAAATTGCTAAATAAATATGTGAACGAAAAGAGTGTTTGGGTCTTAAATCTACTTCGTGCATAGCACGGGAAATCGACTCACACATCTTGAAATTGAATAAATTGACTCGTCCTTCGTGTACAACAAGTGAAAAGACAAAGAAAAGAGTGTTGACACATAAAAGTACGATAAATACATCAAAGAGGCTTACCCTAAAGTTGAAAAGAATGTTTCGCATCCTCTACATGATTTTCTTGTGCGGTGAAAAGCAAAAAAAGAGAGACCTAGGATGAATTTACAAACAAAAGTATCCATACCTATATCAGTGATTACCAGAGAGAGAGAGAGAGATGTTTAACTAAAAGGAACAATTATGTAAAGAAGAGAAAGATGATTGATTGGTTTCCATTTGAAACATTTCATCAGGAGGACTGAGTATGGAAGACTTATGGAAGATTATTACAGAAGAATTCAATTTCTTGTTTGATTGTTTTCCAAATGGAAACAATTATGGAAAGATTATTAGGCAATATACAATAGAGGCTATGTAAATCATGGCCTCATGGATGGTATACATAAATCATGGCTTGGTTTTCAAATGGGAACAATATATATATTTTTTGAATATTGTCATTACGTAAATCATGGGCGGTCTACGCAAATTAAGGGATATTAGATGCACATTATATTTCATATAAACTTTCCATTTAATGCTCTGTTTTATTTCAGAAAATGCAAAGTATTTACCAAAACGCCAAGGGTTGAATGAAGGGTGGAGATTTGTGCAGGAAAATATGTGTTCAGCCAATGGCCAAGATTTATGTAGAAAAAATGTGTGAGCCACCATACCGTCGCGATTTGTATTATAGATGGAAGGAAGGTAGGGAACTAATAATATAGAGAAGTAGTGGACGAAGGTGGGAGTGTGGGAAGATAAGTATGGAGGTGGTGGAATGTGAGAGGGAAATGAAAGAGTTAGTATCAGGAGAGATAACGGAAAGGGAAAACAAAATCCCCTAGTTTTAAGGAAAGTAAATTTTGTACACTTCTATATATATCTCCATATATACATGTAATTATCCTAATATTATTCTGACTACGACATAATATAATTGAATTAGTTAGTTTAAATAAACTATTAAAATTTGGGATAACAATATATATTTTTATTCTAAGAAAAATCTAGGGCCAAAATCTGGGTCGTTACAATGTCTATCAATGGATATGTTGCGTTATTGTTTATATTATAGTAGAGTTTGTTGGACACAGCCGGTTGGTATATTGCACGTGTAGGCGCGGTCAAGATTATTGACATGTCATCAGAGAAGACCTTTTGACCGACCAATGGACCATGGACACGTGGCCGCTAGGTCCACGCGGAAAGTCAACCTTAGCCAAAACACCTTTTGAAAGAAGACGTTTGACTGACCAGTGGAAAGGAAACACGTAGCACATTAAAATGGACGCCCGCGGAACTGACCCGCGGAAGAGAAGACCCCGCGGGACCCCCCGCGGGCCCCGCCAGGAAGAACTGAAAGATATACCGGAATTGGTACGGAAGTTACAAGAAGACCCCGGGATCCTATTCGGGCCTAAAAGGCAGGCCCGGAAGGGATCCCGCGGAAGGCAAACGATCGCCGCGGGTCGCTACCTCGCTCTTGCGGGAATTGGGGAAACTCTTGTGGCTTGGTGGCTTGGGATGGAGGTAGCGTCGCGGAAGTGCGGGTCCCCCCGCGGAAGTCCTCCGCGGGAGGACGAGTCTTCCGCGACCTGGAGGTACGGGAGGGACACGTGTTGGGGTCTTATAGGAGCGCCATCCTGGGCCTGACCTAGGCCCATGTGCCCTATAAATACCCCTGACATTCCCAATGATTGCCAGAGGCTGACTTTTCTAGAAAATGAGAGAGAGAGAGCACTGATTCTGAGGAAGGAGAACATTCTTCCCCGGAGAGAAGGTGACCTCACTCTTTCGATCCCAGAAAAGGGCAGACGTCATTTCCCCCGCGGAGAACAAAGGAGACACGTTGCCTTTGTCTTTTCCGTACCTCTTGCTCTAGCCCTCACCCCACGAGATTATTCATCTTTTCCCCTTGGTACTGATTATCGGCCAATCGCACCTCTCCAGCTCACTTTTGTACACGTAAGCGACCCCACAGAACCCGCTTTCACCCACATTTAGGCGACTCTGCTGGGGAGGTGTCTTTTGGTTTATGGTTAGTACCCGTTCCACGGAATACATCGAGCGGCCGCTATCACGCCGTAAAGCAATGGCGGCACAAAACGACGACACGCCAGTTCTCGAGGAAGTCGAGGAAACTAACAGCGCGGGCATGGCAGCGCAGGCGCTGCGGGCTCTCCAGGACGGCCAGCGGCAGTTCCTCGAGACGCAGCGACAGCTGCTCGCGGCCTTTGCTGGTCTCACTGAGGTCATCTCAGCGGCGCTCCCAAAGGCCGCGGTCGGTCAAAACGACGAACCGCCACAAAACCAGGCAGGGGGCAGCACTAGCCAGACGGTGCAACCCCAGGTTCCCCCGACGGTACCTCCCCACTTACGCCCCGTGCTTGTAGGAGGCATCGCGGGGAATCATGCTGGAGGGCGCCAGAAGGAGGTTGCCGCTGAGGAAGCTCTTCGAGGTTATCCTCATCTCCCTCCCTTAGCAATCGTGCAGCCGCCGCGTTGAGAGGATCCGCGGCGATATCGGCCTGGCCCACAGATTCGTGGGTGTCCGCTGATGGTGGGGGCTCGCGGGCCTCAGAAGTTGCTGCGTGAGAAGGAGATGGGGCTGGATCAACAGATTGTACTATAACATTCCCGGATTCCTCCGGGGAAGAATACGACTCAGAGGAGACTGTGTTGGGATCTCCCCCGAGATCAACAATGGAAGGCTCGTCGGGCAACATACCTCCGATAACCGCGGAGGATTCTAGCTCCGGGTGAAGAAAAGGAACCGGCTCCGCCCGAGGTTGAATCACCTCCGTTGCTCTCTGTTCCTCCGGGGAGTCAGAAATCTCCACTATACTGACATCCGCCGCGACGGGGCCCCTCGCAGACGCGGACGCCCGGGCCTGCAAGACGCTGAGGGGGAGGTCGTCTTCATCATCATCATCATCATCGTCATCATCACCATCCTCATCGCCTGCCCGCGCGCCCTCGTTCTCTTCTTCGTCGGACTCCGAAAGAACTGTTTGAGAAATCGTGGCGAAAATACAAGTCAGGGACTGGAAAAAAGCCACAAGGCAACAGAAAGGGCATCCTAGTAAACCAAAGCTTACCATCGAGACGGCGTCTCTTTGGCTGAGCGGCTGGGGCATCTTCTTCTGGCCCGCCCGCTGCTTCTTCCGCTACCGCGGCTGCCGCGGCTGCCTTTGGCTCATAGGCCACGAAGGTGCTAGCATCTCGCTCCCGCTGCTGAAGGAAAGAAAAAGCAAGATAAGGGGTATAAGTCCCAGAGAACAAAGGGCAAAGTATTGCAAAGGAACGATTGAACGCGAGGAAAAACACTTACGTTTCGGAGGCGTTTTGGGCGACGACGCTCTACCGCCGCGGGCGCCTGAGAGGAGGATGGTTGAGACGGCCCTGCCGGTGGAGGAGGCAGCGGCTGTGTCCTCACGCGGGGCCCCCGCGCGCGGGTTCGCCCCGGGGCAGCTTGAGGAGGTGCAGGTGCTTCCACAGGGAAAACCCTGTTCACGGGCTCGGCATGGATCACGGCCCATTGGCCGCGGGGCCCGCGCCAGTCGGTTGCCCGTACTGCAGTAATGGCCCGCAGAGACGTATCCCGAGTACGGATCGTAGGCACCTCAAGGACCACGGCCTGCCCGCGGACAAACGTCAAGAAAGAGTCAAGATTTCTCCTCCAGAATGCGCGGAACTCCCGCGTATAACTTGAAACCCTATCCCTGTCAGGGATAGGCAAATCACCGAGTTGCACCAGGATTGGGGAAAGCTCCCCCGCCATGAATCGGAGCTGCGACTCCGCAAAAGAAGGCATCGCGGGAGCAGGGCCGGGTACCGCTTGGTCGAAACCCAATTGCCTCGCGAAGCGATCCGGGCGATACACCGCCACCCCAGATCCCTCACTGGACAAAGTCGGAAGCCACCCTGGAAGGGCAATGAGCGCGGAGTTGATCACCGTCCGCGCCGTGGGATCGTTGCCGCTCGCAGCATTAAGGGAAGAAGCGACTGGGAGAAGGCAGTGGCCCACACCCATGACATTCGGAGAGGGAATGTTGTAGGGAAGAGGAGTGAAGTTGGCCTCGACATCACATGCCTCGTACCACGAGGCCTCGCTACTGGTCCCATGCCACTGTTCCGCGCGGGAGCGCACCTCCGAGGCTTGAAAAGTCAGGGGTTCCGGGGCGACGGTGCAAAAATGCTCGAAGAAGTACACGAGCAGGAAGGTGGAGTGAGCCATCGAAAGGTGGTCACACCTTCCGAGGGACCTGGCGTAATCCGCCTGCACCAGGTCCAGTTGGCGGAAGAGTGACCCCAGAAACAGCGGCGCTAGGGCGACAGGCTGGCCGCGAGCGAGGAGGACGGCCAGCGGGAAGACCGCCTGAGAAAGGCCATCACCAGGATAGTCGGGCAGGACGAAGTACGAGAGGAAGTAAGCGAAGAAGCCCGCCATGTAGAAGTGCTGACCATATTGGGGGCCCGCGACAAAATCGCGCTCAGCACCAGGAGCGACAGTCCTCGCGGGCTGAAGGTCCTTGAAAAAATAACGCAGCCAGCTGCCGAGGGAGGTCTTCTTGGCATTTGCCGCGAAATCCTTGCGGACCCCTTGAAGGGTGAAGATCGGCCCGTTCTGGGCCTGCTTGTGGAATGCCTTCAAGGCCTCCACTTCGTCTAGATCCGCTCGCAAGAGCTTAGCGAAGTCCAGGGTGTTGCCCCCGCGTAGAGATAGGCGGGTGAGAATGTGGACATCCTCAAGCGAGAGTCCACTCTCCCCCCATGCCCATGCAAAGGAGTGAGTGTCGCTGCTCCAACGCGAGCACGCGAACTCCAGGTTCTTGACGGTAGCCCCCGGTCGGGGAATGCTCAGACGCCGTGACAGTTGGACGGCTTCGAGAGTACCGCTGCTCAGTAGCACCTGCTTGCAGCGGAGATTACCAACGACGTCATCGACCCAGTCCGCCCAGTCAGTGGGTACGGAAGCTTGGGCCCCAAAGCGGCATTCCACAAAGGGGAAATCCCCGCGCTCGAGGCAAAAGCGAAGCACCAAGGAGGAGTTGATAGGCTCTGCATCCTCCGGGGCGGCAGGGGCCGTGAAGAAAGTGGGGATAGCCACGGCGGCACCCACAACGGGATACGCCTGAGTGAGAGACCAGAATGGGTTCCCAACTGTCCGTAGGTACGGGGCCCTTTGCCACTGGTCCGCGGAGGGCACTGGGATCTCGACAACTGGACCACGCGCAGCCATTTGTGAGTAAGGTGAAAGAAAGAGGAAAGTGTTGACCACGGAGGATAGAAAGAGACAAGAAAGAAGATTGCTCGCTGAGAATCAAAGGAGAAAATGACAGCACTTCGACAGAAATCCGGGGTTTGGTGAAAAAGGAAATAATGGACAAAGGGTTTATATAGTGGTCAAACGGTGGGGATATTTATGACGTCTGCACACGAAGGGTCATGACGGTACACGAAGAGACTTGACGGTACACAAAGAGACGTTAGCAGTTATCATGCCCGTTGCTCCGCGGAACAAGCCCAGGGCGACCGCGGAAACTTACAAAGAAGATGGTACGCACGCGGACGACGTGCACTTGTCGTACGCGCGCGGGGGGCATATGTAGGCGCGGTCAAGATTATTGACATGTCATCAGAGAAGACCTTTTGACCGACCAATGGACCATGGACACGTGGCCGCTAGGTCCACGCGGAAAGTCAACCTTAGCCAAAACACCTTTTGAAAGAAGACGGTTGACTGACCAGTGGAAAGGAAACACGTAGCACATTAAAATGGACGCCCGCGGAACTGACCCGCGGAAGAGAAGACCCCGCGGGACCCCCCCGCGGGCCCCGCCAGGAAGAACTGAAAGATATACCGGAATTGGTACGGAAGTTACAAGAAGACCCCGGGATCCTATTCGGGCCTAAAAGGCAGGCCCGGAAGGGATCCCGCGGAAGGCAAACGATCGCCGCGGGTCACGACCTCGCTCTTGCGGGAATTTGGGAAACTCTTGTGGCTTGGTGGCTTGGGATGGAGGTAGCGTCGCGGAAGTGCGGGTCCCCCCGCGGAAGTCCTCCGCGAGAGGACGAGTCTTCCGCAACCTGGAGGTACGGGAGGGACACGTGTTGGGGTCTTATAGGAGCGCCGTCCTGGGCCTGACCTAGGCCCATGTGCCCTATAAATACCCCTGACATTCCCAATGATTGCCAGAGGCTGACTTTTCTGGAAAAGGAGAGAGAGAGAGCACTGATTCTGAGGAAGGAGAACATTCTTCCCCGGAGAGAAGGTGACCTCACTCTTTCGATCCCAGAAAAGGGCAGACGTCATTTCCCCCGCGGAGAACAAAGGAGACACGTTGCCTTTGTATTTTCCGTACCTCTTGCTCTAACCCTCACCCCACGAGATTATTCCTCTTTTCCCCTTGGTACTGATTATCGACCAATCGCACCTCTCCAGCTCACTTTTGTACACGTAAGCGACCCCACAGAACCCGCTTTCACCCACAGCACGCAAGTTTAGTATTAATTTACGTGTTGTGATTGTTTGAGCCGTATATTGCACGCGAGTTCAGTACTTGTTTCTGTGTGTTGATTGTTCGAACCGTGCCTTCAGGTACGGGTATACGCTAGTCAATATAATATGAGAGAGTGGTTTTTAAATCCCCTATATTTTCTCCTATGTTTTGGACCATAGGATCGGTACATATTTTTTCAACGGCTGAGATCTACAGGTAAAAGGGCTAACGATATATTTGGAAAGAATGATACAAATATTCCTACTTTCTATCTAGCTAGCTGAAAATATGGAAAGGATGGTACAATGATATATATGCAATAGTAATGTCACATTCTAAATTTTCGGCCTTCCTTCTATCTAGCTAGCCGAAAGTATGGTACAATGATATATGCTAGGGCTGCTCAAAAAATCCGGTGAACCGTGAAACCGGTCCGGACCGAACCAATCCGTACCTTTTGGATTTTGTCCGTGGATTAATGGTCCGGACACGGATTGAAAAATTAGAAAACCGTGACTCGCGGTTCGGTCCACGGATTTTCATTACAAAACCGTGGATTAACCGAACCGAACCGTGAGATATTTATTTTATATAAATAATATATATAAATATATATGTGTATTTATATAATAAATTGTTAGTAATGTTAACACTTTTTTCTACCAATTTTAGTATTTTATCTTAATAATGGGATATAATGTAGATGTACATAAAATATAGGAGTAAATTATAGTGTTTTCATATAAATAACGGGTAACCCTTATTGAGTTTCACTAGTTCGTTTCTTTTTCATTTTTTTAATGTTATGTACTATAATGATACAATTCTACTAGTGTTTAGATTCTTTTGAATTTGATTTTTAAAATAGGTTTTTGGTAGTTTATGTAACAAGTATTTTCTGGTGGTGTTAAACTTAATTTTGAATGTAACATTCTTCCCTTTTATTGTGGGATATATGCTTAAGCTTTATTTTTGTTAAAATCCGTAGACAAAACCGTAACCGATCCGCGAGTCACGGATCGGATTTTATTTTGTAAAAACCGAACCGTAGGACTTTTGGTCCGGACACGGATTTCATTTTATAAAAACCGTGACTAGCGGTTCGGTCCTCGGATTCCTAGAAATCCGAACCGAACCGGACCGCGAGCAGCCCTAATATATGCAGTGCCACATTCTAAATTTTCAGCCTTCTATTTACACGTTAAGTACCTTCTATGTAGGATGGTGCAAAGATTTAAATTTTGATTATACCTTCTATTTTGCTAGAAGAATTAAAGGAAACATAGAAGGTCCACGTTTTTAATGATTTGTTTGTCACATGTTGTGGATTTAATCTTAATTATTGGAATGGGTCCCCCATATGTGAAAAGAGAGAGGTGCCGCAGCCCCCCCCCGGTTTGTTTTTTTGTTTTTTTTTGTTTTTTGCTCTTTATTTCCAGTTTAATTTTTTTTCTCTTTATTCCCTTTTCTTTCTTTCTCTTTATTTCATTTTCTTTCTTTCCAGTTAGAATCTTTTTTTTCCTTTTTTTAATTTTCAATTATTTGTTTATTTTCCCATTTACCACCCTTTTTTTTTTGGTTAACTCAAATTCTATTTTCAATTAAAATTGACTTTATACTTAATAAATTTATATTATTTTAATTAGTTAATTAATTTATCTTAACAATGAAATAATAAAAATAACTTCTAATGAACAATAATAAATTTAAACAAAATTTCATTTTATTATAATTGAGTACATATTGTCAAAACATGAAAATACATAAAAACACTAATTCTAATCAATATTTCCTCCAAATGCTACTCTTGGCGCACTTATACCCATTAATTCGTACCACAATAGAATACGTGTTCCATAACTAGCAGCCCATCCTTTAGCTTCGTCCGATGCATGGTCCTGCCACCATATTGGGATGGGTGGTACAGGGTAATGAGGTTGTAAGAAAACTTGCACGAAGTGATTGTCAATACAGGCAATAGCAATTAATAGGAAAGACTACTTGTAAGATAATTAATAGGTTCAAGTCTAATTCTAGTCTTTGTAAATTAATTGAGAGGAAAAAAAAAGTGTTTCAATTGATCATGTTTATTCTGACTGTTTTTTTTTCCTATATACATATTAAAAAATATAGTTAAAAAAATAAGTGTTTCAATTTTCAATCCGTTTGAATAAGTGCAAAGATGTTATTTTTCTGATCATTTCATCCTAAATGGTCGTAATAAATTTTTTGCTCCAAGGCCTTTCAATGGACACCCTAAGAGAGCCCTGAAATTAAATAATGAGCCTTATGGTGTTCGTTGAAAGACCTAAGAGCAAGAAAATCATTATGACATTTAGAATAAAATGATAAAAAAAAATACGATTTTCGCTCCGGTTCAACTGAATTGAAAATTGGTGCACTTAATTCTTGAATTATATTTTTTAATATAGAAATGGTGTATTTATAGAAATTAAATAAAGAAAGAAATTAAAAGGTGGGGGTAGGGGGGAGCGGGGGCTCTGCTGCCCCATGGGCACAGTAGCCCCTACCCAGCCCCTAAAATAGCGACATTTGGTTTTTAAAAAAAAATCTTACTATCAATTTGCAATCCAATGGAACAGAAACGTGATTATGAGAGCCCTAGAGACAAAATTTGGTTATGTCTCTTTAGAATATTATGATCAGAATAATAAGATCATCACACCCGTTCAAACGGATTAAAAATTGAAGCACTTAATTTTTGAACTATATTTTTTAATATATAAACGGTATCAAAAAATTAAGTGCTCAAATTTTCACTCCATTTGAATCGGTGCAAAGATCTTGTTAATATGATCAGAATAACAAGATCTTTGCATCGATTCAAACGGAGTGAAAATTTGAGCACTTTTTTGAGACCGTTTATATATTAAAAAATATAGTTCAAAAATTAAGTGCTTCTATTTTTAATCCGTTTGAACGGATGTGAAGATCTTATTATTCTGATCATATTATTCTAAAGAGACATAATCAAATTTTATATTTTTTTTTAAAATCAAATGTTGCCGTTTTAGGGGTTAGGGGCTACTGTGCCCATCCGGGCAGGGGAGGGGCCGGGTACTTGAAGGAGAGAGAGAGAGAGAGGGGGGCGGGGTAGTCCGGAAAAAATGGGTGTGGGGTGTCGGGGGTGGAAAGCAATTTGCGTGAAAAGAGGAACAGTGACAGCCTTTGTGTGGACTTTGGGTGTGGGGTCAAGGGGGGGGGGGGGGGGGGGGGGGGGGGGGGGGGGTGCGGGGTAGTCCGGAAAAATGGGTGTGGGGTCAAGGGGGTGGGTGTCGGGGAGGGGGAAGCGGTGGAAAGCAATTTGCGTGAAAAGAGGAAGGCTTGACAGCCTTTGTGTGGACTTTGGGGGGGGGGGGGGGGGGGGGGGTGGAAAGCAATTTGCGTGAAAAGAGGAAGGCTTGACAGCCTTTGTGTGGACTTTGTGGAATGAATGAGGCTCAGCCGAATTCGTGGAATTGCAGCCCACGCTTGAAGACTTGGAGTTTAATTTTGAGAGAGAGAGAGCGCGCACGAATCAGGGCGCCCCTGCGGGGGACTCCCCCACCACCATTGGATGTGAGAAATAGAGTTGTGAGGTGTGAATGTGAGTAATAGAGTTGTGAGGTGTGAATGTGAGTGTGAGAAGTGTAATTTTGTAAATGCATTTGTGTTAGACATCAATAAAAGTTGAGTTTGTTTAGAGCACGAATTTGTGCCGATTTCTGCTTTCCAACATCACAACCATATGTTTTTCATGTTTTTTAACTTCTGAACTACCATTATCGATAGTGAGGTAAGTTCGATTTCTTGAACGATTTTTTTCAATTCTTATGCATGGGACTCAATCCCCTTCTCTACGGTTTAAAAAACAAGATCTCAAGTTCTATTATGAGTGTTTCTAAGTTCTATCTTCACTATGTTTTTTGTTTCCTGTTTAATCTATATTATAAAACAGAACGGATTTTTTTTTGGAAAATGTCTAGACATACAAGTGAAAGCAACATTTATATGTATCATATTACTCTTCATTAAAATAGTAGCTATGTTATTAGAAAATGAACAAAAAGAGAAAACCTAATTATTGATTTCCTTATCAAATAATATCTCTATCCTTTTTTTTTCGTAATATTTATTAACTTTTCTCTTTTATCTCTAAAAAAGGAAAACTTAATTATTGGTTTCCTTACCAAATCTCGCTCTCCTTTTTTTGTAACATTTTCTTCTTCTCTCTATAAATAGAGCCATAAGATTAGAAAAGGAACAAAAAGGAAAAACCTAATTATTGTTTTCCTTACCAAATATCTCTGTCCTTTTTTTTGTAATATTTATTAATTTTTCCCCTCTATCTCTATCTTTATCAAGTTAGATTACTCTTCGTTAAAATAATAGTTATTTGATTAGAAAAGAAACAAAAAGAAAAACCGAAATTATTGTTTTCCTAAGTTTCCTTACCAAATCTCTCTTTCCTTTTCTTGATTTTTCCATAACATTTGCTTCCCTTCTCTCCAACTTGATAAAGATAGAGACAGAGGGAAAGCAAATATTACGGGAAAAAAAGAGAGAGAGATTTAGTAAGGAAATCATAATTAGTTTTTTTTTCTTCTAATCACATGGCTACTATTTTAATGAAAAATGATTCGATGGCGATAAATATTGCTTTCATTTGTATGCCCATAAATAGAGCAATTTTCTTTGAAAATATATATGCATACAAATGAGATCGAGCAACATTTATCACTATCGAATTATTTTTTGTTAAAATAGTAAATAGAGTAGTTTTCTTTGAAAATCTATATTATAAAACAGAGCGATTTTTTTTTTTGAAAATGTCTGGGCATACAAGTGAGAGCAACATTTATATCTATTAGATTACTCTTCATTAAAATAGTAGCTATGTGATTAGAAAATGAACAAAAATGAAAAACCTAATTATTGTTTTCCTTACCAAATATCTCTATCCTCTTTTTCGTAATATTTATTAACTTTTTTCTTTTATCTCTAAAAAAGGAAAATCTAATTATTGCTTTCCTTACTAAATCTCTCTCTCCTTTTTTTGTAACATTTTCTTCCTCTCTCTATAAACAGAGCCATGTGATTAGAAAAGGAACAAAAAAGAAAAACCTAATTATTGATTTCCTTACCAAATATCTCTATCCTTTTTTTTCATAATATTTATTAATTTTCCCCTCTATCTCTATCTTTATCAAGTTGGATTACTCTTCATTAAAATAATTGTTATTTGATTAGAAAAGAAACCAAAAAAAAAACCTAAATTATTGTTTTCCTAAGTTTCCTTACCAAATCTCTCTCTCCTTTTTTTTCCATAACATTTGCTTCCCCTCTCTCCAATTTGAAAAAGATCGAGATAGAGAGGGAAAGCAAAAATCTATATTATAAAACAAAGCGGTTTCTGTTAAAAATGTCTAGGCATATAAACGAAAACAACTTTTACAACTGTTAAATCACTCCCTTTAAAATATATGAACGTACGATTAGGAAAAAAATAAAAAAAGGAATACTTAATCTCACCTTTTTCTACCAAATCTCAATCTCTCTCTTTTAAATTGGTTCTGATACTTTGTGAATTTGGAGGCAAATGTGTTCATGCACGGGAATTACTAAGAGATGTAAAACTTATGTTGAAAGTGCCTTTAGGCACGGGCAATTTGCTATTCTATACTCCCTCCGTCCCTTTATTACAGTCCAGTATTCCATTTTAGGCTGTCCCTTAATAAGTGTTCATTTTGTAAAGTTAGTGGGTAAAAGTTGGTGAATTGTCTATTTTGTCCCTAAAAGTAGATTCCATTTTGAAAAGTTAGTGAGTAAAAGTGTAATGATGATGGGTAAGTAGGGAAAGTGAAGGAAAAAGTTGATGTGAAAGGTATAATGATAATGTCTTTTTAATAAGTTGGAGTTACGAAGCAGGACATTTAAAAAGGGACGGAGGGAGTATTATAAAACAGAGCGGGATTTTTTTTTAAAAATGTCTAGGCATACAAGTGAGAACAACATTTATATCTATTAGATTACTCTTCATTAAAATAGTAGCTATGTGATTAGAAAATGAACAAAAAGGGAAAACCTAATTATTGCTTTCCTTACCAAATATCTCTATCCTCATTTTTCGTAATACTTATTAACTTTTTTCTTTTATCTATACAAAAGGGAAACCTAATTATTGCTTTCCTTAACAAATCTCTCTCTCCTCTTTCTTTTTTGTAACATTTTCTTTCTCTCTCTATAAAGAGAGCCGTGTGATTAGAAAAGGAACAAAAAGGAAAAACCTAATTATTGTTTTCCTTACCAAATATCTCTATCCTTTTTTTTCATAATATTTATTAATTTTTCCCCTCTATCTCTATCTTTATTAAGTTGGATTACTCTTCGTTAAAATAGTAGTTATTTGATTAGAAAAGAAACAAAAAAAAACCTAAATTATTGTTTTCCTAAGTTTCCTTACTCCTTTTTTTCACAACATTTGCTACCCCTCTCTCCAACTTGAAAAAGATAGAGATAGAGAGGGAAAACAAGATTATAAAACAAAACAGTTTCTGTTAAAAATGTCTAAACATATAAACGAAAACAACTTTTACAACCGTTAGATCACTCCCTTTAAAATTTATGATCGTACAATAAGGAAAAAATAAAAAAGGAATACTTAATCTCACCTTTTCCTACCAAATCTCAATCTCTCTCTTTTAAATTGGTTTTGATACTTTGTGAAAATAGAAAAGTGAATTTGGAGGCAAATGTGTTCATATATGCATGGGAATTACTAAGACATAAACTTATGTTGAAAGTGCCTTTAGGCACGGGCAATTCGCTAGTGCTATGATATTTATCAAGAGTGGTTTGTTTGTCTTCTGCTTAATTTCTTTACCTTCTCATTTACTTTTATAAAGAGGAAACATCACCGTGATGAGTTGTTAAATTTATGTTTGCTTTGGTATACAAGGTTCGATGAAGAACGGGGTTGAAGTAAAGTTACAATAGAATGCTTAATTTGTGTCCTGGAACCTCATTGAGAATATTGAAGATGAAGAGGAATTTTCTTTTGTGGTTAGTTGAAGGGCGGACCATTATTGTATTTAAGTTAGGTACTAAATGAACTTACTCTCATGCATTTGGACATGGTTCGATTCCCGTAACCACTCATCCCCCTCTCCAAATCCCCTAGAATAGAGTAGATTAGGTTTAACGAATGAAAAAAAAAGTACTGAATTAGACATCTTTAGTTTCACTGGTTTTGTAAAATGTACTCCCTCCGTCCCTTTATTACAGTCCAGTATTCCATTTTGGGCTGTCCCTTAATAAGTGTCCATTTTGTAAAGTTAGTGGGTAAAAGTTGATGAATTGTCTATTTTGTCCCTAAAAGTATATTCCATTTTGAAAAGTTAGTGAGTAAAAGTGTAATGATGATGGGTAAGTAGGGAAAGTGGAGGAAAAAGTTGATGTGAAAGGTATAATAATGATGTCTTTTTAATAAGTTGGAGTTACGAAGTAGAACATTTAAAAAGGGACGGAGGGAGTATATTTTTTTAAGCCATTTATTGAAATTACTTGGATGGGTCATGTTTGAAGTTTGTTCAGAAAAATAATTTCTCAGAGAAGTCTGGTTTGTTGCCGGTAGAGTTCCACACAAGTAGTACATTGTCAAATAAGGGAGAGAGAATAAATCTGAACCATTAAATCACTGTTTGGATGGTTCGGACTGCTGACGGGTACGTGGTACCCGCTTGGCACCCAAAAACTTCTCCGGAGCTACACCTAACACAACATGTAATGCATGCTCGAGCTGTTTCCATCCATTGTGATTAATTAATGGCAATCTCATCCAGAAAAAAAAATTTAAATACTATTTGTCTTCAACCCCTATCTACTGTATTATCTTACACATTATTCACATGTTTTGTCTTCAACCACTGATCTACTGTATTGTCTTACACATTACTCACATGTTTTGTCTTCAACCATTGATCTACTGTATTACTTATTACACATTATTCACATGTTTTGTCACCCCAAACCACCTACTATATATTTCAGCTTTTGAGTAACCATTAATACCGATCGTTTTTCTTTTATAACCGGATGTCCATGATGGAAAAAATTCCCGTTCTGATACCAATTGTTGGGATTATACTGATCCCATCCGCAACGGAAGCGTAACGATAAAAAAACAAACACAAAACGAGCACACAATAATTACGTGGTTCAGCCTCAATGCCTACTCCACGGAAGAGAGAAATTCCACTATATGAAAAATAAGAGATTACAATGTGAAACGAAAAAACCCTCCTCGTGCTCCTAACACCATGGCTCACACAATGTTTTTCACTCACCCCGCATCTCTATTTTTCCCTGACATCTACTCTCCTCTCGTCTCACGGCCGGTGTACACGGCAACCCCGAAGGGGCTGCACTCTCACTCTTTTTCTTTAACCCCCTTAAAATCTTAAATACATGTCACTGGCAGAGGGCAAAAGAGAGCACCGAAACCTCTTGAATTGGCTAGCTAGAAGCTTCTAGAGCCAAAGTACTCTACAAATGCTTAGCCGGTTTTGTCGACCCATCGATCTCAAGCAAGGTTCTAAATATCGTACTGACTAGAGTACCGATTTTTTTACTCGTACGGTACGTACCGGTACCGGTACCGGTACCGGTGAGATGCCGGGTACCGTTTCGGATTGATCGCTATTAGTGTTATTTTCCTACTTAAAAGAATTTATAGTATAATATACACTTTTTTAAACAAAAAAATAAAAAATATTCCGGTATTTGTTCGGTACCGTCCTGTATTTGCCCGGTACCGTCCGGTATTGACCGGTATTGTCCTGTACTTGAAAAAAAAAAAAAATTTAAAAGTAGTCCGGTACTATCCGGCATTATCCGGTTTTGGCCGGTACTGACCGATATCTTCGTTACCGTCCGGTATTGGCCGGTACTGACCGGTATTTGAGCCGGAACGGAATAGAGGTGTAGAGTACCGGATATGGACAATACTAGTACGTACCGGTCCGTACCGGCCGGTACGGTACGGGAATCATAACCTTGATCTCAAGAGATTTTCCAATTAGTAAGAGCAAGTTTACCAGCTGAGGGAAACAACCGAAAAAGCTATTCTAGCTAATCAAATAGAGAAATTTTCACCTGCAGCAACACAGGTAAACCACACGGTAGAATCCCTTCGGCTATAGTTGTTCGCTTCTTTTGCCAAACAACTGTTCATGAGCAATCCATTAAACAATTAGTTTCTCTCCTCTTCCTCCTCTCTCTCTCCAACGAAGAAAGACTAGAAAGACTTGGATCTGGAATCAATTGACTGCACCGGAGGTCCGGCGAAGTCGGAATCGATCTTGACGGAGGTCTTCAACGAAGAAAGGCTTGGGTTTCTCTCTCTACTGTTCGCCGGAATCAATCTTCAACGGAGATATAGTGATGTCGTCAATCAATTGCGAGGTCCGGAGACCTCGATCTAGAAATATACACTGTAAATGTATTATTTACTTCCTCCGTCACTTTTTAAGTGTCCTGCTTCGTAACTCCAACTTATTAAGAAGACATCATCATTACACATTTCATATTTCATATCAACTACTCCACTTTCCCTACTTACCATTTATGGAGACATCATTATTACACTTTTACTCACTAACTTTTCAAAATGGAATCTACTTTTAGGGGCAAAATAGAAAATGTATCAACTTTTACCTATTAACTTTACAAAATGGACACTTATTAAGGGACAGCCCAAAATGGAATACTGGAGTCTAAAAAAATAGACAAAGGGAGTACTAAATAGTTAATGGATAGAGAGAAGAAGTTGGGGATGATTCGATCTTGATCAGTGGGTTCAATTTTTGGACTTGATTTGTGGGTTTTTCGGTGGTTTCGGAGAGAGAGATTTGTGGGTATTTGGATTTCAAGATTTGGCTGAGAAAAAAAATGATATTTTAATAAAGAATAAGTAAAATAAATAGTATTGATGTAGCGGTGAAAGATATATGAGCAGGTAAAATGAATAAATTGCACTGTTTACTACGCATTTTAACCTAACATTTGGTAAACTTGCTCTAACATTTTAACCTAACATTTGGTAAACTTGCTCTAACATTTTAACCTAACATTTGGTAACCTAACATTTGGTAAACATTTGGTAACATTTGGTGGGGTGATAATAGGTTCCGAAAGTGGGAGAAAGTCTTGTGGGAAGTTACTTTCTTTGCAACTGTGTGGTCTTTGTGGTTGGTCAGAAATGCGTACGTGTTCAATAATGATTCAACAAGCTCTGGGAAAGTGGGTGAGTTGATTAAAACGAGAGTTGCAATGTGGGTGAAGGCAAGATTCGACATAAAGGTGTACTCGGTGGAGGACTTTAGGATTTTTTTGGATGGAATTAGATTGCTGAAATTGTAAAGCAGTTGCTAAAACATTTGGTTTGTGAGGTGTAGGCCATCCAATTTTTTGTTGGAGGGTTTTGTTTTGTGTTCAAGTTAGTGGCTCTTCGCCCTCGAGCACCCTCGATGTATCCGTTCGAGGTGTTATAAAAGTTTCGTTTGCCGAGCAAAAAAACTTGCTCTAATACACAACCAACTTGCAACCAATACTATTTTTCTTTTCTTTTCTTTTCTTTTCTCAACTCCATTAATATCACATGGGCAAAACCCTCAAATCCATTAATATCACATGCATGGGCAAAACCCATTAATATCACATGGGCAAAACCCTCAAATCCATTAATATCACATGGGCAAAACCCTCAAATCCATTAATATCACATGCATGGGCAAAACCCATTAATATCACATGGGCAAAACCCTCAAATCCATTAATATCGCATGGGCAAAAGTACCCAACGGTCCGGACTTGGACGAAAGCCTTGGGGTTTATAAGGGCTTGCGCGCGGAGCTAGACATTATTCAACTTGTTTCATGATCAGAGGATTGTAGACCCAGCTAGGTAGCTCTTCAATGGATTTACTTCTTTCATATCCCTGCTGTTCATCACACGTTGGCTTCATATTTTCCCGCAGAACTACTTTTTTCGCACCAAAAATCAAACTGTTCCAATCAGTCCAAAGATTCACCGTAACTACTGCCAAAATCGATGATTTCCAACTGAATGAACGAAGATCGGCTAATTACCATCCTAGCGTTTGGGACCCCAAGTTCATTGAATCCTGGACCACACCCTATTCGGTAAACTCTCTCTCTCTCTCTCTCTGTTGGAGTATCCAGTTTCAGTGATTGTGGCATTTGCATTTTGCAGTATGAGTTCCACGGCGGCGAGTTAGACAATTTGAAGCAAGAAGTAAGGAAGTTGCTTAAAACAACTCCTCAAGAGTACCCTTCAGTCATGTTAAAACTGATTGATTCAATGCAACGGTTCGGAGTAGCTTACCATTTTGAGGAAGAGATTAAGGACGCTCTTAATCTTGCTCGATTTGACTACTTTACGGCCAACCTTTACACAACTTCACTGCAATTTAGACTTCGAAGAGACCATGGTTGTACCATCGGCTCAGGTTCAGTTATCCAGTTCAAAGACACTATTCACCTGAATTCGTGCGTGTGCATATATATGAGAATATCTGTTTAATGGTGCTTTTCGTGAATGGTTGTTTACAGAGGTGAATCGCGCGCGTTCATTTTGGCTTTGAACGGTCCGGATTTAAATGAAACTTAAATCCGGACGCCCGAGATCGCGCGCGCAGCTTCGTAAATAAGGGAATCACGGCCCCTCCGTGAACAAGTCAATCTCTATATATATAGACCCCAAGGCATGCATTTCTAACCGAACCATGTATGAAATCTTGAAAAACATTATACAATACATATATAATGTTAAAATTTTCTTATCAGCAACTCTTGAAGCTATCTCACCTCGTATCTTTTGGGATTAGTCTGAGGTGCGCATAAGCTAGTCTGGAACACCCTCCATGACCAAGAAAAACACAAATACATGTAATGTATTTTGGTACACTCTATATATATGTATAATTAAACAGAGTTGCTCGCGAGCAGCTTGTGGCTCGGCTCGTTTAATAAACGAACTAAATGAGCCGAGTTGGAGCTCAAGGTTTAGGATAGTTTACTAAACGAGTCGGGCTCAGCACTCAAAAGCTCAGCTCGGCTTGCAAAAACTCAGCTCGTTTTATAGGCTCAACTCGTTTAAAGATGTTCATTAAGTAAATTAGCAGGGCTCGGCTTGTTTGCAACCAAGCCGAGCTCGAGTTTTGGATTTGTTTAGTAAACGAGCTCAGCTCGAACACTATAAAACTCGACTCCTTTTGCACCCCTAAATACCAGTAAGTACCTAATCCAATAGAGTAAAATAACACTTTGCTCAAGACCGGGGGTGGCACGTGTCACACCGCCCCACCAACTAGCTCCGCCCCCGTACCCAACACTATAATTATCTGCAACATTGTCGGAAAAATCATTTTCGCCAAAACCAAACAGAGCAATTTATTGAAATTTTGTGATTTCCAAATGCATTTTAAATTATCTAATGGTAGTGGAAAAAAACAGAGGTGTTCAACAAATTCAAAGACGGAGATGGGAACTTCAAGGAGGGCCTAAGCAAAGATGCAGAAGGTCTTTTGAGTTTGTATGAAGCTTCACACTACGGAATGCAATGCGAAATTGACTTGGAAGCCGCCAGAACTTTCAGTGTCAAGCATTTGAACTCGTTAACTGGGAAAATGGAGATCGAATTAGCAGAGCAAGTTCAACAGTCAGTACTGGAATGTCCCATACGTTGGAGAATGCCGAGGTTAGAAGCACGAAACTTCATCGATCTATACGAATCGGAAAGCGCAAGAAACCCGCTGTTGCTGGAATTCGCTAAGTTGGATTACAACCTGGTGCAGTCAGTACACCAGAAAGAAGTACAAGAACTAGCCAAGTAAGTAATCGTATAGTAAGTAATCAATAAAAGTACTGATTTTTGGCAGGGTCGATGTTATCAACGAGATTTAAGATGCTCGACGCCTATCAATTTAGAGTGGGGTCGAAAAGGGTCCGATTTTTCCTTAGCAGGACCCCCCAGTCCCTTGGAGAGAATGGATACTGTCTCGAATAAATATTGCATTACCCACGAGAGAAAACCACTCACCGCCATAAAATCCCAGATTCTACCATCATTCTTCCTGATGGAAACATGAGGAATATCCAAAGGAGTAGTGGCGCTAAAATATTCGATATCTTCTGAACGAGCATCATGAGCAGTGTGGTCTATGGATGACAAAAACAGAGACCACCCAACCTAAGTTTGACTCGGATGATTCCCAGTACTACTCAGATTAGTGTCAGCTGTTGCTCTATTATTTGGAGTATTGTGTGCAATAAGTGTGAAGTGAAATAAAGTGGTAGAAATAATTGTTGCTTTACTTTCAGTCATTTCTTTTCTGCAGGAAGCGGCAGGGGCAGACCTACTCAATGGTAAGAGGGGTCAGGTGACCCCACTAGGTAGAAAATTATGCTGGGATCAAAGTTGTCAATCCCGTACCGGCCAGCGTACCGTTTTCACTTCTGGAATGGTACGTACCGGTACCGGACTGTATCTCGGTACCGTTCCGGATTTACCGCAATTAATATTTTATATATATTTAATATATATCTACCATATATATTAGTTTAGAGCCCACAAGTTAAAAAAAAAATACCGGAACGGAACACCGGAAAATGTCCGGAACATCCCGGTATCGGCCGGTACGGCCGGTATTGGCCGAAACAGCCCGGTATTTTGACCGGAACGGATCAAGAGTCTTCGTGTTCCGTTAAAGGGCCGGTACGGTACGTACCGGCCGGTACAGAACGGATTTCACAACATTGGCTGGGATAGCTGTATGTGGTTTGGATATTTTGATAATTTTGCCCCAAGAGAAGTCATACTTTGCCCAAGTTTCTCAAGAATATTACGGTCTTTGCCCCAACATACCCCATAAATAAAGCTGACCCAAAGTCTCTCTCTCCTCCCAAAAATAAACTTGAGAATGATTAGCTTCAAGTCCACTTGCAAGTACAAACTCACCCACACTCTGTACTTTCTCATTTTGAGGAAGGCAAAGTAACACCATGATCATTATCTAGTAAAATTTAATTCCTAGGCTCCAATTTGGAAGCTATAAACTGGAAAAAAAAAATTGAACAACAAATATAAACTTGAATTTTAGTGGGGGCAAATTTGATTATCACTCAGATTGACTTTTGGGGTTAGCTTTAGGAATTATATATAGCTCAGCAAACTTGAATGTTTTGTGGATTAATAAGTCAAACTAAATTTTGCATAATAAGTAAGTTTTTCTCCTAAGGCTTGATTGGATGCATGATGATTACAAGTATTTAAAAATATAATCAAAAGTATTACTAAAATATCACTCTTTTGCATTTTTAAAAAGCAGTATTAAGCTCTCTTACTAATTTTATGTATAGGCATAGTATATGTAAGAGTTTGAAAAATTGGGAGCCCTCAAATTTAGATAAAATTGGGCTTTGAATGTGACTGCATTCTTGGCGTATGCGGCAATGGTTCCACAATAAGTTCACAGATCGAGTTGTTGAGTTATGTGCGTTATATTGTGAGCTATTTGTATTCTTTATGTTTAGTTTAAAATTTGACCCCAGTAACCTAAAATCCTAGGTCCGCCTGAAGTGGTAAAGATGTTTGTCCATTGTAATATAGAAAATCCAAGAAACTGTGTCCATTGTAATAATGTAATATAGTGGAGTAGGAAATCCCATCATTATATGCTTTTACTTTTCAGTAGGAAATATTATACTGTTTTGAGTTAGCCCAAAGTAGTGTATTTGGTGTGGTAAATTTTCTCCTAGTGATTTATATGATCAGACAATGAGGTTATGTTTTTACAATTTGTTAGGTGGTGGATGGACCTGGGCTTGAAAGAAAAGCTTAGCTTTTCTAGGGACCGATTAATGGAGAATTACTTGTGGGCAATGGGAATGGTTTCCGAGTCCCATTTCTCCAATTGCAGGAAAGGCCTTACTAAATTTGTGTGCATACTATCAGCAATAGATGATATGTACGACATCTATGGATCTATCGACGAGCTTGAACGCTTTACTGATGCAGTGAACCGGTATGCGACCTTTTTACGAGGGTCTTTTTTTGTCGTTAGTGAACTTTCAACAATTGATACGTGTCTTGTTTCCTGAACCATGCTAGGTGGGACGTCAGGGCCACAGATGATCTACCGGAGTACATGAAAATATGTTATTTGGCCATGTTCAACTTTGGAAATGAAATTGCTTACAATGTTCTGAGAGACCATGGCTTGAATGTGGTATCCTACATCAAGGAAGAGGTAAAAACAACAACTTAAATACTTCAGCACAATTAACCCCCATGGATTGAGGCAGCGAAAATCACTCGGCAATCAGATCTCTGAAATTCTTCTGAGACAACGTAGTTTTAGCATCGCCAAACTTTACCCACTTAAGTTTAGTGCGTTCCGCCCAATGAGCGTATTCCCTAAATAATACTTAGATGTTCAAGAATCCTAATCAAATGAGATTCTGCGCAAGACTAAGTTGTACGTACGTGTTTTTACTTTTAATTGGGATCCAACACTAGTACACTGTGTCCTTGAATTACGAGACATTCAATTTCTTCCAACTCCAAGACTGCTCGACTCCAAGCATTTTCATAGTTCAACCATGCACCAGACCATCTATTCAACTAAAAAGGGGAGAATCGTGTGCGTCTTACTTTCCAGACCATCTATTCAACTGACTAATAGAAGCTGTACGCTGTTTGGTTGTATTGCAGTGGGCAAATCTTTGCGGAGCATATTTGGTGGAAGCGCGGTGGTTTTACAGTGGGTTTATACCGACGTTGGAAGAGTACTTGAAAAATGCATGGAAATCAGTAGGCGGCCCGGCAGCCATAGCCCATGCTTACCTCTTGCTAGGGTCTCCGATAACTAAAACTTCTCTCGATAGCTTCAAAGCCAGCTCTGAGCTAATTTATTGGTCATCTATTATAACCCGACTTAGCGATGATTTGGGCACATCCAAGGTAATTTCAACACATGAGCATAGCAAATTATTTCTTAGTTTCAAACGGGTGGCGGTCCGAAACATTAGAATCATCTGTTTAGAGTAGTCAACTCTACCTAATCTAGTTAGGTACTATACTATATACATTCCCACGAATGCCTGTTTTCTTGGTTACTCATTCATGAAATGCCTAGATAGAGCACTCTAGTAACTCGACATTTAGAATCAATTTTCTGACGATACTGGTTCTTTCTTCTTCAAAATTGTGTGCATTGAAGGACGAGATTATGAGAGGGGACGTGGCGAAATCAATTCAATGTTATATGAACGAGCGGAGCGTGACAGAAGAACAAGCGCGAGATCACATCAAAGGTATCGTGCGTGAATCATGGAGGAAACTTAATGAGACGATTGCACAAAATTCTCACCCTACACCAATGATTTCTATGTCATTAAACATGGCAAGGACTGCTCAGTGCATCTATCAACATGGAGATGGTATCGGTACGTCGCTTGGCGTGACCAAAGATCGTTTGACCTCATTAATCGTCGATCCCATTCCAATCGAGCGGCTTACTCATGGAGAAGTACGAGGAAGAACCCATAGTTATGCAGTGGAAAACGCGTACTCCATTAGCAAGTGAAGAAAAGAGAGCTATGTAAGATCTCTTTCTTTCTTTTTCTAAATGATCAAAAAATAAATTGTTTTCAAGTCACAAGATGATTGTGATACTAGTCAAGTCACAAGCATCAAAATTAAGTCGAGCCAATCATCGACGTCTGATGTCAACTGATTTCATGATAATATCGTCGATGATTGTGGGGAATCTGGCGCGAAAATCTAGTGGTAAAATGTTTTGTCTTTTCATGTTCCATTTTAAAAAATCTCTTGTTGAATATTATGATGAGACACTGTAAACTAATAAGTGAGTTTGTAATTTTTATGCATTTTTTTATGGTAAATGTTATGCGTCAATTTATGGTATTAATGTTGCTGCACCGTTTGTGATTTCTTTTACGCCATTTATGATTTTTCGTTATGCCTCCTCATGGTTTTATGTTTTCCATATTTATGGGGGAAAATCAACAAGGATACTGCATCCTCGGACAAAGTGGGGGCATCATATCGATTTCCAAAGATGATTATGACACTCAAAACCGCTAAAAATAAGTTTCACACTTGTAGGAGTAGCTTATTTTTTGACCGACCAAAAAATGCAGATATTATATATAAGAAATAACAAACTAAAGCAACAAAAAACAAAAGGCCGCATGGGTAGAGTAGCTTATTAAGTTTTTCTTTTTTAAAAAGTAGAAGCATACAATAAACAAGTTGACACAGATCTCTAAAAGAAAAACAAACATAAAGCTTACTTTAATTACTAAACTATAACAAACACCCCAAGGCCATTACTTCATAAAGGGCACTTTTGTCAATTTTCCAGAGGTTACAAAAACTAACTCAAATCACTCTGCGTGAAAGTGATGGGGATAGGGATAGCTAATGCACTTGCTAGCTACATCTCTAAAGCTTAAGAAAGGAAAAGATAAGCAATGAAAGAGCATAGGAAAAGGGAGAGGAGCAGATCCGGTCAAGTTCCCTAATTTATCGTCAGTCCGGTCCAGTTTTGGGCTATTTGTAAGTCTTTTCCGGGTTCACAATAATGATCGAAACTATTCACATTTTAGAACTCGCCAAGAACATGAAGCACGTTGATGACCTGAATTCCTTGTCTTGGTTCATTTATCCGGTGAGTCGAGCAGCGGCAGTTAGCACTACTACAATAATAGATATGCGTCACACTAAGGAGATTCACAAAGATCACGATTTTTAGTGAAAGCGTGATAAAAAGTGGATTTTAGCGCAGAATAAAAGACATCGCTCTTACGGTGAGATAAAAGAAAAACAACCTCACCCTTGCGGTGTGATAAAAGATTTTAGGGCGAAAAAAAATGAGATAAAAGATCATACTCTTGTGATGAGATAAAAGAGAAAAGACATCACCCTTGTGACGTGAGAAAAGATTTTAGGGCAAAAAAGAATGAGATAAAATATCTCGCTCTTGTGGCGTGATAAAAAAGAAAAGATCTCACCCTTGTGGCGTGATAAAAAAGAGAAAAGACCTCACCCTTGTGGTGTGATAAAAGATTTTAGGGCGGAAAAGATTGAGATAAAAGATCTCGCTCTTGTGGCGAGATAAAAGAGAAAAAACATCACCCTTGTAGCGTGATAAAAAAAACTTTAGCGCGGAAAAAAGTGAGATAAATGATCTCACTCTTGCGGCGAGATAAAAGCCTACCTATTTAGGCATGCGGTCTGAATTTTCACGTGGATGGGCTGGTACTCATTTAGGCGGGGTTTGAAAAGTTATCTGAGGAAAACGATATCGTTTAAGGACTTTGAAAAGTTCTTTTTTTTTTTGGGAAAATTTTACAAATGGTCCCTTTACTTTGCATGAATTCTCATTTTCGTCCCTCTAGTACCAATTGCGTTAGTTTTAGCCCTATAGTTTATATTTTGCCTCAATTTCGTCCCTCTTGCTTACGGTGTCAATGAAACAAACGGAATTGAAGGGCAAAATTGTCATTTCTCCTCATAGACGGGCTAAATTGAGACTTCATACAAACTAGAGGGACTATTTCTAAAAATATTCTTTTTACTTTTGTTTTTGCAAATATAATTAAAAGACACCATACATAATATATTTTTCATCTCAGTTTTTTTAATCAAAATATGTTGAAAATTTTAAAGCTTTTATTATATTCCATATCACAAAAATATGAGAAAATTCGAAAAGTAACCCCTATGTTAAATGTCTATGTATCGTATTTTTTTCAATTGGATTTTCAATCTCGTTATGTTCTTTGTTACGCGATTAAAAAGAAAAATTGTTCAATAGTATTTAGGTGTCTTATATTTTTGTTTAATTAACCAATGAAATACTATTGCATTAAAACATGGGTATAGTGTAAAAATAAAGCAACGTGAAAAGAGGTCCATATATGGACTTGTTATTTCCTACTTAGGTTTAGAGCTCAGCCTTATAAAAAGACAAGGACGGCAAAAGAATAGGGTGAGCCATTACACTGCATATACACAGTCATAAGAAAAAGAAAAGGTGTGCGGCGCAGTTGAGAAAAGATTGAAGCAACGGGTTGTTTGCTATTCTAAAGGGGATTTTGATTAGGTTTTGGAAGGCTTGTGGACTCAAGGCCGTTGGCAATCAAGATCACTGGGTGCGGTGTACGTGTGACTCGGCAGGTGGTACTTAGAACGTTGTGAGGATTTACATCGTTTGGATAGATATATCTGTAACTGCATAATGTTTATAGTGATTTGATTCTTTCCCGTGGTTTTTACCCATTCTGGGGTTTTCCACGTATATCTCTGCGTAGTGTGATTGATTGCTTTGCGTAGTTTTTGTTGATAATTTTACGTAGTGATTCGCGTTCATACTGTTAGGGTTTTTTACGGATTATTAGGGAACCCTGATTTTTCAGTGATAATATATCGTCAATGATTGTGGGGAATAGAATATGGCGCGAAAATCTCGTGGTAAAATGTTTTGTCTTTTCATGGTCCATGTTAAAAAATCTCTTGTTGAATATTATGATGAGACACTGTAAACTAATAAGTGAGTTTGTAAATTTTATGCATTTTTTTAATGGTAAATGTCATACGTCAATTTATGGTATTAATGTTGTTGCACCGTTTGTGATTTCTTTTACGCCATTTATGATTTTTTGTTATGCCTCCTCGTGGTTTATGTTCTCCATATTTATGTGGGAAAATCAACAAGAATACTGCATCATCGGACAAAGTGGGGGCATCATATCGATTTCCAAAGATGATTATGACACTTAAAAGCACTAAAATAAGTTTCACACTTGTAGGAGTAGCTTATTTTTTGACCAACCAAAAAATGCAGATATTATATATAAGAAAACAGTACAATAAAAACAGAGATAAGAGGTCCAGAAATACAAGAAACAACAAACTAAAGCAACAAAAAATAAAAAACCGCATGGGTAGGAGTAGCTATTAAGTTGTTCTTTTTTAAAAAGTAGAAGCATATAATAAACAAGTTGACACAGATCTCTAAAAGAAAAACAAACATAAAGCTGACTTTAATTAGTACTAAACTATAACAAAAACTAACTCAAATCACTCTGCGTGAAAGTGATGGGGATAGGGATAGCTAATGCACTTGCCACATCTCAAAGCTTTAAGAAAGGAAAAGATAAGTAATGAAAGAGCATAGGAAAAGGGAGAGGAGCAGATCCGATCAAGTTCCCTAATTTATCGTCAGTTCGGTCCAGTTTTGAGCCATTTGTAAGTTTTTTACGGGTTCACAATAATGATCGAAACTTTTCACCTTTTAGAGCTCGCCGAGAACATGAAGCACGTCGAAAATCACGTTGATGACCTGAATTCCTTATCTTGGTTCATTTATCCGGTGAGTCAAGCAGTGGCAGTTAGGTAACTTTTTATGTGTTAAGTTACCGAAAAAGTTGTAGAACTCACAGTTTCAACTTTTTCAATGGAAAACACTTTCCTGCAAAAAAAAAAAGTCTCGCTAAAAAAAAGAATTCTTGTTTTTCTGCAAGACTTCTTATCAATAGAACACACACAAGAAAAGCAATTTTATTTTTCTTTACTTCTCTTCACTTTTTCTGACAATCAATTTTCCACACAAGATTTCCGTTATCGAACGGAGCCTTGAATGGGTAACAAGGAAAGTAGTGCATAGAAGAGTTAAAAGGAGAGCACGCGTAGGCACACTTACAGTGGACAAAATGACAAACAAAGGCCATAATTTTTCAATACTAGTAGTATGGTTTTGCAAGTCATTTACTTCCATTATCTCAATAATCACCAAGTTTAGAGGGTAAGATTTTGGCCCCCTCAAGTCGTGCGGTCATACATGTCAATGACATATCCTGGACTTCTGGAATTTCATTTCAAGTTTTTAATACTACTATAGCCCAACACATGCAATATAATCGTTTCAGATACAAAAATAAGATTGCACGAGTGAAAACCCAACAAATCTATTCAAATGCTAGCGAAAACGATCCAACCGTAACAAAACTTTTCCAATTGAAATACAGATCAAGAAAAGGATCACAAAAACAGTACACATCGATTGGATATTTTTCCAGTTACAATATACACTTCTACTGGATATTTCCGTTAGTAATAAGACTCACTCTCAGTTATAATTGCGGAAAACTTTTGCATTATTATCAGGTGTCCTCATTAATTACGTGCCTTGTCTCTACTAGAAATTGGAGGGAAAAGAAAAGCATGATTTCCCTTTTTTTGCAATGGGTTGAAACAAGCTCCTCATCTGTAACTCCACTTCATCTCCCCATTGCGGGAAGTCTGGTACGCAACTGAGAACACAAATACGAAAACAGAGGCACAAAGGAAGATGTAGAATTGCGAGTGTTGGAGACTCACATGCACTAACAATAAGCTTGTAGAGGATGGATTTACACCTGCTTAAAAATGGATGCATTTAGTAATCGGGTTATACTTGTTTTTGTTTTTGGTGAAACAAATCGAGAATAGAATAACCCAAGAAATAGCTAGCCTCAATGGAAAGTAGCTAACAACAATTTTGTGCAAAAGAAGTAATACACTCCCTGTCTTTTTTGAAGTGTCTAGTTTCATAACTCTAATTTATTAAGGAGACATTATATATCATTACGCTTTTCACATCAACTAATTTTACATTCACTTTCTCTACTTACCCTCTATGGAGACATCATCATTACACTTTTACTCACTAACTTTTCAAAAATGAAATCGACTTTTATGGGCAAAATGAAAAATGTATCAATTTTTACCCACTAATTTTACAAAATGAACACTTATTAAGGAACAACCCAAAATAAAATATTAGACTCTAAAAAATGGACGAAGGGTGTAGCAATATTGCGTTTAAGGCCATTAAAGAGTACAAAAGTAGTCAAGTAGAAACAACTACATGCTAAACAAATACACACTGCAAATAATTAAAGAAAACTATTTCACTCACTATGATATCGTATATATATACTAGTTCTTGCCCGTGCCTACGGCACTATGCACCCCAGTAGTGCCATAGGCACGGGCATTTTTGTAATATATTTTTATTTTTTTATGCCAACGCCAGAAGCCGAGCAGTGGGTAAAAAGAACCGATGACATTTTTGTAATATATTTGTAAGAGTGTAAGTGTTTTCTTAAGAGAGTTTGAGAGCACACATTAACCCTTAAATCAAATGAATCTCAGCCCTTATTTCAACTTGTGTTTGTGTGGTCTCTACACCGTTGTATTTTATTAGGTAGATTTTTATATATCTGTGTGTGGAAATATATACCTATACATATATATTTATTTTGGAAATAATGTGCATGTTAGATGATACAGTAGACCAGTGGTTGAAGACAGTTGGCAATTCGCAGCTACACCTAACACAACATGTACGTAATGCATGCTCGAGATAAGGGCTTGCAGAGCTAGACATTGTTGAACTTGCTTCATGAGATTGTAGAGCTTAGCTAGCTCTTCAATGGATCTAGTTCTTTCATATCCCTGCTGTTCATCACACGTTGGCTTCATATTTTCCAGCAAAACTACTTTTTCCGCACCAAAGATCAAACTGTTCCAATCAGTCCAAAGATTCACCGTAAGTACTGCAAAAATCAATGAGTTCCAAGTGAATGAACGAAGATCGGCTAATTACCATCCTAGCGTTTGGGACCCCAAATTCATTGAATCAGTGACCACATCTTACTCGGTAAATTCTCTCTCTCTCTCTTATGCGCGCACACACTCAGACCCCGAGTAATTATTCAGTAATTCTGGTGCCGTGAAGAATGTGTGGCGTTAGCGTATCCCAAAGAAACCACATGGCCGTGCTCTGGTAGCAATGAATGTACTAGACCCTTCACAAAACATCCAGTTTGAGTGACTGTGGCATTTGCATTTTGCAGTATGAGTTCCATGGCGGCGAGTTAGACAATTCGAAGCAAGAAGTAAGGAAGTTGCTTAAAACAACTCCTCAAGAGTACCCTTCAGTCTTGTTAAAGCTTATTGATTCAATGCAACGGTTGGGAGTGGCTTACCATTTTGAGGAAGAGATTAAGGACGCTCTTAATCTTGCTCAATTTGACTTCACTACTGCCAATCTTTACACAACTTCATTGCAATTTCGACTTCTAAGAGATCATGGTTATACCATCGGCTCAGGTTCAGTTATGCAGTTCAAGACATGACTATTCACCTGAATTCATTGCATTCCGTAGTGTGATTTTTTACGGGAACTTTAAAAAACATGTTTCAAACAAATTGAACAACTCCGATCATTTGCGTGGAACTCCAAAATGGGTTTCACTTTGAGTGTCATTTCACACACACACACACATGAGGACCACCGCATTTTAAGCTAAAATGCGGACTACTCAGCTGTCGTTAGATTGTATTTTGAATGGTCAGGATTCGCGGACAATCTATTCGCCCGACAAACCATATCTATTCGCGCGAATAGATTGTCCGTAAACCCTAACCATTTAAAATACAATCCAACGGCCAGAACGGTAGTCCACATTTTAGGTCCTCATGTGAAACGCTCTATATATACCAGTATGAAATCTTGAAGCATGTATGAAATCTTGAAAAACGTTATACATTGATTGCGACATTGTATTATGGGATGATCTGTTGTCAGAGTTCACATCCTTCAAAGAAAAATATATGTCTGATCAAAGTTGCAAATTTCACAGACCTCCCACGAGGTTTCTGACACGAACTTATGAGGTTTCTGAAATGACACTGTCCTCTCCTCCTTTATTTGACAATACCAAGGGACTCCCCCTCCATTACCAGCACGTTAGAAATTGGATGGAGAAGGTGATGTCATTGTACTATACTTATTACAATACCTATACTACCCTCACTAGACTCTTTACCCCTCTCATTTATAAAATATAAAATACGAACACCAGTACACTTTGTGCTCGTTTCACTTTGAGTTTTTGTCCTTATTTAAAAGGATTCACATTTGTTAATTTTCTGTCAAACTTTTGTGAATTATTGGTTCGTCTCGATAAAAGGAATTGAAAAAGTAAAAAATTAAGACTTTTACCAAATATTTTGAGAAATTCAATATTTTGGGTAAAAGTAATAATTTTATACTTTTTGATTCCTCTCATTGAGACAAACCAATAATCTACAAAAATTTAACGCAAAACTAGCAAATACAAAAAAATTCAAATATGAACAAAAACCAAAAAACCTAAAAATCCCACAAACAAGCCTACACGAAAAAATTCGAATATGAACAAAAACCAAATTTTTTTGGGGGTTTTCGGGTCAAATCCTACTAGGGTATACAAAAATTTGGGGCTTTTGTGTTTTATGTATGAAATGGGTTGAGATAGTCAATATTAGGGCTTTTGTTTGTGGGATTTTTAGGCTTTTTGGTTTTTGGTCATATTCGAATTTTTTTGTGTGGGCTTGTTTGTGGGATTTTTAGGCTTTTTTATTTTTGTTCATATTTGAATTTTTTTTGTATTTGCTAGTTTTGTGTTAAATTTTTGTGGATTATTGGTTTGTCTCAACGAGAGGAATCAAAAGAATATAAAATTATTACTTTTACCCAAAATATTTGGTAAAAGTCTTAATTTTTTACTTTTTCATTTTCTCTTATCGAGACGAACCAATAATTCGCAAAAATTTGACAGAAAATTAACAAATATGAATCATTTTAAATAAGGACAAAAACTCAAAGTGAAACGAGCACAAAGTTTAGTGGTGTTTGTATTTTATATTCATAAATGAGAGGGGTAAAGAGTCTAGTGAGGGTAGTATAGATATTGTAATAAGAATAGTACAATGACATCACCCTCTCCATCCATTTTCTAACGTGCTGGTAACGGAGGGGGGGTCCCTTGGTATTGTCAAGTAAAGGAGGGAGGGCAGTGTCATTTCAAAAACTTCAGGGGAGGTCAGTGAAATTTGCCCTCAAAGTTTCCTCATCTGTTAAAATGTATTGGTGCTAAAGACGAAAGCAATTGTAAAACAATACTCGAAAAATGTACTGTATATTTTTAGCAAAAAGTCTACTGTCACACAGCAGATTTGTGTACAGATTATGCACAGATCACGTTATGGGGCCCACTAAGGATTTCATACAAATAATCTGAGCCGTTCATTATGTTTAAAACATTTTTTCAAGTGCCCCCGCGAAAAATTAGCTCAATCCGAAACCTACAAGTACTTGATTTAATCGTCTAACTTTTCATTCTCTAAAAACCCGAATGAAAAGTTAGATGATTAGATTAAGCACTTATAGGTATCGGATTGAGTTAATTTTTCGCGAAGACCCTTGAAAAAATGTTTTAAACATAATTAACGGATCGGATTATTTGTATGGGACCCTTAGTGAGCCCCACAAAGCGATTTGTGCACAATCTGTGCACAGATCTGCTGTGCCAGTAGCATGATTCTATTTTTAGTTTGTATATTTTTAGTAAAAATATGAAGAGGAAGGTTAATTGTAAGGTCAGGCTTTCTCCGGGGATTTGTTTTTTTGTTAAAACAAAAACGAAGGCTTGACTCAAGTCTCGTGTGGTGTATAAGTGAACCTGGATCATTGAACGTATTTTTCTGGTGATCCGGACCATCCAACTTTTAAATCGCTTTCTTTTCATCAATCGTGTGAAAAATCAAGTTGTTTGCACACTAATAAGGCTGCAAATAAACAGAGTGACTTGCGAGCAGCTTGTAATTCAGCTCTGCTCGTTTAGTAATCGAGCCGAGTTGGAGCTCGAGGTTTAGGCTCGTTTGCTAAACGAGTTGAGCTCAATACTCATAAGCTCGGCTCGGCTTGCGAGAACTCGGCTCGTTTTACAAGCTCAACTCATTTAAAGAGGTTCATTAAGTAAATTAGCAGGGCTCGGCTCGCTTGCAACCGAACCGAGCTCGAGTTTTTGATTTGTTTAGTAAATTAAACGAGCTAAGCTCGAATACTATAAAACTCAACTCCTTTTGCACCCCTAAATACCAGTAAGTACCTAATCCAATAGAGTAAAATAACACTTTGCTCAAGACCGGGGGTGGCACGTGTCACACCGCCCCACCAACTAGCTCCGCCCCCGTACCCAACAGTACTATAATTATCTGCAACATTGTCGGAAAAAATCATTTTCGCCAAAACCAAACAGAGCAATTTCTTAAAATTTTGTGATTTCCAAATGCATTTTAAATTATCTAATGGTAGTGGAAAAAAACAGAGGTGTTCAACAAATTCAAAGACGGAGATGGGAAATTCAAGGAGGGCCTAAGCAAAGATGCAGAAGGTCTTTTGAGTTTGTATGAAGCTTCACACTACGGAATGCAATGCGAAATTGACTTGGAAGCCGCCAGAACTTTCAGTGTCAAGCATTTGAACTCGTTAACTGGGAACATGGAGATCGAATTAGCGGAGCAAGTTCAACAGTCACTGGAATGTCCCATACGTTGGAGAATGCCGAGGTTAGAAGCACGAAACTTCATCGATCTCTACGAATCGGACAGTGCAAGAAACCCGCTGTTACTGGAATTTGCTAAGTTGGATTACAACCTAGTGCAGTCAGTACACCAGAAAGAAGTACAAGAACTAGCTAAGTAAGTAATCGTATAGTAAGTAATCAATAAAAGTACTAACTTTTGACAGGGTCGATGTTATCAACGAGATTTAAAATGCACATTGCCTATCAATTTAGAGTGGGGTCGAAAAGGGTCCACAATTTTTCCCTAGCAGGAAACACCCCCCCCCCCCCCCCCCCCCCCCCCCATGGAGAGAGTGGATACCGTCTCGAATAAAAATATTTTTTTTGATAAGCGCAGATCTTATTAAGCTCAAACAACAAATAACCAAAGTCTAGGGATAAAGTCGCTTACAACAACCAACAAAAAAACCAACTCCAAACTAGCCATCAAAACTACAAACAAGAACAAAGAAAACTAAACAGGTAAGAAAATCCTACTAGATAAGCCCAATTCCTGCATAAAAATTAATTCTCCAGAGACTGTTTCATCTTTCTCCTTAAGCTAAGGAAACCACAAGAGAAAACCACTCACCGCCATAAAATCCCAGATTTTACCACTGTTCTTCCTGATGGAAACATGAGGAATATCCAAAGGAGCGGCGCCAGAATATTCGATGTCTTCTGAACGAGCATCATGAGCAATGTGGTCTATGGATGACAAAAACAGAGACCACCCAACCTAAGTATGACTCGGATGATTCCTAGTACTACTCAGATTAGTGTCAATTGTTGCTCTATTGTTTGGAGTATTGTGTGCAATAAGTGTAAAGTGAAATAAAGTAGTAGAAATAATTGTTATACTTTACTTTCAATCATTTCTCTTCTGCAGGAAGTGGCAGGGGTAGACCTACTCAATGCCAAGAGGGATCAGGTGACCCCACTGGGTTGGAAATTATGCTGGGATAGCTATATGTGGTTTGGATAGTTTGATAATTTTGCCCCAAGAGAAGTCATACTTTGCCCAAATTTCTCAAGAATATTACAGTCATTGCCCCAACATATGGTTACCCCATAAATAAAGCTGACCCAAAGTCTCTCTCTCCTCTCGAAAAAACTTGAGAATGATTAGCTTCAAGTCCACTTCCAAGTACAAACTCACCCACACTTTGTACTCTCTCATTTTGAGGAAGGCAAAGTAACACCATGATCATTATCTAGTAAAATTTAATTCCTAGGCTCCAATTTGGAAGCTATAAACTGGAAAAAAAAAAATTGAACAACAAATATAAACTTGAATTTTAGTGGGGGCAAATTTGATTATCGCTCAAATTGACTTTTGGGGTTAGCTTTAGGAATTATATATAGCTCAGCAAACTTGAATGATTTGTGGATTAATAAGTCAAACTAAATTGCATAATAAGTAAGTTTTTCTCCTAAGGCTCGATTGGATGCATGATGATTACAAGTATTTAAAAATATAATCAAAAGTATTACTAATATATCACTCTTTTGCATTTTTAAAAAGCAGTATTAAGCTCTCTTACTAATTTTATGTAAAGGCATAGTATATGTAAGAGTTTGAAAAATTAGGAGCCCTCAAATTTAGATAAAATTGGGCTTTGAATGTGACTGCATTCTCGTCGTATGCCTAAAATCGGCAGTGGTTCCATAATAAGTTCACAGAGTTGTTGAATTATGTGCGTTATATTGTGAGCTATTTGTATTCTTTATGTTTAGTTTAAAATTTGACCCCAGTGACCTAAAATCCTAGGTCCGCCTGAAGTGGTAAAGATATTTGTCCATTGTAATATAGAGAATCCAGGAAACTGTGTCCATTGTAATAATGTAATATAGTGGAGTAGGAAATTCCATCATTATATGCTTTTACTTTCCAGTAGGAAATATTATACTGTTTTGAGTTAGCTTAAAGTAGTGTATTTAGTGTGGTAAATTTTCTCCTAGTGATTTATATGATCAGACAATGAGGTTATGTTTTTACAATTTGTTAGGTGGTGGATGGACCTGGGCTTGAAAGAAAAGCTTAGCTTTTCTAGGGACCGATTAATGGAGAATTACTTGTGGGCAATGGGAATGGTTTCCGAGTCCCATTTCTCCAATTGCAGGAAAGGCCTTACTAAATTTGTGTGCATACTATCAGCAATAGATGATATGTATGACATCTTTGGATCTATCGACGAGCTTGAACGCTTTACTGATGCAGTGAACCGGTATGTGACCTTTTTACGAGGGTCTTTTTTTGTCGTTAGTGAACTTTCAACAATTGATACGTGTCTTGTTTCCCAAACCATGCTAGGTGGGTCGTCAGGGCCACAGATGATCTACCGGCCGGAGTACATGAAAATATGTTATTTGGCCATGTTCAACTTTGGAAATGAAATTGCTTACAATGTTCTGAGAGACCATGGCTTGAATGTGGCATCCTACATCAAGGAAGAGGTAAGAACAACAAGTCAACAACTTAAATACTTCAGCACAATTAACCCCCATGGATTAAGGCAGGGAAAATCACTCGATCGGCAATCAGATATCTCTGAAATTCTTCTGAGACAACATAGTTTTAGCATCGCCAAACTTTACCCACTTAAGTTTAGTGCGTTCCGCCCAATGAGCGTATTCCCTAAATAATACTTAGATGTTCAAGAATCCTAATCAAATGAGATTCTTATTGTTGCAAATGTAGAGTAGGATTCTGCGCGAGATTGCCCCGTTCGGCTAAATAAGCCAAATGGCTTATTTTTTTGTCCTTATTCAAATTTTTTTCGTATTACTTGGCTTATCATCATTTTTTGGGGGGATTATTGCATCCTCATAACAAGAGAAATCTAAAAAGTAAAAAATCTTGATCGAAATCCAATTTTTTTTGAATAAAAACAAAAAAATTGGCTTATTTAGCCGAACGGGGCAGTCTTGCGCAGATCCTGCACGTACGTGTTTTAACTTTTAATCGGGATCCAACACTAGTACACTGTGTCCTTGAATTACGAGACATTCGATTTCTTCCAACTCCAAGACTGCTCGACTCCAAGCATTTTCATAGTTCAACCACCAGTGTTGCTTGGTCGCACGTATCAATTAAAAAGGGGAGAATTGTGTGCGTCTTACTTTCCAGACCATCTATTCAACTGACTAATAGAAGCTGTACGCTGTTTGGTTGTATTGCAGTGGGCAAATCTTTGCGGAGCATATTTGGTGGAAGCGCGGTGGTTTTACAGTGGGTTTATACCGACGTTGGAAGAGTACTTGAAAAATGCATGGAAATCAGTGGGCGGTCCGGCAGCCATAGCCCATGCTTACCTCTTGCTAGGGTCTCCGATAACTAAAACTTCTCTCGATAGCTTCAAAGCCAGCTCTGAGCTAATTTATTGGTCATCTATTATAACCCGACTTAGCGATGATTTGGGCACATCCAAGGTAATTTCAACACATGAGCATAGCAAATTATTTCTTAGTTTCAAACGGGTGGCGGTCCGAAACATTAGAATCATCTGTTTAGAGTAGTCAACTCTACCTAATCTAGTTAGGTACTATACTATATACATTCCCACGAATGCCTGTTTTCTTGGTTATTCATTCATGAAATGCCTAGATAGAGCACTCTAGTAACTCGACATTTAGAATCAATTTTCTGACAATACTGCTTCTTTTTTCTTCAAAATTGTGTGCATTGAAGGACGAGATTATGAGAGGGGACGTGGCGAAATCAATTCAATGTTATATGAACGAGCGGAGCGTGACAGAAGAACAAGCACGAGACCACATCAAAGGTCTCGTGCTTGAATCATGGAGGAAACTTAATGAGACGATTGCACAAAATTCTCACCCTACACCAATGATTTCTATGTCATTAAACATGGCAAGGACTGCTCAGTGCATCTATCAACATGGAGATGGTATCGGTACGTCGTTTGGCGTGACCAAAGATCGTTTGACCTCATTAATCGTGGATCTGTTTACTCCATAATTATGATTTTATTTCACCCGTCGTTTGGGTGACACGTGGAATAAGAAAATTGTGATATTATTAGAGGTAACTCCAGTATGCCTTAATATCATAGGTTAAATTAGGTAAACAAGAAACCACAGCAAAAGGTTTTATCAAAAAACTCCCGTTGAGTGACCCGTCGATCGGTCAATTTGGGGCTTTTTTCCCGTTTGATAGGATTGGTGTATATGAACTTATTTATGTGAGCAGTTCATATACAGATATTAAAAGGAGATTCAAAGAGACACTCTTGTGATCGTGGGAAGTATTGTTCAGCAATTCTTGGAGCAATTTACCACAACGTGGGAGTTATTCGGTTCACTGATCGTGGGAGCAAACTCAAAGGCATACTACGAGGGAGTAACTGCCATCTTTGGAGGGAACATTCAAATTCAAATAAAGAGGCCTATATATGGAGGGATACGTAGCAGTTTCAACACACACAAACAACGCCAATCAGGCCTTTATCTTTTCTTTTCTAGGAGTAGCTTTTAACTTGTAATCGTTCACACGATAATCTTTATCGTTTGTTCTTCTACTTTGAAGTTTAATAGAGTCCATTTTATTATTCTTCTTCCATAATCCATCCACTTCATTGTTTGTTTCCAAAGAAGTCCTGAAACACGGCAAGGAACCAAACTCCACTTTTCCACAACCACATTCCAGCAACTCGAAACACAGATACCCGTCGATTCTGCCATCGATCCCCGTCGATCGAATCGATCCAGAAAACTTGGTAACAATTTTGGCGCTAGAAGGAGGGCTCTTACTAATTTGGAAGTAAGACATGGCACCGAAAACGAGAAATCAATTACCAACAGATGGTAATAACGAAAACAACAGTTCTACCAACAATAATGGTGGAAATGAGGTGACTGAAGGAAATGCGACAGATCCAAATCAGAGGGGTCAGGAAATGGGCCAATTGAATGGTCTAGAGAATGAGTCACTGAATATGGTTCAGCAATTTGCTAGGTTGTTGAATAATCCAGAGAGCGAGATGACCAAAACAATAATGGCCATGTTTAAAAATGCAGTAGCACAAAATCAAACAACTCCACCAATAGTTGAAGTGCCAGTCAATTTGAATGTCCATTCTGGACAGAGCAGTGGACAGACAAATCCGATGAATGAAATGCCTCCTCCACAGGTATTTGATAATCCTGCTTTTGATGCCATTTTTACTGGAGTTAATAGGATCCCGATGGGAAATCAAAATTATGGACAAAATCAAAGTTTTTATCAAACTATACCAACAGCAGTTCCGATTAATGCAGGATTCGGTAATAATGGGAATAATAATCCGAATCTATATAATGTTGGAAATGGGGGCATAAATCCTAATTTAAATTTAAATAGGAATGATAATAGAAGTATGCCAAATATGGCTAATGCTGACCCCAATATGTATGGGTATGATCCACCAACTTTTAATTTAAATGGGAGAAGGCCAGATCACCCATATGGGTACGAAATGAGGCCTGATATTCCTAATCAAACCGGAAGAGTACCAGAGCCTAATTTAAGGGCTCAACTGGTGAATATTATGCAAGATATGTATGGACCTGGATTAAGAAGGATTGAAAAACCTATGTTTAGGAAACCATATCCAAATTGGGTTGACAATGTGCCTTTTCCTAGACACTATAGAATTCCTGATTTGGTTCTTTTTAATGGAGAAGAAAACCAATCAACTGTGGAACATGTTGGACGGTTTTGCCTTCAAATAGGTGAAGCAGACCTAGATGAAGCATTGAAATTAAAGTTATTCCCTCACTCTTTAACTAGAACTACTTTTTCATGGTTCATAAGTCTACCCCCAAATTCTGTTCATTCCTGGAGAGAGATGGAGGAACAATTTCATACTCAATTCTTCAGACATGCACCAGAAGTTTCAGTAGCAGACTTGGCTAAAATAAGACAAAGAACATCTGAATCTGTTGAACAATATATGAATAGATTTAAGAAGGTCAGGAATCAATGTCAATTTTACATTCCAGAGTCTGAAATAGTCAAAATTGCTCAAGAAGGGCTCGATTATGACTTTAAAAAGCATTTTATTGGGACTGAATTCAGAGATTTATTTGATTTTACTTCAAAAGCCATAGGATATGAGGCTATTCTGTTGGAAGGTGAACTCAGAAAGAATAAATCACTTGGTACTTATTACCAAGATATAGAGGGTGATGTAGAAATTGATGTTGCTCAAGTAATTGGTAAGGCACCAATTGTATGTGACACTTTGACAAAGGCTGAGAAGCCTGTAAATATGCCATCATCACATCCGAATAGGAGAAATCAAGCAATTTTTAGACAATATTCATTTGATTTGGCTAAAGCAGATCAGTTATTTGATGAACTAATAAATCAAAAGTTCTTAACCTTGTCAGTAGGACATGTTATACCATCAGAGAAAGATAGAAAAGGAAAAGATTATTGCAAATGGCACAATTCTTTTAGACACAATACTAACAATTGTGTTACATTTCGAAATTGTGTGCAGGACCTGATTCAGAAAGGTTTATTGCAATATGCTAAGGGAAATAAAGAAGTTATGGGGATAGATATTGATCCATTTCCTCTAGTGGATGTCAATGTGGTGACTGCCAGACTGAGAAAAGGGAAGATGGCATCCCAAGTTGAACAGAGAATTCAAGAGGAAGAAGATATCATGGAAACTGAAGAAGAGTCGTATGTTAGACAGAAATTTGAAAATTATTTCTGTTTAAGGTGTGATGAAGAGATAAAGTCAGGAGAAGAGATTATTGCTGGGAAAGAGTATAATGGGACCTATGCAAAAGGTTCTATAAGGTTTAACACAATGGGGAATAGAGATTTGCAAATTTATGTTGGCCCAAAACTGATATTTGAGGGTGAAGATCCTGGAATTTTCATCTTTTCTGAATCTATCAAATGGTATGGAGAAGATGATGGACCATTCTTATTTAAAGGGTTTCCAGTGATCCCGGCCATGCCAGAAAAACCAGACCCAAATTTGATATATCCACCTGTTGTCAGAGGAAGAGGTGCATATCATAGAGGCATAAGATCAAGAGGCAGACTACCTTTTGTTAGAGGTGGATACCAAGGGAGAATGGTGATACCACCAAATATTGAGCATCATATGTGGGATACAGTGAGGCATCCGAAGTTCCCAGGGGTTGAGGAATTTGTTCCAATAACCAACACTCAGAAAAGGAGGTTGCAGAGGAAGATTTCGGAAAGGGAAAGGAGAGATTCTTATATGGTGACAGAGCCAACAGAATGGCCAGAAATGAATGCCAAAGTAATCCCAAAGCAACCAACTCCAATGGTTTGGAATAGAGAAGTAGCAATGCCTAAACCAAAGGTAAAGGAAACAGAAAAGCCTGGGGGGCAAACTGTTAGACCAGTTATTGCCCAAAGACTTGGGGGGCAAAATTCAAATTCATCTGGTGGCTCTATCCTATCTATAAAGGAACAAAAGGCAGAGTTTAAAAGGAGTTTGAAGAAAAAGATGGAAGAATTCCAGCAAGTCCTGTTGGAAGATGATGAAGATGATGACTTGCTGTCCGTCGACAGCTCAGAGATAATGAAAGAGGATTCAAAAGATGACAAGAATGAGGCTAACTCTCAAAAGTCTGCTACATTTGGCCAAGCTTTGGACACAATCCAGTTTGGGTCAGTATCTCCTATTAAACTTTCATGCAATATGATTTTGGTTTTGCCAAAAACTTTTCAGGCGAAACCTAACCAACCAACTAGTTTAGAAGGAGATGTGGAAGATAAGACAGATGCTATAGTAAAGATAAATGATGAACAGGAGAAAGATTTCCAAAAAGAATCTATAAGAATTGAAAAAGATATTAAAGGAAAAGATATTGTGGTTCTAAGATCTCCTGAAGATGCCTTGGTCAGGCATTTAAAACCTTTATACATAATGTTACATATCAATGGACAGCCTATCAATAAGGTTTTAGTTGATAATGGGGCTATTGTCAATATCTTACCTTCAAAGATGATGAAAGCCCTAAATAAGAAGGAATCTGACTTGATTCCAACAGAAGTGACAGTTGGTAACTTTGCAGGAGGATGCTCACCTGCTAAAGGTGTGATCTCTTTGCAATTACAAATTGGAAATAGAAAGATGAACACAACTTTCTTTGTTATTGATTCTTCATCCAATTACAATGCCTTGTTAGGCAGAGATTGGATTCACATAAATGGGTGTGTGCCTTCTTCTTTACATCAGGCACTGATATTTCTAAAGCAATGGCAGAATGAAAAAGCTGCAGAAATGGAGATTTTCTGGGCAGACAAGCATCCCTTTAAAGCAGAAACTAACAATATAGAAGCAGGGCTATATGATGAAGACCTGTGGCCGATTAAGATTGAAGATTCAGAGGTAAAATCAGTAGGGACTGGTGTTACTGAAAGTCAGTTCCTTAAATACATCAAAGATGGTTTTCAAGAGTTGAGTAAAGATTTTGTCAGACCTAACATAATTTTGAGGTCTAGTAATGCTGAATCTAAGGTTTCTAATGTCTAGTAAAACATCAAATCTAGAGGATGACCAGTTGGCTACTTTAAAAGCCACTTTCAAGAGATTGTTTTCTTTTATTGTGTCTAGGAAATTAGAGGCTGATGAGCCTATTTCTTGTAATTGGGCAGACTGTGTGATAGATGACAGTCCTTTATCTGTAAAGGAATTAGCTATGGAAGATCTTAAAGCTGCTCCTGCAAAGCTTGATGATCTTAAAGCAGAAGTTAAAGATCCTTTAGAGGATTTTAATGTAGGAACAGAGGAAGATCCTAGAATTCTTCACATATGTGCCTCTTTACCTAATGAAATGAAGGATCGTTTGAAGTATTTGCTGTCTGAATTTAAAGATTGTTTTGCTTGGGATTATCCTGATATGACTGGTTTGGATAGATCATTGGTTGAACATAGAATTCATATTAAAGAGAATTTTGTTCCATACCAACAAACTCCAAGACAAATGACTCCTGAAGTGTTAAAAGAAGTCAAGAAAGAAATGGAAAGATTATTCAAAGCCAAATACATAAGACCAGTCAGGTATGTAGAATGGATTTCTAATGTTGTCCCTGTGATTAAGAAAAATGGGAAAATAAGAATATGCATCGATTTTAGGAATCTGAATACAGCTTCACCAAAGGATGAGTATCACATGCCTGTGGTAGATCATTTGGTGGATGCTACTTCTGGCCATCGATTTCTTTCCTTTATGGATGGTTATTCTGGTTACAATCAGATATTCATTGCAGAAGAAGATACACATAAAACAGCATTCAGATGTCCAGGATATATTGGACTATTTGAATGGATTGTGATGGCATTTGGTTTAAAGAATGCTGGGGCAACTTATCAAAGGACTATGAATGTAATTTTCCATGATCTGATCGGAAGATTTATGGAAGTTTACATAGATGATGTAGTTGTAAAATCACATACATTTGATGATCATATTGATCATTTGAAACAAGTCTTACAAAGAATGAGACAATACCAACTGAAAATGAATGCAACAAAGTGTGCTTTTGGAGTTAGTGCTGGAAATTTCCTTGGATTCCTAGTTCATAAGAAAGGAATCGAAGTTGATAAAGATAAAACGAAAGCAGTAATGGAAGCACAGCCTCCAACAAACAAACAAGAACTCCAACAGTTCTTGGGACAAGTCAACTTTTTAAGAAGGTTTATTTCCAATTTATCAGGGAAAACCTTGGCTTTTTCACCACTTTTGAAATTGAAATCTCAGAAAGATTTTAATTGGAATGAAGAGCATAATAAGGCTTTTGAATTCTTGAAACAATCATTAGTCAAGCCTCCTGTGCTTATGCCACCAATATTTGGCAAACCCTTGAAACTCTATATATCAGCTGGCCATCAGTCGATTGGCAGTCTTTTAGCCCAAGACAACGAAAATGGCCATGAACAAGCAATATATTACTTGAGTAGAAGATTGAATGAGTGTGAGATAAAGTATAAACCAATTGAAAAGTTATGCCTAGCATTATATTTTTCTGCAATCAAACTAAGGTATTATATGTTGCCGTCGACGATACATGTAATTGCACAAACTGATATCATAAAATATATCTTAACAAGACCTATTTTGAGAGGCAAGCAAGGGAAATGGTTATTAGCCCTGATAGAATACTGCTTAGAATATGTGCCTCAAAAGGCAGTAAAAGGTCAGGCATTAGCTGATTTTCTGGCAGATCATCCTAATGTATGGATGGAAAAGGATGAATTTGAGATTCATATGGTTGAAATAAAACCATGGAAATTATCATTTGATGGTTCCAAAACTGACAGAGGAGTTGGAGCTGGCATAGTTCTAATTTCCCCGAAGGGAGAATTACTACAGTTCTCTTTCCAACTAGATGAAAGCAGAATCATGTCTAATAATCAAGCTGAGTATGAAGCTTTAATTATTGGATTAGAAATTGCAAAGGAATTAAATATAAGACATTTGAATGTCATTGGGGATTCACAGTTGGTAATACGACAAGTATTGGGTGAATACAAGTGTAATCATCCACTTTTAGAATTACAACTACAGAAAGTCAAAATTCTCATGTCATATTTCGATGACATACAACTAGAACACGTTTATAGACTAGAAAATGGGGAAGCCAATGAAATGGCACAGATTGCATCTGGAGTTAAGATTCCTGATGGACAGAATGAAAAATTAATAAGAGTACAAAAGAGATTTTTGCCCTTCTCTATTGAAAGAGATGGAGACGATTTAGAAGTTATGGAGATAAATCTAATTGATGACTGGAGAGTTCCAATAAAAAGGTTTTTAGAAAATCCAAATGAGAAAACAGATAGGAGTGTCAAACAAAGAGCTATCAATTATATCATTTTGGGTAGTGATCTATTTAGAAAGTCATCAGATGGGGTGTTATTGCTGTGTATTGTTAAACCTCAGATCATGACAGTTATGGGAGAAGTCCATGAAGGGATTTGTGGTTCCCATCAATCTGGAGAGAAAATGAAATGGTTAATCAGGAGGTATGGCTATTATTGGCCAACCTTAAGAAAAGATTGTATTACATATGCAAAAGGGTGTCAAAAGTGCCAACAGCATGGTCCAATCCAAAGGTCACCTGCTTTTCCTTTACAATCAATTGTTAAACCATGGCCTTTCAGAGGATGGGCAATTGATATGATTGGAGAGATTGTACCTCATTCTTCCTCACAGCATGAGTACATAATGGTGGCTACAGATTATTTTACAAAATGGACGGAAGCAATTCCTTTGAAAAATGTAGCTCAGAAACAAGTAATTGATTTCCTTGAGGAGTATATTTTCTGTCGATTTGGTATTCCTGAGACTATAACTGTTGACCAAGCGTCTGTGTTTAATGGTCAAGAAGTTATGGCTTATGCTAAGTCATTTGGAGTGAAAATTCTAAACTCTTCTCCCTATTATGCTCAAGCGAACGGGCAAGTAGAGTCAACCAACAAAATTATTAAGAATACTTTGTCTAAAATGATTGTAGATAATCCCAGAGAATGGCATGAGTTATTGCCAAGAGTTTTATGGGCTTATAGAACATCAAAGAGAGACGGTACAAAAGCAACACCATATGAATTGGTGTATGGCCAGGCTGCAGTCTTACCCGTCGAGATTAATATCACTTCTCACAGGGTAGCTAGTCATTATGATCCAAACAATGTTGATTTTGAAGAATCAATATATGGAGAACTAGATGGACTAGAAGAGTCCAGAATCGATGCATTGAACAATATCCAAGCTCAGAAAAAGAAGATGGAAAGAATATATAATAAAAGAGTGCATGAGAAATCATTTGCAGAAGGTGATTTGGTTTGGAAAGCAATATTACCTTTAGATAAGAAAAAGAAAAGAGCATTTGGCAAATGGTCTCCAAATTGGGAGGGACCATTTCGTGTGTTAAAAGTCCTAAGAGGAGGAGCATACCATTTGGAATCAATCCTTGGGATATCACATGAAAGAACAATCAATGGGAAGTATTTAAAGGGATATTTTCCATCACCATGGGAAGCAATTGATTCATAAAATTACTGTATGTTGGATCATTTGATCTTAAAGTTTATCTGTTTCGATGAAACACTGCATAAGACTAAATCCTCAGTTGTTGATGATAAGAAGACATGTAACAATATGCAGATTAAACAAAAATTAACACAAATAAGCCTATTAACCAAGGCTTATATTTTCATTCCATAATAAAACATAGTATGATGCCTGTTAATAAGGCAGAATCAAAACAAAAGCCTTTTGAAAGAAGGCAATAGAAAATATACAATTTAAAGAAAAGGCTAAGTATCATAAGCCTAATTTCCAGCAGGAGCAATGGGGTTGCCATCTGCGTCGATGCTGATGATCTCGAAGTAGTGAGGAAAACTCCATGTTACAAACAAATGGAATTTTTCCCAAGCATATGTCAGGAAGTCATGCTCCCTGTCCCTAGCAAGCTCTTCTGCATCCATTTGTATTTTCTTCTCAACCATAGGCCTCATAGCAAGAACCCTTTGTTGGGCCTTAGTCTGAAGAACAGCCCCCTTTTGGGCTCTCTTTATTTGCCACTTTTGGTGTTTCTTAAGCATTTTTCTTGAAGAGTTGGGTGGGAGTATCCATTCGAATTCTTCAAATGCTATCATCTTGTTATGGAGATTGATGACTTTATCCTGACTCAACTCATAACTGACCCAAAAGGGGTCATAGTGTGCAGTGGTGCTGGTCCTTAACCAAAGCCTTATGAGAGGCAAAGATGTTTTAAACCCGTGAAGATGGGTAGTAATGAGGCTACTTTCATAAAACTGAAGAGTTTCACAGGCCCATAAAAAGTTCAAGTAGGGGATTTGCTCTTCTAGAATGTGAATATCTAAAAAGGCAAAAGCAGCCAGTAATTCTTTGGCTGTAGTTTCATCAGAATCTCTAAAGAAAGAATACCCTCGATGGGTAGTAAGAGACATAGGGGGATCAAACCTCAGTTTGGTTAATTCCCCGAACCAATCAGGGTTCTCAGAGAGAGGTTTGAGTTTAGGTTCATCATCAGAGAAATCGACGGGATAGCAGGGTTTTCGAACAACCTCTTTCCAATAAAGATGTTGGGTCTTAGCCTTTTCAAAGAGAGAATGATGATTCTCCAGATAAGGCTTACCACCTGCTTCTGCCAATTGAAATGACAAGGGTCGTGAGGATGATGAGAGTAGTGAGTCCAGCAACATTGCTCTTGGTTCTTCTCTAACCCAGGGAAACATGTAGCTCACTTTGATGTGAGAACGTCGGATGTTAGAGTTTGGGTAGAAGAGTGATTCTTCCATCCTGACAACCACCCTTTCAGTGGGTGGTACGAGTCCCCATTGTGCAGGGGGATTCGATGGCAAGGGGTCATCCCATCCAGTGGGTCGAATGGGAGAATATGGATCATCCATGTAGGAAGAACTCCCTTCGAAAGCTGGAAATTTGTTCTTCCCGTCGATCTCCATGTTTGCAGAGTTTGTATTTGCAGTGGACATCATTAAGGGAACGAACTTTGTTTGATTTGTTGAAGGTAAAAACAATGAGGTTTGATGTCTAATTTAAAGGCATAAGTGATAACTGCCAATATAGTGGCTGTTCAGTTTTCCGATGCAGCTTGAAAACTGCTAATTCAATTTTCAAAATTGGCGTGGGTCATTAACTCAATCCCCGAGGGATAACCGTCCACGATCTCCACTAAAATGGAGAAGGGGATGAGTCGTGTCAGTTTATTCATTACAAGAAATAATGGTTTAGATTTGCCAATTATAACATTACTCGGTAATGACTGAGTGAACTTCTGATTAATGGGTCCCCGTCGATTTGGGGACGATTGTTGGTTAAATTATCCAAAAGGTGGATTAAGAAATGTGGAGTATTGTTTATTAGGTCTAGCCTCACTTATTTAAGCATACATCAAATAATAAGAATAAGGTCAATCTCAAATAATAAGTATAAGATTCCAAAAAGCCTAAAAAGAGGCTAATATTCATTAAGAGAAGAGTTAAATATGAACAAAGCCTTATAAAAGATAGGCTATGATATAGTCATTTACAAAGTTTACTGAATTCTAGACTTGAAATCCATGAAGAACTTAACAAAATAGTTCCATTGGTGATCAATAGTCTTGTATCTTGATTGATTTTTCAAGTAATCATCTCTCGTCACTTCAATCATGGCTTTTATCCCTTGCTCATCAGGAGTAATACTGGCCAGATCATGACTGATATGCTCTTTCTGTGAAATCAGAGACATCCTTTCTTGCTTGATCTGGTTCAAACGGGCAATCAGCTCAGCTTCTTCCACATCTAATTGGTGTAAGTTATCTTTCAGTTGAGAGATGGAAATGCTCATTGTATCAAGTTTGCCAGAAGTATTGGCAAACTGATCTATGGTCTTCAGCTTCTCCGTCATTTCCTTTTGACAGTAAGCTGCAACTGACAGATTCTTGCTTAAACCAGACCAAAGCTCCTCCAATTCAATATGTTCTAGATCAGGGAGGATTTTCCTATCAATCAGATGAGTAACACAGCTAGTGAAAGCTGGAATATGATCAGCAGCTACCTCTGCTAAAGGGAGCTCAAGCATTCGAAAGAAGGATTTCACCTCACCTTTTGTTTCTTCACTCAGATGATAAGAGGTGGGAGGAGTTAGAGATTTAGAAAACTCAGACATGGATTTGGAATAAGACTCAGAAAAAGTCTTAACTTTACTTATCATTTGATCCAAGTCTGAAACGGGATATTGATCTCCATCCTTATTGACAGAAGTGGAGAGTGCTTTGGGGGTTTTGGAAGTAATCTCATGATCCATCGGTTTTGGTCCTGCTATTGGTGTTTGCTCTTGGATCTCAGGAATTCCTGTCAACTGAGAGGGAGTGGAAGTGATTATGGCAGGAGTTGGTTCTTCAGCAGTCTCTTGAGATTTGGGAGAATTAAACCCAACTATATCTAAACCAATATCAGTGACACCCTGGGAGTGAGTAGGTGACACTCGATTGTCAGGGCCTAAATCGAGGTTCAAATCAATCGAGGCTTCATTACTTGCTGAAGGTATAGAAGCAAGCTGTGTAGTTGTCAATTCACCAACTTTTTCAGTATTCACACCTTCTAGGAGTGTTTGGACATGATCTGGGGAAACAGCAGCAACTTGCTTGGTATCTGTTGGAATAGCCTCATCAGCTTGTTCAGGAATAACATCTTCTTGATCAGTCTGGATTGGAGGCTTCAAAGGTGATGGTATATAGCCATCGGCTGTATCTTCTTGCATTGGAAACTCCACAGCATTTGAAAGGTCAGTAGTTTCCTTATCCTGACTATTGTTGTCTTCAGAAGATGTTGGTAATTGAAGTTTCCTCCTAGTTCTCTGAATTTGTAAGGAGGATAGTAGTTAGTTAAATAGTAAAAGACCAAACACAAACAAATGGTCATATATAAGAATTAGATATTTTACCCTTTGGAATAGCCCTAAAGTCTCCATGTCATCAGCTATCTCCTCTTCTTGGGCTTGGGGATTATAGTTTTTTATGGCATCAGCAAGAAGTGGAGAAACTGGCAAGTCATCCACTTGAGAACTTCGGGTTTTTCTCTTTAGTTTAGACAAGTCATCAGCATTGACAATTCTTTTCCCTTTATCTACCTTTGATGATGAAGTTTCCTTTAAAATAGGAACTTCTTTGGGAATAGAAACTGACAAAGAGTAGTAGCAAGAAGTTAATATGTGATAATACCCAAGACTGATACAAAATTAAAACTAAAAGAAGTAGAAAAATGATACCTGAATATGAGGTATGAGGGTCAAGTCTTGAAAGGCAATTGTCCAGGTCTTTGTTGAAGACAATTGGAGTAACAAACTTCCAAAAAGTTTTGAAAGCAGAAGTAGATGAAGGAGCAGCAACAAAAGCCCTGAAAATATACCCAGTTCTTGCACCCAGAAATTGCCCAACCAATTCCCGAATGAGGGAAAGCTGGGTCACACTAGGTCTAGTATCTACCAAATCCTTAATCCTGGGATGAGTATAGAGGACAGGTACCCCTTGTGTTAGACCAAACTGTTTGGCACACTGATTGGGCATATATATTTCAAAGCTGCAGTTGGAAAAGTGAGAAGCAGATGGGGAGAATCCTATAGAAAGGAATCTAGAAATCAGTATGCTAGCCCAGAAATCATTAACCACTTGGACAGGAACCAGCAGATTAAGGATAGGCTGTATCTTCTGAGAAGCAGGGTATTGGCATTCCTTGAAAGGAAGCCAATTTGGAAGATCACCAATTTTAGATTGAAAGAAAGTTGTAAAATATCTTTTAAACGTATAGTTCTCTCCTCGAGGCTCAAAAGATAGGAAGTATTCACCATAACTTTGATAGTCTTTACCATCTTCCCTTTGTGGATAACGACTGAAAGGTCTGATCGACGGGAAGTAAGCATATAGCCAGGCCTGGAGTATCCAAAGAGGGCCACCACAGCAGTTGGTAATTTTATTCTTAACAAAAGTCCAAAGACCCTTGTAAAGAGTACCCAAAACAAAGGGAGCCAGGGCTAATTTCTTATTCTGAGCCAAACAAATGGCCAGTCTTATATACTCCTGAGTAATCTTAAGACCAGAAATACACATTACATATTTGCAAAGCCAATATAGGTAAAAAGCAACCTTTTCATGAAATTGAGGTTTGGCGTGTTCACGCCCAAAATGTTGAACCAGGAAACTGGCATAACTAACAGAGCCTTTGAACTGAAATGGAGGCTTATAGGGGTCATGATCAAGTGTGGCATTCACCTCTAGGCCTACACATGACAGGCCAGTAAGATGAATGATGTCCAAAACGGTAGGTGACATAGGTCCATTTGGGAAAATAAAGGCATTACATGATGTGGACCAGAAGCAAGCGGCAGCAGCTAATAGATAAGGGTTTATTTCTATGGAGAGAGTCGAAAGATCAATCAATTCAGAAATATCCAGTGCTGTCCATTCAAGATGAAGGTGTCCTCTCATTCGGTCAACCCATTTCTTCCAAGTTGGTTGAACCGTTGGCCACGACCTAATTGATCCTCTCGTTTCCCAATTAGTCCATTGAAGGCCAGGGAGCGAAAGTAGTAGGGGTTCATCGACATTGACTGGGTAGTATGTTGGTAATTCAGTAGGGGTAGGAGAATATACTGGCCCAAGTATGAAATTGGTTTGAGTGTCTGCCCTAGAAACGAAATACTGATTTACCTGCTCCGCCTCTCTAAGGCATTGAGGAAATCTTAATGGAATATCGTCAGCAGGAACCTCAGATTGAGGAGAACTTTGTTTCTCTGGTTGCGTCGACTGAGGAGCTTTCGATTTGATTGGCTTAGAAGTTGACGAAGCTTTGGTTGCCGATACTTTACCAGTTGATGATTTTTTGGGCGCCATTGCAAGAGAGGCGTTCAAAAAGGAAGTTTTTCGAAAGAGGAGTAAAATGTATTGACTGTGCCCTAGTTTTCACGGTGAAGGCTATGTAAACGTTTGAAAAACCCCACATATCAGTCACGACTTTGGGGAATTTATTTACTTAAGTTAAAAGGTTTTAACTTAAATAAATAAGGGGGGCATTGTTTACTCCATAATTATGATTTTATTTCACCCGTCGTTTGGGTGACACGTGGAATAAGAAAATTGTGATATTATTAGAGGTAGCTCCAGTATGCCTTAATATCATAGGTTAAATTAGGTAAACAAGAAACCACAGCAAAAGGTTTTATCAAAAAACTCCCGTCGAGTGACCCGTCGATCGGTCAATTTGGGGCTTTTTTCCCGTTTGATAGGATTGGTGTATATGAACTTATTTATGTGAGCAGTTCATATACAGATATTAAAAGGAGATTCAAAGAGACACTCTTGTGATCGTGGGAAGTATTGTTCAGCAATTCTTGGAGCAATTTACCACAACGTGGGAGTTATTCGGTTCACTGATCGTGGGAGCAAACTCAAAGGCATACTACGAGGGAGTAACTGCCATCTTTGGAGGGAACATTCAAATTCAAATAAAGAGGCCTATATATGGAGGGATACGTAGCAGTTTCAACACACACAAACAACGCCAATCAGGCCTTTATCTTTTCTTTTCTAGGAGTAGCTTTTAACTTGTAATCGTTCACACGATAATCTTTATCGTTTGTTCTTCTACTTTGAAGTTTAATAGAGTCCATTTTATTATTCTTCTTCCATAATCCATCCACTTCATTGTTTGTTTCCAAAGAAGTCCTGAAACACGGCAAGGAACCAAACTCCACTTTTCCACAACCACATTCCAGCAACTCGAAACACAGATACCCGTCGATTCTGCCATCAATCCCCGTCGATCGAATCGATCCAGAAAACTTGGTAACAGGATCCCATTCCAATCGAGCGGCTTACTCACGGAGAAGTACGAGGGAGAACCAATAGTTATGCAGTGGAAAACGCATACTCCATTAGCAAGTGAAGAAAAGAGAGCTATGTAAGATCTCTTTCTTTCTTTTTCTAAATGATCAAAAAATAAGTTGTTTTCTTTTTTGGATAAGTACATTGTCGATGTTTGTTGCAATTCTTAACTGTAAAAGATGATTGTGATACTAGTCAAGTCACAAGCATCAAAATGAAGTCGATAGCCAATCATCGACGTATGATGTCAACTAATTTCGTGATTGTAAGGACCAAATTACGAAGTCTTAATTGTATTGGCAATTCAATATGACAAAACACATAATTTATATCGAGTTGTAATTTTATTATTTTTAATAGGCTAGTGAGTCTGTATAGGATTAGAGTGGAAGGAATCTCTTTATTTGCAATCGAGAGTGATCGATCGTTTTAGATAAAAAGAAGGTCGACTATTGCGAGACGGGGATTTCAGTGAAGACGGATTGATAGAGGAATCAATCTATTATCAATCGGCATTTACTGTTTTTGTAAAAATAAAGCAACGTGAAAAGAGGTCCATATATGGACTTGTTATTTCCTACTTAGGTTTAGAGCTCAGCCTTATAAAAAGACAAGGACGGCAAAAGAATAGGGTGAGCCATTACACTGCATATACACAGTCATAAGAAAAAGAAAAGGTGTGCGGCGCAGTGGAGAAAAGATTGAAGCAACAGGTTGTTTGCTATTCTAAAGGGGATTTTGATTAGGTTTTGGAAGGCTTGTGGACTCAAGGCCGTTGGCAATCAAGATTACTGGGTGCGGTGTACGTGTGACTCGGCAGGTGGTACTTAGAACGTTGTGAGGATTTACATCGTTTGGATAGGTATATCTGTAACTGCACAATGTTTATAGTGATTTGATTCTTTCCCGTGGTTTTTACCCATTCTGGGGTTTTCCATGTATATCTCTGCGTAGTGTGATTGATTGCTTTGCGTAGTTTTTGTTGATAATTTTACGTAGTGATTCGCGTTCATACTGTTAGGGTTTTTTACGGATTATTAGGGAACCCTGATTTTTCAGTGATAATATATCGTCAATGATTGCGGGGAATAGAATATGGCGCGAAAATCTCATGGTAAAATGTTTTGTCTTTTCATGGTCCATGTTACAAAATCTCTTGTTGAATATTATGATGAGACACTGTAAACTAATAAGTGAGTTTGTAAATTTTATGCATTTTTTTAATGGTAAATGTCATACGTCAATTTATGATATTAATGTTGTTGCACCGTTTGTGATTTCTTTTACGCCATTTATGATTTTTTGTTATGCCTCCTCGTGGTTTATGTTTTCCATATTTATGTGGGAAAATCAACAAGAATACTGCATCATCGGACAAAGTGGGGGCATCATATCGATTTCCAAAGATGATTATGACACTCAAAAGCACTAAAAATAAGTTTCACACTTGTAGGAGTAGCTTATTTTTTGACCAACCAAAAAATGCAGATATTATATATAAGAAAACAGTACAATAAAAACGGAGATAAGAGGTCCAGAAATACAAGAAACAACAAACTAAAGCAACAAAAAATAAAAAACCGCATGGGTAGGAGTAGCTTATTAAGTTGTTCTTTTTTAAAAAGTAGAAGCATATAATAAACAAGTTGACACAGATCTCTAAAAGAAAAACAAACATAAAGCTGACTTTAATTACTAAACTATAACAAAAACTAACTCAAATCACTCTGCGTGAAAGTGATGGGGATAGGGATAGCTAATGCACTTGCTACATCTCAAAGCTTTAAGAAAGGAAAAGATAAGTAATGAAAGAGCATAGGAAAAGGGAGAGGAGCAGATCCGATCAAGTTCCCTAATTTATCGTCAGTTCGGTCCAGTTTTGAGCCATTTGTAAGTTTTTTACGGGTTCACAATAATGATCGAAACTTTTCACCTTTTAGAGCTCGCCAAGAACATGAAGCACGTCGAAAATCACGTTGATGACCTGAATTCCTTATCTTGGTTCATTTATCTGGTGAGTCAAGCAGTGGCAGTTAGGTAACTTGTTATGTGTTAAGTTACCGAAAAAGTTGTAGAACTCACAATTTCAACTTTTTCAATGGAAAACACTTTCCTGCAAAAAAAAATTCTCGCTAAAAGAAAAGAATTCTTGTTTTTCTGCTGTGGGGTGGTGGCTCCTTTCAACTCCTCTGGGGTGGCTCTTCTCTGCTCCGCTGTACACCTGCACCAAGGCGTGAGGCGGTTGGCCGCCTCTCGCCCCTCCGACGAGCAAGTTAGTTAAACATGAGAGAGAGAGTGTATTGGAATAGCGTAGGGTTGCGTACCTCCTTTAGGGTTTATCCTCTCCTATTTATAGCCAACGTACTTGCTCCCCAAGCTAAGGGGCACCGTGACGTCACCCACATGCAAGTGACATCACGGTAACCGCCTTCCTTCCGCAAGGTTCTACCATCTTCTGGAAGTGCGAAGGCGAAGCTCCACGTGGTCTCAATCCGGGTCACATCGCCCCGCAAAACCGACCCGAAACCATACGACCGACCCGAACGAACGGGTCGGGTCATGCTGATAACTGTGTTTCTAAACCGATGGGACGACCTTCGGTCCGGCCCACCTCTCCTCGGCGTTCGGGCCGACCCTGGGCCAGGCCCAATTCTTTCTTCTGTAAGTGGGCTCAAAAACGGGACTCACGCGCCTGCTTCATCTGGGTCCTAGCCTGGCCCACTGTCAATATTCGGCCCACCACAATAGCCCCTCAACTTCTCGTGCGCTCTCCATTGGCACGAAGAGTTGAAACATTCAGTGGGACCGAATCCTCCTTCTTAAACCGGACCACCGAGTCCTCAAAGGCCTATCTTTCTTGTTCACGAAAACCAGACCGTCCTCTCAATAAGCCGGAGCGGTCCTCAACACTCTCTTCATCACCGTATGATAGAAACCAGACAGGCCGACCTTTTAAACCGAGCCGACCGAAATCCTTTAGACCGGCCCATGCTCTCACTTGAAAAACCGAGCATGCCTCTTTTCTCTCTTGACAACTATACGGATTTTTTAGCGATTTATTATGAACGTAGCGTACGAGGGACGCTCCGACTGACGCTTCGACTGACACCCCAATGATGCCATGCCACGTGTCAGTGCCCTATTAGCCCCGGACGACGCCGCCTCTTCGATTCCCGCGTTCACGTATTTCAAAAAACCCCTCCCCCTACCCTCATTGCCTTTCTTATAAATAGGTAGGTAAGAGGAGAGAGAGAGGCCATTTGCAAAAGACTTCTCAGAGCCTCGAGATCACACCCAAGCTCCTCTGATCAGTCGATCCTTCTTTCAGCGTTCCTGTCCTTGCATCCAAGACCTTCTGGATCATCATGTAAGTACCTTGCATCCCTTTAACTTATCTTTTTATACTGATCTTAACGTTGTTCAGAGGTTCTGGAACCTGCCCCTTGGGTTTCTTGTCAAAAGAATGCGTCCCATCGTATCCTTTTTAGGATATTTTGGGCCGAGCGTTCTTCCTAACAACGAGGCTTCAACAATTAGACCGACCATCCCAACAAGCCAATCTTCAAACAACCTGATAGGGTTAAAAACGCCTAGGTGTGACACCAAACGTCCCTAACCCAAAGACCGAGCATTCTTCCGAGGTTGTAGCTAACCCTACTCTCGTTGTTGCCCCTTTAGGTCTTTCTCCAAGGCCGACGACTACGAGTCTGCTACAACCGATGACGAAGACATGATCCGGGACTACGATCCCTCGGAGCAAATAGATGATGATGACGACGATTTCGACGCCGAACTCCTGGACTCGGCGCTGGGTAATACGGTGGTGGACGTGGACGGCCACGTTCACCTGGACGCCGGAGGAAGCGGTCCTGAAGAAAGCCGAGGGGACGATACTGAGACCGAAGACAACGTTGATCATGGACCCGAAGCTGGAAATGAAAATGAGAGTACCGAGGAACTTCCTCCGGGGCGTCGCCCAGTGAGAGCGCGCCGAACAAACTACCGCACCCATTTTCAGTCTGCTGCTGCTTTAGCCGACTTTAGGGAGACATACCGTATTCCAAACGATGTTACTCTCCGGCTGATTCCCCTCGGGGAGGATATAAAACCGACCCCTTCCGAGATAGTTGTTCCCCTGGCAGGAATCTGCATTGGGGGGATCTCCTTCCCTTTTCCTCGATTCGTTTGGGGCATCCTTAGTGTCCTGAACATTACGACCACCCAGCTTTCCGTTAATGCTTACCGAATCATTTTCGGAGTAGCCGAGTTGATTCGAAGATACCATCTTGAATTCCGACTGGAGGATTTCTTCGGTGTTTACTTCGTCGGGCAGAACGCCCAATCTCGGAAGTGCTACTTTTCCTGCCGAAAGAAGAAACAGCCCCTGATCCTCGAACTTCCTGACAAGGATGATACGAAGGATTTCGTGATCGTGGGAGGAAACTGGGAGTTCGGTCCAGGCGAAACGGACCGAACACCAGTACCCCGAACCGAATGCGAGGCCTGTAGTAGGTTTCTCGAGTCACTTTCCTTTATTCTTTTTAACAGTTTTGAACTTGTCTTGACGACCCTTCTTTTTTCTTATTGCAGACGTGGCGGTTGTGGATCGGTTGAAGACCCGTGCCGACCAGCAGAGAGAAAACAAACTGCTCTCCTGCCCGATACGGAACGCGCCGAAGCTGCTCGAATATATTCCGACGTATAACACAACACTAGCTGCCAGGAAGGGGAGCCGGACCGAACGAGCGAGAAAGATAAGTGAGGCCGGAACTTCTCTGCAAGGGCCGGACGCTCAACACCCTCTACGCGGACTCGTGCGCCAACCGATTGACCGAGTCACCCCGGACCCTTTTTCTGAAGGCAGCACAGACATGCCCAGAACTCCCTTCATTCCTGTGGACCTTGAGGACTCAACAACCCTGGGGATCACATCCAAAACCGTGGTTCCGGCCAACAAGGAGACAGAGACGGTCCCAACTCCGCGAAAACGTCCACGTCCGGAGGGCGAAGGGGGAGGCTCGGGGGACGGATCACGTACCTCGAACGCTCCTGAAAAACCAACCGGAGGATCCCAACCTCCGGATCGGGATACGGTTGACAACCCAATCTGGAATCCGGTCATGTCATTCACCGGGTTCCAGGTTCGGTGTGGTCACAGCGTTCGTGACGACCCGAAAGTTGCGTACGCCTTGCTGGGAGGAACCCTCCTGCCTCGGGACGCCCAGGAACTGCCGAAGGATCTTGAGGCATCCATTGCTTCGGCGTGCCAACTCCACATCCAGGTGACGGTTTCCTTTTAGAGATACTACCCTGCAATTTTTGAGTTTTGCGATTGTCGTTTCTAACTTTTGAACATGTTTCGAGCAGACCTCTCAGAATCTGGCCGTGGTTCGGGACCATCTAACGGACCGTAACAAGCAAGTGAACAAGCTGATAAAGACATGCGAGGAGCACCGAACCAATGCTGATAAGCTCAAGACCGAGGTGGCGAAGTTTAAGAAGGAGGCCGCACTTGCCAACGCCGCGTCGCTAGCTCTTAAACAGAAGCTGGGGGAGATGAAAGCCGAACAGCAGAAGCTGCTTGATGCTGCCGACGAGAAGGGCTTCAATGAGGGGACGGCCGAGGCGACCAAACATTATCAACAGCAAGTCGGCGGACTACAAGACAAGGCCTGTGGGGTAGGGTTTATCCTCGGTCTAAAAGCGGCCGGGATTCCTGAAACTTCAAACCTGTACAAGGCAATGCCCAAATACCCAAGGCAGAGGCCGGCTCCTGATGCTGCAACCCCGGAGGATCCAGCTGCGGCTGATGATGCTGAGAAGACCGACCCTATTGCCGAAGCTACAATCCAGAAGACCTAAGATTTTTTACTTCTTGTTTTGTTTTTGTTTTGAACTTCTAAATGACTGGTACCGAACGTTTTGGGAAATACCAGCTCATGTTGTAATCGGTTTTAATTTTGGAGGGGCCGGTGCCAGACTTTCGGTATACACCGAGCCCTTGTATTGCACCTTTTTATGCTCGAATTGAATTTTGATTTTTGCGCGACTGTCTTGTTGTCGTTGTAAGTACCGAGCACTTAACTAGCCCCCACTTAGGGCCGGGGCTCCATGGCCGGCTCGAAGTAACATGCCTCGGATTAGGCCGAAGAAAATGTGAGTCGGTACGTCGAAAAATGCCTTAAATCAATATTCGATTCGATATACAGGCCGAAGCCACTAATAGTCGGCAATTCCACCAAAAAAACCTTGTAATTAATTTCTTCACATTAATTAATCAGACAGGCCGAAGCCACTAATGATCGGCAATTCTACCAAAAAAAACCTTGTAATTAATTTCTTCAAATTAATTAATCAGACAGGCCGAAGCCACTAATGGTCGGCAATTCCACCAAAAATATACAGGCCGAAGCCACTAATGGTCGGCAATTCCACCAAAAAACCTTGTAATTAATTTCTTCAAATTAATTAATCAGACAGGCCGAAGCCAAGAATGGTCGGCAACTCCACCAAAAATATACAGGCCGAAGCCACTAATGGTCGGCAACTCCGCCAAAAAACCTTGTAATTAATTTCTTCAAATTAATTAATCAGACAGGCCGAAGCCACGAATGGTCGGCAATTCCACCAAAAATATACAAGCCGAAGCCACTAATGGTCGGCAATTCCACCAAAAAACCTTGTAATTAATTCTTCAAATTAATTAATCAGACAGGCCGAAGCCACGAATGGTCGGCAATTCCACCAAAAATATACAGGCCGAAGCCACTAATGGTCGGCAACTCCACCAAAAAACCTTGTAATTAATTTCTTCAAATTAATTAATCAGACAGGCCGAAGCCACGAATGGTCGGCAATTCCACCAAAAATATACAGGCCGAAGCCACTAATGGTCGGCAACTCCACCAAAAATATACAGGCCGAAGCCACGGGGCTACGATGGCTGAAGAAAGAAACTGTTGTCAAACCAAAGAATTTATTTTATATCGCTCGGCCAAAAGTGCCAGAGCTCAAGATAGAACAAAGCAGTGTCGGGTAAAAGTCCCAAACACAAAAAATACAAGTTTGGCCAAAAGTGCCAGAACCGGACAAAATACTAAGGGGGCCGAAAGTACCACCACCTAACAAACAACTGTCTGGGTGGCCGAAAGTGCCGAACCCTGAAATACCGGACAGCTCAAATTGTTACATGTATGCCTTTCGGAGATTGTTCGCATTCCACGCCCGAGGCACAATAGCACCGGATTTGTCGATCAATCGGTAAGAGTTCGTTCCAGCAATCTTGGTGACTTGATACGGGCCTTCCCAGTTGGGGTAAAGCTTCTTCTTCTTCCCACCACAGACCATGCGCATGACCCAGTCGCCGACCCGAAATGACCGAGGACGGACCGTTCTGTTATAGCCCCGCTCCAATTCCTGCTGGTACTTTGCAATTTTAATTCGGGCGAGATCCCTTCGGCCCTCGGTTAGGTCGAGCTCCTTGGTGGCTGCTTCGGTATTAGTTGTCACATCAAAATCCTTGGTTCGCAAAGTGGGAAGTCCGACTTCAGTAGGGATGACCGCCTCCATGCCGAAAGCCATGGCGTACGGCGTCTGCCCAGTTGCTCGGCGAGGGGTTGTCCTATATGCCCAGAGGACATGGTATAGCTCTTCAGCCCATTTGCCTTTCTTCGCCCGAAGACGACGCTTGATACCGTTGGTCACGGTTTTATTAGAAGACTCGGCCTGTCCATTGCTCTTTGGGTAATGGGGGGTTGCCTTTAACAGCAAAATACCATGCTCCTCGCAGAAGGCCGAAAATACAGAACCGATGAACTGGGAGCCGTTGTCCATGATGATTGCGTGAGGAGCGCCGAAGCGAGATACGATGTTGCGCCAACCGAAACGTTTAACGTCCGAATCCTCGATTGTTACGAGAGGCTCGGCCTCAACCCATTTCGTGAAATAATCGGTGGCGGTGATCAGGAACTTGAAACCACCCGGGGCAGTTGTCAAAGGGCCTACAATATCCAGCCCCCACTGTGCGAAAGGCCACGGGCTCTTTAATGGCTGCAATGGAGCGGCGGGTTTGTGAATCTTCGGTGCGAACTGTTGGCAATTCATGCAATGCTTGGCGTATAGAACGGAGTCGGCTTCCATAGTCGGCCACCAGTATCCCTGACTGAGTGCCCGGTGGGCAAGGGAACGACCCCCGGAATGCATGCCACAACTCCCTTCATGTAGTTCGCGCAATAAGTCCTTTGTTTGGTCGGGATGCACCACTTTTAGGTACGATCCCCCAAAAGACCGTCGGTAAAGTTCTCCTTCGGATGATATCCAGAAACGAGCCGATTTATGGATGATGCGGTGTGCCTCCCGACGATCAGTGGGAAGGATATTGTCTCGAAGGTATTGGACGGTTTCGTCCATCCAACTCGGGCCGTAAAACGTGACGTTGACTTGGGCCACAGGGCACGGCTCGATGGATGGAGAAGTGAGCTCTTCGATAGACACGGTCCGTGGGCCTCCCTCAGCGCAAGCGGAAGCAAGAGAAGCTAGAGAGTCGGCATGAGCGTTCTTCTCTCGGCCGATCTGGACGAGCCTTGTACTCTGAAAGCCCTGAAGGAGTTGTGTAGCCGATGCTACGTACTTGGTCATTCGTTCGTCTCTTGTCTCGTATTCGCCAGTGACCTGGAGGACAACGAGCTGAGAGTCGCTGTAGACTATTAGGTCCTGAATGCCGAGCCCTCCCGCTATCTTCAGACCGGCAATCAATGCCTCATATTCGGCTTCGTTGTTAGAAGCCCGAAAAGTCAGTGTGATAGCATGCTCGTGAATTGTTCCACTGGGGGAGATTAGAACGACACCGGCTCCCGAGCCTCGGTTGTTGGAAGCTCCATCGACGAATAGTTGCCAAGTATTACCGATGACGAGTCGCCACGGCTCTGGTGTCGAAGGATTTTCATTCTTGGAATGGCTTGGGCCAGCCCCGGTCCTATCGAGGGTCGGGGAGAACTCCGCGATGAAGTCAGCCAGTGCCTGTCCTTTGATAGCCGTTCGGGGTCGAAACTCGATATGAAAGTTAGCCAACTCGACAGCCCATTTTGATATACGGTTCGAAAGGTCGGCTTTCCGGAGTAGAGTCTTGATTGGGTGCTCGGTGAGAACGGTGATGACATGGCTTTGAAAATACTGGACCAACTTTCGGGAAGCGATAACCAAAGCTAAGACAAGCTTTTCAAGTGGAAGATATCTTGTTTCGGCGTCTGTTAAGGTTCGGCTGGTGTAGTAGATCGGCTGCTGCTCCGGACCGTCTTGGCGAACTAGGACCGAGCTTATAGAGTTAGCCGAAACCGCGAGGTAAAGGAACAAATCTTCTCCGTCGATTGGGGTTGTAAGCAGTGGAGGAGACTGCAAGTAAGACTTTAGATCTTCGAAAGCTATGCTGCATTCTTCGGTCCAAATAAAGTTCCGTCGGCAACCCTTCAAGGCGTTGAAAAACGGTCGGCATTTATCAGATGACCGACTGACGAAACGATTAAGGGCCGCGACCATGCCGGTGAGCTTCTGGACCTCCTTGATCCGGGAGGGGGGGACGAGGCCTTGGATCGCCGAGATCTGTACGAGGTCGGCCTCTATTCCTCTCCGGGTCACTAGGTGACCAAGGAATTTACCGGACTCAACCCCGAACGCACACTTCTCGGCGTTCAAACGGAGCTTATGTTTAATCAAGATGTGGAATATTTCCCGAAGGTCATCGAGGTGGTCGGCCGACTCTCGGCTTTTGACCACTAAATCGTCAATGTAGGCCTCCAGGTTAATCCCGAGTTGTGCTTCGAACATTTTGAAGATGGCCCGCTGAAACGTTGGGCCGGCATTTTTTAAGCCGAAAGGCATTACCGTGTAACAGAAAATTCCCTTCGGTGTTATAAATGCGGTCTTCTCCTGATCCGGGCCGAACATTGCGATCTGATGATACCCCCTATAGGCGTCCATAAAACTTAACCGAGCATGACCAGAGACGGCATCCACTAACTGATCGATCTTCGGGAGTGGGATGCAATCTTTCGGGCAGGCGTCGTTGAGGTTTGTATAATCCACACATACCCGCCACTTCCCATTCTTCTTTTTCACCACCACCGTGTTTGCCAGCCAGGTTGGATACTGCACTTCTTTGATTGCTCCGGCTTCCAGAAGTCGGTCTACTTCCTCTACGACGGCATCGGCGTGAGACACTGCTGATCGGCGAGCGCGTTGCACAAACGGCTTGGCGTTCGGGTCCACGTTCAAATGGTGACTGATGAATTCCGGGTCGACCCCGGGCATTTCTTGTGGAGTCCAAGCGAATACCCCGATGTTCTCACAGAGGAGGGCCAATATTTCGGCTCGCTCTTGTTCAGACAATCCCGACCCGATAAGAAAATACCGATCCGAACCTTCGGATATTGGAACTGAGAGAAGATCTTCGACCGCTTTATCGGCTACGGGCTTTCCCTCTTCGAGATCGGGTTGCTCAATGAGCTGGACCTCTGAAGGCTTTATCTTCCCCTTGATTGCCGAGACGTAGCAAGCCTTAGCGGCAAGCTGGTCCCCAAGTATATCCTCTTGTCCGAAGCGACCAATGAAGCGAACGACCAAATGATATGTTGACGCGACGGCTCCCATTTTGTGCAACCAGTTACGCCCGACAATAGCATTATACGGGCTTGGGACCTTGACCACGACGAATTCCACATCGACCGTTCGAGTCCCAGCCGTGACGGGAAGAGTGATGCAACCAAGGGGCCAAACCGGCGCTCCGCTGAAACCGATGAGCGGAACCGAACATGGTTTGAGATCAGCTTCGGTTAGACCCATGTCTCTGAAGAGAGAGTAGTAGATGACCTCGGCAGAACTTCCTTGGTCGACAAGGATTCTCCGGACCGTACAGTCATTTACTTGCAAACTGACCACGAGCGCATCATTGTGTGGTAGAGTGAGACGGTCAAGATCGCTATCATCGAAGGTTATCTGTTGGGACGGGCTTCGACGAAGTTTCTTCGGGGCCGGAGCTATCGACATGACATGAAAAGCTTCGGTTGCCGAACGAAGTTCGGCTTTCAGACGGTTCTCGGCTTCAGAGTCCACCATTCCATGGATGACATTAATAATACGAAGCGCCTGTTTGCTGCTCTGCCCGGTTTCCCCCGATCCTCCGGGCCCTGGTGTCTTCGGCTCTCCAGCTCTTTCTTTCGTCTTCTCTTGGTCTATGTACTGTGCCAAGTGCCCCTTTCGGACTAGATCCTGTAGGTATTCTTTAAACTGCGGGCACCACGTGGTTAGGTGGCCGCGCTTGGCGTGATACGCGCACCGAAACTTGTTATTTGTTACCTTCGGGCAGGGTATACTATCGGGAGGGACGGTGTAGAACGGCTCGTGCTCGATCTTTCTAAGGAGCTCATGCAGAGGGTCTTTGAATACGATAGGACCGGCTTCGAATTCTCCGGGTTTCGGACCCCGAGCATAATCCTTCTGTTCGCCCCAACGATCATTCCCCTTGCCCTTCTGGATATTATGCACGCCCTTGCCACCCTTACTGGGCTCGGTTTTACCCGACCCTCCTGTGGTTTTCCAACGGGCTGCAATATCCTCGGTCATTTGACAATGCTGGTCGATGCGGGCCATCAAGTCTTCCATGTCTTTCGGCGGATGGAGGTAGAAGTCCTGGTACGCTTCTCGGGAGGATTCATCGAGCCCATTTTTGAAAGAACTTACGGCTACCTTCTGATACTGCACGCATCCTTCTATCTCGTTGAACATATCCCAATACCGATTTGCGTACTGCCGGAGGGTTTCATCTCCGGTTTTCTTGAGGCTCAACAATGAGTCGATATCCTTTTCAATTTTTTGCGTTGTGACGAACCGTTGCAAGAATAGGGCCGACAGGGATTTATAGTCGGGAACCGACTTGACCGGGAGCTTGTTGAACCAAAGCAGGCCGAGAGTCCCGAGGCTCGACGGGAACATTTTGCACATCAGAGGATCGTCAGCATGGTGGAGCGACATCATTTGTTGAAAATGGATAAGGTGGGCAACGGCGTCACCAGTTTTCGGGTCGTATTGGTTGAATTTTGGTGCCGTAAACCCTTTTGGAGGACGAGCGTTTTTGATGGAGCTGGTGAATGGAGATGACACGAGCTGCTCCAAAACCAGTTCAGTCCTCGTCTGCGGCGGCTTCGGGGTGTTTACCACCGGAAGATCAGTAGCCCGAACAGGGCGTTTATCATAAACCTCTTCCCGGTGGCGCCTTCTCCTGTGCTCCGGCGAGATTGACCACTCATAATGGTGGTAATGGTTCCGCTCCCGATCCATCCGTTCTCGGTTTCGCCGCCGAGCCCGATCTTGTTTCTCTACGTGCCGACGATCCCTCTGTCGGTCTATGGCAGTCTCATGGCTTACCGTGTGTGCCAAGCTGAAGAAGGAGCCAGAGCTTTCTTCCGGGACCTCGTTCCTAAAATCTTCTTTAGGCCGGCCGAGGCGATCCCTCACATCGCCTCGAACCTGAGACCGGTCCGGCGATAAACTCGGTATTCGCTCGTCATACGGCGCTAGCCTCCTTCCGAGTCTTTCCTTCACGTGGATCCCCCTTCCCGTCGTCGGCCTTGGTGATACCGAGCGGTAACGCTCTCGGCCAGGAGATAGTGATCGAAGACGGACGGCGGTGGCGACTATTTGGACATCTTTACGAAGGGCGTTGATCACCCGATCCTTCTTTTCCATTCGGTGATTCAGCTGACGTAAATACTCCCTGACCTGAGGATCGCTCCTCAAAACAGCCGGGATTTCGTCAGAGAGCGTGGCGCCCGAGCTATAATCACGCTCGAGCGGACGCTTAGATCCGCCAGGCTTGGAGTGGGCTGGGCCAGCAAAGCCGGTAGCACCTTCACCTGCTGCGGTCTGGGGTTGTCGTTCATCAAGAATCTCAACCATTTTGTATTTAGGTTAACCGAACGTTCTTCCAGGAAACACCGAAGATGTTTAAGAAACCAACGATTTAGGGAAGGTTTTCCCCGGCAACGGCGCCAATTGTGGGGTGGTGGCTCCTTTCAACTCCTCTGGGGTGGCTCTTCTCTGCTCCGCTGTACACCTGCACCAAGGCGTGAGGCGGTTGGCCGCCTCTCGCCCCTCCGACGAGCAAGTTAGTTAAACAGGAGAGAGAGAGTGTATTGGAATAGCGTAGGGTTGCGTACCTCCTTTAGGGTTTATCCTCTCCTATTTATAGCCAACGTACTTGCTCCCCAAGCTAAGGGGCACCGTGACGTCACCCACATGCAAGTGACATCACGGTAACCGCCTTCCTTCCGCAAGGTTCTACCATCTTCTGGAAGTGCGAAGGCGAAGCTCCACGTGGTCTCAATCCGGGTCACATCGACCCGCAAAACCGACCCGAAACCATACGACCGACCCGAACGAACGGGTCGGGTCATGCTGATAACTGTGTTTCTAAACCGATGGGACGACCTTCGGTCCGGCCCACCTCTCCTCGGCGTTCGGGCCGACCCTGGGCCAGGCCCAATTCTTTCTTCTGTAAGTGGGCTCAAAAACGGGACTCACGCGCCTGCTTCATCTGGGTCCTAGCCTGGCCCACTGTCAATATTCGGCCCACCACATCTGCAAGACTTCTTATCAATAGAACACACACAAAAAAAGCAATTTTATTTTTCTTTACTTCTCTTCACTTTTTCTGGCAATCAATTTTCCACACAAGATTTCCGATAATCGAACGGAGCCTTGAATGGGTAACAAGGAAAGTAGTGCATAGAAGAGTTAAAAGGAGAGCACGCGTAGGCACACTTACAGTGGACAAAATGACAAACAAAGGCCATAATTTTTCAATACTAGTAGTATGGTTTTGCAAGTCATTTACTTCCATTATCTCAATAATCACCAAGTTTAGAGGGTAAGATTTTGGCCCCCTCAAGTCGTGCGGTCATACATGTCAATGACATATCCTGGACTTCTGGAATTTCATTTCAAGTTTTTAATACTACTATAGCCCAACTCAATATAATCGTTTCAGATACAAAAATAAAATTGCACGAGTGAAAACCCAACAAATCTATTCAAATGCTAGCGAAAACGATCCAACCGTAACAAAACTTTTCCAATTGAAATACAGATCAAGAAAAGGATCACAAAAACAGTACACATCGATTGGATATTTTTCCAGTTACCATATACACTTCTACTGGATATTTCCGTTAGTAATAAGACTCACTCTCAGTTATAATTGCGGAAAACTTTTGCATTATTATCAGGTGTCCTCATTAATTACGTGCCTTGTCTCTACTAGAAATTGGAGGGAAAAGAAAAGCACGATTTCCACTTCATCCCCCAATTGCGGGAAGTCTGGTACGCAACCGAGAACACAAATACGAAAACAGAGGCACAAATTAAGGAAGATGTAGAATTGCGAGTGTTGGAGACTTACATGCACTAACAATAAGCTTGTAGAGGATGGATTTACACCTGCTTAAAAATGGATGCATTTAGTAATCGGGTTATACTTGTTTTTGGTGAAACAAATCGAGAATAGAATAACCCAAGAAATAGCCTCAATGGAAAGTAGCTAACAACAATTTTGTGCAAAAGAATTAATACACTCTTTGTCCTTTTTTAAGTGTTTAGTTTCGTAACTCTAATTTATTAAGGGGACATTATCATTACGCTTTTCACATCAACTTTTACCTTCACTTTCTCTACTTACCCTCTATGGAGACATCATCATTACACTTTTACTCACTAACTTTTCAAAATTGAAATAGACTTTTAGGGGCAAAATGAAAAATGTATCAATTTTTACCCACTAATTTTATAAAATGAACACTTATTAAGGAACAACCCAAAATAAAATATTAGACTCTAAAAAATGGACGAAGGGTGTAGCAATATTGCGTTTAAGGCCATTAAAGAGTACAAAAGTAGTCAAGTAGAAACAACTACACGCTAAACAAATACAAACTGCAAATAATTAAAGAAAACTATTTCACTCACTATGATATCGTATATATATACTAGTGCTTGCCCGTGCCTACGGCACTATGCACCCCAGTAGTGCCATAGGCACGGACATTTTTGTAATATATTTTTATTTTTTTATGCCAACGCCAGAAGCCGAGCAGTGGGTAAAAAGAACCGATGACATTTTTGTAATATATTTGTAAGAGTGTAAGTGTTTTCTTAAGAGAGTTTGAGAGCACACATTAACCCTTAAATCAAATGAATCTCAACCCTTATTTCAACTTGTCTTTGTGTGGTCTCCACACCGTTGTATTTTATTAGGTAGATTTTTATATATCTGTGTGTGGAAATATATACCTATACATATATATTTATTTTGGAAATAATGTGTTAGATGATACAGTAGACCAGTGGTTGAAGACAGTTGGCAATTCGCAGCTACACCTAACACAACATGTACGTAATGCATGTTCGAGCTGTTTCCATCAAATGTGATCAATGGCAATTAATTTTAATGTCATCCAAAAATAAGGAATTTTTAAATAGATGCATGCTCGAGTTGTTTTCCATCCAATGTGATTAAGGGCAACTTTCTGTAATGGCAATTAATGTCATAAAAAAAAATTTAAATAGACACATGCTCGAGCTTTTTTTTGGAACGGCGAAAAATAAATTTTATTAACCTTTAAAATTACTACAAAGATTAATTCAAAGGTTAATAGGACAAAGAGAGAACGTAAAGTCCAATCTGAGACCCAAACTCTTGATTGGCAAGATGCCACCCAAGACAAGTAGACAACACCTAATAGGAACAAAGCCGCAACACCTAAAAGCCTAAAGGCTTAGAAGCCCGAATAAAACAGTTAAAACAAATGGGACGCAACCCAAACACCAGAGAGGATGCATGCTCGAGTTTTTTTCATCCAATGTGATTAATGGCAATTAATGTCATCCAAATAAAAATTTTAATACTATTGTCTTCAACTACTGATCTACCATACTCCCTCCGTCTCAAATTATTGGTCATGTTTATTTTTTGGGATCTCTTAAAAAATTGGTTATATATCAAATATGAATCTTATTTGATAGATTTCAATTAATTTTATTAAACGAAGTTTTTAAAATTATAAAAATTTATTATAGATTGTGACATATAGCCAATTTTTTAAGAGGTCTCAAATAGTAAACAGAACTAACAATTTGAGACAAAGGGAGCAATATTATCTTACACATTATCCACATGTTTTGTCCTCCCAAACAACCTACTATGTGTTGTATAGCTTTTGAGTAACCATTTTATCAATCGTTTTTTTTTTTATAACTAGTTATCCGGACCCATTTGCGTGCACCTCACTCAATTCTTGGCTTTATCATGCTTACTTGGACGAAGCCATGGGGTTTATTTACTCCACTACTGATCTTTCATCCATATAAGGGCTTGCAGAGCTAGACATTGTTGAACTTGCTTCATGAGATTGTAGAGCTTAGCTAGCTCTTCAATGGATCTAGTTCTTTCATATCCCTGCTGTTCATCACACGTTGGCTTCATATTTTCCCGCAAAACTACTTTTTCCGAACAAAAAATTAAACTGTTCCAATCACTCCAAAGATTCGCCGCAAGTACTGCAAAAATCAATGAGTTCCAAGTGAATGAACGAAGATCGGCTAATTACCATCCTAGCGTTTGGGACCCCAAGTTCATTGAATCAGTGACCACATCTTACTCGGTAAATTCTCTCTCTCTCTCTCTCTCTCTCTCTCTCTCTCTCTCTCTCTCTCTCTCTCTCTCTCTCTCTCTCTCTCTCTCTCTCTCTCTCTCTCTCTCTCTCGTATGCGCACACACACTCAGACCCCGAGTAATTATTCAGTAATTCTGGTGCCGTGGAGAATGTGTGGCGTTAGCCTATCCCGGAGAAACCACGTGGCCGTGCTCTGGTAGCAATGAATGTACCAGACCCTTCACAAAACATCCAGTTTGAGTGACTGTGGCATTTGCATTTTGCAGTATGAGTTCCATGGCGGCGAGTTAGACAATTCGAAGCAAGAAGTAAGGAAGTTGCTTAAAACAACTCCTCAAGAGTACCCTTCAGTCTTGTTAAAGCTTATTGATTCAATGCAACGGTTGGGAGTGGCTTACCATTTTGAGGAAGAGATTAAGGACGCTCTTAATCTTGCTCAATTTGACTTCACTACTGCCAATCTTTACACAACTTCATTGCAATTTCGACTTCTAAGAGATCATGGTTATACCATCGGCTCAGGTTCAGTTATGCAGTTCCAGACATGACTATTCACCTGAATTCATTGCATTCCGTAGTGTGATTTCTTACGGTAACTCTAAAAAACATGTTTCAAAAAAATTGAAACAGCTCCAATCATTTGCGTGGAACTCTAAAATAGTTTTCACACAATTTGAGTGTCATTTTACACACACACATGAGGACCACCACATTTTAGCTTAAAATGCGGACTACTCAACTGCCGTTGGATTGTATTTTGAATGTGTTAGGATCGACACACACGCACGCGATTTACGAGTATGAAACAGTAAAGAATTAACACAGAGATATACGTGGTACCCCAAAACCAGATACGTCCACGGGAGCGAGAGTGGTTGCTGTTCTTTTATTATCACAGTACAAAATAGGGTTTACAACATAGAGTATTTATAGCGACTCTATTCTAACCCTAACCTGGTATTTGGTCTGAATCTCAAAAATACCCTTGTACGATACCGTACCATACCGCTGGGGGCGTAACCCCCGCACCCCCCAACTTACGAAACTCCTGGGCCTTCAGCCCAATCTACTTCCACTGGATTATTGGCGATGGGCCAGATGACGTCGCTCCGCTCCGACATCTGGCCTTCTTTCAAGAACCCTTTAGTATCTCTCCATATTTACATATGAGCCATAGTTCTAACACAATGGTCAGGATTCGCGGACAATCTATTCGCGCGAATAGATTGTCCATAAATCCTAACCATTCAAAATACAATTCAACAGCCAGAACAGTAGTCCGCATTTTAGGTCCTCATGTGAAACGCTCCATTTATATCTGTATGAAATCTTGAAAAACGTTATACATTGATTGCGACATTGAATTATGGGATGATCTGTTGTCAGAGTTCACATCCTTCAAAGAAAAATATTTGTCTGATCAAAGTTTCCTCTTCTGTTAAAGAACCATGCTACTGGCACAGGAAATCTGTGCACAGATTGTGCACAGATTGCGTTGTGGGGCCTATTAAAGGTCCCATACAAATAATTCGATCCGTTAATTATGTTTAAAATATTTTTTCAAGGGCCTCCGTAAAAAATTAACTCAATCTGATACCTATAAGTGCTTGATTTAGTCATCTAACTTTTCATTTGGGTTTTTAGAGAATGAAAAGTTAGACTATTAGATCAAAAACTTATAGGTGTCAAATTGAGCTGATTTTACATGGGACCCTTGAAAAAATGTTTTAAACATAATGAACGGTTCGGATCACTTTTGTGGGACCCATAGTAGACCCCTCATAAAAATCTGTGCACGATTTACTCCACAGACTTTCTGTCTGTTAAAATGTATGGGTGTTAAAGACGAAAGCAATTGTAAAACAATACTCGAAAAATGACTTTTTCCCTTCTAAAGTAGGAAAAGAAGAAAGAAAGTGATAGGAGTAGTTGTCTTGTCTGTGTCCTTAAATCTGAAAAATATATTTCCCTGACTTTTGGCTTTTTATACCAATCAATGGCGGATTAACTTTTCATTTGGGTTTTTAGAGAATGAAAAGTTAGATTATTAGATCAAAAATTTATAGGTGTTAAATTGAGCTGATTTCATATGGAACCCTTGAAAAAATGTTTTAAATATAATGAACGGTTCGGATCACTTTTGTGGAACCCATAGTAGATCCTACATAAAAATATGTGCACGATTTATGTATAGATTTACTGTGTCCATAGACTTTCTGTCTGTTAAAACGTATTGGTGTTAAAGACGAAAGCAATTGTAAAACAATACTCGAAAAATGACTTTTTCCTTCTAAAGTAGGAAAAGAAGAAAGAGAGTGATAGGAGTAGTTGTCTTGTCTGTGTCCTTAAATCTGAAAAATATATTTCACTGACTTTTGGCTTTTTATACCAATCAATGGCGGATTTAAAATGCATTGTCAGGGAATGCTGTTTAAGAGGAGTCTACCGGTGTTTGTATATTTTCAGGGAAATGATTTTGCCACCGTCTTATTTGTTAATGCCACATTCTACAAATATATTTTTGTACCAAAAAATACACTTGCAGGGTGTGACATTAACAAATAAGGGTGTGGCAAAATCACTAACCATATTTTTAGTAATAATATGAAGAGGAAGGTTAATTGTAAGGTCAGGCTTTCTCCGGGGATTTGTTTTTTTTTGTTAAAACAAAAACGAAGGCTTGACTCTGTCTCGTGTGGTGTATAAGTGAACCTGGATCATTGAACGTATTTTCTGGTGCTCCAGACCATCCAACTTTTAAATCGCTTTCTTTTCATCAATCGTGTGAAAAATCAAGTTGTTTGCACACTGATAAGGCTGCAAATAAACAGAGTTGCTTGCGAGCAGCTTGTGGTTCAGCTCTACTTGTTTAGCAATCGAGCCGAGTTGGAGCTCGAGATTTAGGTTCGTTTGCTAAACGAGTTGAGCTCAATACTCTTAAGCTCGGCTCGGCATGCAAGAACTCGGCTCGTTTTTTACAGGCTCAACTCGTTTAAAGAGGCTCATTAAGTAAATTAGCAGGGCTCAGCTCGCTTGCAACCGAGCCGAGCTCGAGTTTTGAATTTGTTTAGTAAATTAAACGAGCTGAGCTCGAATACTATAAAGCTCAACTCCTTTGCACCCCTAAATACCGATAAGTACCTAATCCAATAGAGTAAAATAACACTTTGCTCAAGACCGGGGGTGACACGTGCCACACCGCCCCACCAACCAGTTGCTCGTGGGGTTCGCGTCGGGTCTGGTTTGCTTCCTATGTTTTGTTTGGCGCGGCAGATCGTTTGGTGGTGATGTTGGTGGTCCGGTGACTGTAGGGTGTGGTGTTGTTGGTGACGGCTTAGGTTGGTGTTTGGGTTGCGGTGGCAGGGGTGGGGTCTGGTGGTTGGTAGCGGCTGGGTTGGTGGAGGAGGTTGTGTGGTGGCGGCGACGGGATATTTGGTTTCCGGTGACCGGAAGGAGTTAGGGCTTAGGGTTTGTTTTGGCTCTTGTTTTGGGTCAGGCCCATGAGGCTTATTGGTTCTTATCTTTTGGGGCCTGGCTCTTTGGATATTGGTGGGCTTTGACCCATCTTTTTTAATTTTATCAAATCCTTGGTTGGATTCTCCTTTCCCTCTCCCTCACTTGATGTATCATTTGTCAAGTGTTCTTAATAAATTAAAATTTTATTGCCTATCAAAAAAAAACTAGCTCGATCCGCCCCTACCCAACAGTACTGTAATTATCTGCAACATTGTCAAGAAAAATCATTTTCGCCAAAACCAAACAGAGCAATATATTGAAATTTTGTGATTTCCAAATGCATTTTAAATTATCTAATGGTAGTGGAAAAAAACAGAGGTGTTCAACAAATTCAAACACGGAGATGGGAACTTCAAGGAGGGCCTAACCAAAGATGCAGAAGGTCTTTTGAGTTTGTATGAAGCTTCACACTACGGAATGCAATGCGAAATTGACTTGGAAGCCGCCAGAACTTTCAGTGTCAAGCATTTAAACTCGTTAACTGGGAACATGGAGATCGAATTAGCGGAGCAAGTTCAACAGTCACTGGAATGTCCCATACGTTGGAGAATGCCGAGGTTAGAAGCACGAAACTTCATCGTTCTCTACGAATCGGACAGCGCAAGAAACCCGCTGCTGCTGGAATTCGCTAAGTTGGATTACAACCTGGTGCAGTCAGTACACCAGAAAGAAGTACAAGAACTAGCCAAGTAAGCAATCCTATACGGAGTAGTAAGTAACCAGTAAAAGTACTGTTCATTTTGATATTTTACTTTGTTTTAACTTTATTTTTCAATCATTATTCTATATCTTTCTCCAATCATTACCCTATTTCTCCGATTATTAATTTCATTTCTCTCTATCTCTCTCCACTCATTACATCTCTCTCCAATCATTACCTTATTTCTCTCTTCACCACCCACTATCAAAACTAAAATACCCTAAGTTACCAAACGAACAAAGCCGGGGTAAAAAGTTTGTCGCAAAACAAACAAAGACAAAAAAAAATTTGAATAGAGACAAAAAAAAAGTCACTTGATTTTTTAATCCAAACCTAAGTGATGGCTTCGGCGAACGCAACGAAGACCGAAACTGTACAATCGGTGCAATCATCGCCTTCCAGACGATTCTCCGACGCGGCCTCTGACTCCTCGTCGAAGTTATGTTACAGTTTGGAAATGGAAAAAAAAAGTAAAAACCTTATTTTAAAAGTTTTTTAAGCCTCAAATTGCTTCATTTTTATTATTAAAAAATTGAGTTTTAATCATAATTTTTTGCTTTTCTGAATCCCCTTATTGAAACAAATCAACCCGACCCGACCGGTTTCTACCCGTTTACTTTTGACCCATATTTGACCGATGGCCCATTTCAATCCGCCCAGACCCGTACATTTATCACCTCTAGTTTGGAGTATTGTGTGCAATAAGTGTGAAGTGAAATAATTGTTGCTTTATTTTCAGTCATTTCTCTTCTGCAGGGAGTGGTAAAGATGTTTGTTCATTGTAATATAACGAATCCAGGAAAGTGTCCATTGTAATAATTTAATATAATAGAGTATGGAATCCCATCATTATATGCGTTGAGTGGTGCTACTGGAACAGATTTTAAATCTGTACTAGCGCATACAAATGCCTATTTTGGCCTATCTTAGTTCTCAAAAAATGATCGGAGCTGTTCATTTTGTTTAAAGTACTTTGTTTATGGTCCTTGCAAAAAATAAGCTCAATCCGATATCGGTAAGAGCATTTACAAAACGTCCAACTTTGTCACAGAATTCGGGCCTAAATTCTAAAGCAAAGTTAGATGTTTTGTAAACGCCCTTACCGATACCAAATTGAGTTTATTTTTTGCAAGGACCATTAAAAAAAAAATATTTCAAACAAAATGAGCGACTCCGATCATTTTTTTATGACCCAAAACAAACCCAAAAAGGCGTTTGTACATGCTGTACAGATTTTATGTATGTGCCTATATCATTTTCTGATATGGTTTTACTTTCCAGTAGGGAATATTGTACTGTTTTGAGTTAGCCCAAAGTAGTGTATTTGGTGTGGTAAATTTTCTCCTAGTGATTTATATGATCAGACAATGAGGTTATGTTTTTACAATTTGTTAGGTGGTGGATGGACCTGGGCTTGAAAGAAAAGCTTAGCTTTTCTAGGGACCGATTAATGGAGAATTACTTGTGGGCAATGGGAATGGTTTCCGAGTCCCATTTCTCCAATTGCAGGAAAGGCCTTACTAAATTTGTGTGCATACTATCAGCAATAGATGATATGTACGACATCTATGGATCTATCGACGAGCTTGAACGCTTTACTGATGCAGTGAACCGGTATGCGACCTTTTTACGAGGGTTTTTTTTGTCGTTAGTGAACTTCCAACAATTGATACGTGTCTTGTTTCCTGAACCATACTAGGTGGAGCGTCGAGGCCACAGATGATCTACCGGAGTACATGAAAATATGCTATTTGGCCATGTTCAACTTTGGAAATGAAATTGCTTACAATGTTCTGAGAGACCATGGCTTGAACGTGGTATCCTACATTAAGGAAGAGGTAAGAACAAGAAGCTAAATAGTTCAGCACAATTAACCCCCAAGGATTGCGGCAGGGAAAATCACTCGGCAATCAGATATTTCAGAAATTCTTCTGAGACAATGTAGTTTTAGCATCTCCAAACTTAATCCACGTAAGTTTAGTGCGTTCCGCCCAATGATCGAGTGTATTCCCTAAATAATACGATGTTCAAGAATCCTAATCAAATGAGATTCTAATTGTTGCAAATGTAGAGTAGGATTCTGCGCGAGACTAAGTTGTACGTGTTTTAACTTTTAATTGGATCGATCCAACACTAGTCAACTTTGTCGTTGAATTTCCAAACATTCGTTTCTTCCAACTCATTTCATGTGCGTCTTACTTTCGATCCAGACCATCTATTCAACTGATTGATAGAAGCTGTAAGCTGTTTGTGTGTATTGCAGTGGTCAAATCTTTGCGGAGCATATTTGGTGGAAGCGCGGTGGTTTTACAGTGGGTTTATACCAACGTTGGAAGAGTACTTGAAAAACGCATGGAAATCAGTGGGTGGTCCTGCAGCCATAGCCCATGCTTGCCTCTTGCTAGGGTCTCCGATAACGAGAACTTCTCTTGATAGCTACAAAGCTAGCTCTGAGCTAATTTATTGGTCATCTATCATAACCAGACTAAGTGATGATTTGGGCACATCCAAGGTAATTCAACACATACGCATAACAAATTATTTCTTAGTTTCGAATGGGTGGCGATCTGAAACTTTAGAATCATCTGTTTACAGTAGTCGAGTACTCTATCTAATCTAGGCCAAATCTAGCATGGAACTTAAAATTAGGTATATACATTCGCACCAATGCCTGTTTTCTTGGTTACTCATTCATGAAATGCCCAGATAGAGCACTCTAGTACTCGACATTTAGAATTATTTTTCTGATGATACTGCTTCTTCTTTTTTCAAAATTGTGTATATTGAAGGACGAGATTATGAGAGGGGACGTGGCGAAATCAATTCAATGTTACATGAACGAGCGGAGCGTGACAGAAGAACAAGCGCAAGATCACATCAAAGGTCTCGTGCGTGAATCATGGAGGAAACTTAATGAGACGATTGCTCAAAATTCTCCCCCTACGCCAATGATTTCTATGTCATTAAACATGGCAAGGACTGCGCACTGCATCTATCAACATGGAGATGGTATCGGTATGTCGTTTGGCGTGACCAAAGATCATTTGACCTCATTAATCGTCGATCCCATTCCAATCGAGCGGCTTACTCACGGAGAAGTACGAGCGGCATACTCCATTAGCAAGTGAAGAAAAGAGAGCTATGTAAGATCTCTTTCTTTCTTTTTTCTAAATGATCAAAAAATAAATTGTTTTCTTTTTTGGATAAGTACATTGTCGATGTTTGTTGCAATTCTTAACTGTAAAAGATGATTATGATACTAGTCAAGTCACAAGCATCAAAATTAAGTCGAGCCAATCATCGACATCTGATGTCTACTTATTTCGTGATAATATCATCAATGATTGTGGGGAATAGAACATGGCGCGAAAATCTAGTGGTAAAATGTTTTGTCTTTTCATGGTACATGTTAAAAAATCTCTTGTTGAATATTATGATGAGACTGTAAACTAATAAGTGAGTTTGTAAATTTTATGCATTTTTTTATGGTAAATGTTATACGTCAATTTATGGTATTAATGTTGCTGCACCGTTTGTGATATCTTTTACGCCGTTTATGATTTTTTGTTATGCCTCCTCGTGGTTTATGTTTTCCATATTTATGGGGGGAAATCAACAAGAATATCGATTTCCAAAGATGATTATGACACTCAAAAGCACTAAAAATAAGTTTCACAGTTGTAGGAGTAGCTTATTTTTTGACCAACCAAAAAATATAGATATTATATATAAGAAAACAGAACAATAAAAACGGAGATTAGAGGTCCAGAAATTAAAAAAACAACAAGCAACAAAAAACAAAAAGCTGCATGGGTATGAGTAGCTTATTAAGTTGTTCTTTTTTAAAAAGTAAAAGCATATACTAATAAACAAGTTGACACAGATCTCTAAAAGAAAAACAAACATAAAGCTGACTTTAATTACTAAAACTATAACAAAAACGAACTCAAATCACTCTGCGTGAAAGTGATGGGGATAGGGATAGCTAATGCACTTGCTACATCTCTAAAGCTTTAAGAAAGGAAAAGATAAGTAATGAAAGAGCATAGTAAAAGGGAGGGGAGCAGATCCGACCAAGTTCCCTAATCCGAGTTCTTCCCTAATTTATCGCCAGTCCGATCTAGTTTTGGGCCATTTGTAAATCTTTTTTGGGTTTATAATAATGATCGAAACTGCTCATCTTTTAGAACTCGCTGAGAACATGAAGCAAGTCGAAAATCACGTTGATGACCTGAATTCCTTGTCTTGGTTCATTTATCCGGTGAGTCAAGCAGTGGCAGTCAGGTAATATCCGGTAGAAAACCCAGCATGAACAAAGCACAAAATGCCTCCAACGAACAGATAGTGACGGTCTGTGAACCCACATGTAGCTCTTGACTTATGGTTTGAAATGGTCCCAATAACCAACAAGGCCAATCCAATGGCCAATGCAGCCCTAAACAATGACAATTAAAACAAAATATGTACTATGAGATCCAACTAATGCTGTACAGTATAAGAGTGAGTGGTAGCTGAATGGTAGTACTATGGTAGGTAGCTTGTACTCCCATGTTTAGTCACATAGTCTTTTAAATGGCCTCCGCTCCCGCACCCGATCTTTGTCCTGTGCTCGCGCTTTCAATTCTCCCACTCACGAATTTTAGTTGTTTCAAAGGTTTTTGAAAGACGCTTTCATGCTCCCGCTCGCGATCCCGCACCCGCACTGCCCGCGCATTATGTGACTTAGTCTCATGCATTTGGAGAAGGTTCAAACCTCACCCGCCCCCATACTAATGCCCCATTCTGCTAAGGAAAATAAGTACTTTATTTTTTGAATTAAAGGTTATGTATTGTGAAAAAATAACCCGTCTCGTAAAACAAAAAATAAATACCTAAAAAATAGGAACCTTAACGGAACAAGGCCTTAATCACTTACGATAAAGTAGAATAGATTTCTTACCTTGTACACACAAATGCTATATAAGCAGAATATGCTCATATGATCTCCTTCGTGGTTGAATATATAAGAATCAATTATATTCATGCTCATCAATCGATGAATCTTGTAGTAGTAACTTTGATAACATACAAGATTATGCAAAATTAAAGAACTCTACTACAAAATGAAGAGGCTCATTTTTTATTTATTAAAATATTTTGTATTTATTTATTTATTTTGTTTTTTTGTGGGGTGGGTGGGTGTTTGATCAATTGAAATTTATTCCTTTTGAACAGAGAATCATCCTATTCAAAAAATGGGGGAAAAATCGCCGAAATGGGTTAGATCTCAAAACTGTTACTATCACATCATAATAGTATAATACTACTCTACATAAAAGTTAAGTAGCTTGGGATTTTCCATATAGATTTGACTCGGTTGGTATCACCGATACTACAAGAAAAGACATCAACCGCGACATCTTTTGGTGACAACGATCTAATGTTGTTGCAGATCATACATAGTCAATCGCGATTTGAATTGGTAAGAAACTGAATAAATAAATTAGAAATTTTTCACATACCACGTAAGGAGGAGGCAAGCCAGTGAACAGTGCCTACTAGGGGATGCTTTTTGAGTCCCTTCTTGACTACAAATGGTGCAGGTACCAAGCATGTTTGCAATAACATGAGCCAGACCAAGAAGGCTGGCTGCAGCTGCCCCTAAGGTGAAGGCTTCATGGCTTGGCTCTTTGCATTCAAATAGCCACAGCTTCACATGCTTCATCTGTTTGAAATCAAAACCATCAAGCATGCAACTCTTTTCAGAAAACTCGATCGGTTGGTTGATGGATTTAACGCACTTGTTTCATGTGATTTTCTTGGAAATTAAGGAAAGCATTTTAAGATGCACCAAATATGTTTTACTTTTGTACAAAATTGTTCTTGGAATACACCAAGAAGTTATAATTGCTTGTGGTTTCAGAACAATCTTGTCAACAAAATCATGAAAAACCGACTCTGAAATAGCTAGCAATGGAACATAAAATTGTGTAAAGAAAGATTAGTGTAAAAACCTGGTCTTGAGCGGCTTCGGCTTTGATTCCAAGTACTCCTGCTGTTATGTCCATTGCAACAACAGAGAGACATACTAGAAGACCAATGGTTCTACTCATTTTTTAGGCCTAGGTGCCAAGACTAACAGTTGCTCAGCTCTCTCTCTCTCTCTCTCTCTCTCTCTCTCTCTCTCTCTCTCTCTCTCTCTCTCTCTCTCTCTCTCTCTCTCTCTCTCTCTCTCTCTCTCGTGTGCGCAAAGATTCAGATGGAAGGGCAATTGGGGAACAAAAAGTTAGGAAGCATATACAGGAGAGACTGAGAGAGTGTGTGCGCGCGTGTACCTATGTACATATTTATATAAGGAAATATAAGATAGTACTTCATGTGAGAGTAGGTGGAAATATGCAGACCAAATTAACTTTATTTTGCTTTTGGATCTTTTGTCTAATTTTTTCTTCTGTTTGGATTCTTTGGGGGTTGGGTTGGGGGGGATTCCGTTGCACGGGAAGGATGGAAAAGTATGAAAAAATCAATTTTTCTACGGAGTATAACTTTATATAGAACTCACAGCTTCAACTTTTTCAATATCAAACACTTTCTTGCAAAAAAAAAGTCTCGCTAAAAGAAAAGAATTCTTGTTTTTCTGCAAGACTTCTTGTTAATAGAACACACACAAGAAAAGCAATTTTATTTTCCTTTACTTCTCTTCACTTTTTTCTGACAATCAATTTTCCACACAAGATTCTCGATAATCGAGCGGAGCCTTCAATGGGTAACAAGGAAAGTAGTGCACAGAAGAGTTAAAAGGAGAGCACTTACAGTGGACAAAATGACAAACAAAGGCCTTTATTTTTCAATTCTATTATGGTTTTGCAAGTCATTTACTTCCATTATCTCAATAATCACCAAGTTTGAGGGTAAGATTTTGGCCCCCTCAAGTCGTGCGGTCATACATCTCAATGACATATCCTGGACTTCTGGAACTTCATTTCAAGTTTTTAATACTACCATAGCCCAACTCAATATAATCGTTTCAGATACAAAAATAATCTATTCAAATGCTAGCGAAAACGATCCAACCGTAACAAAACTTTCACAATTGAAATACAGATCGAGAAAAGGATCACAAAAACAGTACACATCGATTGGATATTTCCACCAGACACAGTTACCATATACACTTCTACTGGATATTTCCGTTAGTAATAAGACTCACTCTCAGTTCTAATTGCGGAAAACTTTTGCATTATTATCAGGTGTCCGGAGCTTTGAGTTGCCCAATCTGGGTAAATGCAACCCCTGCCTCATAATATAACATAAAGATAGCTACTACTCCATGTAAAAAAATCTAGAGAAAAACCCGTCTATGGTGTTCATCGGTGATCTCTTATGAATGAGACATACCCTGACGAATAAGATACACGCTGAAGGCTTACCCCATAACCCTAAGCCTGCTAACCATCGGTTGTGGTTGTTCCTAGGTGCCCTTCAAGACAAACATCCTCCAAAACTCGTTTGTGATGAGCCAACACTATGTTGTGTTCATCAATAAAGTCAATGTATATGTAAGGAATCAACCTTAGAAATGAACCTTGGCTTACTTTCCATATTTAGAAACTACAGAAAACAACACACATTCAACACTTATTCGCAGCGTTCATGGAAGAAATAACAAGAGTTTCATTTCATCACCAAAACTTTACACAGCCCATGGAAGTGTTGCTAATAAGACAGCAGTCAAATGTTGCACGGAAAAAGTGAAGTTTCATTTCATCACCAAAACTTTACATTCTGTGCAAATGTTGTTAATAAACAAGACTACTCTACTGGAAGGCTATAACCGTGAGTGCGGAGAAAGTGCTGACTTTCAAATTATGTCATCGAGGAAAGTCGGATGCCATTAGACGATAAGAATGATGAAACATGATCACTGATCAGCTGCCTTGAAACTGTTACTACCTTCTACCTTTTCCCCATAAATTTGGGGGGACATGAAAAAAAAAAAAAAAAACCACTGCACTACCACCAATTATGAATTGCAAATTACAAAAATGAACCCTAAAAAACAAAAGGAAAAACTGTACACAAGAATGGAGAAAAGCAGCACTGGGTATGTTGCTTCCAGAATGATTACCATCTCCCGCATAGGAGGGGCAGGTGTACGAAAAATTGCAGAATCACTCCAGATAATGGGATTGATAAATAACCTGCTTTTCACAAAATGCGGGCAGTATGTTCACCGATCCCACATGGCCTGGAAAATGGGAGGTCTGTGCTTCAACCAGTGCAACACGTCCTTGTCCAGTGGAGATTTATGCAAAACAGCATCTAACATTGGACTGCCAAAAATCTTCAGCGAATTCTCAAACGACCATATCCGGTCCTTGGGCCATGGTCTCTGGGGCTGCTTTTCCTGTGGAAACAACGGAAATGGACCAGCTCAAGTCACTTCTCAAGGACATGAACCAAATACTGACAACATCTATGAATAGCAATATTACACTACGCTTGATAGAAATGCTAGGGGGAAGGAAAAACCTAACTTAAAATGGAATGTTGCAGTAAAAAAGGATTTGAATAGCCCTCAAAAGAGCATAATGGTGAAATGGGATTCATTTAGCCGACCCCAATTGATTGGGGCACAAGGCTTAGTTTGGTTAGGTTTGGTTTTATAGCATTGGACAGCCGAACAACTATAAATGACAGTATATTCCCTTTCTGGTGATATTTGATCCTCCAATCAAAAGGATGCCTCTAAAGCTTCTTCATCTTTGGGCCAAGTGTTAAAAAACCTAATTACCCCTCCATACTACATAGATCCATCATAATGCCATCACCACAACCAGCTTAAAGCTCTCTTTGGATTGATTTATTGAAAACGACTAGCGGAACACCCACCTACCAGGACTCGCACAAAATTGCATGTTGTTTGCCTCACATTTTTATATCTTTGTCATACTAAGCTCCACAAAGTCGGAAGAATAAGAAAGTAATGAAGCAACAAAAAAAAATGTAGAATATTACCATCCTTGCCAACATGTATTTCACAGTCCTTGGGCCATAAACGCGATGTTGAGATGGCTTCTGGACCTTGGCATAAAAAGAGCCAATGTCGGGTAATGACAGGCAACCCCTACTCACTCTGGCTAGGCTACAATCTGGCTCAGCATTCGTCTGATTATGCCAATAAATCAGCTGCCCTAAACAATAATTTTCACCATATGACTTGTGATATTCTTGGAATCCTGACCCCAACTTATCAGTGTACTTGGGGCCCAAGTCAAGAGGACTAATGTAAACAGGTTGGGAAGTTAAAGCCTTGTACTCCTGCAGCCACAAATAAATTATATTTAGGCCAAGAAAAAAAAAACCCCGTCCCCCTCCAACTTCAAAGTTTCTCAAATTCTTAAAATAAAAATTAAAAATAATGAGACCCACCCGCACTCTAAAAAAACACTTTGTATGAGCATAAATGTGAATCAAATCAGCAGCAGCATCATGCCTACACTTGTATGTACATGGAAGATTTCGAACCTCATCCCTCAACCTGAAACAAGAACCAGCCATATTCATGGGATAATCATATTCCATATGGTAAAACTGCTAATAAGAAGAAAGAGTAAATGCAGCTCACCATATCAAAGATTTCCGAAGCTCCTTCTGGATGTCGTCAGAAGCAGATGATGGATCATGAGAGCGAATCTTGGACCTGAGGTCATTTAGCATGCTATCATCCATATGGGGAGCCATGCACCGAATGAGTTCATCTACAAGAGATCCCTTTCCTTTCCAGAGAAAGGAAATTGTTGCTTCAGGACTCAACCTCTCAAGAGGAGGTGGAGCTTTCTTGGGGTCACCGAAAACGCATCTCATGACATACCTCACCTGGAAAAGGAAGTGAAACAGTCAACATCAAAGTTATGACCATTTTGCATCTCTTCTAATGGAAACTTCTAATCCAAGCACCAAGACTTCATTCAGCATACAATATCATGGACGCATGGACAGGTAATTATATAAGGATCACTCCCTACCAACTTCACTATTTGACGTTACATGTCTGGAGTTGAGAACAGGGTCAACTCCATCTGGTCTAAATTACATAATTCATTTCCACAGGCATCATTTCCACAGGATTTGGAAATCAACAATATAGATGCTTATTTTCCCATGAATGAGAAATGTATTCCAAAAAGTAACAAATAACTACCTTGTCAAGGGTAAGAGCCAAATTCTGAAGCCTTTGGTTGTACACTCCTTCAGCCTGTTTCATGCACACACACAAAAAAAAGAACAGAGAGGATGAATATAGACAATTCTAACCACAAGAATACCATCACAAGTATATATCTCTAAGCCAAAGCTCACACTTCAACCAGCGACGGGAGGAAGGGAGAGCTTGGGGGATAATTAGAAGAGGCCTTTTTTTCCCCCCAGGATGGGGATGAAGGGGAGGGGGATTGTCAGTAACATTCACCTGGACCTCCGCATCACTTTTCTCAACTTCAATGGAAATATCTGCGAAGTACTTCCTTTTTTCTTCCAAATTATGCCTCAGAATCTCCTCAGGAAGCTTCGTCCGTTCAAAATTAATAAACCTCACCTTCACACGAGACCAATACGTCAAAAGAAGAGAATCTTGAAAAGGTTAAACCAGCAATATAGGGAATAGATGTGTACCACACGAGCTGAGTAAGCGATCAGCCAATCAGGCAATCCCCCAAGCAAACAACTTCCCAAACCAGCCCTACCCAAATCAATATAATCATCTTCGGATACAAAATTCACTTCACAAGCATCTAGCAACAAGTGATGTCGATCCAGTATCCCATGCCACTCCTTCAGGACCTATTCATCAGGAGTCAGTTAAAGAAATAAAATCGACATAATACGAGAGGGAATGGAAATAAAATTCCAGCCAGAATGCAAATCAAGAAAACATTTCATACAAGGCAGTTAGTAAAACCAAAACCACCCAGAATTAACTAAAACTCTCCTCCATTTTCTCGTCATTTATTTTGTTTTGTTTTCTTTGTGCGTTTGTCCACCGGAAAACTGCAACTACAAAAACAACTCAATAAAGCCTGTACCTTCTGAAACGCCCCTTCACCCGTCAGATTCAAGTAGCTCCCACGGCATACCTGGCTCCCACATAAGCAAACTGACGCTTCATATTCTTCTTTACTCTGTAACATAAGTAGCACACAACACTTTTAATATAATGAAAAAACAATTAGAGAAATTTTCTTCAGGAATCAAGAAACCTGACAAGTCAAGACACACCTCTGTAACGGAATTATAATCAAAAGTGATTTCTTCACCATATTCAATTGGACGTACGGCATAAATTCCAATCTGGTACTGACCGTCGACAGCAGTAACTCTGCAACAGAAAGGAAGATTGTAAATGCAACACATGAGATAACTGCAATTACTCATCCTTGATGAGAAAGTCTTCGGACAACAGATGCTAAGTTTAGTATTCCATCATACAATGTAACCCTAAAACTCATCATCAGGTGCCGTCAACAATATGGCTAAACCTAGATTGTTACAGTCCAACTCTACATGGATCCTTATCTGCCACTCAATTAAGTGTTAAATCTCAAGCGGTTATCATCCTTCATTTCATCCTTTTGCACCTTCATTTTTCTTCACTGACTCCACTGCTCCAGAATATTGCTCTCTTTACATTTCAGCAAAATTCTACCAAATTTACCACTTTGTACTCATTTCATCATCTTCTGCCATTTTCCTTTTCCATCTTAACATCCTCACTTGATGACATATGTATCTTATGAGATCTAAATGATTTAACACTTGCAAATAAATAGTCAATACAAAAGCAACATTCCATGATTATCTATAGATATTGTCTCAACCAATCTTGTTTCCGCCTATGATTTCAAATATAAGAGGTGGTGTGCATAAAAGCAGAGGAGCACAAATTTCAAAGCCTGAGGATGTTATTTATGGTATGTATCTAACTTCCAAAGGCCATAAAACCAACAAAACTTCAGGATGCTGAAATGAGAATCGAGCGAGAATTAGCTAAGAACCAACTTTCAGTTTCTCAGTTGAGATGGTGTGATGTTCAGATAAATTTGTTGAACCATCACCTAGCAGCAGGAGATCACATCAGTCTTGTATACAACCTACTGCAGGAATTCGAAGGAAAGTGCGCCAATGTTAATCAGCACAGCAGATCCCATATTTGAAGTTTCTAGTGGTTAAATTTCAAAGCCTGATATGATCATTTAAGGCATGCTCAAACTTCACCAAACGAAGCCGAGATTTGAAATGTTCGAACTGAGCTGGGATTGTTTAGTAGCTTGTTTACTAAACGAGCCTAAAACTTGAGCTCCCTTAACGAGCTGAGCCCGGTTCATGTATTAAACGAGCCAAGCCGTGATTTAGAGTGTTGAGCTTGGCTCGTTTACCACACGAGCCTAGCACTCGAGCTCGGCTAGATCACTAAACGAGTCGAGCCGAGCCGAGCCTCGACTATTCGTTTGCAGCCCTTATTACATCCCAAGACTCCCAACCAATTGGGGCGTGCTACATGAATTGGTTGTCTCCATGTAATTCTGTCTAGGATGTCGTGTTCCATGATATTCGAGAAACCTACATCTTTTCAAAAAGAATCAATGAAGCTCCAGGATGCTGAAATAGAAATTTTGAAGGGATTTAACTGACAAAATCGGGTTTTCTTCTCATCACTTTACCACTTTCATTTTCTCTGAGGGCATGTTCAGTAAATGTGCTCAACTACCATACAAGTCACAGCAGATCACAACTGCACAACCCCACGGCCAACTATTGCAGGAATTGAAAGGTAATGTTTTCATGTTATTCAGCATCACTAGTGCAAAAGCAGCAGAAGATCAGATATTTGTAGTCTCTAACATACAATATCTAACGTGGCCACAAACAACATCAAAAAGGTTTATTGACCACCTATCAGACAGCCATATTTTCCACAGTGACAGGAGAGGAGTAAATTTATCAATGCACTTACTTTGCCTCACAATTGGGACGACATGAGTGACAAATCCGACTTGCATAGTTTGCTTTGTGCATGGCATCAACAACAACTAAATCATACCCATCAGCATCACCCTGAGAAGTAAGAGCACAGTATCAAATGAACACATTCCAATAATCAGGAAGAAATACAAGGCTGTGACAAGCTCAAGCACAAAATTTGTTTGAGTAGAGTTCAAAGAGAACCTTTGGCCTCTCAAGATAAATGTTGTAGAACTCTGGAGCAGGATCTTTACTATTTTTTTGCAAAGAGCGAATCCCATCTTGCTTCTCAAACCATTTCCAAGCAGGATAAACCTATATTTATTATCAGAAAGAAAAGACCATAAAAAAGTTTCAGCACCACAAAACTTCCAAGTATACCTAACACAAAGCAAGCATCCCAGTTGCAGGAGAATGCATTTCAATCCAGATTCAAACTAGGTTCACAGAACATGAATCTCTGGCATCGGGTACTAAGGTTAGGCATATGAAAATACACTAATTGCTAATATATGATGTATGGCCAGTTCTCAAAACTACATGCAGCGAACAATCCAACTATCCAAGTGCTCACTGTGTCATATATATAGCAATCATCACAAAGAAATTATGCCATATGAACAAAAAGCCAGCAGAAAAACTGACAAGCCTAACATTCAGTCATGAATTATAACTAAACATACAACTGCATTTGAGACTGGAAAAGCATTAATAAAATCAGAAAGCATTCCCAGCGTACTCCAATAATTAATCAGTTCATTCTTCCTCTCCAAAGAATAGCAAGCAGAAAGCAAAAATACATGTCCTGGCTGCAACATTTTGTTAAGAGGATAAAAAGAAGGTTCAACGACCCGTACACAAGCAAAATCACAGACCTGAAAATATGATATCATCCCACACATACAGCGAAGTTCATATAAACCGATGCGAACATGCAAAGAGAGAGAGAGAGAGAGAGCATTATGCAAACAATATCTCCTTTTGAAGAAGAAGAAGAATACTAAACAATGCACAGAAAAGCATCCATACCTCGCCCAAAAACTCCACAACAAAATCATCTTCACCAAACCCACCTTCTTTATTGCACACAACACCAAGCCCCTGATACACGACCCCATGGACAATCACAAAAACAGAATAAATACTGACAGCGGAAAAAGAAAACAGAAGTCAACCTTCAGACAAGAAGTGGAAAACAAATTAATAAAAATTATCTTATGCAGCTGACACACAGTAGCACATACCTTTCTATAAGCGACATAATTGTCCTCAGGACGGCTATCAATGGCCTTCTGAATACACTCACAAACTCGTTTAATACGCATATCATGATCTTCAGCAGTTTTCAGGATCTCCTCAATAACAGGCCGCAAAGGATACTTCATAGGAGTGTTTCCCGTGCCTGTGAAATGCCGGGCTTGCTTATTCAGAGAACGGAGGATAACATCTTCAATGAACACATGCTTATCCTGAAGACTCCAATCTGATCCCTCTGGTATAGAATCAAGCAGAAGATTATGCGTGTAAGGATCTATGCCATAAACTTCTTGTTCAATCACCTCAAATCCAAGCTGTTTTCTAGGTTTATAGTCCTTCACTTCAGGGATCTCCATATCAGACTCCTCAGTTCCATTTCTTTGAGCACTGAGCTTCTCAGCATAGTCATCTGGTAAGGAAACCCGCATCTTTCTCCTCACTTCCTCCTCATCTGCTACAACAACATATTCATCAATCACTTCATATTTCCTAGTAACAGGAGGAACAAGGCTTGCTTTGGTCATCCGAGCACCCCATTCACGTTCATCAGTCAGAGAGTCCAACCCATCCTCTGAAACGAAGTGCCCATCTGTTCTCGACTCCCCAACTACCTTCTCTGAAGGGAAATCGGGGTCACTTTCTGAGTCTGAGACACTACTCTCACTATCAGTCTCAGTTCCTTCAGAAGAACTGTCAAGTTCATCAGATGTCTCACTACCAGAATCCATAGATTTCTTATTCAACCTCGATAATCGCTTTCGGATTTCTCGATCAGATGCACACTCTCCATAATCAGAACCTCCATTAATGAGGGAAGTGCTGCCATTACTCCGAAATTTCCTTTCTGCCACTTTGTTGAGTTTCTTCTTATACTTCGAGGTAGCCGCTGCAGGTGAATCATGTTTCCAGTTCTTCATCAACTCATCTCTTTCTCGAGAAGGCTTAGAACTATCTTCCAAACGTGTGGCAAGTTCGATAAATAATGTGACAATGTGATTCATGTCTCCAGCCTCACCACGATTTTTTGCTCTGCAATGGATTCATATATCATGTCCCCAAAAGAGGCGAAAGAATAGGAAGGAAACAAAGTACTGTCCAATAATATGCTCTTAAGAATTGAGTGCTAAAATAAAAGGAAAAAGATAAACAACATCAAACACCATAGGGTAAGTTGCTGAAACAAAAACTGTATCGCAACTCCATTGTTGTAACTCCGACAGTAACAGTACCAACCAAAATTTCATAGATTGATGTTTCCAAATTTGGCCATAAAAAGCAAAAAGCACAGCATAGAATCCTCCTAATTTCCGTGGAATCAAGTTTAGCTCATTGGATTTGGGTGCATGAGGAGGTCCTAAATTCCTGTCTAATACCTACAATTAAGGAACATGAAATTACTGAAATTTCAAAATGCGAAAGGTATGTTATTATAATTGGACAAGCAAGAGGATTTAATCACGAGTCATCCCCACCTTGGTCATACCCATATAGCGTGACATCTCAGGCAGGTGTATCACACATCTTGAAGAGCAGACATGACGAATCTTAGTAAGAAGCCCCAAGTAAATCACACACACCACAACAAATGCATAAAGGCGAAGGAAGAGATTTTAGTTCATTCTCTTTCTTTAACTTTAGGTTCTCATACTGAATTTCGAAAATGAAGGAGGCAAATATATTGGAACAAGATAGTCTCATATTTATGCTTCAACAGAGTCCTAATTCTAGAAATGTGCAAGACAAGCCTGTCTGGAAAATGTTTCCAACAAAACTAATCACATTAACACTCACATCAAGCATGTTTCCGGTTGTCTTATTCCTTGGTTTCAATATTAAAAACAGTTTGGAAGGATCCAGTCTTCCTAGCAGAGGGGTTTGAGTATCCCACGCTACCTATAACTCTTCACTGGAAACCTCCAACAGAAGTATTTCTCAGCTTTGGTTATAGCAATTAAGTGAAAACCTCAACGGGATGTTATTCAATCATCAGTGGAAGTTGGATGGTTTCCATCTCCAGAGGGTGAGCAGTCAAATCTACCACCTACAGAAACCAAACCAGATGCAAAAGTAACTTACTTGATTGCTTCCCTGCACATTCTACGGATATCCTCTTTCACGGAGCTCAAGCCATGGCTAGCGTAGTAACCATTCTTCATTCTATCCTCAATTTCAGCAACCTGGCCAACAGGGACTATAAGCTTCCATAGTATAAACCAAGACTTCTTGTGAAGGAAAAGCTAAAAGCAAGAGTTGGTAATACCTTAGGCACAAAAAAGTCAAAGGCATTCTCCTTCATTATGTCTTTCAGACCCAATGCAAGAAATTCACCCATCCTCCTATAGCTATTTTCCGACTTTTTGATGGCCCAACGCCTCAAATGAGCATCCCTAGATAAGATAGAAGATGACCTTCTAGCATCAAATAGTTTTGAGCGTTTGTACAAGCTTCTGCGAAACAACTGATTTGCAGAGTCCCTCCTATCCAGGCTTTCAAAATAATCTCTCAGTCCACTGGAATCATCCATGTGAGTATCCAGCCCACCATGACTTTTGAAACCTGAGGAAGTTCTCTCGCTTATGTGTTTAAGAGTTCTAATTTTCGAATGTGTACCACGACTGGGCACCCAACTAATATTTGGAAATTTATCTGCCAAATCACCAAACTGGCTGCACCCTCTGATATCTATACAAGATAGAGAAGGGAATGACCGAATAATTTCATCCAGCACATTAGAAGAGATGTTTGTGCAACCAAGTAGAACCAATGATGTTATCTTTTCTTTCTTATAACCATCCTGCGAGCAAACAGGAACATTAGACTAGGAATTATGAAAAATTTCGCAATCTTCTATTAATGCCCATTGCCCAGTAACCCTCCCAGATAAAAACAAAAATATAAAAACACAGCAAAGCCAACACAGAATTTTTTAAAATAAAGAATAACAAGGAAAGGAAAACCTACCATGATTTTCCATATTATTGAGTCGGTGCAACTACGGCCGACAGATGACAAGTCAACCTGTCTGGAGATATCCTTGTAAAAGTCAAACACTGCTCTCCAGTGCTTACAAGTCGAAGCAGCAAAAACAAGGGATTTCACATCACTTCGAAGGAAATTAAAGACTCGTGCCAGCACATGACCATCCAGGAAACCCCAGGTCCCAGACTCATTCTCAGAACCTGCATTGTCTTCTCGGTGAAAAATAGCATCACTGCATATATCCTCAAATGAGCATTCCCCCTGAACAGCTGGTAGTTCTTCCATTTCGTAATCTTCCTCACTTCCATCAACCAGCAATCTGGCTCTTTTGCCTGCAAAATAAAAATAAAAATGTCCATCAATAATGGTCTGCATCTCATATTTTCACCAAAGAAAGGGGGAAAACACTTGATGAGTACGATGAATAAGTGAGAAAAGAAAATCTCAGACCCCTAGGGAAGAAGGTCTAGTTGGATAGGCGGAACAATGAGATCCACATTTAAAGAGGCCAGAGGGCAAACAACAAACGGGAAATCATCGCAATCAACAAGAAGCACAGGATGGCTAGCAGGACCTACTAGTAATGTACGAACCTCAAAATAGAGGTGTGGAGGAATTCAATAATTTATAATGAATGCTTTGGAAGAACTTTTAGAGAGCACCAGCAAAACAGAGGAGAATATAGCGGATAGAATTCTTTAGACATTCACAATGCACTGTCACCCAAAAGAACCGATTGGCTAACTTTAGGGGTGGGCATGCTTGACACGAAAAATAAAATAAATCTTTATAATTGAGTTAAAAGTAAACATTTTTATGAGTAACTTTATTCATTAGACATTAATTTGGTGAACTGTTAATAAATAACAATAAAAAATTAGCTAAAAGTAGGACTTTTTGGCATGACACGACTCGACACGAACAAAGACACGAAAGATTAGGTGAGTTGAGGAAATGTGGTGGGAATTCATAAATAAGATTTTAGAGACATAACAGGAAAATGACACGAAATACCTGTATGCCCACCTCTAGCTAACTTGGTTATAAGATACCAAAGAAAGATTCAACACTAACACAGGCCTCTGACTAGACCAAAAGTCGTGACCTAGCTAGACACAAAAAAATGTCTTTCTCATATTATGTGACAATAAAGGTAAGACTTAAGAGTCAACAAGTGTTTGGTACAAGGCCCTTCAAGTACATTGGTTTCAACTTTAGGCTGGAACGAACTTCTCCACATCATTGCCATGACTGCTATATGAACAAACATATATAATGGTTTAAAAGGAACAAACTGACAAACTGAGATAAACCACATAAAAACAGGATTAAATTAGAAACACCACACAAAGGAGATTGAAGGTATGACCACAAAAGGGACCTCATAAACTAGAGACAGGAGGGAAAAAGGATTTTTCAATAATCATGTAGCAAAAACTCTTTGCAGCTCAAACAATAGACCCAGAGGTTCAGGACTCCTACAGAAACTCTGAAAGGATATCCCTCTCCGTTACCTGAATAATGTATGTATTTTTCCATTTCCTTCTTTGGCTGTTTTCTGTTGATCCATGGATCTAAGACCTCGTTTATAGCTGCAGCAAACTCACGACTCTTGTATGATTTCATGACCAGTTCATGGAGCCTCCCCCGAGTAAAACCAATGAACTGCGGATGTGAGCTGTGGAATGAACTGGAGATGGTGCTTTTACCATCAAGTGCAGCACACGTTGGTTCCACAAGAGAAGCTCCAAAAGTATCACTAGATGTTCGATTAGTCTCTTGTTGGATCTTGACAGCAGCATCAGAAGCTTCCGCAGCAGAGGTAATTGGAACCCAAACTCTATCAATTTTTCTGAAAACACTGCTATTCTTCTGGACGATACCTTGATCTACCAGGACTTGCAGCTCTGAAAAAGACAAAGGCCCTTGTTCATGCCCAGCACCATCAAGGTAGTACCACCCACCTAAATGTAACTGTAAGTCATTTACTGTGCACACACGATCTCTGGGTATATTAATGGAAGTAACACTCTTGGAGGAGCCCCCTGATCCTCGTTCGTGAATAATTTGAGACTGAAACCCCCTTTCTTCCGATGACCTCTTCACGTCACCAGTTCCAGAGTGATAGCGACCAGACCTTAAAGAGTATTGGTCCTTCCCTCTCACCTTCACACGGGACTCAGATACAAAAGAACCATGGTCCTTGACAACACATGCATTTATCCTGACAACAGAAAGCATAGTTCCTTTTACGCCTCTTGCGATGGGAGGTTTCGATTGACTCAATCTGCCAACACTGGTACAATCATTCAACTCATCCGGCAAGGAAAAGGCCCAAGGGGGGAGGTCAAGCCTTCTGTTTCTAGAGGGATAGTACAATTCATCTTTTTGAAGCACTCGAGGATCTTCATAACCAGATTTTGGCATCTGGCAAAGCGGGTAACCATCGTTAAGAACAAACTTCTTTTTCAAGGATCGATCTTGGGTGGCCTCATCAAGCCTCCTCCAATCGCCACCCTTGCATGACCATCGTCCAGAGAACCAGTCAGTAGGGTCCCAGCAGGCAAAGGCACTATCCGTATCAGACAAAACAGTTGACTTTTCTGTAGCTTCCTTTATTGCAAAATCAGCGCCCTTGTTCTGATCATGCTGTTCCCCAGATTGACTACTCAAGCCTGTACATGCCTAAATTAGTAAGTCCTTTGCCACAAGCTGCGAAAACTATTCTATTTACAGAAAAATACACAACAGCTTAAAGTGGTAAGACCTATTGTATGATTTTAAGAAAAGAACTTTGACATTATAAGCAGCAATCTAATGTTTCACTTTCTTCCACACTTCATACATTTCAAATTAGTCAAGAATTCCAGGATATTTATGCAAAGACAAACGTAGGCTAAAGTTTGAGACCCAGAATCTAGTGTTTTGTTGACATTAGGTCAAAGTCAAGTTCAACTTCTCAAAATAGATACTCAACTAACAGCTCCTTTTCTGGTCAACTTTGGTATCCACCCAAAAAAAAAAAACTTTAGATAACCTCGAATCTACCAAATATCATGATTAGTAAAAAGAAAAAAGAAAAAAGGGCAGGTGACACCAAAATTATAATAACCAAACAAAAGGAACTAAAGCATGTTGGGCACGAAAATAAATGAGCCGTGCTAGGCTAGACACAGCCCATTTGACACCTCAACTCTATTGTGTTCTACAAAATCCTCTTTCCCCGAAGTAATATTACTCTATTTCACTACAAAAAAGGTGAATTGCTAGAAGAAACGAATGGCAAATCTCTAACAAGTGGGACTTCACCCCAAATATATAAGCCATATGGGGTTCAATACTCCACAAATATAATTTAATTATAATAATGCCCAAAAAGCCATACCTGCAGAATATTCCCATTCCTGATACTCTCTAGGCTCAAAATTCATTCGCAGCACTTCTGCAACACATTGAATTTTGAAAACAATAAATAACATACTAACAGAAGATGTCTGTAGGTAAGATGAGAAATACAGATTCAAATATTTACAAAGTACACACAAAGAAATGGTAAACAAAAAGTTACCCCCAATTGTCTCGAGCTCCTGGCCAGGAATAATATGATAACCCTCTAACAAAGCTCCAACTCGTTTATCGATGTGATGATCTTCCAAAGGATCAGATACAGTAATATCCGCATCAGGGCAAAATTTTGGCTCCTGAGCAGTGGATACAGTCCCCTCAACTAGCTGATTAGCACCCTGAATAGTATCTCCAAGATCTACTAACAGGTTACCAGGAGCCTCAGGAGGGCTCACCAGCTGTGTAATACTTTCAGATACAATAGAAGGGAATGTTGGAGTCAATAATGGGGAAACTGCATTTTCAACAGTAACCCACCTGTCGCTGTCCAAGTGCTTAATCAAGTGATCAGACACGAGAAAGCCTTCCTCCACAAGTGCCTTCAGGTCACACAAACTGGAAGGCCCGCATTCCAAGCCAGAATGATCTAGATAGTACCATTTCCCTGTCCTCGAATCCACCACAATTGGCACATGTGGTGGTGTGTCGCATATATCCATATCCTCTTCCATTGAAGGAAGATCGTCAGTGGCACCATTAGCCTGAGGGGAATCCTTGCTATGCACTCCTTGAAATTGAGACTTCTCTTCCCCCTGAGACCGATGGTCAGCATTATCCTCAACTGATCCACTGGCATCATGCAAGTAGCTTCTATCATTGGTCACTTTAGCAGATACAAGTGAATCTCTCCTTTGAGGATCTTTCTGATCAGGCTTCTCTTCTTGCCCTTTATTTCCAGGCTGACTAGATTTCTTTTCACTACCTCCAGTTTTCTGTTTAGTTTCCCGATTATTATTGGGCCTATTCTTTTCAAGTGGGGAACGTTCCAAGGAGTTACGGATCTCATCCAAAGGATCATGATATCGACCTCCTCGATCATGTGGGGACCGCTCCGAGTAGCTTGGACTACGGTTCCTATGATCATAGTGGCGACTCCGATCATATGGGGACCGTTCTGAGTAGCTAGGACTACGGTTCCTCTCATAGTGACGGCTCCGATCATATGGGGACCTCTCACGGCGGACAGGGCTACGGTCTCCATGATCAGAGTGGCGGGCCCGGTCACGTGGGGACCGCTCAGTATGACGTGGGCTACTCCCATGCTTTTCATATGCTATCCTGGATGGCAAAGAAGATTCATATTGTCTAGAAGAGTACCTGTCGGAGGATATATTCCTCGTGGAAGAGGAATTCCTGTATGACCTCTCCACAGACCGGCGCGAATAGTGCTCTGAATACACGGAACGATTGCCATCATCAGAAATCCTCCGGCTCTTCGAGCTTGTATACTCACCGTATTCTCCTCCTCCGTAGTGCTTACGATCACTGCCATCCAAATCATTACCGTGCCTCTTCAACCTGTTCCCAGATGAGAATTCTCTCCCATGATTCTTCCCATTACTATATTCGGTCTTACTAAAGGAGACTTCCTCATCAAGACTTTTTGCAAACAACCTCGGATTTCTGTCTTGGCCAGCTTCCCACCTGGACGATGGCCTTTTGAAATGCTGACTACCCCCATTTCTACCGAACTCTTTCTCAACTCCATATTTACCAGGAGGTGTCCACTCTCGATCAAATTTCCATCCCTTGTCCTTACTAGCTACATTATCCCGCAATTTCGGGTACCTATACTCATCCTTTTCGCTACTACGCCACCTTTCTTGGGTGAAGGTGAACTCTCCTTTGTCCACCACCTCAGCTTTAGAACCTCCCCTCCACGACCCGAATTCTGCTTTCTTCTCTATCGCATTATCGATCCGAGACCTCCTCGAACCGAATTCCCCTTTCCCATCTTTCCTCCACTTTCCTCCCGGGACAAACTCCCCCCTTTCCAGTTGCTGTTCCCTTTCCCCCCATCTCTCAACCGGAGATCCCGCCTTCTCAATCGCGCTCTTCAGTTCGAGCTTCCGCGGCTTCTCTGGCACGAACTCCCCATTCTCCACCTCAATTCTTGACAACTTCAATGAACCCAATTCACCCTCCTCTATCTCCTCCTTGAATTCAGTGTTGCTCAAACCTTCTCTATCATTGCTCTTATTAGTATTACCCAATTCACCCTTACTGCTGCTGCTGCTCTCTCTCTTCTTCTTGGAAACCACCTGTCTCTTGACCTTCATCTTCATCTTTCTCTCTGTAACTTTGAGCGACTTTGAATTGAACTTGTTGCCCCCATTGTTGTTGACCCCACCGCAGAAAGTCTCGGAAATCGAAAACCGCTCCATGACATGCTGTGAAGGCACGCATGCAACGCCGCCATCGCCCATGGAAGTCCGGAATTCACTTCCTCAAAAACCACCAACGAGGAATTAATAAAAAAAAAACCCCTAATTATCGTCCACTTGGCCGGGGCTGTCGATGCTCATACTGCAATTGACTTCAGCCCTCGCAATCTTCGCCCCACGCGAAACCCTAATTCACAAATCACGCAGTAAAAATGTCAGCGAATGGTATATACGGTGGTGCGGAGCTTGAAATTCGAGTGAATGAGCGGAAAAAGAAGAATTAAGAGCGGTGGAATCGAAACCCTAGGGTTTGGAATGAAGCAGAAAAAAAAAATACAAGGAGGGTCACTTACGAGAATTGGATAGATCGACGACGTGAGGGGAGGGGCGTCACGTGACGAGCACACGGATCGATGAGCAGAGTTGAGAAGAAGAGCTGGAGACGAATCCGCTGTGATCTCTCTGTATATATTTTCGTATTCTTCTGTTTCTCTCTCTCTCTCTCTCTCTCTCTCTCTCTATCGTCGTTCTTTTTTAGTTGTTGTTGTTGTTGTTCATGGTCTGAAAGACGAAAATCCTCGAGTTAAAATCTCTTGTTCTTTTTTTTATCTTTTTTTTTTTTTTCCTTCCCGTTTTGGCCCGTACTACCCCTCTCTCTCTCTCTCTCTCTCTCCTATCTGTATTTAATACTACTCCGAAGTGATAACAGATTACGCCTTGCGACGACGTATAGGGCCGTATGGGAAGCGTATTCCGTATTTTCTCCGAAAAAACATACGATTGGGCCATCGGGCAAAATTGGGGTGGGTTTTGACTTTTGGGCCGGCTCTATACAGAGGAGTAATTTATTACTAGGAGTAGTAATTTCTTCATTCATTTTTAATTACCTTCATCAAGCCATAAAAACCGAACCGGGGCCGTGCTATGCACCATTCAGATCGTTCGTCTCGATAATCAATGGTCTAGATTTTAAAAAAATTTGTCGGAGAAGAGTTATCGAAAACACTTTATGATTATTGAGATTGCACAGCACCGTGCACCTAGCGCACAGCACACGCCTAGGGTACATAAAATTAAAAACCTTGTCTATCCGCACTCACATGAAGTAATTCTTAGGCTCCATTTTGTACACTTTTTTTTTCTTTTTTGTTGTGTTTATCTTTTCTGAATTTTTATTAGATTCGCGTTATATTTTTTTATTGATTATCCATCTTGACGAGAAGGGTCTAAAAAGTAAAAAAATATATTATAAAAATAAAAACAAAATCTCTAAAGACGAAAAAAAAAAAAACCAATCTGAATTGAACCTGGAATTCAAAATATCACTGATGAGGATGAAAATAAGAAGATTTCGATTAAATCTGAGAGTTTGATTTCAAGTAGGATAGGTCATTCATTAGTCATTACAGTAAGAAATTGTTTCAAAATCAATAAAAGTTTTAAATCCTTGTTCCTTTTCCTCAAATCGTTGCATCAAAATTAGAAGTAAGCCGTGATATATTAGTATTTTTTTAAAATGGTGGGACAATTACACTTTATTAAGTAGTACATTACAAGTACAAAGACGGCTACTACAATATATAATTATGTGAGACGTTGCAACAATTAAACCAAAAAAACTGATCGATCGATTCTTAACATCGGCACTTACAAAAGCTGGTAGGCAAGCAAAGATTCCTTCACAAAATACAAAAACGAACCAAAACTATCAAAATCTAATACACGAGTACATGCACTAACAGGCTGAGAGGCTTCACGACGCGTCCTGCAAAAGAAAGTAAGCAACTGATCCACATGATCAGATGGCATGCATCAAATATAACATACTTACAATAGCTTCACGAAAGTAATGTTGCATCAGTGGTGTTGTGACTAGGAACGCAAGTCTGATAATGGTGGGCTTCCATTTAGCTAGGAAATTAGACAAGGATGCAAGCTGGCGGTGCGGTTTCACCTACAGTAAGGTACAGTGAAGCAATTCGTTTAGGGGAAATTCGCAAACCCACGAGCAGTGAAGTGCAGGACGTTAACACGATTCTCGATCAGCCCAAGGATTAGGGGATGCAAGAAGAGGTCACGGGTGCAGTGAGATTTGGGATAGATTCTCCAAACCCGTCTGCAAACACGTACGGTTAAGAAACTATCTTCAGGATGTGGCAGTTCTAAGTGCCATCCCCAACTTCTTCCACCTGTGGCCTATCGATCCGATAAACGATGAAAACCCTATGGCTCGGATTACGTGAGAAGGAGATTTCAAGAAACAGCAGGTGATCAGGCCTTCAAATTCTGCAGAAGGCTGTAAGATTGAAGGTAATGGAGGTTGACCAGGAATTCGGAACTATTATTAGAGACTAGAGAGTCCAAAGCTAAAGCTGCTTGCAAGATCTAAATTTCGAAAACTAAATTCATTTGTGTTCTGATTTCATCTTATAGTCCTATGCACGTCGCCATGTTAATAGGCTTATGCGTAGACTATAGAGTACTGTATTTGCTTCATTTTGCCAGTCCCAGGAACTTTAGTTTCCTCAGTTGCTCAATCTTCTTTGCCGCCTCTGTTGTTCTAGTGCCATTGTCTTTCTCTTTGCAGTGCATGCACGTACAAAGAATCATTTTACCTTCATAACCTCTTTCAGGCCGGTGGATTCTGACATGCATATGCGCAGGCAAAATTTTGGACCTGACACTCCGACCTATTTGGAGAGGCCTTCTGTTAAGAAAATTGTCTTGGATGGTACGGAGACCGGCAAACATTACTTCCTTGAATTCGATAACCATGTTTTCGTTTCTGATGGAGACCGGGAAAGAACGTTTGGAACAGATGAATCGGGAAAATTTAAGTGAAAGCACTTTCATCATCTACTGATTCAAATTATCCAAGGCTTGGTAACAGTTTTAAGCCAAAATCGATTTACTGTTGATTCAAATTATCCAAGGCTTGGTACCAGATTCTGCGGCATTATCAGAATTATTTTTCCATGCATGTTTACTATTGGTTTCAGTTGCGGGATAATTTTCTGTCACCTAAATGAAGCGTTATGAACTTATTTAAACTAATCTTTGAGGTCAAATGAAATTTGCTCCAATATTTTCCACTCTGGAAATGGATCTCATAACTAGATCGATAGTGGGAATTATCTTATCATGACTCAAACACTATGTTCACTCAATGGATTGACACCTACAGAAGTTCCCTCCTCTCTCCTCCATTATGAAACTGCACCACTCTTGTACCGCACATATTTCATGCTCTTAGGCTTTTCCTTTATCCAATTATTATGTAGCCACCGGTAGAAACTCGGATGAGATATAATTTCTGCTTCAGTAGTTATTGCCGTGGTCACGAAATGAAAGAGAGGGTGTGGATCGGAGGATTATACGCAAATAGTTTATTGTTGAAGGAAATAAGTTTTCTCTCTCTCGCTCCGTGCGCGCACGCGTTGCAATAAAAACGTCTACAATCTGAATTGAGCTTTGCATATGTTGGAAGCATGTGTGGCCAGGGTCTAGTTTACGACTAGAAGTTTAGCTCCCTTCTCTTCCATGTGTGCCCAGTTGGGTCGAAAACTGAGAATCTCCTCAAGCCAACATTGGGCCCTAAAGTTTCAGGTTAAAGTTATTTCTCTAGTCTACCCTGGAACACCACCACCATGGCATGTGCATCCGATTAACAAATGAGATTGGGTCCAGATTAGATGAGGTGTGCGCATGCTAGCTTGGACACCCGGTTATCCAAAAAGAGAGAAACAAATGAGATCGCTCTAAAAAGGATGGATGCGAGCGCCTTTGACCGAAGAACCAAGGTGGATCAATCGGGCTCAACCATCTCCCATATTGTGATACTAGAGGCTGGTGCACACGCAATACTTGTGCAAGTCGGATTTTGTCAAAATTTGTAAAAATTCGATCAAACAATAAATGGGATACTATTGTGACAATCTCCACCAAATTGGAAGCTGTGAAAGGCCCTTTAAAATCAAGCAAAAATCTTAAATCTATACATAATGGGCAGACTAATGAGGAATTTGAAGTTATGAACAGAGCAAAAGAAGGAGCTTTACATTAGAGGTTTTGTTTGCGTGAAAAAGAGAAGAAATGAAGAAAGGAATTGTTTGAGGTTTGGAGGTAACTGTTTTTGTTTGGCAGTTACTGTTTCTGAGTGCAACGTGGGTGAGGATTCCAATTGTGAACTTTCTATTTTGCCCACACTTTAACTGCGCATAACAGGTCTTAAGGAATGAGGAAAAAGATAAAAATAAAGGGCAATTTCGAAAAACATTTTTGTGACACGGCTTCAAAAAAACGTCACCCCAAATGATACTCTCCTTTTATATATTAGCTTTTGTGACACGGTTTCAAAAAAAGATCACACCAAATGATACTCTCCCTTTATATATTAGAATATTATGATAGATAGATGGCCGGGCTATCTTATGATATGGGCTAGATGTCCCCTGCCAACATGCTTAGTTGGGCCATTGCCAATATTTTTTTAAAAAAACGGACGAATAGCCTAAGAGCATCTCCAATCTTCGTTTCAAATTTAGAGATGTCAAAAAAAAAATTATGGCTAATGTGGCAATCTGACACCGTCAAATTTGACATCCACAACATTCTTCGTTCGATCATGGTGTCAAATTTGATCATAGTTGGTTGTTATCACATCCATGTAGGATTTGACTTTGCATTTGAAGGTAAGATTGGAGAGGCTTTTAAGTATAGCAATAAAGAGGAAAATACCGTGTCCGCTTTGAGGCGCCTTTTCCTTAAAGCATTTCCTTCTCCATGTAACGTCAGGCAAGGCACATAAGATTTGACTCCTCCCACGCGTTACAAAGCTCTAAGCCGCAGGATTCCGAAAAATCTATCTCATAAAGCATAAAAGCCACCAGAATCTTGCAAGAATTGTGCAGAAACGCTATTTTAATCTACTCTATGAATGGGATCATGTAACAGTTGTAAGAGGTTGTAAAAATACTCAAATACCATTCAATCTACTCATCCACCAATTCATTCAAATATTATAGGACTGGGATGATCGCTATAGGTAAATATGGGCATAACGTTCACTGACTTCCGTTGCAGATGCAGGGGGTTTTATCTGTGTTGCAACTTTCCTGCAATTAAATCCACCCAAAAAATATGTTGAGCCAATTATTCATCGAATCTCCAATAGCGATCGGATCCTCTCTGGTAAGTTTTGGACGGGAGGAAACAGTTTAAATTAGAATCATATACTCCGTATATAATCAATAGTTAGGATTTGTTCGGAGACTCTTTCCAATAAACTCTTATCGGGAAGATTCTCCGTCATTGGACGGTTTATATTTGGACTGTCTCCTCCCGTCAAAAAAATCCAATTCCTCTTCGTCTTCGATACTAGAGGATTCAAATCCTTTTGGATACCGGAGAGGATCCAATTCCTTTTCCATAGCTCTCACAAGAGAGAAAAATAACAAGAAAAAACTACTAACCTCCACTTAAAAAGATTATTATCCAAAGACTGAAGCCTACCACGGAACCAATAAGATGCATTGTCACCGCGACCGCGAGGCGTGGCTCTGTCCGATGCTTTCTTCTGGGATCTAACCGTCCCTTTATTCTGTTGTTTGCTACCAATCTCTGCGACGACACCATCCTCCGTAATCACCGAAAGCGACGGTTTCCATTTCGCCGACTTTACTTTCGCTGGCCGGCGACCAGACGCCTGGCCGTTCCCTGCTCTCTTCACAGGCCGCGGACTGGCGGCAGATTCGGCCGCCGGATTCACAGAGGCACCAGCACAACATGACCTGAATGGTAAGAACTCCATAAGGTTAAGGGGTTGTTCTTCTTTCTTTCTTTTTTCTCTCCTCTCTTTATAGTGTATGAAAAAGTATGAGATAGTGTTCTTGCGACATAAGACACTCCGAGTCATATATATATGTAGAGAGAGAGAGAGAGAGAGAGAGAGAAGGAGAGGGAGAGGGAGAGGGAGAGATTGAGCCTGTAAATTTCTGACGTGTTGTGTTTGTGTTCCTTTAGATTTCTTGTTCCTACTGGATAAGGAATTCAACTATGGTCAGACTTCTTCAGTTCTTTTACATCGCAGGTATATCAGTAATACAAGATTAGTCATACTATTTTTAATTTATCTGGAATAAAGGATAAGATAGTAAAAGTGGATAATCATTTTTTTGGGTTAATTTGACATGAGTTTTTTGATTGCACAATTCGTATGTTGAATCTACCGATTGTTAGAGCATCTCCGATAGGAGATGTCAAACATGACGTGGACGGTGCAACGGCTACTTTTGGCATCAACTTACATTCCAACCCATCTGTCTTCACTCATGTCAAAGCTGATGTGGCTTTGGCATGAACCTCTTACATGCTAATTTTGGCAACTACCCTCCCCCATGTCAAATTTCAAAAAGTAACCGTTGAAGGTAAAAAGCTATTGTTAGAAAGTTTAAAGCCTTTATGTCCTACTTGTTTGAGTTTTTTTTTTCCTTTTAATAAATAAATAAAATTTGACATAAGGGTAGGAGAGGAGGTTTTAATGTCAAATTTGAGATGCCAAAATGCCACATAAGCCTTCAAAAAAAATTTGACATCTCCAATTTGAAGTCAAGTGTTGGAGATGCTCTTATATAGCAATATCTTTCATGATCATCACTATTGATTTTTCTTGTAATCACTCCAATTAGGATAAAATTATAAGTGACCCTCTAAACAATATTTCCGGACCCACCACTGTTTGGCCGTATGACATCCACCATGATCACTTTTCATCGTGATAAAATCAAAATCATATGCATGATTCACCATCTGTTTTTTATTCCCATGTTCGTTTTGGATCTCAAAACCTCTGCTCACGGTTCCCAATAATTTTCCTCTATCTATCTCTTTTCACTTATTATCTCTCAAAAATCACTCTCAAAATTCAAACCGAACATGATTACTAGTATATGTCAGTTTCAAACTTCTCATAGTTTTTGAACCATAATAGTTAATTTCCAACAACAAGACCTGTATCCGTCATGCTGAATTATCCATTTCAAGTGGGACCCTCCTACTTTAGTGCAACATATTTGCCTAGCCTTTTGTTTCTTCAAGACCAAACCAAAGGTTGGAATGCGATAAGAAAACTCTAGATTTACAAGACAGGATTCACTTAAAAAGAGTAAGTATCTGTACATGATGCCGCACTCTGGAGGTAGATGTCAATGCCTCTCCACCACAAAATGTTGTAAAGACTTGAAGCACCTTAAATTAATGGCCAATCCCTCTATGTCCCATCAAATTAATGGCCACTTTAGCTTTTTCACGACAATGGAAAATCCTTACCCCGCCAATCCAAATGGGACCTATGTTGCTCCGAACGCGGATTGTTTTGACGCAAAAAACTAGAATGCGAATGTGGTACACCAAATTATCTTTAGTGTGGTAACGATAGGGGTAAACTTGTAATACCACCCACATGACATCATGAGACAAAAAATGGATTATGTTTATGCCTTGCGTGGTTGTTCGTATATCCAGATCATTATCCTAATCCTCATCATCATGATGGATAGATGATCTCCTTTCCGAGGGAGAGATCATCTTTCCATCCATAATAGAAAATATTCAGGTTCATCCCATTTGTGGAAGTTGATCTGATATCTAAAGTTTAAGGGTTATGGTAGAGAAACTTCTTTCTTCTTATTAAGAGCCTGCTCTTCTATTACGGTTGGATCTATTATCTTATTATCTATTTATAGACATGGATTCAAGTTCGCAAATCCTATGTATGTAATTTTCGCAGTTTGTTGATGGTAATAAAAAAAAATGATGTTCTAGATTCTGGAATTTTAGTTTACATAAACTTTTATAGCATACAAAATTATGAAGAAAAAAAAAATTCAGAAAGATTTAACATTGACGAAATCTTTTCCAAATTTTTAGGAGTACCATGAGGTCCATGACCACTTTCTTAACATGTCTTTCTTTCCGGTTTAGTAGTACATTCGGTTTTTCACCTTTTCAGGAATGAAATTGAAGAAGTCAATTGGAGACAGATTGGGGATTCGCTTTGTATCATTGGGTTCATCGTTTGAGAAGGTTTACCACATTTGGGGAAAAAAAAACCTTGCGTCCCAAATCGGGACCCGGGGTGCTGTAGTGCACCTCCCGCACTATACGTGTAGTGCATCCAATCCGGGTGTCTATTTCGACAATAGACAGCTAGAATTTGTAGGAGTTCGGATTAAATCCGAGTTGTTCGTACCGAGATGAACGGCTGAATCGGCCGCACTACACCGTGTAGTGCGGCGGGTGCACTACAACCCCTCCCATTCCCCCAAATCGTAGTAATTCGGTAGCATTTTCTAGTAGCACGTCCTTGGACCAATGAAACCAGGGCAGTTGGTGGTCCTAACAATTACTGTTTCTGTTTCTGGAAATTACCAATTTTGTTGAATGTCCGTCTTGTGAAGCAATATGGAATCAGACCTCCATTGTTCGGTTGCTTTCAGTAATAAATTTGAGTTTTTTTGGGGTTTGAAAATGGCAACTTGGCAAGTATTCTATGGCAGCTTGCGAAGGGACGGAAAAAGAATGATCAGGAGATTTGGTTACATGACATGGCATGTCAGTGGACGGATCCAAGCGGGGTCCCGCGGAGGCACGTGCTCCCGCTCGATTTTGTAAAATAAATATTAATATTTTTAAATATTTAAATTATACCCAATAAATTTATGATAATGTTATACGGAGTAATAAAACTACTCTTGATTTACTTTACGAGGATATTTGTCTGGTCTATTTCTTAGAGTGTAAATTTTCACACCATCTTTTTTTTGCAAACGCATCCCTTTTTCTTAATTATATTGATATAAATTGTATTAATTAAGAAATTATGGACGTATGGGGTAAGCTTACTAATTTGGGTGCCCCCACTAACTCAAAATTCTGGATCCTTCCCTGCATGTCACTCATTTGTATGGCAGGTTAGTTCTCATTTTGTTTTTATAATAGAATGTCCGGGTCAGTTTACGCGCACCTTGGTTAATTCCGGGGCTTTGAAGTTAAAAACCAGACAAACCTCCAGTAGCCCCAAGATTTATAATGTTTGACTTTCATGAAATTTGAACTTTTGTGATCTCTTTGAGGACAAATCCTTTAATTGCTTCCTCATCATGAAAGTGTTGTACTGATTAATGCACAATACAAAGTGACGCGATTCAGGTACTGAGGGTTTGAATCTGGAGTTTAGATAAATTGGTCTAATTTTTGGGTGCAAATATGGTACCGTTGACGTGGTATCCATGCAGCACATTTGAGTCGTTCAAAAATGCAACATGACGGCTCAGATTGAAAGATACCGAACAAATTTAAAAGAAAAGGAAAAGAGAGTTTCAATTTGAGCCGTCAATTCAAGGCCGGCTCATAAATTTTGGAGGCCGGAAATGAACCTGTTGAATGAGTCCTCCCTATATTTTTCATACAAAAGTGGATTACAAAGAGTCTCAAAAAAAAAAAAAACATTACAGGATAGAAGCATATTATTATCCAAAAAAAAAATGCAACTATTACAATACCTCAAAATCATTTGAAAATTAGTCTTCTTGCACTTTTTGCTGCAAACGTACTAATTAAGTCTCTATAGTCAAGCTTCTTCACCAACTTCTTTTGGATAGACAATATAGCTATCGAGAAGGAGTTGGGCCTGTTTTGTGGCTCTTAAATTTCAATTGTGCCTATTTCGTGTAAAAGAGGCTTAGTGCAAAAAAAAATTTGGGTCAAATATACATATAGGAACACTAAAATTTTAGGGGCCCTCATTTTAAACCTTTTTGGGGGGCCTGAAGCCCATGCTTCTCCCGCCTTTGCCATTAGCCGGCCTTGCGTCAATTGCATTGTTTGGACGGCTCGAATGTATTGCACGGGTACCACGTGGTACCCGATTTGCAACCAAAAATTTCTCCACTATTCTTAATGATGGGAGATCAAAATAAAATACACTAGGGTGTTTACCCATTTCCTTCCAAGTTACCAAGCCTGGACCTAATTTGAGCCCAGTTTAGATCCTGAATGGGTTTCAAGGCCATTCGATTGTACCTTAGAATTTATAGCAATATGAAAGCCCTTACCTAATGGGCCTGCGCGATAGTCCACAACCCAACAAATTGAACCTTCAAATTAAAGTTCAAACATAAGAAAGAGGAATTTGATCTGTTTACATGCATATGACAAACATCATTTAGTATAGTTGTTATTAGGGAAAATGACGGCTCAGGACGTGTTTTGATAATTAATATCCGCCATGGACAAGCTAAGAACATTTTTTAATGCTGAAAATATCCTTAGCGGGTATTAATTGTCAAAACATGTCATTGGCTGTCATTTTTCCTTGTTATTATGTTATTTTAATTTTTCCTAGAATTAATGACTATTCATATTGTAGTTTATCTTTTTATTAATTTAGTATACACATTTTGCAACTATTAAGATAAAATTATGGCTCCGTCCCTGCTTCTAAGTAACATAATTCGCACATGCGAGTAGAAGCGCCAGTGCTGCCGAGTGTGAAAACGTCTTTGAAACAATGAAATATACGCCACCCTACTAAAACTTGCAAGAGCAAAAATTAAAAACACAAGGGCAGTGTATTTCGAAGAAGATAGTCATATGTGACTAAGGTCTCTCTACGTGTACAACAAAGATAGTCATAGTTTCTTTTAAAGAGTTGTCTCGTCAAATTAATCAAAAAAACTTAACGTGAATCTAATGAAAATTAAAAAAATCAGAAAGAAAAAAAATACAATTGTGATAATTTAGGCCGAAGCCACCCAGAATATCAACCCTGCCATTCGAATTCTAAAGTTTGTTTGACAGTGGGCCCATAAGATCCTCCAAATTTTCAATATCAGCATGCTCCCTCCCCTCATATAACATGTGAGGCTCACGCAAAACCCACATGTAGGTTCCATATATTATGTGAGTGAAGAAAGTATACACTAGAAGTAAATTATGCTACAACCACATCTCTCGGCCACTCCCCAGACACTTTCTCTTACAAGCATTGGGCTGCACATATCTGCGGACTTCACTGCCTGTGAGAGAGGAGTGTCCGGGGAGTGGCAAGTGACGTGTCCCCAACATTTCCGAAAATAAAGTTGTTGGAAAAAACTTGGTTTTGCTCAACTTTGAGCTATTTATTGAGTGGGTCCCACGCGTCCACGTGGACCGACCCACATACCGGTGTGTTCGTCTTGGTTAGGAGATTAAGATTGAACACATAAGTGGAGAAAATCAAGTCATGGTGAATGAGAAATTGCCATGGAAAGTTGCCCCTCACATGGTGTTTGGAGGAATGGAAAATGGCTAGTCCCACATTGGTGGGAGGAGAAAAGCTCATTGGGAATAAATAAACCAAGTGGAGATCAAAGGGTTGGCCCTTTGGGTCATAGAAGTTTTGTAGGGGGAGAGGGCATAGATAATGTATGCTTTGCACTTATAAAACACGCGCGCCGGGCCGGGCCGGGCTAATCAAAAGATTGGGCTTGGCCCAATACATTGTTATCTTTTTGCAGCCCGTCTGTTCGAACTGGGCTGGGTCAGAGCCGACCTGTCCGCGCGCTTCTGTTACCGTTGCCCCGTTTCTTTCCATTGCGTCTGTTCGACAAACAGGTTCCGACCAACCGGTACCGTTTTGTTCCGAACAGCCACGCCTGCCGTTTCCGAACGGGTGTCTTAATGCCTATATAACAGACCCGTTTCTGCTTCATTCATCACGGAAAAAACCTGCATACATTCTGCATTTTTCACACATCCATACTGAGGGTTCGATACAATTTCGGTTCGCCTACCAACCCGATTGCAGTGCTGCTTCCGGTTGGTGAAAATCGGGTAGTCCTGGGAAGCAGACGTCCGCGGATTCCATCAGCACCGTAGTGGAGGGCGAATTTGCTTTAAGGACAGAGTTTTACTCGCCTCGATTAATCCATGCACTGCCAATTTCCGGACGCCTGAAATTGGCTAAGTACGTTTCGCATTCCTTTACTGTTTTCGTTGCGTTTCTGTTTTATTTTTTCTAGTAGTTAGAAGCCGTGCTGATAACAATCTTAAAGCAAATTCTCGTGTTCTTAGTTTTCTGGAATTCGGGTTTAATCTTCTGGAAAAATTGATTCGGTTTTAAAATTAGTAAAGGTTGTACTCTGTCTTCTTTTTCATCGAGAAATTGTGCATCGCGTCGTATTTTCCTGTTACGGATTGTAGTAGTGGGTTTGTAATCTGTGTCTGGGATTTGTATATCACTTTTTCTGTAGTAATAGTTCTTATTGCATTTACTGTTTTAATCACAGTAGCCTTGTTTGAACATGACCTTTGGCTTTGTGGCATTTAAAGTTCATTTAACTGTGTTTTCCAAAGTCAGTGGTTCTAATTCAATTCCCATCACAGTTGGTTGTATAATTTAGAACTCTCGGTGGTTGACTTCAGTGGGTTTGTCTTTTGGTTTTAAGGCCAAACCCTTTTGTACACTTGTGGGGTTATTATTGCTATTAAGAAAGGACAAATCAAATTGGGTTTTCTGATCCAAAATATATTTGAAGATAGAAAACTATTGTATGGTTCAGTGCACATTTGTAGTTGCACCTTTGCTTTCAAAAGTCAGTGGCATTTGTTCCTCCTTCCATAATAGTTAGTCACGGTTTTTTGTTAAAGAAAAAAAAAACAGATTGCTCCTGGCATTTTCCCAATTACCATCTGTGATTGTGTTTGAGCATTGATTATTTGTATTCATTAGTATTAAAACTTGTGAATTGTTCATATTATTTACAATTGTGTCGGTTTTCTGTTTATGTTAACAGAAATGACTACCGAAATCCCTAAGATTGGTGATGTTCCCAAAACTGGAGATGGGTCTTCAGTGGCTTCCATTGCTTCCTCTTCCACCGCTGCTGCTGCTCCGGTGGCGACACTGTTGCCGGTGAATCATTCCGAGAAGCCGGAAAAGTTCAATGGGACAGAGTTTCGTAGGTGGCAGCAGAAAATGCTTTTCTATCTGACGACTCTCCGTTTGGCTAAGTTCCTGACAGAGGATCCTCCTACTGTGGCTGAAAATGAGACGGACTTTCAAGTCCGTAACGATTATGATGATTGGCATAACTCTGACTATTTGTGCAAAAACTACATTCTCAATGGACTGGACAACGCGCTTTACAACGTGTATTGTTCGGTGAAATCTGCCAAGGAACTCTAGCTTACCTTGGAGAAAAAGTACATATCAGAAGATGCCGGACTGAAAAAGTTTGTTGTTGGCAGGTTCCTGGACTATAAGATGGTTGATTCGAAATCTGTGATGAGGCAAGTTCAGGAACTCCAGGTTCTCCTTCATGAGATTCATACTGAAGGAATTGTGTTGAGTGAGTCTTTCCAAGTGGCAGCCGTCATTTGGAAATTGCCGCCTTCATGGAAGGCGTACAAGAAGCAACTCAAGCACAAGCGTAAGGATATGAACATGGAGGATCTGGTTGTACGTTTGAGAATGGAGGAGGATACTCTGAATATGGATAAGAAGGATCTGAATCCGTATGTGGCAAAGGCCAACATGATTGAACAAGGTGGAAAGGCATATAAGGGGAAGTAGAACTACAAAAAGAAGGGCAAAGGTATTGACCTCGGTCCGCGTGGTGGTGTGGCTAAAAAGGCCAAGTATGATGGAAAGCCTAGGTTTGCTGGTAAATGCTTTGTGTGCGACAAGCCGGGACATCGGGCTGCGGAGTGCAAAAGCAAGGGAAAGGCACAGGCCAATATAGCTGAGATGGAGGAGATTCTGTCTGATGGTGTTGATGAGATGAATATCTCGGCCGTGGTCTCAGAAGTCAACATGGTGGGTTCTAATCCCAAGGAATGGTTTGTGGACACTGGTGCTACTCGTCATGTGTGTGCGGACAGGAGGTTGTTCACCAACTATAAAACGATGGATACTGGCGAGCAACTCTATATGGGAAACTCTTCGAGTTCCAAGGTTGAGGGGATTGGGACTGTGGTGCTCAAGATGACTTCTGAAAAGGTGGTGACTCTTAAGGAGGTGATGCATGTACCTGAGATTCGCAAGAATCTGATTTCTGGCTCGCTGTTGGTGAAAAAGGGCTTTTGTTTGGTTTTCTAGGCTGATAGGGTTGTTGTGAAATACAGGGGTATGTATGTCGGTAGGGGATACATGGTAAATGGTTTGTTCAAAATGCATGTGCTGACTGAGGTTCCGGCCTCTCCGGGTGCTAAGGTTCCGGCCTCTCCGGGTGCTAATGAGATAAACACATCTTCTGCTTATATGATTGAGTTTCCTTATTTATGGCATGGTAGATTAGGACATGTTAATTATGGTACTTTGCGACGTCTAATCTATTTGGATTGCATACCAAATTTTAAGATAAACTCATATCACAAATGTGAAATGTGTGTAGAGGCTAAATTGGCAAAGAATCATTTTCATAAAATTGAACGAAGTACTGAACCGCTTGAATTAATTCATACCGACTTATGTGATTTAAAGTTTGTTGAAACAAGCGGATGGAATAAGTACTTTGTCACTTTTATAGACGACTGCACTAGATACTGCTATGTTTACCTGCTTAAAACTAAGGGTGAGGCCATAGATATGTTCATCCATTACAAGGGTGAAGTGGAAAATCAACTTGGCAAGAAAATCAAAGTTGTTAGAAGTGATCGAGGTGGTGAATACGTAGCGCCTTTTGGTGAATTTTGTGCCCAACATGGGATAATTCACCAAACGACTGCTCCTTATACACCACAACAAAACGGAGTTGCTGAACGAAAGAACAGAACTCTAAAGGAAATGATGAATGCCATGTTGATCAGTTCAGGAGTTCCACAGGAATTGTGGGGGGATGCGATCCTCTCCGCGAATTATATCCTGAACAAAATCCCACATAAGAAAACGGATGTGTCACCGTATGAATTATGGAAAGGTCGTAAACCTTCCTATAAATTCTTGAAAATGTGGGGGTGTTTGGCCAAAGTAGCAGTTCCCCGTCCCAAGAAGGTTAAGATTGGGCCAAAAACCGTTGATTGTGTTTTCATCGGTTATGCTCATAATAGTAGTGCATATCGGTTCCTTGTCTTTAATTCAGAGGTGCCTAATGTGTATCCTAATTCATTTATGGAATCTAGGAATTGAGTATTCTTTGAACATGTGTTTCCGTTTAAGGAAAAGAGAGTTCCTAGGTCTGTTCTAGAAACTGAACCAATTCAGGAACCTGATGATATGGACTTTGAGTACGACTCAGTCCGTGAAGAAAATGATGATGACAATGATGGAGTTCGACGTTCTAAGAGAGCTAGAACTTCGAAATCTTTCGGACCAGACTTTTTGACATATATGTTAGAAGCAGAACCTCAAAGCTATAAAGAGGCGGTGTCATCGTCGGAGGCTCCTTTATGGAAAGAAGCTATAAACAGTGAGATTGAATCCATACTGCAAAATCATACTTGGGAATTGACTGATCTCCCTCGAGGCTGTAAACCTCTTGGATATAAGTGGATATTCAAACGGAAGTTGAAAGCAGATGGATCAATTGACAAGTACAAAGCAAGACTAGTAGTCAAAGGTTATAGACAAACGAAAGGTCTTGACTACTTTGACACTTATTCTCCTGTTACTAGAATCACATCTATAAGAATGTTAATTGCTTTTGCAGCGCTTAACAATCTTGAAATTCATCAAATGGATGTGAAGACCGTCTTCCTAAATGGTGATCTAGATGAAGAGATTTATATGGAACAACCTGAAGGGTTTAGGGTTCCAGGACAAGAGGAGAAAGTATGTAAGCTTGTTAAGTCTCTGTACGGCTTGAAGCAAGCACCCAAACAATGGCATGAAAAATTTGACAATGTCATGATTTCTAATGGTTTTCAAATCAATGAATGTGACAAATGTGTGTATGTCAAAGAAGATAACAGGGGTTATGTCATTGTTTGTTTGTATGTAGATGATATGCTCATTATTGGTAGCAATAAAGAGATCATAAAATCTACTAAAAACATGTTGAATGCCAGGTTTGACATGAAGGATATGGGTTTAGCAGATGTCATTTTAAGAGTCCAAATTTCTTGAACTCCTGAGGGGTATATCTTGTCTCAAAAGCATTATATTGAGAAGATACTTGAGAAATTTAACTCGAATGACATCAGTATATCCAAAACACCAGTAGACTTAACTTTGCATCTTTACAAGAATACTGGTCATGGTGTCAACCAATTGGGATATGCACGGATAATAGGCAGTCTAATGTACTTGATGAATTGTACAAGGCCAGACATAGCCTACTCTGTTAGCAAACTGAGTAGGTACACGAGCAATCCAGGGAAGGATCATTGGACGGCTATAATCAGGGTCCTTAGATATCTAAGGTACACCAAGGATTATGGACTGCACTATACTCGGAATCCAGCAGTACTAGAAGGATATAGTGATGCTAACTGGATATCCGATACCAACGACTCCAAATCCACTAGTGGATATGTATTTACGCTAGGTGGTGGAGCCGTTTCTTGGAAATCCACCAAACAAACGTGTATATCACGTTCAACGATGGAGTCGGAGTTTATCGCGTTGGACAAAACTGGAGAGGAAGCCGAGTGGCTTCGTCATTTCATGGAAGATATCCCAACTTGGTCTAAGCCTGCACCGCCGGTCTGTATACACTGTGATAGTCAGTCGGCAATTGGCAGAGCTCAGAATCGTATGTATAACGGAAAGTCTCGACATATACGTCGACGACATAATACCGTTAGGCAACTACTCTCAAATGGAATTATCGTGATTGATTATGTAAAATCAAAGGATAATATTGCGGATCCGCTAACCAAAGGGTTATCAAGAGAGTTAGTTGAAACCGCATCGAGGGGAATGGGGCTTAAGCCCATGACTTAAAAGACTCTGCAACGGCAACCCAACCTAGTTGATTGGAGATCCCAAGATCTAGGTTCAACGGGACAACCGAGTTGTATGAGGCTTAGGATGATCACTGTGGAGACTTTGTCTCTGCCCATTCCTATGATGCAACAGTGATGCCTGCAGCGTTTAAGGTTAGGCAAATGCCTTTAATGGTTCTTAAGCCTTGGACATCAATGTGGGGTATCCGAGTCGGGTATAGCAGGATACTCGTATTAAGAATCACCTATGTGAATGTAGAAGGGGCCGCTTCTATGAGAATGTCTCGGGCAGAATTCTCTACGAACATTCATGAAGACCAGGCGTGTTCCAGGGCCATAATGGACACAACCGTAAGAACCAAACTGTGTTTGGAAAGATTCTGGGTGTTGACTATTGACTCGGCTTACACAAATGGCTGAATAGTTCAAGACATCATGTTCACTGGTTAGCTAGTAAGTCCGATAGTTATTCATAAGGATAGGTTCAAAGCCAGAAGCTACCTAGCCCTATGCAGAAGATTTCCTATTGTAACTCTCAGGAATTTTGCATTTGCATTGCATTGATTATCCTGCCAATTTCATTCATGTGGGGGATTGTTGAAAAAAACTTGGTTTTGCTCAACTTTGAGCTATTTATTGAGTGGGTCCCACGCGTCCACGTGGACCGACCCACATACCGGTGTGTTCGTCTTGGTTAGGAGATTAAGATTGAACACATAAGTGGAGAAAATCAAGTCATGGTGAATGAGAAATTGCCATGGAAAGTTGCCCCTCACATGGTGTTTGGAGGAATGGAAAATGGCTAGTCCCACATTGGTGGGAGGAGGAAAGCTCATTGGGAATAAATAACCCAAGTGGAGATCAAAGGGTTGGCCCTTTGGGTCATAGAAGTTTTGTAGGGGGAGAGGGCATAGATAATGTATGCTTTGCACTTATAAAACACGCGCGCCGGGCCGGGCCGGGCTAATCAAAAGATTGGGCTTGGCCCAATACATTGTTATCTTTTTGCAGCCCGTCTGTTCGAACTGGGCTGGGTCAGAGCCGACCTTTCCGCGCGCTTCTGTTACCGTTGCCCCGTTTCTTTCCATTGCGTCTGTTCGACGAACATATTCCGACCAACCGGTACCGTTCTGTTCCGAACAGCCACACCTGCCGTTTCCGAACGGGTGTCTTAATGCCTATATAACAGACCCGTTTCTGCTTCATTCATCACGAAAAAAACCTGCATACATTCTGCATTTTTCACACATCCATACTGAGGGTTCGATACAATTTCGGTTCGCCTACCAACCCGATTGCAGTGCTGCTTCCGGTTGGTGAAAATCGGGTAGTCCTGGGAAGTAGACGTCCGCGGATTCCATCAGCACCGTAGTGGAGGGCGAATTTGCTTTAAGGACAGAGTTTTACTCGCCTCGATTAATCCATCCACTGCCAATTTCCGGACGCCTGAAATTGGCTAAGTACGTTTCGCATTCCTTTACTGTTTTCGTTGCGTTTCTGTTTTATTTTTTCCAGTAGTTAGAAGCCGTGCTGATAACAAAAGTTACCCGGAAAGAAGGCAGGACAAAAGGAGCACCCCACTAGAAGAGAAGCAATCCCATCTCCCCATTGTACTTTCCCAAAGAGAAAAGCCCGGAAAAGGGAATACTTTTTCAGGCCCATTAATGCCATTCAAATAAGGCCAGCCCGGTCTCAGCCCGCCTCTAGTTTCTTTTGTCTTTTGTTGTCTGTTTTTGAAACGACAAAAAGATTTTATTAGAAACTTGACAAAAGATACATCGAGGATGAAAAAACGGCAAAAACACCTGCTTCATTTGTTGGATGTTTTTTCTTTCGTCTTGTTTTGTCTTTTGTTGTTTGCGTAAATGAATAAGCAGATACGTCATTCTTACCGAGGATGATTGCTCTCAAAATCATACTACAAGCCATCCCTATTCCCACCTCAACTACATTGCGTGCTGGGAAAAAAAAAACTAGGATCTACTAAGTATTGTTTTTTTCTTTCACCATTGTGGTTTTCAACTAGCAATTGCAAGGTCAAATTTTGCAAAGGTGAAATGTTTCAAATCTTGAGGTATTTGGAGGCTTGTTCAATCGTTAACTTTTGAATTCCAAGACTAGTTCAGATGCGCACAAGTTAGTTCAATCGGTCACCCGATTATCATACAAATTTAGCATAAGAAACCATTGAGAATCGCGCTCTTCGAGACTATATGTACACATACGTATATCAATAAAGATTTGTATGTATATGTTCTACCTAGAGGTGTCTTTAGAGTTTGAGTTCAGAGGTAACAAATTTGTACAGAAAATATTTGTGATGCAAAACTCCATATATATGAAATATTTTCTCTATTTTGGTTAAGAAATTGAGGCTGAATTTTTTTTTTTTTTGAGCAATATTATCTACTTAGTTATAAATTTATATTTTTATTTACTTTGGCTTCACACAAAGAATCAAGTGCAGACAAACAAAAGAAGAATCAAGTTATATAAAATGTTGTAAATTTTAGTGTAATTTTTGAAACTAGAGGTTCACTTGAACCCGTATGTTGACAATTAAGCAGTCCAAACTTATGCTTCATGGAGTTCAACTTCAACATATTTTATCTCTTTTTCAAGCATTGAATATTGAAGACACAGGTATCTAAGAAAATTTAAATGAATCAGGTTTGCTACGTACAATTTTGCAAGATATGTTTATTTTCTTTTTGAAATGTCCAAAATTTTAACCCAGAAGTATTCTAGATTTTATTCTGAGTATCATTGTACACACGTACCAATAAATGAATAAAGTTTTTTCTATAGTGATAGAAGGGTATAATAATACAGAAAGTCTACCCATACAGACAATCTGTGCACAGATTTTGTTGTGAGGCCCAGCACGGGCCCCACACAAACCATCCGAGCTGTTCATTAAATGTAAAACATTCTTTCAAGGGTCCCTGTAAAAAATAAGCTCAATCCGATACCTATAGATCCTCGATCCAACTATATAACTTTTCATTATCCGGAAATCTGAATGAAAAGTTAGATGGTTGGATGAAACACCTATAGGTATCGGATTGAACTTATTTTTTACAGAGACCCTTGAAAAAATGTTTTACATTTAATGAACGGCTCGAATGATTTGTGTGGGACCCGTGGTGGGCCCCACAACGAAATCTGTGTGTAGTAGGACTCATAATAATATTACTCTTGGCACAATTTAAAATTCAAACAAGAGATGTACTCCTAATAAATACAAATAAGTGCCCAAGGTAAGGTAAAGATTTTGGTAACTAAAAATAATTCATATGTTTGAGGAGTTATTAAATACAATTGACCTTCAGAAGTTTCGTACTTAAACATGTTTCAATTTTTGAACCTTTGTTTTACCAAACCATGGGAATCTTTTGTGAGATTACACAAAAAAGTAATGTGGGAAACAAACGGGAGAATCTCCCAACATCAATAAATCCGTACATAGACCTTTAGTTGGAAATTTTTTCAGTGCCGAGCGGGTACCACGTGGTGCCCGCTCGGTGCATCCGAGCCGTCCATTGCGTTTTTGGACAGCTCGGATTTGGAGAGAGAAAAAGGGGAGAGAGAGTGTTGGAATGAGAGGAGAGAGAGGATTTCAATCCGAGCCGTCCAAAAGTGTATTGGACGGTCCGGATGTGCTGAACGAGTACCACGTGAGATATACCCACCCGGTACCGAAAATTTCCTCCTTTTAGTGGGACCCACAAAGCTGTGGGGTCTATATCAATCCGTCCGATTTGCCTTTAGAACTCGTCAAGAACATTAGTTACGCCAAGTACCATAAAGATCTGATATGGTTATCATGCTTCCGAAGTACTCCATTTATCTTTAACAAACTTCAATTCAAGATTCTGACCACCAAAATAAACTCGGGAAAGACTCGAAAAATCCAATTCCGATGGGACGATCCTATCCTCCCATGCACTTTGGTGAGGTCCTAGTCCCCACCCAGTCACCCACCCTATTTCCCGCTCCCTTTATCGCTAACACTTAACCCACTAACCGATTTCTGAATTAAAATAACAGAAAGTCTACTGGTACAGTAATCTGTGCATAGATTTTTTTGTGGGATCCATTACGGGTCTCACACAAGTAATCCGAACCGTTCATTATGTTTAAAACATTTTTTTCAAGTGCCCTAGTGAAAAATCAGCTCAATCCGACACCTGTAAATACTTGATCTAATCGTCTAACTTTTCATTCTCTTAAAACCTGAATGAAAAGTTAGATAATTAGATCAAGTACTTATAGGTATCGGATTGAACTAATTTTTCGCGGAAGCCCTTGAAAAAATGTTTTAAACATAATTAACGGTTTGGATCACTTGTGTGGGACCCGTAGTGGGTCCCACAAAAAAATCTGTGCACAATCTGGGCAAGGTAACGTGCTGCTTGAACTATATACCATTATAAATCTCCTAGAGAAAGGGTAAGGACCAACCATTGAAAGGGGTATAGAGGATTGCTACAGAAACTTGCAGGCATAAAGCAAGCCCAGCAAAAAAGCTTGAGTCGTTGAGTTAAGTAAAATTTTCACATGTTTTTATAGATATTCTACTCTAGTATCACAGAGAGATTTTGTGGGAAATGTAAGGAGAGGGGGCGGGGGGCACTCAACAACTCTTGTTTTTCTTGTATCTTTAGATTTTGGCCCACACCCTCTCTCTCTCTCTCTGTGTGTGTCTAATTTTATATACGTGGTGGGTGTGTGTGTAACTGTGCATTCTCTGCCCTCACACCCCTTGTTGCCTTCACAGACACTCCTGTCTAATCTATACCATGTTGGAACCCGCATAACTTATGCACCAATTGACTGAGCATATCCGCAGAACCGAAGGCGCCCTCTTTCTGTTTGTCTTGTTGCCCAGCTCAGAATCCATGGCCCCCTCCTCATCTGCTCCCATCACCTCTCTGTCTCTGTTGGGTTTTTAATCTTTCTATATTTGCACATCTACGTAAAAGTTTCCAATTACAGGCTCTGGGTTTTTGAGGTGGGTTTTGGGTTTTGTTCATCTGGGTCATGGGTGTCTCCTGTGATCTTGAAGTGGATGTCAATGGGGAAGAGGTTTTCATTGTGGACAAGGTAAATTCTTTACTCGTGGCTTCTAGTTTCCTCCATTTTGTCTTTGTCAAGAAGCTTTTTTTTTTTTCTTTCCTGTTTCCAAAATTTAATTAATCCTATATGCTAATTTGTTCCTTGTTACGAGTAATTTGGTTTTGTATGCAATTCACTGGTTTGAACTTTAGCATAGGTTAATAGGTAGGAGCATCTCCAGCTCAAATTTTTACTCAAAATATTTCATTTGTTATGAAGCACTCCGACAGACAAATCCAAATGTCTGCATAAATTTGAGTAAAAGCTTTATAAATGGCAGTTGTAGATTGTGCAGAGCAAGACAAGCCTTAAAATTTTGAGAAAAAAATTGAGTCTTGCTTAATTTGGTTAAAAATCAATCTGGTAAAGTTTGTGACGAGGACTGGAGTTACTTTAGAGAAGTTTTACTTACAACTTGGTTATGAGTCAATTAAAAGAGTAAGGGCCGGCGATGCTCAGAATGGGCGGGTGCCGAGCAGCCGATTCGGCCGTTCATCTCGGCAATCGACGACTCGGATCTTGACCGAACAATGGACGGTTCAGATCTGCATGCGCTCAAATTCAATCCGAGCTGCCCGTACAGAAATGAATGGCCGGATGCCGCTTGGCACTTTGACAGCATCCCTTCTTCTATTTCGCTTTGTTAGGTTGCTGGGAAAAAGTTGGAAAATGATTTTAAATTGTTTTGGTACCTCGGTAAAAGTTCCTCTCTAGTCTGTTTTACTGTATTCCATAAACTGCATTATTGAGTAAGGAAAATGATTTTGGCACTTCAATTTTTGATAATGACACTAGTGTAAAAATTATACACAACAAGTACACTAAAAAACAAATTTTGGAGTGTCATTGTCAAAAATTGGAGTGCTAAAATCATTTTCCATTGAGTAATTATTTTAATTATAGGTTGCGATATGATTTTTCCCTCTTTCCTTGTGATTTAATTTACCATTATCACGTACTAGATTAACAGTTATTTAACAGATTTGTCGTGCTGTTCCCACGGGGATTAAATTCATTTACCATTATTTGCTTCTTCCAGTCCTTTTCTGAGTGACAAAGGGTTGCTCTCACTGTATTTATACTGTTCTTTGCTTTCTTTGTGGGATTAAAAGAAGGAAGGTGCTAGAATCACAAGTCTAGCGCTAACGGAGTCGAAGTCGATTTATTTGGAGGAACTAGTACGGTTCACCTTGTCATCCCATTATTTGGTTTGCTAAATTTAATGCCTTTGTCGGGCTTTTATGGTCTGAAAGATTCCACTTTGAGAGTGATTCAGGGTTGTCTTGTCTTATAAAGGTGCATTCGTTGGCATTGCATATTTCCCTATCCTAATGAAGAATTAGCTTCTGATTTCTACTCTTCGTTTGTTCTTGAAAGAATTGTGCTGGTAGATTTTCCTTTTCATTGCTTTTGGTAATTCATATAGACGCATAAATTAGTTTTTTGCCTGCCTTAATTCATTTTTCTGAATTCTGATCTACGTTCGATCGGATTCTTTAGTTTTGCTGAAGTACCCATTTGACATTCTGAGTTATATGAACATTTGCAGGAAATAATTTCTTCTTATTCAGGGAGGATAAGCAATTTATTTCGTAAACCAACGGGTGGGGTGAAGAATCTAAAGGTGGTATTCCATGACTTCCCGGGAGGGGCAGAGAGTTTTGAGCTCATGGCTAGGTTCTGCTACAATAAGGGCAAAGCTGAGATAAGCCCCTTAAATCTCTTTCCCTTATACTGCATTGCAAATTTCATGGAAATGAACAACTCTGTCTCTGGAACCCTCAATTTACTTGAGCGAACTGAGAAATCTCTTGAAGAGATCCAGTACTGGACATGGTCTGAGCTTTTGGTAGCTCTGAAGCAGTGTCAAGATTTACTTCCTGTTGCAAATACTTCAGTTATACTTCAAAGAATCTTGGATTGTATGGTTGGGAAGCTTGCATTGGTGAGCGAAACAAGTCCATGTCCCTCTATTTCTTCATCCGATAGCTCTGGGATTAGATTTTCGTGTGATACTAGAAGCACTGAGAGCTTGAGAAGCAGCTCCTTTCGCGCAACATGGTGGTTTGAAGATCTCGTGGCGTTAAATCCTAATTTGGTTCAAATGGTAACGGAAACAATGGTTTCCCGCAAATTTGACCATGTCATCATAAGTAGATTTCTCTTCTATTACCAGAAATCAAGGTTTATTCTCGCTACATCAGATGAGAAGCGCGAAATCACTGGAATGGTAGTCAATATACTCTATTCACTAGATCCAAGCGCTATATCTTGCAAGAGTTTATTTGGGATTCTTCGAGTTTCTTTGTGTTTAAGCATAGGCAAATGCTGCAGGGACAAGTTAGAAAGCATGATTGGTTCGCAGATGGATCGAGCCCCCCTAGACAATTTGCTTGTTCCTTCTCCAGTCGGAACACGTTACCAATACAATGTGAATTTGGTTCTAAGGCTTTTGAGGTCATTTCTTAGCAAAGGAATACTTGTACCGTTGGTTAAACTGAAGAAAGTAGCTAGCTTGATGGACTTGTACATATCAGAAGTAGCACCAGATCCATGTCTAAAACCATCGAAATTTTTGGCTCTCGTTAGTGCCCTACCAGATTCTGCTAGAGACACCTATGACGGAATCTACCATGCCATGGACATGTATCTAGAGGTATTTGTTCTGCCCACTTGATTTGCAATACATCACCTTGAATTGTTGGTGCAAAGTTTGCTTGTAATCCTTGTCCAATAAGAAGTTACTATGTGATAATTGAGATTTATACACTGTTTTATTAGCTGCTTGGGATTACTTAAGTTGCAATATTGTACCTTGAAATCATATTTGAAGAATCCTTCTCTATTATGAATTTATTACTATATGAAATTATTGTGATATTTGAGGATTATAGCCCTAGTGTGTCAATTAGATGCTTTGGATCATGTTCTGATCATTTTCACTACGATGGTCTTAAAACAGGTCCATGATTGGTTATCTGAAGAGGAAAAGCTAAATCTCTGTTGTGGACTGAATTATGAGAAGCTTTCACCGGAAGCTTGCGACCAACTTGCACAAAACCCAAAATTCCCTTCAAAATCGGCTGTCCAAGCTCTCATCTCTCAACATTCCAAGCTTAAATGCTTGCTCCATGAGACCAACCAACCAAAACCCTTCATCGACTCACCGTGTAGTTCTGTGGACGTCAATACGAACGGGAAGAAAGACGAGGCGCGTGAACAAATTGTGCCGTATGCAGGAAATCTTGATATTTCAGCTGAGAATGAGAAGCTCAAAGCACATTTACAAGGTATGCAAAGGAGGGTGGTTGAGTTGGAGAAAGTTTGTAAGAAAATGCAAACCCAAATGACAAAAATCATGAAATCAAGATTGTCAAGCCAGAGCAGTGCCAGTGCCAGATCTTTACCCAAGTTGTGTTCTTGATGTCTTGTTTCCATTTTGTGTTTGGATTTTTCTTAGTCATGGCCTACGTTAGGTATGTAGATAGCTTGAGAAAGAGAATTGATATTCGCGCTCCAAGATTTACTGCAGGCGCTCATTTTTTTGTTTTTATACTGTGATATTGCTGGCAATATCACAGTGTAAAAATAAAATGTACTGTGATATTGCCAGCAATACCACAGTATAAAAACAAAAAGGTGGAACGCCTACAGTAAATCTTGGAGCGCGAAAATCAGCTCCCCTTGAGAAATGAGCATTGTGAGTGTAGTCTTGGCTGTATATGGCAGAAAGGGGAATAAAGTGGTGGTTGTGTTCTCTCGAGATCTGTTCATTCTCTGGGTGTGTGGAACGTGGGCATTTAAGCCCCTCCAAGGTCAAGTCCCTTTCCTTGTCATGTGAGGGCATGGGACAATCTATAATGGCAAGTTGGGAATGAAAATGAAATCACATAATGAAGCTGATTTTGACATTGTGCACCTGGTTTGATTGCCTACTTTACAACCATTCTCCTTATCCTTCCCCACATCACGTTCGCTACATCGCCAGAGTCTGATCCGCGATATTTTTGCTCATCTGAATGTCTCTATTTAGACACAAAATAAACAAATAAGCAATGATAACCAAACGGGGCCTTTTCCAATCATGCGACTTCAATGTCAATATCATATCCTATTACCTAGATGTTTAGCCCCAGTGCTTTGCTAATCACGATCCTAATTTTTAATGGCCAAATCTACGGTAAAGTGTAGTGTTCTTTTCTTTTTTTCCTGAAGGGCAAGAAGTGTAAGTTGTTTGTTAAAGTCAGCGAGAGTCGAACCTAAATTTTGTGCATGGGAGTATCAAGGTGTATACTGATTAAGATCTATGGTATATGATGAGATCTATGTTATCAGTTGGACCATTATCATGTGTTAGAGCATCTCCAGCAGTCCCTAGCTATTTAAGCAAGGAAAAATGCAATTTTTCATTATAGCTAGCCACTAAATCCATAGAGCTCCCAATAGCCTAAGCAAAACTTCTTTTGATAAAATAAATAAATAAAAAGGACCAAAAACCCATTCTCTCTCTCCCACAAATTTTCTTTCTGTTTCTCCGGCTCACACTTTCAGAACAGAACTCCAAATATTGGATGTGGTAATAAACAATAATAGAACAAAACCAAAAAGAAACAAAAACCCGACGACACCTCTTCACCGCGACCAACTCCGGCACCTCCATAGCAACCACCACCAGCCATACCTCTCTCACTCTCTCTCTCTCTCTCTGCTCCAAGAAAATTGAAATCCACTGGAAATCTCAAAAATTGCCACCCACAATTGCTAATTTTTCAGAAACAAACTTGAAATCTCAAAAATTGCAACCCACAATCGGTAATTTTTCAGAAACCCACTGGAAATCTCAAAAATTGCAACCCACAATCAAGTAATTTTCAGAATATTGCACCCATATCATAGAAGAAGAAGAGAAGACAGAGAAGGGGTATCCTTTCTTAACCCTCGTCGGAGCCAAACAACGCCGACAACGGACAGATCTGGTGGTTGTGAAGGCAAGGGAGAGAGAGAGAGAGAGAGAGGGGACCAACCGAGTGCTACCGTAGCTCGCTCGGACGAGCGAGTTACTGTAGCGGAACGCCTGATTGACGACCGTGAAGCGAGGCTGCTGGGTCTGCCATGTCGTGCTTGAACTCGCCTCTTGAGCGAAAAACTCCATCTGCTTAGGCAGTTGGAGATGCTCTTACAGAGCAGAACATTTTTAAATGGCCAATTTGGGTATAAAGCAGAATAATAGTTGGCTTAGACTATGATAGATCCAGACTTTAATATTTAAAGGGGCCATCTTTATTGTCCAGGAGCAATAGCTAGGCATCAGGTTTTCACTAGTCTGTTGCGAACATCGTCTGCTTTGTAACAAGTACTGTATAGTTTTAAAAACCAATCTCTCTACTGCTGTCTGTGGTTGGAGATTTTTTTTTTTTTTGGATACAACGTTTATTTATGATGCCTTCTCACATAGGGAGGGTCTCTTTAAATGTGCAGGTCACACTCAATTTGCGAGGAGCTTCATAAATAGCCGTTGTATCCAAATTTTTCTTATGCTTGGAACACGTCATTAAAATATTCTAACAAGGCATGACAATATTAATACATCCGTGTATGATTTTTTTTAAAACTTTTTTCACTAATTTAAAGAACTAGTTGAGATCTTTAATTTAGTCCAGAGAAATTTAAAATATTTTCGCATTAAAATTGTTTATTTTTTAATTTAAAAGTTGCATGACTTGTCATATGTAATTTATTTTTATAGGAAGGAGCAACTAAATATAGGTAAGAACAACACGAAGTTTTTTTTCCCGTCCTCGCGAAGTAGATTATTCACACATTACATGGGGAGTGAGAATAGTTTCATGTGATAGTCTCTCAAGTGATATAAAATGAGATCCACCATGATCTCACTTGATGATATGTGCTTTCATTTTGTGAGCTTTATTGTGCTTGTCGCCCATGTAAAGAAAAAATATGATTGTTTGAATGAAAATGAATAGTCAAAGTTTTTAGATAAATGTCATTTTTTGATCAATTTAAGTTTATTTATGGACAATAAATTTATTAAGATCCACAACATGAATGACTCAAATCATCAAATAGGATCACGATGGACAGTTGAAAAGATTAAATCCCATGGCAAGATCTTCATTCTTAAATTTACTCCAAAGCTACTAATCTTTTTGAGAGAGTGTTAACACTTAACAGGAAGCTACTATTGGAATGCCAATGCCATCGTTTTTTTTTATGGAATTTGTTTTCTGCACACTATTTCAATTGTGTGACAGTTCACGAGATAACTAAGCCCCAACAATTAAATCACTATAAATTCAACCCAATTACAAGACCCCACAGGCAGGTGGAAAGACTCTGTAGGTAGATCTCATTTTTTAGTTTAAAGGCAATAATAATTGTTTAAATGCAATTATTGTATATGTTATTAAAAATAAAGGATCAAGACCGCTGGTGGTTCTTTATGTTAGTGAGGGTATGCACTTGACACTCTCCAATAAAAAAATATAAAAAATATGACCGAAAAAATTAGTATTAATTGATTCCGGTAATTGTTTCATATAAACTCTGATGGTTCTTTAAACTTGAAAGAAAAATGAATATGCGAACTGATAAAAAATGAACATGTGAACCTACTTTTTTTTATTTATTTGAAGTGCAATATTTGTACCAACTTCAATAGTTTAAAATGAATTCAACCTCAAGTTCAAACTCAACCCATCACTGCCAATGAAATGAATGGCTGGTTAGATACATTAGATGAGATGTATATATTGTTTACGTCGATAACAGGACAACTATGCAGTAATTCAAAAAAAAGAGAAATAAAACTCCTTAGATAACTCCAAGATCGCCACTACCAATAATATGAGATGAAGATAGCCAAGTTAATTTGCACAATGTTAAGTAAGAACCGATAACGCGCTAACGCCAAGCATAGCTGATAATCAGGAACTATGTGAAATAACCTTATTACGAAAAACATAATCCATGTTCAACACAAAGTCTACCTCGAAGACCTCTACAATCCATACCCAACCCAAATTCAGTAGTTTTTTTTAAGCTACTGAAATTCAATAGTTACCCACGGAACCCAAAAAGCTACCCATGAATATGTAGTTTTACCATACTCCTTTACACCTTCATACAATCCAACGTAGCCCATGCACGAAATAGCCAGAAGTAAAAGAGAGAGGATGACCATAAAACATGTAGGTTCCCATAAAACTTAGGTATCAAAAGCAATCCTCTAATTAAAAGATCGATCTCTGAAGTGAACATATTCAAATTTGGAAAACAATACCCGCAAAACATGGAAGAAGCATAAAAGACACCCAAAAACAACAAAATGGCTGTAAAGTACTGCAGCTAAAGGATAAATAGAAGACCACTCTAAGAGGTCTTATCGGCTTTAGCAGCTGTGGCAGCAGCTTGTCCACGGAGACGACCGGTCCTCCTTGCAGCAATGAGACCAACCTTTTGGCCAGGAGGGGCATCACGACGAACCGTACTGGCATGACCAATGTGCTGGTGGTTACCACCACCATGAGGATGTTCCACTGGATTCATAGCCACACCACGAACCTTGGGCCAGCAGTTCCTCTTCACCCGGTATTTGTGATAAGCATTTCCTGCCTTCAACATCGGCTTCTCGGTCCTGCCACCTCCGGCAACTTGACCAATCATAGCTCGGCAACCACTAGGCACAATTTTCTTGGCCCCAGAAGGAAGTTTGATCCTGGAAAATACAGAGATTAACAGATATAGATAGTGTCAGAGGTTCACAACTACACTGAAAGGGAACATATAGGTTAGGGGAGACTGAAGTGATAATTATCAGTTCATAAAGAGCAGCAAAACCCATTCATGCACTTCAAGAAAATTCCCAATTAAAATTAGTGGCACACGAATGATGAAGCTTCCATGAAAGTTTCTGAAAGTCAGGAATTTACGAGTCAGAACTTAAAACTGTATGACAGCCAAATAAGAGGGTTCTAGTCATTTCCCTCTGATATTTAAAACACTTATCAAAAGACTAGAAACAACTTGCAAGAAATGTCAACGAACTTAAATGCACTTTCACAAATAAAATATAATTCGGGAGAGCTAACGCAATGATATAATGCAAAGTAGCCGAGCAGATTTGAGTCATTGACCACTTGAAACTCTAGCATAGAGTCATACAGTTAAAGTACCTACAGGGCAGCAGTAAAATCAAGGCTATTCTTCAAAAGCCTTATACCCCGTATTGAAGAATCCATCTAATCACACAATCCCTAGCCACCAGAGATGGATCAACGAACCACTCTCAACAAATCAATAATTAGGGATTTAAGCAAATGCTACCGAAACAACGCAATCACAAGAAATCTGATTCACCTCTCCCAAAACCCCAATTAGGCAAAGAAACAATGCAATACTACAATTTTGAGAACAAGCCAAAGGCACAAACACCTAACCAATCAGGCCCACCTTGAGAACATGAATGAGTCTTTCCCTCTTATGTGTGTATCATAGATTCTCTACTTGGACCAACTTACAATTCTTCCATCATAGACAATTGTCAAGGAGGCCACAAAGAACATTGGGGCAAAGGATTCCTCGGGCAAAAGAGTTTGATCGATAGACACTATTTTGAACGAAGGTACATAGAAAGTGTGATCATTCAACGAAGGTACACTTGGCACAAATATTTCCTATCCTTGCAACAAATAAACTACAGCCTTCGCAGAGCGGTAATCTTTGTACATTAATTTGCCACACATTTACATTAAAAGAAATTGACAAACTTGAGAAATGAAAAATTAAAATCTTTCTGGTCAATCTGAGGAAGGGCAATTGAATGAGGGAAAAGGGAAATAGAAAGTCGCAATCCTGAAAGACAACCGAGAAAATAAGCATACAATAAAAAAATATGGAGCAAATAGGGGTTAAACTATAGACCTCATAATTTCACCTACGCATACAATAAACTTAAGGATTTCACTAATGTTTTGCTAAAGTTACAATCATTTCCATAGCATATACAGTTGTTTAACCAGCTACAGACAGAAGAAAATGAATACATCAATTTTTGTTATCTGAAAGCACATGTATATGAAATTTTTTTGCCAATATCCAATCAGAATCACCACCCACATCCACGGAACTGAAGCCAAATCCAGGCCACCAATAACAGATCTACCTATAAAACACGAGGATGAAATATCCATTGCAGATACAAATAATAAGGGAAACCAAATTTGAAAACTGAACCTAGCCAGGAACTATAAGGCATAAATCAACCCTTACTAAATAAAAACAAACAATCACCCAATGGTGATATGGAGGTTTAAAATCACCATATGTCTACATTTCGCTCATCCTATATCACCAAATGGGCACACCAAAAACAACCTCATTATCCATTTCTATCCACCATAATCGCAATTAACCAAATAAAGAAAACCCATCACGAAAACAATTCAAGAACCAATCAAAGCACTTGCAGGATATTTAACAAACTCTTCTGAATTTAAAAAAAAAATCAGAAAAACAAAACAAAGTGTGTATACCTGCTGGTATCATTATCGGGATTGTGACTGATAACAATAGCATAATCCCCAGAGGCCCTAGCCAGCACCCCACGATCCCCGACATGGTGCTCAACATTACAAACCACCCCACCCTCAGGAATAGACCTCAACGGCAACACGTTTCCCACCATCAGATTGGCCTTCTTCCCGCAGAAAATGAACTGGCCCGTGTACATCCCTTCGGCCGCGACCATGAGCTCCTTCTGGTGCTTGAACCGGAACGGGTGGCGGAAGGTGACCCGGGCGAGCGGGGCGCCACGACCCGGGTCGTGGATGATCTCGGTGACCACGCCCTTGAGGTATCCGTTGCGCTCGCCGAAGTCGAGGCTGCGGAACCTCGCCGGACCCTTGCGGTGGTGGGTGTGGGACTTGAACACGGAGCCTGCTCCCTTACGCTGGGCTCTGATCACGCGACCCATTTTCTCTCTCTCCTCTCTCTCTCTCTCTCTCGTGGGGTTAGGGTTCGTGAAGACGGCTGTAGAGGGAAATGAAGAAGGGAGACTGAGAGGGTTTTATATATGTGTGGCGGCCAAAATTTCTAGGGTTTCTGTTGGTGGGTTATGGGCCCTTGGCTAGTCAGCCCAGTAATGGGCCGAGTTAGCTACTGGTTGATGGGAGAAGCCCAAGCCCACAACAAGGTGAAACTGGTTATCCGAACCCATGGTCCTATTATTTCGGTGGAACGACTTTTGAGCTTTAATATACATTGACATAGCGCGCGCGCTCTCTCTCTTTGACAAACGAGAGAAGATTTATTAATCTGAAGGGCGGAAAAAGTGCTTTATTCTGCGGTCGTCCACAAACCGGACGCACCAATAGAGAGGACTTTCCTTGAATTAACATGTGCAGCCCGATTACAATCACGTTTAACAAAATTAAAATCACATGATAGAAACAAAGTCTTGAGAGCCAAACAATCCTGTATCAAAACTGCAATCCGAGGGTGGGTCTTCTTCTTTTTTTTTTTGAAAATGTCAATTTCATTTCATAACAAACCCCGAAGGGCAATACAGATTTCATCAAAAGATACAAGAATGAACCAAAACTACCAAGACTTCGACACAGGCACCCCCTGCATAAGCAAGACCGACGAAACGCCTAGATTAGGAACCAATCTATGTTCAGGTAGTAGAGAAATCCGAACGGACCCCAGCTCAAACTTGAGAAAGCACATATGAAATCTGGACGAACACCGAAACCTCCGGCTGCAGCCCAATTGCGCGACCAAACTGCCGGCACAATCCAGACACGCAACGAAAATCAAACGCAGAGAAGACTCCGGCCAAGCAACCCAACCGATGCTAAACCTAAAATTATTAGCCCACCACCAACACCCACTGGATCTAGAAAAACTAGACCAGTACAAGCCGGACTGGAAACCAGCCGGAAAACCACCGGGCCAAACAGCCCGAAAAAGGAAAACAAGCAACAGGAAAAAAAAACCCCTAACTACCAGCCTCACCTTTATTAGCCAAACCGACGCCCGCCGCTTGCCGGACCACCACACGCCACGCCTATCCATCTCTGAGCTACACCAGAATCGCCGAGCAAAACGGACGGTACCCGTCACAAGTGCCGAACCACCGGAGAAGACACAGAGGTGGGTCTTCATGCCAACACAAATCTTAATAATCGCCTTAGCATTCAATTCGATTACTACCTTGGGATAGTTTTGAGCAATTCCCATGTGCACCCTCCGGTATAGCTAGTGGCTCTGCTGTTCTAGAGGAGCTTATACCATCATGAAATTTACCCGAAATACCCAGTATTGCCCATCTGCTCCTCTAGCTATAGCACCAGTTTCCACCACGTTTAGCTCCTTTGAAACTGTAATGTCAAGATTAATTTTTACCGTACTGTTTACACCCATTTTTGGCTAAATTTTAAAAAGTAATTTGTTAATGGATTAATGGCCCAAAATAACATTTTGGGCCTTGGTTGAATTGGGCCTTGATTGAATTGGGCCTTTGATCGAATTTGTAATAGGTCACAATTAGGCCGAATTGAATTTGAAAGGGCTGAATAGAGTTTGAAAATTGATTAGGCTACATTACTTTGAAGTCTGACCCAATTAGTTAAAGCCCAAACCCAAATCAATCGAGTAAGGCCTAGGTTCATTGTCAAGCCTAGACCCATTTAGCCCATATATGATTTAGGCCTTGGCCCAATTAATAAAAGTCCGGACTAGTTTTTCAGGCTTATTTAGCCCAATTGATATAAGGCCAAGATTCATTTTCATTTTCAGGTCTGGGCTCAATTTTTCGGATTTATTCAAGTATGAAAATGAAGAGGTCCAAATGAATATGGTGGAATGAGAAATAGGGAATAAACTACCTCAGGCCAGGGGGGCCCACCACCTAGGATCAAAAGCCAAAGAAAACAGCCTTCAACTAATTGCCTTCTTTGAAAAGGCACAACCTACTCACAAGCAACTCAAGGTTTGAATGGCCACCATCTTTCAGCATGAAGCAAAGCTTGGGACACATGGCAGCCATGCATGGAGACAGCCCAAGCAGCTCAAAGGCCAAGAAGATTCTCTCTAAACAGCTCACAAGCAGTTCAATCAGGCCTGCACAAGCTGCTCACAAGTATCTTACTTAGACCTACTTGGCCTTTTATTGCAAGAAAAGAGGGCACAAGTTCCAAAAATTCCTTTTGTCTTAAATCTTCTTGCAGAAGGAACTAATTTAGGAGCATCAAGGGCCCACAAAGGGACGAAAAGTGGCTGAAAAGTCTTGGTTTTTTACAAAAGATTTCGGCTTTAACCTTAAAAAGAGGCAATTCAGGCCTGAAATAAGCTGCTGAAGTTTTGGAGTATGGAGCAAGGTATAGGGCCATGTGGCACTCATGCATGGAGACAGCCCAAGCAGCTCAAAGGCCAAGAAGATTCTCTCTAAACAGCTCACAAGCAGTTCAATCAGGCCTGCACAAGCTGCTCACAAGTATCTTACTTAGACCTACTTGGCCTTTTATTGCAAGAAAAGAGGGCACAAGTTCCAAAAATTCCTTTTGTCTTAAATCTTCTTGCAGAAGGAACTAATTTAGGAGCATCAAGGGCCCACAAAGGGACGAAAAGTGGCTGAAAAGTCTTGGTTTTTTACAAAAGATTTCGGCTTTAACCTTAAAAAGAGGCAATTCAGGCCTGAAATAAGCTGCTGAAGTTTTGGAGTATGGAGCAAGGTATAGGGCCATGTGGCACTCATGCATTGATCTAGCCCAAGCAGCTCAAGCTTGGAATGGACACATGGCAGCTCGATCAGGCCTGCAGAAGTTACTTAGTCATGCCTACAGAAGCAGCAATCAAGGCCTGGAGCTTTGCCTATGAATACCAAAATTGAAGGCTTTAGCAAAGGTCCCCGACCATCAAGCCTACGACTTATGCAAATTTATCTTTCAATTATCTTTACTTTTCAGCAAAGTATTTTACTTTCCTGTTTAATCTAGTCCAGTCTAGATTTTATTTCATTTCATTTCCTTGTACCTAAACTTCATTAAACCGTTAATAGAGTTCTCTTAATTTTCATCGCACCTTGTTTCTTTTTCTTTCCATTTTCACAACGGTTGGGAAATTTTAAGTCCTTATCCCGCAAAAGCAAACTACGAACCACATACGGTTTCACCCCTTAGGTCGTACGCAATCGCTCTAGAAGAAGTCGGATTTGAGGCATTCAGGCCTTAGCACGAAATTGGACTGCAATCCAGTCCTGGCACGCCCGCAACACAAACCAATCTGGTTTTGTTCTTTTTGAGGAAAACACGTACCTTCCTCAAGACGTTTCCAAGTATTAGCACCAGAATTTGAATCCCTGAAAATGGCTGAAGGATCCTTCTCGTTTGCATATAGGAAAAAATCGGCTTGAGCTTTTCCACTGACCGCTTCTGCTGTCCGTCTTGTTCCATTGAACACAAAATCGTTCCTCATATGCCAAATCCATTGAACCATCTTGTTCGAGTGATGTATGGTATTATATTTTTAGGCATGGTAAAGACTCCATCGTCACAAAAAAAAAAAAAAAACCCCAAATTTCATGTAAAGCTCTATCTTAAGACAGTTTTTTATTTATTTAATAAATAGGGAGATAGTATAAAACTAAACAAAATAGATTTTTGGGTATTTAACCCCTACAAGGTCATCAAGAAAGTTGAACCGAAATAAACAAAGGAGCACAATCTAAAGTACTGAGGGATAACCCAGCTCACCACCCACTGTGTAATCTAATTTAACATTGCAAGTACCTTATGGAGCAGGTCACTACCGTGCAAATTAGCCACGTTTATCGGGAACAAAACAAGTGCGCAGATATTCTTGCCAAGGAAGCTCTTAATCATGCTTTAGGATTTATTTCTTTTACGTTCTACCCTAGACTTATTATTTCGATTTAATCTAATTTCGTGCGTTCATTACCAACAAAAGAGAGTTGAAACTATACCAATTGGGATCACAAGTCTGCTGTTGTATTTGCTTCCTTCCACACTTGACAAATCTCTCGCACATTGCAGTCTGAAATCACGAGTCAAAGCGCTCAAAGAATGGTTACAATCCTCGACAACGAGATTTGTGATTCCAAGATTTATAGCTAAGGAGGATAGGCCGTTGCGAAGAGTTTTTTGGACTTGTGTTGTGTTCTATGCAGGCTTTGGTTTATGTGGCTAATAACAACGGCCGCGAGCTCTTGGGCCGGGCCAATGTTTGGCCCCTTTCAATCATTCGAACTTCTTCCAACCTCACAAGAACAGTCGTTTATGATCATTGATCAACAGTAGAATTGTGTTTATAAGATGAGATTATTTAATTTCCCAGAAAAAAAAAAAGAAGAAAAAAAGATCATGTCATGTCATGTCATGTGTATTTCTTATTAATCGGAAAAGGGATTTTAATTAGTATTATGGACTTCAAACATTGAAATTTTAATTTTGTTGGATTCTTCATTTTATGAGCTTGTCAATAATAGGATGTTTTATTCACCCTTTATTAGTGGATGCTCATGGAGCCTGTAGACAACGTGGATTTTTATGTATCAAGACAGTTGAACAATGTTTTCTATAAAAGCAGCGTCAGGCTACGTAACTCTAATGGTTGCGATGCATGTAACGGTACAGGGAGTATCGAATGATACGTAACGAGAATCGATTGTAACGGGCGGGAATCTTTTTAAAACTCGTTTTGGGCAAAAGAAATTTTCATGTGCCTAAATAACAAGCTAACAGGAGTGAACCGGTACGTACCGAGACCATGGAAACTGGCAGATACGCTCGCGATTTTCCGTCTCAACGATACATAAGGTTATAGTGGTATCGAGGCTCGAAACAGTTACGTATCGGCAGATGCAATACGTAAACGATTTTCTATCTCAACGAAACGTTAGGTTATAGTGATATCAAAGGCTCAAAGCAGTTAAGTATCAGTAGATGCAATATTACGTAACAAGGAATATTTAAAAGTTTGCATTAGAACAAGGAGAATTTCTTAGAACTTTGGAGGGAATAATTTCTGTCTTTACGTAAAAGACGTTAGAGGGAAGTCTTTTTTTTTTTTTTTCCCTTTTAAATCTTAGTATTTTTTGCCACTTTTAAAAGTTGTAAAAAAAAGTATGTGTAGTATTTGATTGAGGAAGATATCCTACAAAACTAAATATAAACACACGAACCCATCTGTTTGCTGTAAGAGGCTTATGACCCAATATCAACCGGAATTCTTTTATTCTCAAGCGAAAGGAGGTCAAAAGCTCAATTTTCTTTTCTAAAGTGCTAATTTACTCATTCTAACAATACTAATTTTCTTCAATAAATAAAAAAATGTGCGTTTCCTTTATAATATAGACAATAGTAAAATCATAAATGGTGCTCCTCTAGTTTTTGCCAACTCTAGTTCTTGTTGGGAAAAATTTCAAAATACCTCCCAAAACTTTGACATTAATTTTAATAGACACTCAAACTTTCTTAAATTTCAAATGGACACCTAAACTTTTGAGGCGTTATTCAATTAGGCTTCTATCGTCTAAATCCGTCAAATTACTAACAGAAATTGCTGATTAGGATTATTTTTTCCAGTTAAATGGGCCCTTTTTATTTTTTGGACCAAATCGAGCCGAAAACAGAGAGAGGATCGGTTAGATAAAGGTGGGTGAGTTCATGATTAGTGGGTTTGGATGGTTCAATGGCTCGAATTGATAGAGTTCGAAATGGGATTTTGAAAGGGGGTTTTTGGCTTAGAGTGAGCAGCAAAGAACTAGTTAGTTTTGAAAGGGATTTTGAAATGGTTTTTGGTTTTGGTTACTCAACACCCTAAAAATATTTTCCTCCACACCTTAAATTTTCTCTCCAGTAATCTTAATTTCTCCTTAAACCCCTAAACCCATGATTAGCCCTAGTTGGTATTGAAGTGGGCTTTGGCCTGGACGGGTACAGTCTTACAATAACGGGCCGGTTTGTAAGAGTCCCAAAATTTAATTATCCGGTCATTCATAGGAGTTCGATTATAAAAAATGGTCAATGAGTACGACGACTGTGATGAAAATTTTGATACTTTGCCACCATGTGGCAAGAACTTAAATGAAGTAATTAATTGAAAACAAGTTTTATTCAAACTGATCGAGCACTCAGTGATCGGCTTTATACTATTGTGAAAATAAGTTTTATTCAAATCATTTTGATGATTTTTTACTTCAACATAAACATAGAATTTACTATATATTTTAAAGCACAATCTATTTTTAAAATTACAAACAGCCAATTTGAGAAGTTGGTTAGATGAAATTCCCACATGTTGTATTTGAAATTATATACTCAAATCTAAACTATTCGCCTGTTATATGTCTAGATTTAAAATTTGAGTAAATTTTATCCATTATGTCTATATATAAACATCGCAATTACTTTATGATATATTTCCTATGAGCACGTTCTATATACTTTTCTCGTTTGTTAGACGATTAGTTTGGTTTTATCCAAGATCGATCTTTGTAATGAATTCCGTTTTGTAAGTGTCGTTGGGCTTATATTGATACAACTTATCTCTTTTGACAAAAAAAAAACTAAAATACAAACTTAATCCTTATTTACAAAAATAACTGAGAAAATTGAATACAACTACTTCCAGTTATTTGAATCTTTACTAAATTACATCATAATTCTTGATTATTAGCTACTACTAATATGCTTAATACATAAATAAGTATTTGAAACTAGAGGAAAGTCCACTTTCACCCCCTGCGGTTATCGGCATGTGCGGATATCCCCCTCATGGTTTAAAACTGACCACATGACCTACCTGTGGTTTTGAAAATGTGCGGATAGACCCCATGCTGTCATGTTTTTCATCCATATTAACGGAGGTGTATCTCACACGCCTCTAAAATGTAATCTGAGTCGTTTATAATGTATTAAATAAAGAATTGAGTATCTCTATAAAAAATCATCTCGATCAGACATCAATAACCCAATGATCTAATTTTTAGTAAATTCAAATTTGAAATTTTAATTTCATTACAAAATCGATTCGACCATGAGCTTTTCATTTTTTGATTGACTTGAATTTTGGTATAGACGTAGTACTCGTCAAAATTTACAATATCAACGGTTTGGATTCAATTTTTGGTATAAGAGATGGTGTGGTTAGATTTAAAAAAGAAGAAGAATCAAGGGACATGATGAGGGTATATCGGTCTTTTAATGTTGTGTCCGTTAATATGGATGGAAAATATGACGGCAGGGGGTCTATCCGCACATTTTCAAAACCACAGGTAGGTTATGTGGTCAGTTTTGAACCATGAGGGGGATATCGCACATGGCGACAACCACATGGGGTGAAAGTGAACTTTCCTCTTGAAACTATACATAGGTACAAGTATACATTTTGGGTGATGCCGAAGGCCCGTCGCACCCTTATAGTGTCGCCCTTATTGCACATTATTTTATTAGCACAGTTTGACAACTTCAACTCAAACAAAAGAATCGAAGGAAAAGGTTTTATTCAAAAAAAAAAAGGAAAAGGTCCCTGTTATTGGATGTTTTTTTGATCTTCTACTGGGATGTGCATCTCCAGTTTGATGCTTCATTTGCATCCCCTCGATGTACCTGTTATCGATTCAAAATAAAATTCTTTTGTCGATCAAATAAAAAACTCTATGTTACTTCCAACCCTTAATATGTGTTTCCATCTATAAAAATCGTGTTAATGCTCCAAGGAATTTACCCATCTCTCATCCTTAATCTTAGCTAAAACATGTTTTCTTCAAGACTTCTATCTGCTCTGTATCTTCTCTCCCTCTCTCTCCTCCTCCAACTCGCTCTTGGAGCCAACCTCGTCACCTATACATGCTATGGCTCTGGAAATTTCACTCCCGGTGGTGTTTACAACCAAAACTTGAACAACCTCTTGAATATTCTCGACTCCAATACCTCGCTGACTGGGTTTGCTTTTAGCTCACTGGGCCAGAGCCAGAATATTCAGTCCTACGGCCTTGCTCTCTGCCGAGGTGACATCAATACCACAGCCTGCCAAGCCTGTGTTGACGAGGCAACCACCGAGATTCAAAAACTTTGCCAATTCAACAACGAAGCAGCCATATGGTATGATGTTTGCCAGGTAAAATACTCAAATGTCGATTTCTTGGGCGTAGTCAGTACCGGGCAATGAGAATTAATATGGAATACTGCTAATGCGAGCAACCCAGTTTATTTCAATAAAAAGGTCATAGAGTTATTTAGTCACTTGAAGGGAGAAGCTCAAGATAGCCCAAAACTGTATGCTGCCGGAGCGTTGGAGATTGAAAACTCGATGACAATATATGGGTTGGTTCAGTACACCAGAGATCTTTCCGGTGATAATTGTGCCAAGTGTATTGATGTGGCCGTTAAGATTATTGTGCAAGATTCATATGCAAAAATTAGCAGCGAATTTTTTGGGTGAGAGTTGTGATGTGCATTATGAGATATTGAGATGTACCCATGGGTCTAAAGAAAATGTACCATGATTGTTAAGCTGGCACTGATGAATAAGTGTTATAAGAACACCAATCTTTTGAGGTCATTGCATGATTGTTACTCTATATATGTATATAGTTTTAGGTGAGTATGAATTCTCTAAATGGAAAACCAATTAGCCTAGACCCATGCTGTAATACCATTTCAGCATACTATTCTTTTAGGATTTTGAGAGCTCTAAGGCGATTTTGAGAAGCCACAGGCGCCTTGCTTTTTAGTCTGGGGGAGGCGTCCCTCTCCCTCCTCCCCCGGGCTTATCCTCCTCCATCCGCTCTCCCTTCTCCGCTCTCCTTCTCTGTACAGCAGGCTCCCCCGTCACCGGAGTCGTTTGTCCGCATGTAATCCGTCACCGGAGCCCTTATGGCAGTAGCGGTGGAGGTAGTGAGGGTTGCGATACGTTCGGCGGTTTTTGGGTGGCGGAATTTAGAGCAAAATCTGGAAGAGTTTTGTCTCTTCTTGTGACAGTACAACAAATAATGCTTTTGATAGCATAAGTTTATAGCGTTTTTTTGTTTCTGCTATAATCTCTTCCGCATTTGGTACTTTCCAATTGAGAAAACGCTATAAAAAAGTTGGGGAATTAACGGAAAGCCTTTAATAGCGTTCTAAAACAATTCTATAGCGTTGAAGGAAAGGACCCAAAATTTTTAAAGCCCGCGCTTCCCGTCGGCGCTACTTTTCAAAATTTTAGTTGTATGACTTTCCCAATCTTCGGCCAAAGTACTTCTCTCCCACAATCAGATGCTTCGTTGGCTTGACACCACATTGAAACCCTTTACCTGAGCTCTCTGCTGTGTTGCGATTGTCCATCCTCGTCTTTGTAGCAAGCTTCGAATTTCTTGCTGGTGTTACTCACTCTCTCTCTCTCTCCATACCTAGGTACGCATTATAACGCATACATGTTTCTATATATATGTACACCAATCGATTTTTTCATGGCCTATAACATGGATGCTACTGTCATTTGGATGACTTGAGCAGCAAAACGTGTTCCAAGCATGTAATGTTGATTTTTTAATGTGACCACCCAAAGTTCAAACCCCAAATACTTCCCCGAAGGTATAAGATTTTCAATTTGAAGTGCATTTGGAATTGAAGTTATTGTTCTGAATATCTCATTAGGTTGGTCCTGCACCTCAATCGATTTGGGAGTGTGTTCAGTTCTCGCGATGCGGCAACAATGGTTGGAGCTCAATCTGTCCACCCTTTTGAGTGTTAATTAGGAAGAACTAATCGCGTCACGGAGGAACCCATCGTCTCTTCAAAGCGGTATGTTTTTAGCCCTTCTCCTTAGATATGTAGCATTCTAGCTAGTTCTACAATTTCCAGTTTAGTTCTGTTGTTATTGAAATTGACTTGCCTTTGTAAATAACTTTCCTCCACCAACTGTTTGATTATATGCTTGCATGAAATTTGTTTCTCAAATCTATCAGCCAAACAACTAATGTATGACAGGGAGAAATTATTTACTAATCAAACCATATTCGATGAGATTGCTTGATTATGCGCTTGGATTAGGTTCACTAAGCAATTGTTGAGAATGGCCTACAAGCATTTAAGAGCTTGTAGCCCAAAGGTTGATCTCTGCAGATTCAAATTTTAAGTAGTCTTTATTTGATGTTGTAGCGTTTTTGCATTGTCTTGGTTTCAATACCCACAAGAGTTCAGAACCTCTGGGAGATGGTTCGCGCCTGTGGTGCGGTTTCTAACATAGTATAAAACCTATAGAGATGAGGTTTTGACTAAGTATTGGACAGGAATTTGTTTTGTCCATTTAGTTTTGATTCAGTCAATTGAAGATGTTGTGATACTAATTTTCCTTATACATAATTGATACATTTTCTTTTGTTTCTTACTGTTCAGGCATGCGAGCCACCACATTCATTGAACCATTTATAGTTATTGAGGTGATAGCCAGGAGCCCGTTAGATTGTATAATCATGGCAGCCTACGAGGTCACCATATCATATGATCGGAATATCTTTGTTAGTCTAGCTAATTTTTTTATTATCTATCTTAGTCATGACAGCAGTGAACATTAGGTTTTTTTTGTCTTTCTAATTTCTTTGTGATACTATGACTTAGTGCACATCCTTTACTGATTGAGTACGTAAAAACCAGTCTTCTACAAGTGAAGGAAGCTCTACTACCTAGTTGTTACTGTTTTCTTTCTTTTATGTTTCTAGTCTTATTAGTAATTTTGTTACTTCTCCGAGAGATCTAGCATACCTTAGTTTGGCTAACACAATTGGAAATTTATCTCATTTCATTTCTTAATTCAATTTGTTATGCTTGTAATATAAATGGAATGGTATTGACGAAGGAAAAGTTTGCCCCTTTGGCTCTGAGAGGATACATGAGCTGGATGGAAAGGTGTATCAGTTCTTACTTTGTTAGTGATGTTAGTGAAGCTTCTTTTGTGGAACACTTAGTGGCTATGGCTTGGACAATAGAGTTTTCATACTATCATCATTCTTCCAGATCGTGTTGTCAAGAATGATTGAAAGAAACAATTTTCCCTTAGATGAGAGAAGAGCATATGGACTCCACACAAGGTAATGTATTTTTCATCATTCCTACGTCTAAAAAAAGGAAAATGTTTTGTTCACTCTTTATATGTTACTCCCTCCGTCCCAAAATGTTTGTCTGGTCCGCAAAACGAGGATGTAAAAATAATACTCCTTCCGTCCCTTATTTAAATTCCCATCTCTGACCCGTTTGGTAACTCCTTGGAAAATACTTTTCATGGAAAGCTTTGGTGAACATAGCCCAAGTGATGACTGTAGGTATAGGAGGAGCATCATTATTTTCAAGATTTGCCATTGGTGCAGACCATCTTTGTTTGGTAACCTCCCACCAACGTCGAGCATCTCCTTTTAACATAAAGGTAGCCAACAAAACTTTTTGTTCATCCGTCACGGCCATTATCTGAAAGATTTCCTCTATCTTTTTTATCCATTCCTCGGCATCCAAAGGGTTAGGTGGTCCATCAAACTTTGTAGGCCCAAGCTTTTTAAACCGACTATATATGGTGTCCCGCTCAGTGCGTGCCCCAAAGAAACTCGCTTGGGCGGTTGCTTGAAACTCGAAATATCTTGCCTGTTGAGTTGTTAATTGCACTATCGCATCCAATAATCTACCGTCCATGGTTGGCTGATTTTGTGCATTGCTAGGATTTCCCCCTCCAGCATTATCATGATGACCATCGCGATCCATAGCTAGATATGCAAAAATTTATCAAATAACATCTCAAATAACAAAAGTAAATGCATGACATGTTTCATGATCATTCTATTCCTTCCCATCCCCACGGACACAAGACAAACACCCTATGGTCCACCACTAGTCTAAACACGGCTAGTCTACAGAATTTACAACCTATACTCTGATACCAACTGTAACGACCCGCTCTAGGAGGATTAGCAAAACAGTTTCAAGAAAGCTAAATATCAGCCTTAATAACATTCATTCCATAAACGCAGGACAAGTCTACCAAAAAGATTACACCTAGCTTCCAAAATTACGTATACAAAAGAATTATACAAGATGAGTTCACATCCACAAAAGCTACAACAACTCTCCAAAAATTATATTACAATATGCACTATGCCAAAAGGACACCAAGTCGTCCCTCATCTCCACTCCTACAGCCAGTCAGACCAGTAGTGGACCAAAACTCTACTTCAATTACCTGAAAGGATTGTGAGTGTTACTACTTCATTCAAGCGGAAAGCATAAAACAATTTACACGAGCTAATATGGATCAAGTAATGCTACCAATCATATTTAGCAAGAAACATACTATTTTTCACAAACAATTAGGTAAGTATCAATATTTCAAGAAGCCATAGGGTTGCTTCCCTCGCAACCAGGAGTTATGACGGTACCATGACCCTGTGAACAGGGTACTTCCAACAATTTATACCCTGTTGTGTACAGCAAACAGACAATTTATACCCTTCTTGTGTACATCAAGAAGAAAGCAAATCCAACCAACAATACAGCTATGGCATGCTCTTGAAATCAAAAACATATTTCAAGCAACTTGATCCATATCCACAACCGTCAAATATTTCCAACATTTACAGAAAAAGTATAAGTTTATTTTTATGTAGCCACTTCAATGAAATAGCACACTCACCTTAGAGATCCAAAAGACAAAAGCGAAAAGCCTCCTTCTCAACGTTGAGGTGGAGACTCGTCCCCCGATCCTAAAATATGAATGACACTAAACTTAGAATAATTCATACTTCAATTCATAAAGCAAGTAAAATGCATCAATAAGTCTAACATATATTCTTATTTTTTTTTAATCTCCATCACTAGTATGAAAATGCATGAAACCAGTGCTATAAAAAGGATGGATGATGTGTTTCAATGCTCCAAGATGATTCAATGAGATTTGATACAAAAATTCTCAAGAATAAGGCTTAGTCCATGGCCTATATATACTGTTCTGACCGTATTCAATACATAATCCTAAATTCTAAGAATTTTACTTAAACCGTTGAAAAGTAAACTTCTTCCTCTTCAAATCGACAGGTCATTTATCAAAAACGGAGTTCGAGTGACCTTACTACGGCCTCGCGATTATAACTTAACGTAATGTTAAAACTGGTGCAGAGACAGATTTTGGGTCGACTTTAACAGCAAATCTGTTATTACTTAGGCATAACCACAACGCACGGGTTACATCGTTGGAAAGCCCTATGTGTCTAGTTTTCAACAAAACAAGCGGAATGTGTATGCAACACAAAGTTAAATGTCATATGCGATGCACGTGCATGCTCGGAACGGGTGTTACATTTTCTTAAAAAAAATTGCATTACTTTTTATTCCTTATTTTGCGGATCGAACAAATATTTTGAGACAGAGGTAGTAGATGATATTTGCCATTGTAAGTCAAAGACTTTCTTCCTTTGCAAGAGGAATTGGAAGAAGGTAATGTCTACTTTTGTTTTTTGTTTTTTTTTTTGATCCGCAATGTCTACTTTTGTTTGCTTGGTATGGATGTCTATTATAGCTCTTGCTGCAATTGTTTTTCTTCGGACTTCTTCTACGTGCTACATCTTTTCGGGAATGATTTTTCCTGCTACAACTTCTGATACAACTTCAACCTACGGGCATGTTTCTCATATTTTGAAGGGTTTCAAGTAGCCCATTTATGTGGTTGGTTTTGGGAGCAGAAAGGGTATAAGTTCGGCAAAGAAGTAAGCTTCAAGTAAAGAAAATCTGCGGAATGAGATGGTTGGCCTAGAGCATGATTACATTTTCAGGAAAGTAGAATTACATTAGTTATTTTTCAATGAATCCAATTAGTCGGGCTCTTCTATGTAGTTTTTGTTGGGAAATTGTTGTCCAAGCTAATGTAATTAATCTTTATTCAATAATTGAATTGTTTATCGTATATTGACATTTGGATATAGTTGGTGTTGAATGAAATAAATCATTTTTGTTTTTTAAATGAAATTACCATGATCTTATTTGAAAATGCTATATATTGGTATTTATAGAATTTTAAAAAAAATGCAAAAATGGCTAATATAGCGTTCTTAAAACGTTGTAGAAACTTCACATTCTATAGCGGTCATAAAATGTTGTCTAAAGTCCACATTCTACAGCGTTTAAAAAACTTTGTCTTAAGTCTAAGACTTTTAACATCAGCTAATACAGCGTTTTTCCAAATGTTGTATATATCATTTAATAGCGTTTTTCAAACGTTGTAAAATGCGATTTTTTTTGTAGTGTGGGAGTTTTGTCTCTCATTGTGAAAGTAATAAAGTTCGTCTTTGGGCGATTTGTTTATTGTTCGGGCTCGAGAAGATTAGTATGTATCTATTGGTGGTTTGTTAGAAATTCATTAGTGTGTCCATTTTTGGTCGAAGTTCTTCTGATCGTCTGGGTTCTTGTTGTCTTTTTTTCTTGGCTAGCAATGTATCTCTTTTTGAGACATACTGCTATAGAAAATATGATCGAATTTTCCGCTCGGCAAAAGGTGCGTCAGACAATGCCTGGGCTGGAGATGAAAGACATCAATCGCCTCGTCTTCTTTCTTGTTATGTATCAATTAGATGATTAGTTTGGTTTTGTCCTAGTTATCTGTAATGAATTTCATTGTGTAAGTGTCGTTGGGCTTTATCAATGCAATACCTCTCACTTTTGTCAAAAAAAAAAAAGACTTCTCTGTGTATCTTAATTTTCTAATATATAAATGTACTTATGCCACCATCAGATCGATTTTGGATTTCTATGTGGTAGTTATTATTAGAAATAGAAAAAAAATTATTTCAAATAAAAGTAGTTTGTTTTTAAAAAACAGTTTTTAAAAAAGGTTTTTGTGTAACTAGAGTTTGTAAAGAAATACAATTTTTATATGAGAATTTAAAAAAAAAATAGTTTAAAAAAATAGATTTTCAATTTGTATAAAAATTGTTTTTGAGAAACAGTTAAAAAAATAATTTTTGGGGAAAAAATAGGTTTCTAGTAAAATATAAAGAGAGAGAACGTTTTTATATAATGATGGTTGTATTTGATTGAGAATATGTGAGATCCATTAATTTTGGTTATTGGCGAAATGTTGTTAATTTTGGTTATCCAAAATCCAAAATTTGGTTATTTTTAAGAAGATTGGTAGGTTTGATTATAGCATTGTGGATACCCTAAGAGTGTCCAATTTGATAATCAAAACAAAAAAAAAAATGTAAAGTTAGCAATGTTGGTCCAATAAATGGCTCACGATGGTATAACTAAACTTAACAATCCCTTAACCAATAATCAAATTTTGGCCTTTGGACACTACAACAAATTGTGTTCTTTGCGACCAACTTTTTGTGACTAACAAAATCTGGGTCTCTTTTGCTATGGTACTTGCGACTAAGAGCTTTCTTGGTCGCAAAAAGAAGAAAGTTGTTCCCACAAGCGACCCAATGTGTTGGTCGGTAAATACGAGTCACCTATTCTTTGGCGCCAAACTTTACCGCTCGCGGGAAAACTTTTAGCAACCGAACTCTAATTCATTTAACGACCAAAATGTATTTAGTCACGTAAAAGAGTTGAATGAATAAGTATTGCGACCAGCATGTGACTATTTTGCGACCAAAAAGAAGCTGGTTACATTATATCTATGTATTAAATGTTTGAGCGACTAGGGTGCTCTAGTCGCAAAATCTTTCTTATTTAGTGACCAATTGTGAGTCACTAAATGCTATAGCAGAACTTTTTCGAGGCTTAATTATTTTTTTGTTTTGTGACTTAGAGTGTGATTTAGAACCCATTTTTAAGTACTTATTTTTTAAGAAAATAATTTTGAACTAAAAAATAATGTGTTTATGCAAATAATTTTTCTAACAATATGAATCTGATTTGATAAATTTCATTGAGATCTTTTGAGTGGTGCAAAAAAATAAAAAAAATAAAATTTGATTTACATTATTTTTAAGTTTTAAAATGTGAAATAAATACTTTTTTTTTAAGAAAATGTTCTGGAACAAGGCCTTTGGTCTCAAAACATGATTTTCGGCATGGTTGAGGGTAGCAAAGAGTTGTACAAATGAACAGTTTCGATAAACACATTAGACTTGGAGGAAAAGAGCCCAAAAACTCAAACAAAATGGTCCGTTTGCACTATGGGGATGAAGATAATCCCTTTTCTTGCAAAAAATTTGTCTCAATCTGTATGTTATACTTCATTGGTATGTTTGATGGTGGGAAAAAGCTAGGTGAGGTCTATCAACGGGATTGAGGGTGGACTCACATATACCCTCTTTTTTCGTACTCCGTAGTTCGGTGTATGTTTGCACACGAAAGTAAGGGCAATTGGATAATAGTGGACTATTTGCAATTGGGGGATAGTGTTGTGCAGTGGTGTGCACTGCACCGTGGTATGCACCTCCAAGCCGTCGAATCGTGCATCCGACAGCTCGAATCTCATCTCGGCAATGAACGGCTCTCGATTGTTGGTTGTTGAGATGAGATTCGAGCCGTCGAATGCACGATCCAACGACTTGGAGGTGTGCAGCATGGTACTCACTGCACAACACCAACCCGAAGTCTGGACTATTTGTCAATTTAGTATTACATTTAACTAATTAATGGAGGGGATACCCTCATCGTCTTTATCTCCACATCCAACGGTCGAAAATTACCCTCATCATATTTATCTCACCTAAACAAATACAATATAATTAATTCCAATATGCATATAGTCTTATCTATTATTTTTGTGAACCCAACTTGTCCCATCTATTCATATTCTTAATCTCCTTTTATCCAATCCTCCATTTTCCATTCAAATTTCAATGATTCAAACAGTTCAATATGTTCAGAATGTGATTTAAGGACTTTCGTTAGAAATCAACAAAAAATATGACCGGAAAGTTCTTGATCTGAGCAGTTTTTTATTGAATCGTTAAATGAAAACTGCTCAGATGAAGCACTTTCCGATCATATTTTTTGCCGATTTCTCGCGGGATCCTTTAAAATCACGTTTTGATCACAGTGAATGGACTGGATCATCAAAATTTGATCGGAATCTATGAGGTCCGCACTTATACTAAGTAGGAGATTCTTTACAAGAAGCTGACTCTGTGTGTGTATTATATATATACACCACGGATCCCATAATAGATCCATTATTTTAATAAAATATGAACCTCCCCATTTCTCGATCAAATTTTGATGATCCAAAGCGTTCAATATGTGCTTTAGTCTTTTTTATTTTTTTATTTTTTGGAAACATGCATGTTTGTAAGATTTTCTTAAAAAAACAACTAATTTGGATATGGGTAAAGGCTTGAACCGGTGCAAAGATCTTGTTTTTCTTATCATTTTATCTTAAAAGATCATAATTAATTTTTAGCTCTAGGGCTCTCGTTAAAAAGCCCAAAGTGTTCCGATTTTCAATCCGTTTGAATCAGTGCAAAAATCTTATTTTCTGATTATTTTATCCTAAAGGATCATATTTAATTTTTAGCTCTAGAGCTCTCGTTAAAGAGTCCTAAAAGAAGGATAAAACTTAGGGCCTTGCTATTTGCAACCACAAATTTTCTGAACGTAGTCTGTGTACCATCTTATAAACAGGTGTGTACCATATTATATACAGGCTACATTCAGGAAATAAGTGGCTGCAAATAACAATGCCCTAAAACTTAATGTTTCAACACCAAAAAACATAATCCAAAACGCCGTCGTGTTATACAGGTATCGGTGGAATTTTTTTTGCCTCCAACACTTGGCGCGTCCAAGATTCACTTCCCGCTTCCCAATATTCACTTCCCGCTTTTCCTATTTTCTGACACTATAACTTTACTTTTCTTTGCAAAATGAACTCCAAGGAAGAGAACCCTAACTCTCCGAAAATGGTTACGGGAAAGCTACAAGAGAGATCGTGAAGAAGAACAACTCGTTCCTGGTGAAGGAGTTCGGCAACGGATCCGTGAGCGTGGTGTTCAGCAAAGAGAGCAACAATCTCTACAACCTCAACTCCTACAAGCACTCTGGTATCGATCAATTTGCAATTCATTTCATTGTATCACCTCCTTTATTTGGTTACTTGTTTTTCGGGATGAAGAACTATGAGGGTATTAATAATTTTGGTGATTTGCAATTCTTAGAAAATCTCGAGGCGTTTGTCATATATTTATTCATGTTTTCAGTAAAAAGAGCAACTTGAAGTTTCTGAAATCACTAACGCCCCCTTAGATCAGTTCGTAGCCCTACAAAGAACTCGTTTCTTGTGATTCTGCATTTGGGTGATTTGAAATCTTTGAAAGAAGAGAAAGAACTCGGTTCCTCTATAAGCAAAATCTTTTTGTTTTTTAAAAAAAGGATGGGTTCTGCTTTTGTTTGTAGTTTGGAAGGCCTAGTGGCTATGGTGTAGTTTGTGTGTACTTTTGGTTGATCTGCTAGTAGCTTGTTTATGTTTTGCATGTGTTCTGCTTCAGGGGATGTCCCAGTGGTTATGTCTCCTATTTGTTTCAATAAAATTTATCTGACCAAAAAAAAGAAAAGAAAAAAAGCAATCGGGGAACAACTGTGAGGTGCTACTGCACTGTTTTATGCCATTATGCAGAGCACCAAGTATGGGAAGGCATTAGGACCACTAAAGCTTTTATTCAAGCAAAAAAGGAGAGTTTGTTTACTAGATTAACCCAAAAGAAATGTGCCCAGTGACTGAATTTGCTTTAATATCTTAGAACTCGTTGTTCAAATGAGACTAGTAGTGTTAACCATAGTTTTAAACATAACTCAGTTTGCTAGTTCTAGGTTATTGTTGCAAATTTGTTGAATTTGTCTCAAATGGGAGAAAAATAGGGAATCGGTTCCTCTATAAGCATCTCTTGTAACATCTTTTTGTTAAAAAAAGGATTGGTTCTGGTTTTATTTGTAGTTAGTAAGGCCTAGTGGTTGTGGTGTAGTTTGTGCGTACTTTTGTTTGATCTGCTAGTAGCTTGTTTATATTTTGCTTGTATTCTGTTTTAGGGGATGCCCCGGTTGTAATACCCGAACTTTGAATACTGTGATTATTTATGCTGTAAATCTCAAACTTTGTGAGATTATTTTAGGTGTTGTTCGGCTAAATAAGCCACTTGACTTATTGATTATTGCTTATTCAATGTACATTATGCCTTATTTCTATCACTCCGACCGCTCCCCCTTCTTTGAGTCACTTACCATGAACTACTATGTTTGCATAACAACTTTGTTGATGTTTTTTTTTCTTACTTGGGAATTCTCTATATTAATCTTCGTAGCGTTACAAAATGGATAAGAGTTGGATACAAAATAAGAATAGATGGTGTGGGAGCTACATAAATGGGGTAAAGCAGTTTATGCAATTTGCAAAAACCCATGCAAGTGGAAAGGAGAGGATTCGATGTCCATGTCAAAGGTGCAATAATATGTATTTTCGGGATTTCATTATCGTGGAAGATCATCTTTATGAACATGGGATGACTCAAGGTTACTTTCAGTGGGTACATCATGGTGAGTCCTTTGAATTCACTAGTGGTGGCAATGATGATCATAGTGCTGGTGTGGGACACGATAAAACGCCAAGCCAGGACTTTGTTCATGAAATATTGGAGGATGTATGGGGAGGGGAAATAAGGGATGCTGATCAAGATGAGGCATTTGACATCTATTCTTCTCCTGTGTTTGAAGCTGAACCAGAAAAGTTCGTTAGGCTAGTGCGTGATGCAGATTGTGAATTGTATCCAGGCTGCCAAATGTTTTCCAAGTTGTCTTTCCTTATCCACTTTCTTCATGTGAAGACAATGACTAGAATGTCTAACAAAGCATGTAGTATGATGCTAGCTTTAATCAAGAAAGTACTTCCGACGGGTGAGACACTGCCGAAGTCTTATAGTGAGGCCCGAAACTTATTGCGAGACCTTGGGCTAAGTTATACAACTATCCATGCATGCAAATATGATTGTGCATTATTCTGGAAAGAGTACGAAAATCGACAAGAGTGCCCAATATGCGGAACTTCTAGATGGAAATCCATTTCAAGAATAGGCAAGAAGATTCCTCATAAGGTGTTGCGATACTTGCCCTTGAAGCCTAGGCTACAGCGATTGTTCATGTCGAGGAAGACCGCATGGTATATGAGGTGGCACAAGGAAACGCGTGTGGAGGAAAATGGTGTATCGAGGCATCCAGCCGACTCAATTGCGTGGAAAGAATTTGATAAGGAGCATGAGTGGTTTAGCCGAGATCCTCGGAATGTTCGGCTTGGGCTAGCAAGTGATGGCTTCAACCCATTTGGGAATATGAGCAATACATACAGTATGTGGCCCGTTATCCTTGCACCATACAATTTGCCGCCATGGAAGTGCATGAAGGAGCCATTTTTGATTATGTCGATGCTTATTCCAGGACCAAGTTCGCCTGGGAATGACATTGATGTGTATCTTCAACCATTGGTAGATGAGTTAAAAGATTTGTGGCACAATGGTGTCAGTACATATGATTCTTATTCAAAACAGACCTTTAGATTGCATGCAGCGGTTTTATGGACAATAAACGATTTTCCTACTTATGGGATGCTCTCTGGATGGAGCACGAAAGGAAAATTAGCATGTCCAGTTTGCAATGCTGAGACATGTTCTATGACATTGAAGAATGGGCAAAAACAATGTTATCTTGGCCACCGTCGTTTCTTGAATTCAAATCATAAGTGGCGAAAAAGTAAAAAATTCAATGGGAAGAATGAAACTAGGTTAAGACCGAAAATGTTATCTGGAGATGATGTGTTGAGGCAACTCGCTGCTATCCCTAATGATGTTAGATTTGGAAAGCATCCGAACAAGAAGAAGAGAAAACGGTCCGAAAGAGAGCTGAATTGGACAAAGAAGAGCATTTTTTTTGAGTTACCTTACTGGAAGAATCTGAAATTGTGGCACAATTTGGATGTCATGCACATTGAAAAAAATATTCTTGAAAATATACTAGGAACTTTGATGAACCTTGATGGAAAGACAAAAGATACAGCCAAAAGTCGTATGGATTTAGAGTTGTTAGGGATAAGGAAGGAGTTACACCTGCGACGAGATGGTGATAGAATTGTTATCCCACCAGCATGCTACACGTTGTCCTTAAGTGAAAAGCGAAGCATATGTCAATGGTTAAAATCTGTAAAGTTTCTTGATGGGTACGCATCAAACATTTCTCGATGTGCGAACATCACAGATGGTAAGATTTCAGGAATGAAGAGCCATGATTGCCATGTCATGCTACAATTACTACCCATTGCACTGCGTGGATTTCTGTCGAAGGATGTGTGTTCCGCATTGACTGAATTGAGTTTATTCTTCAAGGAGTTGTGGTCGGAGACTTTGCAATTGCAAGTATTAGAGCAACTTGAAAAAGATATTGCCTTAATATTGTGCAAGTTGGAGATGATTTTTCCGCCATCATTTTTTGATGTAATGGTTCATTTGGCAATTCACTTGGCGCATGAGGCTATAATCGCGGGGCCAGTTCGATATCGATGGATGTATCCCATTGAAAGGTATTTCCATCTTATATTCTCGTGATCAAAACTTTCAATAAGACTTTGAACATGTTAACCTTATTTGCCTCTCCTAAACATGTTAGGTTTTTGCGAACTTTGAAGGATTCTGTACGCAACAAAGCTCACCCAGAAGGCTCAATTGTTGAAGCCTACATTGATAAGGAGTGTCTCACATTCTGTTCAATGTATCTTACTGATATTGAAACGAGGTTTAACCGTGAAGAAAGGAATCACGATGGGGGTCAAGTTCAATTGTCCTCTAAGTTGCCTATTTTTGCATGTAATGCTCGTCCATTAGGTGCTGTAGTCATTAAAAAGTTGAATTTGGAAGATTATTCAAAGGCTCGATGGTATGTTCTGAATAATTGCATTGAAATCGAGACATATCTAAAGTAAGTGAACAATCTCTATATCTATATCATTGAGTTACTAACATTAAAAGCTAGAAATCTTATTATATATATTATGCAGGAAACATGAAGAAGAGATCCAGAAACAAAGTCCCATGAATGTAGAACAAAGGCATCAAAGTGAATTCCCTTCTTGGTTTGAAAAAAATGTAAGTACGAACTTTCTCTAAAATGTATATCTATTTTTTAAACTAAACCCAAAACAGCCACTTCTAACTATTTGTGTATTTCTTCTAAATAGATGATACAGTTGCGGAAACAAAATTCGCCTGAAGCTACAGATGACCTTTACTCCCTAGCTTTGGGTCCTGACCGTAGAGTGACAAGGTGCAGTGGATGTATAGTCAATGGGACTAGGTTTCGTACTAGAGATCGTGAGAGGCTCCGTATAACTCAAAATAGTGGTATTGTGGTCAAAGGAGAGCATCGATCAGAAGTGATTGATTTCTATGGCATCTTGATTGATATAATAGAACTAAAATATTGCTTCGGGAATTGTGTATATCTGTTTAAGTGTCAATGGCGGGATATGAGTGACAAAAAGGAAGGAATAAGAAAAGACGAGCATTTCATCAGTGTTAATGCCTCCAAAACTTGGTATGCGAATGAACCTTTTGTGCTGGCATCTCAAGCAAGACAAGTGTACTACTTAAATGACCCAAAACATGGTGGTTCTTGGCAAATTGTACAAAAGATACGCACCAGAAATTTGTTTGATGTTCTAGAAGTGGATGAGGAAGATGACAATAACGATGAGGTATTTCAGGGAGATGAGGTCGATGTTGAGGTCGATGGTGTCCCCATACAAGTTGAGGATAGAGAAGTGACCACATTGTGTAGGGAAGACTTGGTTGCAAACACTGTTGACCAAAGTGAAATAGTAATTGGGAACTGTCTAGATCAACAAAATTTGTCAGTCACAGATGATGAGGAAGACGATACCATGGCTGATTACTGCACTGACAATGACCAAGAGGATGAATTTACTGACGACGACGACTAAGATAATGATATATATAGCATGTCATAGTTTTGGTTATTGTTTTGTGTTATCTATGTATTAGGAGTGCTACATATTAGACTGAAAAACAATGTTTTGGCTATGCATGCTTAAGACGTGTTTACCTTCTTAAATGTTCTTCGCAAATTGTTATACTTTGTTTCTTTTATTAATTATATTGTTGCGCATGTTAATCAATTTAGTTCATTGAAGTTCCATAGGATTGAGCAAGTTTGTAAAGGGCAGCTGTGAAATCCAGAAAATGGCTGCATATGAAAGGGCAAGAGAAGAGCAAATTGAAAAGAACTTGGCAATGTTAGAGTCTCTTGGGATAAAAGACCTAATAGCTTCACTACCTGCCTTGTATCGGAGCAGTCAAAGAAAAGGTACCAAGAAACGAAAGAGCAAGGTTGCTATTGGCAATGATGAAGAATTTTTACCCCCTACCTGTGAGGAGAGTTTTGGTTATTCTAGTGACGATTCTTCTGGATCTCAAGCTGACAAGGTAATACAAACACATAATATCTAGGATACTCGTTGGCATATTAAAAGGCCAGCTGTTGCACTATGTCCACTCTTCTTCACAGTTCTTTACTTAATAGTTTCTGAAAAACGACTCTAGTAACATACTAATAATCTAATTTTTTTTAATTCAGGTCAAATGTACAACTAAACGAAAGAAGAAAGGCGGTTCTGGTAATCGTATTTTGAGAGACTCGCAAGGAACTCGAGAAGAGAGGCATATCATCGAGGGAGCAACCTCAACTCCACCAACACAACCTTCAACTGATCATGTTGAGGGCATGTCCGTGGTGGCTGCCCAACCTACTCAGCTTCCATGTATTGCCACCAACAATGAGGGTATGAAATATATATAGTTCTTTTAATTTTTGGTTGTTGTGTTGATAGCCTATCGTCTGGACGGATATAATGTATATGTAAATTTCACAAACGAATGTACCTAGAGTCGTAACAAGAAAGTAATATCCAAATTTCCTGGTACAGCTATAGGAAATTGTGAATATTGAGAAGCTGTTTTGGTAATGGTTTTGATGGATAGGCAAGGGACCAGTTCTGCTTAGTTTTCATGGACAGTTAAGGGACCAGTTCTGCTTAGTTTTCATGGACAGTCAATGGGACCAGTTCTGCTTATGCTTTGCTGCTGCATTTTCTTGGTTTTGATCTTGGATAATGGTTCCTTTTTTTTTTAGTTAGTCTGCTTCTTTGTTTGGTTGGTATCTTGCCAACGTAGTTGTTTGTTTCTCGGGGTCTTTAGTTGTTAGTTAGTCTTTTTCTTTGCCGAATAATATAGATGTGGAATGTGATGTGATGATGTTCTGATTATAGGAATGGAAACTTAGAAAGTAGATTAGACTACGAATAAGCTATGTACAAGAGTTGCTTTTGTGTGAACCTGTGAGCTAAGTGTTTAAGCCCAATCTTCTTGTGAGAGGAGGTAATATTTAGAGGGAGGCATGTCCCTAGTTGTCTATGGTATCTCTTTTGTTATGACTGTAGTTGGTTGTCCAGTTTTGGGGATGTCTGTCCCTTGCCTGCTGCTGTCCAATTCTGAATTGTGACTACCTGTAATGGCTTTTATTGCTGTCTGCTGATTGCTGTAATGGCAGCAGTTAACTGCTGCTGCTGTTTCCTATGGATTCTGTTCTGCTGCTGCTTTGTGTGCAGTCCTGCTTTGCTGTCTGCTAGTTTTTTTGTCCAGAAAATGCAATCCGGTAGTTGAGCTGCCAACTTTGGTTGCTAGGCTTCATGGCCGACTGATATTATCAGATTTTCTGCTATTGAAAAAAAATGTCTATCACATGTTGATATGCTTGCTATCACAGGATTAAACTGCACGGCACCGAGAAAACCTCGTAAGGGTGGACGTCCTCGATCCAATACAAAGAGAACTAGAGGAATAACACGAGGACTTGGAGTCCAAAAGAGGTTGCGAACTGAAGGGAAAATAGGTGGTGTGTGCTTTCCGGATGACAAATGGAAACCAATGGGACCAAATGCTCAAGTTTATACAACTGAAGTAGGTGTTGTATGTCGAATGTTTGCGAATTTAAGTATCCCATATTGGAAAAACATGACAGATCAGGACAAGGAGCCAATGTTTGTTCGTCTTGCTGTAAGTAATCATTCATACAAAAATATCGTACTTTTGTTTACCAAAAAAAAAAGAGAGAGGAGAAGAGAAGAGAAAGGAGAAATGTTGCATTCAACTATGTTATGCAATTTTTTTCTTATTGCAATTACCTCTTTAAGATTTTTGTGTTTGTCACCTTTTATGTATCTTATGAATTTTTGTACCAACCCTTGTAATTTCTTTAGAACCCTCAAGCATGTCTAACCTTGAATATATAGCTGCTCATATTGTAATTTTGATTACTAATTTATGTTGTAAATAGGAGGAGTTTGATGTAGACTTCAGCCACCCACACGTCAAGGCCGTTACTGATTACATGCTAAATGGACGTTACTCTGACTACCGTCATGAACTATATCGTCGCGTCAAGTCATTTCCCACAATAGAAGAGGCTCGTGAGCACCCAGATGCTGAAATAGATCCCAACTATTGGAATCATATATGTGATTATATGAAGACAAAAGCATATATTGTAAGATATACCCTATGAGCTTACATTAATTAGAAAGAAACCTACCGAGGTGAATATGTGTTCTCATTTTTGAATGTTCAATGCAGGAGAAGAGTAAAGCAAATACAACCAAACGATCTAACGTGAAAGTTCTTCACTGTTGCGGATCAAAGTCTTTTGTACGACGTCGAGCAGAATTGGTAGGATATTTTTATACAAACTGCAGACAAGATATCTAAAATAATTTGCTTTTGTTAGAAAGATATTATACCCATATTTATTTTACTTGCATATGCCGCGCAGAAAGAAAGTGAGATGGGTAGGATCGAGTTTTATAAAGCGACTCATTGCAAGGATGGGTTTTGGACTTCTGATGGTGCTGAAAAGAATTATGTACGTCTGTTTTTCTTCTAGTGGACTAATTACAATATTTGCTTATGCTAAAATGCAGATTAACTACAGTTATTTCTTTTTCAGAATGAAATGATAAAACTAAAGAACCAGCCTGTGCCAGAAGGTGAGACACCTATGACAGAGGATCAGATATGTGACAAAGTCCTTGGTCGTGCAATAGGATATGTACGTGGTCTTGGCTACGGAGTGAGACCCGACACATCAATCAAGGTAGCACATGCCATGCGTGGACAACTACAAGAATGTACAAAGAGGGCAGACGAGGCAGAACGAAGGGCAGAGGTGGCTGAACAAAGGGCAGAGGTGGCTGAACGAAGGGCAGAGGTAGCTGAAAGAAGGGCAGAAGAATTAACTGAGGAGGTCACCTCTCAACGGTCTACCATCGACTCTTTGACTGTGAAAACAAATCGCCTAGAGTCATTATACGAAAAACTTGCCTCAAGAATGGACATGGGGAGTTCACCTACATCAACTTGGTAATATGTCTTCTTCACATTGCATTACTTTTTCACTTGCACAACGGCGATTTCAAAAATGAACGTGATACATACTTATCCATGGTCCAAGATGGGGTGGGAGAATTCATGCTCTGACACAATCTGGTATGGGATTAATGTGTAATTTGACTGGCTGCTCAGGTTGGCATGCATTACTTATCAGGCAGCTTTTCATTTTTAGTTCTTAAAGATAACCTGTTCATTCAGAATAATTGCAGATGGTTCAAATATAAGCACACCGGACATATTATACATTAGAAGGCATATAGAGAGTATGACATTTATTTGACCAAATGGATTCTGAAGGAAATTGCTTATTTGCTTCTTGCTGTTATCCACTTCAGTACTAATTGGCTCTCTAATTTTGAATCCTTGCCAAAACTTCTGCCAAATGTCCTCTAGTTGATGTTCAGCCACTATGGGTTATGATACGTCGTCTAGTGTGAAGAATGTCGTATTTTTTAGATCTTTTAATCCAAAGGCAGTAGGTTTGTGTCCCATTATATCCTTAAGTTTGCTAACTCATACAAATTAAATAATTGCTCACTTTTGGTAGTAGAAGTTAGTAACTGGTGGCTGGTGAGTGTGGATTAAAAGCTTGTAGAGTTTACAAAAGCCCTTACAAGGTTCAAAAAGCTTTAGTCTGGGCTGTAGTTAATAACTTGTGAAAAGCTCAACCATGCTTAAGGAAAGACCTTATCTTAACTTTCGAAAACAAGTGCATATTGCGCTGTTGAGTAAGAGAATGGCTGCTGGGGTTGTGTGCACTACTGGTAAAACAGTTTTTTTTTTTTTAAGTGCTTAGAGGTAACTTGTTCATTCAGCATTATTGGAGACGATTCAATTGTAAGCACCCATGCTATTATACATTAGAAGGCATAGATAGAGTATGGCATTTCTTTGACAAATGGATTCTGAAGGCATCTGTGTATTGGCTTCTTGCTTTTATGTTTGTATTTCCAATTCTACTGGCTCGTTTGAATCGGGCGCGTATCCGGAGCGTATCCGAAACGTATCGGGATATTAAAAAATAATTCTAAAAGCAGAATACTTTAAAAAAAACGTATCGGATACGTATCCGGAGAGTATCTGAGAGTATCGGTATCCGATACGGATACGATACGTGATACGGAGGCCAAAATAGAGTATCCGTGCTTCATAGATTCATAGATGATGTCATTGAACTTATGGCATTTCGTGGATAATATTATGACATTGGACTATTACTGCATTTGGGTTCCTTCAAAAGTGGCTCGCTACTTTTATTACCTTGCAACTCCAATTGACTTTAACCATTTTGTACTCTAACCATGTTTTGAACTTTGCAGATGAACTATGAAATCACTTTTTGGCAGAAAGGAGCATGGAGTCACTTTTTGCAGTTGTTCAGAACTAACTTGGACTTGGTTACAGCTTGGAGTATGAAGTCCACTTTTTGCTACTTTATCATGGACTTTACCTAGTATTTATAGTTATGGATGTGGTGTTACTTAACACATTGGAAAACAAGTACGTTGTGAAATTTGTTGTTTTTGGGGATGGTTGATGACTGTTTGTTGTTTTTGAGAAACATATATATTATGTGGTTATTAATGTTGTCAAGAATTTTATTGTTAATGGTGTATCTTGTGACTACGTAGTTGGTTCTTGGTATTTCTGAAATACAAGCTAGTTGTAGTTACAAAACATATTCACAGCAAAATTAATTTTATGACCAGCACAATCCATCGAAAAAAAAAAAAAGTGCAGCAGAATTAATTTTGTGACCAATGCAATCCATTGGTAAAAAAAAAAAGAAAGTGTTTTTGCGACCAAACTCTCTGGTTGTCAAAACAGGTAGATGTGAAGTCCAAGGATCTTTTTTGCGACAAAAGAAAATATATTCCGTGACCCGCTTTTAAGTCTCCAAAACATGTTTTCCTGAAGTCAAATGGACCCTTTTCGCGACCAGAGCTTGTATTTAGCGACCAGATTTTACTTCTTTTTGCGACCAGCGGTTGGTCACAAAATTTTAACCTTATTGTGACCGGATCCATGTGGTCGCTTAAGGTGGAACATATTGCGACCACATCGTAGTTTGGTCAAGAAATACCAAATACGACTAGCTTGTTGCGACCAGCTTGGTGACCACACTTTTTGGTCGCTGTATCAATTTGCGACCAAAATGATGACTTTTTGCAACCTTCTTGTTGGTCGCAAACAACACGATTTCTTGTAGTGGGATTACCAAAACTTAAAATCTTTTTTCTTTCAATAACCAATATAATGGGGACCACACTCTTTTTTTCTCTCTATTTCTATCTCCTCTTATCACCATCGATGGGCCTAAGAGTATCCACAATGGCATAATCAAAAGAGATATGTTCAAACTAAACAACCTCCCTAAAAATAATCCAATTTTAGACTTTGAATAACCAAAATTAATAACCCAATAACCAAATTTAATGAACCCCAGATTCTCAATTAAATACACTTATTATTAAAATAAAATAAAAGGCCCCCCCCCCCCCCCCCCCCCCCCCCCCCTAAATCTTTTTCAACAATGTTTCGAAAAAATATATTTTACTAAAGAACTTTTTTTTAAAACTGCTTTCCCCCAAAAAAGTGTTTTTTAACTGTTTGTAAAAAACATTTTTATACAAAACAAACTGTTCTTTTTTCCAAGACATTTTCTTATAATAAAATTATTTTTAAAAAAAACACTATTTTTGAAAAAAATTAAAAATTATTTTCTATTGGCGAAATGTTGTTAATTTTGGTTATCCAAAATCCAAAATTTGGTTATTTTTAAGAAGATTGGTAGGTTTGATTATAGCATTGTGGATACCCTAAGAGTGTCCAATTTGATAATCAAAACAAAAAAAAAAATGTAAAGTTAGCAATGTTGGTCCAATAAATGGCTCACGATGGTATAACTAAACTTAACAATCTCTTAACCAATAATCAAATTTTGGCCTTTGGATTACCAAAACTTAAAATCTTTTTTCTTTCAATAACCAATATAATGGGGACCACACTCTTTTTTTCTCTCTATTTCTATCTCCTCTTATCACCATCGATGGGCCTAAGAGTATCCACAATGGCATAATCAAAAGAGATATGTTCAAACTAAACAACCTCCCTAGAAATAATCCAATTTTAGACTTTGAATAACCAAAATTAATAACCCAATAACCAAATTTAATGAACCCCAGATTCTCAATTAAATACACTTATTATTAAAATAAAATAAAAGGCCCCCCCCCCCCCCCCCCCCCCCCCCCTAAATCTTTTTCAACAATGTTTCGAAAAAATATATTTTACTAAAGAACTTTTTTTTAAAACTGCTTTCCCCCAAAAAAGTGTTTTTTAACTGTTTGTAAAAAACATTTTTATACAAAACAAACTGTTCTTTTTTCCAAGACATTTTCTTATAATAAAATTATTTTTAAAAAAAACACTATTTTTGAAAAAAATTAAAAATTATTTTCTATTTGTAATAAATAGTTTTTATTAGTCTCAAAACTATTTCCTATGTTCACAGTTTTTATTTTTTTAATTTGAAAAGGTAATGTGGCAAGTTTTGGTTATCCAATTTTAATTATGTCATTATGGATCTCTACATTGCTAACCTTAGCAATCTCTTAAATGAATAATCAAAACCTGATGTGTCAACTTTTAATTATTCAGTTTTGATTATAGCATTGTGGATACCCTAACTATCCACTTACATTTATTCTCAACTCTCTTTTTCTTTGTCTAATAAAAACAATTTTTTAATCACGGGCCATTGTGGAATATCACGATGTTAATTCTAACAACATCTAAATAGATAATCAAAAGATGAAGTAATAAGTTTTGTTTACCCAATTTTGATTATGTCAGTTAAGATACCCTAAGTCACATAGTGGACATGAGATCACGAGTGTGAAAGTTTCTTTTCAAAATATCTCCTCCCAAAATTTTGCTAGAGTTAAATTAAGAGCAAGAGTGTATCGTGAATAAGGTTTTCCTGAAAAGCTACTCGTACGACCTAAGGGGCTGTTCGGACAAAAAAATAAGCTGGCTTTCCCGCCAAATCTGTCAAAAAAAGTCACAGTGGTTTGGCTAAAAAAGCCAACCTGTAAAAAGCAACACTGCAGAGGACTGAAATTACCAAAATACCCTGTCTATTTGTTTTGCTCTGGCTTCCCAACAGAACCCTTCACGATTAAGCCAGGAGGGATATTTTCGGAACTGCAGGGTGGGGTCGTGGGAGGGTGTGTGTGTCAGGATGGTGGCTTTTTTGGGAATAAGCCAATAAGCCATAATTTGAATGGCTCAATTTTTTGTCCGAACAACCCCTAAATGTTTAGACACTTGTTGGTTTTGCTTTACGTGTTTGGCTTTTTTGGGAGTATATTTTAGTTCGATCCGGATTGGGTGTATCCTTATTTCTGTTTTGATCATGAAAACAGTAAATGCCGTATGACTTTAATGAATGCAAAATTACATTTCGGGTCGGGAAAAAAAAAAAAAAACTTTTTTTTTTTTTTTTTTATGATCTGCCACAAAAAAAAAAAAAAACACTATCGCAAAAATACTACTACTACCAGTGATGATGACCTTTCATTATCACACGTAGCTGCTTCTTCTTGGTTTGTTTAGGGAGTTATAATAGCAGAGCAGGACAACTTTGGATTCTTCCTTTGATAGTTGTCAAGTGTGATCAGATGGATTATTGGAGAGAAACGTAACAAGTCATCATCTCCCATCAGTTTTTGTGGGTTGAGATAGAGAGGAGAGTTGAGGTACGTACAGAAGCAATCAAAACACCTACCAATTCAGCCTAGCCTATGACCTATCATTTCATTTCTGTTTCTAGTACTACTACTTTACTTCTTCCTCGGATCCTCCAGCATCAGATCCCATGCTTTTTTTGAACCAAATTTCTAGTATTTTCTCATTTTTGCACGAAACCAATTAAGCATGGTGTACCGTTTCTTACCCTGAAGAGAAGAACCGTCACTCTCTCATCATCGGTAGATGGAGCTAGCGTGACGACAAATTTTTGTAGTACTAGTTGTTTTTAATGACATTAATAAAAAACTTATCAGATGAGTTACCAGAGAAAAACTTATCAGATGAGTTGAAGTAAATGTTTGTCGCTAAAAGTATTTTGTGACAACCATATTGCGTTACTAATGACTTTTATCTAGAGACGACTAAGGGGGTGTTTCTGCTAATCGTTAAGTTATGGGATTGTCCCGTTCTGCTGAATTGATCAAAGATCGTGTTGTGCGACGACTCCAATCTCATCTCGCGCGGCAATGAACGACTGCATTTGGTGCACAGCAAGCTTGTAGTCCATAGATGTCAAATGTTTTCACTAAACTATAATAAGTTGTTGAAAATGTGCTGGGTTAGTAGAAGATAATGTGTTAGACAACAAAACAAAATAAATTAGGCCTAAATAAACTTTCAACTTATATAATCAAGGACTAGTTCCGCCAAGGAAAATAAGTACTTATTTTTCAAATAAATACTAGGGCTGCTCAAAAAATCCGGTGAACCGTGAAACCGGTCCGGACCGAACCGATCCGTACCTTTTGGATTTTGTCCGTGGATTAATGGTCCGGACACGGATTGAAAAATTAGAAAACCGTGACTCGCGGTTCGGTCCACGGATTTTCATTACAAAACCGTGGATTAACCGAACCGAACCGTGATATATTTATTTTATATAAATAATATATATAAAATATATATGTGTATTTATATAATAAATTGTTAGTAATGTTAACACTTTTTTCTACCAATTTTAGTATTTTATCTTAATAATGGGATATAATGTAGATGTACATAAAATATAAGGAGTAAATTATAGTGTTTTCATATAAATAACGGGTAACCCTAGTTGAGTTTCACTAGTTCGTTTCTTTTTCATTTTTTTAATGTTATGTACTATAATGATACAATTCTACTAGTGTTTAGATTCTTTTGAATTTGATTTTTAAAATAGGTTTTTGGTAGTTTATGTAACAAGTATTTTCTGGTGGTGTTAAACTTAATTTTGAATGTAACATTCTTCCCTTTTAGTGTGGGATATATGCTTAAGCTTTATTTTTGTTAAAATCCGTGGACAAAACCGTAACCGATCCGCGAGTCACGGATCGGATTTTATTTTGTAAAAACCGAACCGTAGGACTTTTGGTCTGGACACGGATTTCATTTTATAAAAACCGTGACTAGCGGTTCGGTCCTCGGATTCCTAGAAATCCGAACCGAACCGGACCGCGAGCAGCCCTAATAAATACCTATTTTTTGAATTACAAGTAATGTATTGTGAGAGAATGACATGTATTGTAAAGCGAAAAATTAGTACTTAAAAAATAAGAACCTTAACGGAACGGGGCTAAATACTTTCATTTTATATAGATCTTTGTGTTCTTAAAAAATAAAAGTATTTATTCTCCTGTCTTTGTGTATATTCTTCTGTCTTTTATCAAGTTAATAGTAGGAGAAAATAATCTTTGCATTTCTTATCACTTAATTATCTTTTCATTTATCCTTCAATAATTATCTTTTCTTTCTTAGTTAGTACTAATCTATAATGTGAAGGATAAAAGATAAAATTCATTATATATTGTCCATTTAATTTTGAAGTGTGACAATGTGTTTGAGACAGCAAAAAGTACTAACTGAGACCAAAAATGGGGATAGAGTGAGTAATTTTTTTTTTTAATGTTTTCATTACCGCTGTACAAAAGGCTAGAGCTGCCCCTAGCGTGAATGTTTGGCGCCTGATATATCGGTAGAACGCTAGTATTCGGGAGGAATGTAGGTTGTATAAAGAGGTTAATTTATTGCTTCCACTTATTAATAAGACGTTGTATCAGACTTGTTCCCTTCTTTAACACTGCGAATGCTATATGTTCTCTTCTACATAATAACAGTAAAAGAATGCTATATTGTGAATTAGGTTATTAAAAGTCATATTTTATTGTAGTGTCCGTCTCCATGTGACAAAATATATTTGGTAAACAACAAATGAATTCTTTCCAATTACTATTGGCACCATAGACTCTCTAATAAATTACCAGTCTACCTACAAAATATTAAGGGCAAATTACATTAAACCCCCCTCCAACTATACATCGGTAATGAATTGTCCCCTTCATCGTTTGACTCAGACACTTAACCCCATTCATCTATTATATCGCTGGAAATTGAAGATGTCGTTAAAGGAACGTGTGCAATTACCAATTTGCCCATATGAATTTATGAAGGGAAAAGGTAAGAACATACCCTAAGATCACGATTGGAGTTTGGCGGGAGACCAAACCCACTTCCCTCTAATTCTACTCCATTTCCCTCCAATTTGACCTTGAAACTCGCGTATTATACCCTGTTTAGGTACCCCTTTGACCTAAATGGTGCTCTTATGCCACAGTTGTACAACACGTTTGGATTCCCATCGCAAAATCCAGTGCTACCTTCCATCACCACAGTTGTACAACACGTTTGACCTAATACATATCTCTACGTACTTATAAGGGCAACACCAGTCATTAAAAATTCATGTGCTACTCACATGACCTTCCGTTTGAATTCATAACGGCTCACTAACGGGAGATGGTTAAGTGTCACGCGATAACAGATCGAGGAGGTTAAGTGTCCGAGTTAAACGATCGATGAAGGTGCCAACTCGTTACCGAGATATAGTTGAAGGGGGGTTAATGTAATTTGCCAAAATATTAATGGATTCACAGTGGTGGAGCTGAAGATCAAAAAAAGAAAAAAAGTGGGATGAGTGATGAGCGTATTACTATATCACCGTCAGATTACCTCTGCAGAACGAAAGAGTTATATAGTACAAGCTAGTAGTAGTATCTAGTTTTTGATCATATAGGGGTAATATTACTATTATATAATGGACCCCCCTCCTCCAGCTCCCCCCATAATTATTGTCACCCACATCATGTCCTTCCATACAGATCATAACCAAAACAGAGCAATCAACCCCCATCTGAATTTCGTGCCATAACATTCGAGGGGTCCAGATACATTGGCTCAAAACATTGGCTCCCCCCCCTGCAATGCATGCGCAGCTGTGCCATAACATTCGAGCGAGAGCGCAAGCACGAGCATGAGCACTAACTGTAGAAATTTTACATCCATCTCAAAATCAATTGACAATAAGTGAAGAGATCTCAGATGCTATTAAATGATCTCCCATTCCACTCCCAAGCAATGTGAGATTCATTTCCTTAACATCCCCCTCACGTGTCTCGCGCACTGAGTCACACGATTCACGCGCGTGCAGGAGCGAGAGCGCAAGCACGAGCACTAACTGTAGAAACTTTATATCCATCTCAAAATCAATTGGCAATGAGTGAAGAGGTCCCAGATGTTATTAAATGATCACTCATTCCACTCCCAAACAATGTGGAATTCATTTCCTTAACATCCCCCCTCATGTGCAGCCGCGTTTGAGGTCTGTCATGTGTGACCACTTTTTAGGTCCTATCATTGTGCAGCCTTTTCGCTAGTCTAGTGATCACCTATTCCACTCCCAAACAATGTGAGATTCATTTCCTTAACATCCAAGTCTTTATAACATAGTATCTCAAACTATTCAAATTCTCGATCGAGAGCGAGAATTGAGGACGCGTGTGAGCTCACGCGCACAAATGAGTGCGCGCTCTATCTCTTACACAATCGACAATAGTCTAGGAGGCTAGGATATTACTCCATTAGAGTTGTCTGTACGATCCCAGCCCCTCTTACCTGCCCCATGGCCCCTACCAAATTCACATATTCACCCATATCGATCTCACCTTTTTTGTTTTTTCTTCTTTGAGATCATCTCCCAAGCTCACTTTAACGATTTTCAATTTGAAAATTGGGATTACTTGTTAATGGAGTAAAACACAAGCATTAACATGGCACACATCTCTAGTACTACAATTATTAATCGAATTGTAAAACCGATAGGCTAAAAAAGAGAAGATTGTTGGTGCAGCGAAGAGAGAGAGAGAGAGAGAGAGAGAGAGAAGATGGATGGGGGACGGGACGGATGGATGGTAGTACAGTAATACTGTGTAGTGCGTCCTTGGTACAATCCAGCTGGCAAGGCCGTCTCAGCAAAAGCAAAAACAAAAAAACAAATAAAGGGGGTGGGACCCAAAGAAGATAAAGTGGAATGCCCTCATTTCGATGATAAACCCAACCCAACTCATACTATACTCGCAGGCAGCTGGACTGAGAAACTTTTAGGTATACCGGGGATACCAAGCCCAATAAAGTCTCCATCGGTTCGTTTCTTATTTTTCGGTTATTTTTCGATCAGATTTAGATGATCGATTTCATTCATTTTGTAGAGTTTAGCAAGAACCTTAATTATATCAAAAATTGTGTTTATCGGATTTTATTTGATACATAATCGACACACGTAAAAATTGAAGAAAACCAAAACTGAGTCAAAAAAACACATTGAATTAAAACCCAATTTTGCTTTTTTTACAATTTTTACGTGTGCCGATCATGTTTCAAATAAAATTGAAAGAATACAATTTTTGGTATGATTAAGGTTCTCGCCGAACTCTACAAAATAAACGAAACCGATCATCCAAATGTGATCGAAAAATAGCCGAAAAATGGAAAACAAACTGGAGAGGATACCATGGAGCTTGGTATCCGCAGTATACCTAAAAGTTTCTCAGCTGGACTCTCTTTAATCAATTCCCTTTTTTGCCCATGTACTGTTTCCCGCTTCCTGTTTTTTGGGTTTTTATAACGTATGCCCATAGGTATATAATAGTGTACATATATTCTCTTTCATTTAATGTTTGTTTGTATGGAAAATTTAAATTTAAAACAATAGTCATAAATCCTTCATTTGTTTTTGAAAAGATCAACTTTTTCCATTTTTGGACAGAAATACCCCCCAAAATACACATTTCCCTCCCAAAAACTTTCAGACATATACAAGACCAAACCCAGTGAGTAGATATCGTGATGTCCAAAAAAAATTTGTAGCCAGAGTTCATACAAGACCTTTACCCAGTTCTATACAAGGAGAAATTTTACCACGCGGTACCTGCTCGGTCCATTCGGACCATCAAAAAGTGTTTTGGATGGTCTGAATTTTAAAGAAACTTCTTCTTGGATTTTTTTTAAAATCTGGATCGTTCAAAACACTTTTGGACGGCTTGGATACGCTGAGCGAGCACTACGTGAGATATACCCGCTCTGCACTGAAAAATTTATCCTATACAAGACCTTCACACATTGGAATATGCCGGAAATTCCCATCAATGGTGAAAAAGTATATTAAACAAACGATGCACTAATAGCAATGGTGAAAATCTGTCCAAAACGAAAAGTATTTCAGTGTAATATACTTTTTCCAAACCGATCAAGAAAAGTATTGCCGTTCTACTTATGCACAAAAAAGTACTATTCATACGAGACCTTTAATTGGGGTATTTCTGTCCAAAACAAAAAAAAAAATATTGATCTTTTCAAGAATAATTAATGAAGGATTTATGACTAGTGTTTCAAACTTAGATTTTCCATATAAACAAACAATAAATGAAGGAGAAACTGGAGAATATATAACTATGGGGCATATGTTAACAAAACCCCTTGTTCGTTTCTTATCTTTACTTTGTTTTCCAATCATTACCTTATTTCTCCAATTATTAATTTCATTTCTCTCTCTATCTCTCTCCACTCATTACCCATTTCTCTAATCATTACCCTATTTCTCTCTCCATCCATTGCCAAACTAAAATACCCAAAACTCTTAAACGAACAAAGCAAAATCTTGTCTAAATTTTGTGCCGCTTCTTCTGTTGTCAAAATATCTATGGTATTAATACAATATACCTACAATCCCTTTTATTTTAATTTTTTTTGTTGACATTTACTATCTTCTACGTCTTACTATATAGGAGTAGCTTTTATTCTAATGCTTCTTTGATTTCCAATAAGATAAAACCAAACAAAATAGTAACAAAGGAACCAAATATTGAAACAAATTAGGGCCGGCTTTGAGCATAGGCCAATAACACAACCACATCGGCCCCCAGTTTTTTCCTATTTTTTGGGGCACCAAAACATTATGCCCTTATGTTATCTATGTACAAATCATTACTAAGAAAAATGCCTAATTAATGGAAGATCAAAATGAAAGGCCCAAAAAAATGGTGGCTAAACTTGACTATAAGAGCTTAATTTCCACAAAAAATGCAATAACAGTGATGTTTAAGTAATAGTACATTCCAAATTAATAGAAGCGGGGACGGAACCAGAATTTTGTAAATGTGAGGGCCAAACTATGTACAATAAGATTTTGAAATTTGAAGGATCGAAAATTTAGAGTATTTAAATGTCTAAATTAACACCCGATGCAAAACACAATATATAGGTGCTCTTAACGAACAAAAAAAAACTTATATTTATATTAAAATTTGAAAAAATCCCAAAAAATATGCGGGGTCCTTGGCCCCCATACGCCTACTCTTAGTTTCGTCTCTGAATAGAAGGACTATTTAGTTTTGTGTTAATATGATTTTGAATTCTTGGTAGTAATTTTATTTTATTTTATTACTTTTTAGTTGTGAATTATATAAAGGGCCCATCTTAAAAAATCACACCAAGCCCTGAATACTAAGAGTCAGCCCTGAATCAAACTAACTACTATAAACTTCGTCCGTGTCTGTTGGTCCATTTTGGGTATTCGTGTCATATTTTAAATTGTTTATGCCTTTCAATTTACACTATTGGGTTTCATGATTTTGAAACTTTCATATAATCGAACTAATTGAGATCTATCAAATAAGATTCATATTGCATATTTTTAGAGATTCGTATTAAAAGATATGTAGTACAATTTTTCAAAGTGTATGAAATAGTAAAACTGAAGTAACAAACACGGATGAAGGTAGTATTAAGCTCTGTATGGAAAAGTTTTTATTTTCTAATTTTTTATTTTTCTTTCCGATATTTTTTAAAACAAAAACCATAAACATGTTTGTGTTATTGTTTACATAATACGTAACCAATTTCACTAGTTTATGAAAATTCTAAAAACACAAAAATTTCTTTTGAAAACATTATTACAGAATTTCTTTTGAATTTTGTTTCAACTGCGGCCCATCCTCGCAACCAAACGGGCCGAAACCATGGCGTATCCTTCACTCTAAAAACGAAACGTCTCGCCCCCATGCAGAGCGAGTGTTAGTGTAGCCTCTGTACTACCGTACGCATGAGCTCCGTGCTTTAACTCCTTTTTTTAAATGCCATCATCAGTGACAACTGGACATCGATCAGCGGCCAGCTGTAGGAATCCAGGTGGCGCAATTCCATTGGGTACGATCTGCGCTCGGCCTTTTCCCCACACAGCGACAGGACGTACCGGGTACCCTCCCTCACCGATCACTGGACCATTTCTGGCCAGCTAATCCTGCAACCCCCCTTCTTAACGGCTACAAAATTTGATTTTTAATCTCACATCCTACGTGGAATCCTACGTGGTGCGTCGGCCCCGGCCCCCGGTACTTGGCTATAAATTGCCCACACTTTGCTTCCATTGTTCTCTACAAAGCAATTTCCTCAGTCTCAGCTTCTTCTCTCTTTCACTCTCCTCTCTCTCTCTAGAAATCATGGCCTCCTCCTTCTCTCGTTCCCTTTCAATGTGTGTGGTGGTTTTGGTTCTCTCGGTCGCTGGTGCGACGGCGGGTTCGGTTCGCACGTATAGGTTCGATGAGTTGTTTCAGCCGAGTTGGGCGCTGGACCATTTCACGTACGAGGGAGAGCTTCTCAAGATGAAACTCGATAACTATTCTGGTAAATCCATTTGCTTGCTTCGCAAAGATCCCCTGTTCTCTGCGCTCAATTTTTCTCGAATCTTTTTTTGTGAAATTTCAAGTTATTTTATATATTCCTGCGATGCTATTTCATTGTTGTTTGTGGAATTTCAGGAGCTGGGTTTTCGTCAAAGAGCAAGTATATGTTCGGGAAAGTCACTACTCAGATCAAGCTTGTGGAAGGGGACTCCGCCGGAACCGTCACAGCTTTCTATGTGAGTTCCCAACAGAAAAATTTACGTTTGTATTTCCTTTATTACTATGCTTATTTTTCCACACAAACGTACCCCCTAAATTTAAAAAAATAAAAACTGGGTTTAGGTGATTTAATCCGTTTGTGCCTTCAATCATCACAGCATTTAAGATCCCTTTCCAGTTGGAGAAATTTTTTGTAGTTCTGTGGTCATTTGGATTCATGAAAAGGTATGTCGTGACCGGGGCTGTTGCTTTCAGGCCCCGTGAATGGATTAAATGGCATTTACTTTCGCGTTTTAATGGGAGTCCCACCCACTATTTTTGTCCATCAAACATTAAACTTTCTTGTGGCGAAGCTCTCTTCTCATTGGCTCGGCTTTCCTGTGAAATCGATCGAAGTCATGGTCTATTGATTATGACGGTTCTAGCTAGTAGCTTTACTCTTTCGTTGAACGGTGATACGGTGATACTGATAGTATTTGTGATGCTGATATAGTAGTGATTTCTGTGATGTGGGCAGATGTCATCGGAGGGTTCGAATCACAACGAGTTCGATTTCGAGTTCCTGGGCAACACCACGGGGGAGCCCTACCTGGTTCAGACCAATGTGTACGTCAATGGCGTGGGGAACAGAGAGCAAAGGCTCAACCTCTGGTTCGACCCCACCAAGGACTTCCACTCATACTCTCTCCTCTGGAATCAGCGCCAAGTTGTGTAAGCCCCCCTCTCATCTCTCTCTCTAGAAATGGCATAATGCACTGCAAATGTGGGGCATGCCATTGCTTGTGCAGTTTGCAATGGATATTGATCGTGGGGCTTTAAAAGAAAGCAGTAGAAAATTCGGAGATAAGATTCTGGACTGTGATATTAATATTCTACTCTTAACAGCCAAGCAAAATCTAGGATATACAAAGTTACAAACGAAAACGAACACACAAAATGCGTTGGGCGATCACTCACATTCCAATGAGGGGTCCCATTGGGATTCCCACGAACACATTACCGATGCTCTGTTTTTGACATACTCATGGATCATGATGAATAAAATTTTGAATAAATTTTCAGAGGAACCCAATAGCCTCGTAAAGATTTGAGTAAAATTTTGATTCTATTAATGCCAAATGAAAGGATGTTAGGAGTTAATTGTTAGTGGTTATAACGAAAGTGGCACATTCTCCGTGTGAATTTGAACCGAGGATCTCTCCATTAAAAAGTCGAGCTTGAGTGGGTTTTAAGAAAGTATTTCACCTAAATTTGAATCCGAATATTAAAAAGGCAAGGGGTGGAGATGCTAGAGCTCGTTCAATTGGTTCTGAATATTAGGCTCTACTTCTTTTTATTGGATTTTAGGCTCTATTTGATATCTGCAATGTTTTCTCGGTATTGTTTGTTAATATTAAAATGTTCCATCTCAAAAGAGTTTAGAAATTGGTTGCTCTAATGGTAAAGGCGAACTACGCCTGCAACAAGGCAGGGTTCAATTCTCCGGAGAGCAAACGATGGTTTAAGTGGGGGTCATAGCTGTGCGCAAAAGATGGGTCGAACACCTCGATTACCCAAAAATAAGAAAAGGGTTTAGAAATTGTCAATCATGAAAGTGGAGTAATAAATAACTCTTCCAGAACAGTAACATTGGTTATTTTATCAGCAAAGGATAATTGTTGTTTTGTTTATTCAGGTTTCTTGTGGACGACACTCCAATACGTGTGCACTCCAATCTGGAACACAGGGGAATCCCCTACCCGAAAGACCAGCCAATGGGAGTCTACAGCTCAATCTGGAACGCTGACGATTGGGCCACACAAGGCGGCCGCGTGAAAACAGACTGGACCCACGCACCCTTTGTAGCCTCCTACAAGGGCTTCCAAATCGACGCCTGCGCCTGCCCCGCCACGGTGGCGGCCTCCGACAACGCCCGGCACTGCAGCAGCAGCGCCGAGAAGCGCTACTGGTGGGACGAGCCCACCGTGTCAGAGCTGAGCACGCACCAGAGCCACCAGCTGTTGTGGGTGAGGGTGAACCACATGGTGTACGACTACTGCAGCGACGCGACTAGGTTTCCGTCGACTCCCTTGGAGTGTCAGCACCACCGCCACTAGTTATTTTGTTGGTTGAATGTCACGTTTGTAAAAAGAAGAAGAAAGGGGGGGAAAAAAAGTGGGAAAATAAAATTCCTGGACGTGAACTCCGTGTTCTGTAGTTTGGGTGATTTTGTTTGGTCTTTTGGGTTTGTGTAAGATAAGGATGTTTCAGACTTCAATTTACAATCTTTTAGTTCGTTTATCCATATATCTTTGCGTGCCTAGCTACAATAAATTTGGTCAGAATCTGGCAATCTGTACCATACTCTATTTTATTCTTGATCTAAAAAATTACATTTAACTATCTGCTATGTATAACAAGTATTTACGTGACATTTACATCACATAAATACGTTTATTTAAATTTAGGGTGGGTGCCTTGCTCTTGGATCCTGCGACTTGACTGGGTAGGTCGATCCCCCCATAGCTTGAATTAGACTTTACATACCCAATAAGACCTCTGCGCATCAAACGATTACCTGTTTACCGGTGTATATCTAGATCTTATCACCAAATCATGCAGTACATTTAATCAATGCTTTTCAAAACTCTATGATATAGAATTTTGGCGTATTTTTAAGGTCACTGGAGTTTGTCTGGAATTTTGAACTCCATTTAGACGAACATTTCAAACCTTTAAGGTCAATGAAGGTTTGTCCGATCGTTAACATCATGATTTCAGAATGAATCGATGTTTGTGCAAACTGACTTAGATATATATTTAGTTATAAAAAAAAAATAACGTTAATGTCTCGTGACTACTTTCCTCATGTAACATGTGGAAAGTGTGCTAAGTATGAAAGGCTATATAAGCTCCATAATTAATTGATTGAGGTGATTGGGGTCCAGGTCCCATGAATATAAATCTCAAAAGAATATAATCGGTCACGGGTTAGCTCACGGGAGCCATATGATGTGAAAATACCGGACCCAAGTGGGGGGGGCCATGCTGACTCGGTTGGGGTCCAAAATCTAGTGGGAATATGAAGGGTACCCTTTTCTTGTGGGGTCGATTCAAGTGCCCTTGGAAGTAGGGTAAGGCCACACAGCTTGAAAATTGAATTGCTCCCACAGAAATTTCAAATACTGGAACAGCTGGATCTGGTACATAATCCCCACAGCTACATGAAAATGTAGAAACAAAAGTAAGAGAATGTGAGGTGTGGATGAGGTATAATCCGTATAAACTCCCGGCCACCATTACGGGAATACTCCAAATGGCGAGATTCGAGCCAGCGACCCTGTTGGGACAACCAAAAAAGTGTCGACTTAACTATCCCATTCGCAAGGCTTTGAGAATTTGAGGTGGGTATAATCTCTACAAAAGCTACAATTGAGTATTACTCTCTTCGGCTCTTGGTCCACCATTTTATTTTGAAATCTCTCAAACAAAAAAAAAATGCTATTAGATAAAAATCAAACAAAAAAATACGTGTTGAGATTTAGATTTGAACAAAACTTGGAGGACATTGGATTTTTGTCGTAAAGTATCTTGTATTTACTAGAAGAAGAAACCCTCCTACGAGTTACAAGGCAGAGTTTAAGGGCTAGAGAGTAGAATTAATCTACAAAATTCTTTTCTGGTGGGAATTCTGAAAGGACTAGTTCGGCCATGTTCTACTAAGGTTCTTAATTTTAAAGTACTTATTTCTCGTTTTACGAGACAAGTCATTTTTTTTTGCAATAAATCACCTTTGATTTAAGAAATAAGTACTTATTTTAGTTAGTAAAACACACCCTTAATTAAAACGCAGAATCTCTCATTCTATACAAATACTATAGCAATTATTGCATGAGTTTATTTTAAAGAATGTCTGTTTAATTAGTATCTGCTAATCAAATAACAAAAGGATGATGGCAGCACTAATGGAGTGCCGAATATGTCCTTTGTGCAGCCTCCTTAATTTAATCTACTAATCAATTCCTACTTAACTGGACCACAAGGTCAATCATATCACTCCCAAAATATACTTAATTAGTTTGAATGTGATAAGTGGGTATCTGACCAGGGCACAATCATGCAATTTAATTCCTAACCTTATTCTATTATTAGCCATTCGTTGACAAACCATGATTAAAAAAACTTTACAGTGGGGATAAACTGTACGCCACTTGTTTCTCTCCTCTAGTGAACTCCTTTTTCATTGCAAAAGCAACTAGACACTTTCAAGTGCAAGGACAGATGCTATTAAAGCTACTATTTATTTCCTGTATATTAATGCTCTTGGAAATGTGTGCTTTTCATGTTGGGAATCACACATGCAATGGATTGCAAAAAGCCCTGTTATGAGTACCCGGAGAGATGATTCGAACCGCTCATTTTCTTCAAAATGTGTTTTTTTAAAGTCCTTGAAAAATATCAGCTCATTTGAATATCGGTAAGAGCGTTTATAAAAATATTCACTTTGCTTTGAGGATATTTTTGCGAAATATCATCTCATTCAGTAAGAGCGTATACAAAATGTCAGCTCATTTGGAACCGCTCATTATATATTTCGTAAACGTTCTTACCGATATTCAAATGAGTCGAGACTTTACAGGGATCCTAAACAACTCATATTGAACAAAATGAGCGGCTCAGATCATCCTTGTGAACCCAAAATGGGTTCCAAAGACGTGTGTACGCGGGAGTATGTACATGGCGTATGTACTCATATTCTTTTCGTTTGAACTAAATGCCTTTCGAAGAACTTAAAATGTACAATTGCAATTGAAACGAGCAAAATATTATAATCTCGATTGTTTCTTACAACTCCCTCACGGAGGCTGAAGGTAGGTGATGACGCTTTCCTGACTTACTTTAGATCTTACGACGGAGAAGTTTTTAGGTACCACAAATAAGGTATGGGATACATGGTACCCGGCACACATCCAAATTGTGAAACCTTACGACGATGCTCATCTCGCTATCCTCTTTCACCCTCTCTTTCCATTTTCTCTTCTCCGTCTCTTTATTTGCATCTTCTTCGGACAGAACTTTAAATTCTCAATTGCGAATGCACAATTTTAAATCACTCTATGGTTAGAACTCAGTAGAAGGGTAGGAAAAGGAGTGATTATGAATGCTGCTTTGGTTTTCCCAAATAAATTAATCATTACACGTACATTAGCTTGCTGCTCTTTTGCAAAACAAAATAGCAAAACCAGAGCATTATTGAGCTGTGGTATGATTAGATTAGGTAGGTGGAGGTGCCCATTCATAGTGGGCCCTAATCTTTTAAATCGGCCATGAACGTCTTTCCATTTTACTACTCATGAGTGCCCCCACAATCTTGTACTCTTCTCTCACTAGTCACTAGTAATGGGGGCGACCGACTGCTTTTAATTTGCTCTTATCGACACCAGTAACTCTCAATGAAAAATTCCTCGGGCCTTGTTCGTTTTGGGATCTCGAAAATATTTCTGGGGACGGTCTTCAATAAATTAGATATAGATTTGGACAAAGATGTGACCGAAGCTCTCACATGGATAATGTCGAATTCACGTCGGATTCGTCTACAGTCTATATTCTTAGCATTACCCTCCACTCAATCACAATGCATGGACTCCAAGAGAGAGAGAGAGAGAAATGGATTTGGACCATATCAAGTGATGGACAGCAAAAAGAGAGGTTAGTAGGTATCAGTATTGAGAATAAATTTCTTCATGGGGGACCAACTGATGTACAACCTGTGGTTTGGGACACTGTTAAAAGCATTTCTTTGATGTCTTCTCAGAAAAAGAGGACAACTGGTGCAAAAAACTCATACATATCAGAAGCTAACAGGAAGAAAAAGCCTTTTGGAAGTGTTCGATCAAAAGGGTTGCCGAGAAGTCTTTGGCCCAATCGCATCGGGGATGCACTTAGTTTCTAGGAGAAAAGAGATCAGAAATTCAAGTCCGCTTTTAAGGTGTTAGCCTAACTATTCTAACCGTTCTGAATTTCGCAGACTGGTTGATCAGAAAAAAAAGGAAAGAAAAATGGAAATGTCGGAAAGGGTTCTCAGGTTAAGGCCAATTATTACACTTATGACTTATGTATGCCCACATACATAAAAAAATATCAGTTGAAGGGAGAGGTTCGAAAAGATCAGTGGGAGAGGAAATGAGAAGACAAAAATGGACAGACTGGCATTTTTAACCTAGTTAATTATATGGCTGACTGAGAGACGTTTCTTCAATTATATCCATGTACTTGCATTTTGGAAAATTAGGTGAGGCAGAAGAGATATTTTCAAAAAAATCCAAAGTGGCTTTGTGTATTATTGGGGACCCGATTTCAACGTAGTCTGTTGAAAACTTGAAATCATACAATAATATGTGTCCAGAAGCACTTACATTGTTTAGCTAGTTAACTGGGGAAACACTCCAGTTTCAATATGCAAAAGTTGAAGCTACATTCCCCATGATCATTCCCAACACGCGCTCGCGCACAAACCCAAAATAAACAACAGAAAAAGACAGAGAAAATAGAAAAGAAAACTCAACGTCAGGTAGTATCTAAATATCTCTCGCTAGGTTGTTTTATTCGATTTCATTACGTATCCGATGGGGGGTGTCCTCGGAAATGTTGGCTGATAGTGAGCAGTAGTATGCAGATTGAAGATGCACTGTGACTATGATCCAGTAACTTAGGTCATGTCCAAGTTAACATCAGTTCTATGCTTTCAAGGCCTATCCATATATATAGGTTTAATTTGAGTGAGTCGGTTGCAAGAGCTCGATTGTCCGGTTCTGTGCTGGTTAGGCCCAAGCTTTCCATCTAAGTCACTGCTTATCCAAGTTGCGGGTTTCAACTACCACAACGGCATCTGGATCTTTGGTTACTTTGGGAAAGCCAACTGTTCTTCCAGTTTAGAGGTGAAAATATGGGCAATCTACAGAGGCCTTTTCATCATGCTAGAGAAAGGGTTGCAGAATGTTATTATTGAATCGGACTCAAGTGTTGATGTGAAACTATGTAATGAAGGTGCCCCTTTGGACCGTGCGCATCGCTATATAGTTGAGGAAGTAAGGAAAATTGCGGGCATGACTAATGCTACCATTTCTCATATCTTCCGACAAGCTAACCAGGTTGCGGATTGCCTTGCTCGTCTGGGGTCACAATAAGAAGATAAAGATTTGTTTGTCACTAGGGCTATTCTGTTTGCGGCAAAGGAATTTGTTCTTGCGGATGCCATGGGGGTTGGCCATCTTAGAACTTAGTTGGTTCTTATTTATCCTATTTAGGATGGTTTATAATATGTTACTTATAGTATGACTCGATTTCGCTAGTGTTTTATAATATTTTTGTTTGACAAAAAAAAATACCATTTTGGTTGCAGCACTGTCTACCACCTCCTGTCATTAGATTGGCTCCTTTTGTCCGTGGGTTTCTTCTCCCTCTCTTATAATGGATTGGAAACACGTGGTTGGCTCATTCTCAATTTCCATGTAGCCACTTGGCCATCTACTTTGATTTCTTTCCTTTCCTTTTGTTTTGTTATTGTTTTTCTTTTGGTATATGTCTATTGTAAGCTGTATATTCGGATAATCTCTTTTATATTTCAAGCTAATTTGCCCATACAGAAACTCAACGTATTTTAAGAGAAATCCTATAATTTGGGGTGTGAAAAAAACTGACGGACCGAAAAAACCCGACCATTCGGATCAGTATTTGGTTGGGGTAAAGGTAGGTCTGGTCGGCTTCGCTTTGGACTGAATCGAACCAAACCAATACACGCCAATCCATACTTTGGATCGATTTGGACAGATCAACCAAAGCCGTCCATCTTAAACCCAAAAAGAAACAACAAATCTTAGCCATCCATTTCAATCTTAATGCCGGACCAAAAAATCCAAAAAAAACCGATCAGACCGAACCACCCTGTACCGATTTTGGTCCATTTTTTTCCGGTCGGGGTCGATTCCTGGCTATATTACCCCGAACCGATCGGTTCGATCCCGAACACCCCAAAAACCGAACCGATTGATTTCCCAAAAACTGAACCAACCCGACCGACTTTCACCCCTATGACTAATAATACCTATAATCATATAACCTCTTTTAATCAGTAGCGGATCGCAATGTGAGCGTTGTAGGGGTGCCCCAGGCTTTGATAGAGTACCTCGGGTGTAGTAGTATTTCGTATGCACCAAACGTTGATTATCACATGAAGAAACTTTGTAAGAGCATCTCCACCTGCCTAACCAAAATTTTAGTCTTTTTGGTTAGGATTTCCCTCTTAGCTAGACACCAATCAAGTGTAACACCCAACAATCTAGCCATTTACCTCTATCAAAAAAAAAATAAAAAAATACACAAACACACACACACACACATATATATACGGGGCGGTTCCGGGGACCCTTAAAAAAAACCTCTAAAAAAACCCCCCCAAGTTCCCGATCGAATTTTGATGATCCGAGCCGCTCAATGTTATTAGAACGTGATTTTAAGGATACCTGCAAGAAATCAGCAAAAAAAATGACCAGAAAAGGCTTCATCCGAACAGTTTTTTATTGAACTTTATTGAACGGTTCAATAAAAAACTGCTCAAATCAAGCCCTTTCCGGTCATTTTTTTTGCCAATTTCTCGTGGGTACCCTTAAAATCACGTTCTGAACACATTGAGCGGTTCGGATCATCAAAATTCGATCAGAAATTGTGAGATTAAGATTTGGAGGGTTTTGTTAAAAGTTTTTTTTTAAGGGTCCCCGGAACCGCCCTGATATATATATACAGAGTCAGGATGCTATGAGGGATTCCTTACGGTCTTACCGTAAGGGACTCCCCTTTCCCGATCGAATTACGACGATCCGAGCAGCTCAATATATCCAAAACATGATTTTAAGGGTACCCGCAAGAAATCGCCCAAAAAAATGACCGAGAATGGCTTGATCCGAACAGTTTTGTATAAAATGCATTTATAGTGCTTTTATGAAAAATTGCTCGGATCAAACCCTCTCGGTCATTTTTTTGGGCGATTTCTCGCGGGTACCCTTAAAATCACGTTCTAAACACATTGAGCGGCTCAAATCGTCGCAATTCGATCGAGAAAGGGGAGTCCCTTACGATAAAATCGTAAGGGATCCCTCATAGGATCCTGACTGATATATATATATATATATATATATATATATATATATATATATATACGATTCTGCTAACAAGTGCCCCCGGGCACAAGTTAAGGTGCAATAAATATGGAATATTCTCCAACATTTAATGCTATTTTTTAAAACAAAGTCAAACCACAATCTAAATAACAGATACTTAATCAACTATTTTAGCATGTAATTAAATATCTACCATAACGATGTATCTGTTACTTTTAGCAAATAACAGATATCCAATTAAATTGTGCTAATAAAATATAAACCATTGCCCTATAATTTGAAATGCCATTCCTGAATAATTGTTTCTCATTCAAGTTAAAATAATTTTTTTCTTTGAGTGAACTCACGGTCCAAAAATTCTTCATCCATTGCCCTATAATTTGAAGCTCCATTGCGGACCAAAAAAAACTCAAAAGAGAAATACTCAAATAAAAATGTACATGGGGATGGGATGGGGGGCGGTTGGGTGGCCTTCCATCCACCAAGAAACAGGGCTGACATCGACTGTTCGAGGGGACGGATCCGGTGAAGTAAGGAGAGAGAGAGGGGCTGAAAAATCTCGCCACAGCGGGCGAGGCATTTGGCGGCGGCTTAACTGGCGAGCCAGAGACGAGGCTATTGGGTGTTGCTTTGGGAGGTTTTCCTCGCCAGTTTGCCGGAAATCTCCAACAACCAGCTGTTGGAGATGCTCTAATGATTCCCAAATTATCACTTTGAAAATACAACTTTAATATAATTTCATATGTTTGTTTGTCCATACATGACCTTTACGCTTTCTATAACCAAAATTAATCCTCACATTGCTCCTAACATAAATTTTCTCTAGTTTTTTTCCCCTTTCTAGGCAGCAGCGATAGAATTCTGATCCCACCGCTGCTTCTAAGGAAATCAATATCACAGGATAGGCTCCACTATGTATGGCAACCCAAATTTGTTCAGGCCTCAGGATGAAAATAAAAATAAGACATGTTAATTTATTGGGTCATCAGACGATGGTTTGCTCCACTGGTTTACCTTCACTATAGAATGAGAAAAGGGAGAAATACCATCAAGGGATCTATATTCCCTAGTATATTGGATTCAGTACTTGCACAAAATTTTGGAGAGAGAGAGAGAGAGAGAGATTCATGATCGGTGTGATAGGAATGAGGGAGCTGTTGCTGATCAGCTTCCGAGAGTTGGAATTTACGCCTGTGTTCTTAACAGGCAGGCCATAAATGGGAAAATTGGGCCTGGACTACGAAAGTGAGGTTTGGGCCCAATGGTTTCATATTTAGATCCTTTGACGGGCCTCTTTGTGACCTGATTTAACGATGTATGGTCATAATAGCAAGCAATTATATGTTCCATTAGTTAATAGGTGAAAGCCTGACTAAAACAAGGTTTTATATAAAAAAATTTCAAACAAGTGAGATTCTATTTAAAAAAGCTCTAGCGGCACTTACATAACAAAATTTGTATACAAATATCTTGTATTAAGTCAAACAAATCATCTAACTAAATAGAAAATGAGATAACGATGTTCTATGGGTACAGAGTCTACAGACCCATTGTGCACATGAGGGTGTGAGGGGCCTAGTCTGAGGCCTTCCACCCAAAAAATTGAGCCATTTTGTTATTTCAGTATTCTATTTGGATGATCAAATTTAATCAAATTTGAAAGCTGGCGATTCCAGTATTCACACAAAGCTGGCAATATTTTCTCTTTGATAATCAAATTTAATGGAGATCACATATTCTCTCTTTCATTTTTCTCTCTCCTTCCATCACTATGAATGAATTAGGGCTGCCCAGCGGATCAACCGAACCGCTGAAACCGATCAATCCGCCCAAACCGATCCGTCCGTGAACCAAACCGAGGTATGTGAGGGATGGATGCGGATGAAGAAAAACACAATCCGCCGCGAGCGTATCGGATGCGGATTGAATCCATCTAATCCGCTCAAACCGCCCAATCAGCCCAAAGTAAAAAATAAAAAAAAATGTGAGAAAGAGTTAAGCCCTTCACAATAAACTATTAGTCCCACGAAAATAGTACTGGTAAATTCGACAGTACTCCATATACCATGCTATTTGTTATTGACATAGAAATTTCAACGTTATGTCAATACGAAAAATTATTGGCTAGTCTTGGGGCAATATGGAGTGGTATGATGTTTGATTGTGCTACTATACTTTTTATATTTTTGGTATTTATAAAAAATTAATTACAGGCTTAAATCTGCCCAAACCACATCCAAACCGATCCGGCTGAACAACGCTTGTATGATGTAAGTATGAATGTGTGTGTTTTGCTCTTTGATTTTTGGGTTTCAAAGAGTTTTTTAGAGCAGATATGAACGTGCTTGATTTTAAAAAATGTTACTTGAGTAATGTAACATTTTTACTGATGCAAAGTTTTGGAAACTTTTTAGATTTTTTCGAAATACTTAGGCTATTTCAAATCCGCTCAAACCGACCAAGCCGAACCGCCTAAATCGCAAATCAAACCGACCGAACCGTGAAACACTCACGGACGGTTGCGGATGGAGAAAACAACAATTTGGCAGATGCAAATCTGCCTAGGAACCGAACCGATCCGCTTAAAACTGAACCGTGAACAGCCCTAGAATGAATCCACCCACTTACATTTATTCTCATATCTCTCTATGATCTCACTCTACTAAAATGATTTTTGATTATAAATCAATGTTGGACTTCACATTGTTAATATTAGCAACCCTTAAATGAATAACCAAAAGACGAGGTGACAAGTTTTGATTATCCAATTTTGATTACGCCATTGAAGATACCCTTAGGCAGAAGAAGAGGAGGCCATAGGAGTGTTGCCATGATTGTGAAGGGAGCAGGATGGCCATGTCGTCCGACTCGTCCGTATATGATTCGATCCATACCCTGAATGGATCGAAAATTTGGAGATCTGTTTGGAGATTGGGTAGGATATGGGATTTTTTTATAAATATTTTTAGGGATTGTGTAAAATTTTTGAGTACTGCTATGAGTATACATATATACACGAAAAATAGGGTGTTTAGATCAAATTACACCCTACACGCATTGGATGCTGTTGATTCTCGCGTGGGCCCCCTCGATTTTTTTTAATAGAATTTTTGGACGGCTCAGATCAGTCGTCCGGAGACGGCCTGGCGCGGCCGTTGGTACGATTTCCCTACCCGGCCGGTCGGTACCTATATAATTTTCTTGGGGATTCGATCCATAAGACCAGCGATGCTTTATGGGATAAAATGTTGGCCTATTAAGAAACAACAAGTGTACAAGATGAGTATAGCGAAAATGAGAATGTTGAGGTGGATGTGTGGTAAGACTAGATGAGACATGATTAGAAATGAAACGGTTCGTGAGATGATAGGTGTAGCACCTATAGAGGAGAAGTTGAGAGAAAATAAGTTAAGGTGGTTTGAGCATATCTACCGTAGACCTGGAGATACAGTAGTCAAGAGAGCGGATAAAATAGCTTTGGATAGTAACGCTATGGGGAGGGGACGACCTAAATTGATATTAGATGCTGTTGTGCGCAGAGATATGAGTCTAATAGGTTTGAGTGAACAATTGGCCCTTAATAGAGCTCAATGGAGAAAAATGTTCATGTAGCCGACCCCAATTGATTGGGACATAAGGCTCAGTTTGGTTTAGGAATTGGGTAGAAGGTGCAGACAGACATATCCCTGTCTCGAATCTATTTCTCATTTGCTCACTTATATTTTTTTAGGATTACTTCTCATTCCCCCTCCTATTTCCCAGTTTTCACTTTTGCAGCGACACACATTTTTTGTGCCTTTATTGTTCTTTGTTGTTTGGTTGCTACTAGTATTGTAAGCAAATTTGTACTCATTTTACTTCAACTTCAGCTATAAAAAGTTTTTTTTTTACTTCAGCTTTAGCTATAAAGTCCTTAAAATTCTGCATCTTATTTTGAATCTTTTATTCATTCAAGGTTTCCTCTCTGTTGTTTAGGAAATTTGTTTTTTTCAGTAAAAACTTTGGATATCCTCGAATCCCCATGGGGATCCCCGTTTGGGGCGGGGATGGAGGGAAAAAACAAACTCCGTTGGGAAACGGGGAAGGGGTTCGGGGATTAGGGACGGGAATAGTACTCTTTAGCCCCGATCCGTCCCCATTAATTGCCTACCCTAGATGGGAGGAGTGGGAGGAATGCCCTGTTTTGCACAAAAGCAGCTTATGTGTACCTCTATTAAATGGCTTGGAAGATCTTGACAGCTGCTCTCTACAAGTGTGTTTAAATAGAGAACTCTCACCCACGTTGTAAAGCTCACTTTTTTTTTTTTGGGTTATATTTAACAGAAACGCTAACGGTTCTAGTTTACTTAAAAGTACAAGGGCTTCAAGTGGTCAGAAATATAGTTCAGGCGATGTAAGCGAAAATTTCAATTAATTTTTTGACTTTCAATTTACGAAAATTTTACAGGTTTAAAGTTTCCGATGATTTTTTTTTCAAAAAATAAGAGAAATGATTTTCACACTCCTTATTTTTTAATATAATTATGACACTCCATTTTTTTTGTCTTTTAATGAAACTTTTGTGTGTATTTTTTTGTTAAAAAACAAGAAAATGAATGTCATAATAAAAAAAAGAGTGAGAATTTATTTTTCAAAAGAAATTGTTACGACAGTGGACACGAGATAGAGGCAAGATCCGGGACTGGACTGGTCAAATTTTCTCCAAAACTGTGAGGAGATGGTTCCATTTATTTTGGTGGAGTAGTATACTATTGCCATTGACTGGACGGTGCACGGATCCGGAGCAAAACAACGCCGTTCCGAACTTGAAAGCTGGATCTGAAGCGTTCACTTGAAAGATCTCATTGCCTACTACGGCCTGAAGAAAAATCAGGCTAATTAAACATCGATAACCTAGTGAACAAATCCCTCTTTTTGATTTAATCTTGGCTGAATATTTTGGATATTGATAACAGCACTGTAAACAATAGATGATTCGTTCACTAGATTATCGACCTTGAATCGACTCGATTTTTTACAAGACCATAGTACGCGATGACATCTTTCAAGTGAACGTTTCAGGCTCGGGACGATGTTGTTTTGCCCCGGGACGGCAGCCTCGCAGCCAAAATCCGCACGGACGGCCGGTACATGTATGCTGGATTCTCATTGACTCGTCGTCCCCATTCCTCCACGCGTCGGCTTAACTGGGACTTCCAACGGTTTTAAACTCTTAAAAACATTTCCCACTACGAAAAAGCTAAGCTAAGCTAAGCCACCTCTTTTGACCAGGCCAGTACCTCTCGATCCAGCCTTCGCGGTAATAATAATAAAGTCCTCCATATATATATATGGTCAGGGTCTTTTACCAAAGACTTCTTTTGACTCGTGTGAATACAACGCCCATCTTAGGAATTTGACACTCTTGTATTTGGTCGTTGGAATATTCACTTGAAAAACCTATCGCTGAGTGAAATAAATCGACGCAACACAGAGTACGCACTCAACTAAGGGTCATCATTTAGACCGAAGGTCCACGGTCCGCCCAAAGCCTGTCCGGCTTTTACCCGGCCCGTAGTTTGTAATGGGTGGGCTTGGGTCTATGAATTTTTTACTCAGTCCGTCCGTAGGCCCAGCCCGTGAGCCCGCCCGTGGTACCCGCCTAATAGCCCGCCCATTAGCCCGAAATCCCACAAAATCCTTTCTTTTTTCCCTTGCCCAAGGAAATTTAAGCTCACTTGTTAGCCCGCCCGGCTTTTGGCCCGCCAGCCCGTCAATTGGGCTAGCCCATGGGCTGGGCTTCAATTTATGGTAGGTAGCCCGGCCCGTAAAAAAGAAAAAGCCCGATCGACCCGGCCCATGGACGGACTTGGGTAGTGACTTGGGGCCAGCCCGGCCCGGCCTGATGATGACCCTTACACTCAACCGATAAGAGAATAATTACGTGTAGTTTTGCAATGATAGTATCGCGAAAAACATTACATAGCGCAACCCTCATTTCTCACTTGGTCGAGTCGAACTGAGGATCCCACTGGTCGAGACGGGTATACTGTTAACCGAATATCAGTGAATCACAGCAATTGCCTAGGTGAGTTTGGTAGGTGAAATTACCCTCTTGCCCTCCCTCAAAAAAAAAAAAAAATCAGTGAATCACATTCATTACATCCTCTTTTGCGTTTTTTTTTGGTGAGGAAACTTTGTGGAGTTTAAGACATGAGTTCAAAGTAGGGCTGCCCCGCGAATCGGTTTTGTACGGATTGGTCCGGTTCCCAATCCGATCCGCTCTTTGCGGATTGTCGTTTTCTCTATCCGCCAACCGTCCGTGATGTTCTACGGATGGTTCAGTTTGGATGCGGTTTAGGCGGATCAGTTTGGGCGGTTTCGACTGATTTGAGTATGTAATTTTTTTTTATATATATATACACCTAAATATTGAAAATTAAAGCCCCAAAACTTTAAGTCCGGCACAAATTCAAACAAGTCAAAACCAATATTACATAGAATTAAGTTATATTAATCCACCCTAAAATCTAAAGATAAACTATTACATCATCTAATTAAGTAACATTCGTCCATAAAAATTTTACAAGTCCAAAATGACATCATAATAGAGAAGGTTATTAACATTTTCAACATGAAAACATAACAACATTATAGAAAAAAATGTTTATTACTTTATTATCTGTGAAATTTTGTTCAAATTGGTCAACATCATTCATAATATTCCGTAGAGAAATAGAAACATTGCGGATTGGGCGGAACCGAACTGGAACTGATCCGGATCTGTTAGAATTAATATTTATATATCTGTATCCGTCCATAACATGTCTCGGTTTAGTTCGATTTGTTGCAGATTGTGCGGTTCATTTCATCCGTCGAACAAACCTAGTTCAAAGAAACTCATGCAAATTCGAATAAACCGTATGATGGCATGGAAACTAGCTACCACACACTCTTTTGACTAACTCCGAATTTCAATGAGCAGCAAAAAGATTGGAAATGGGACTAGAGATTACTACTGTACTATTATTGGTAGCACCAGCCCCATTCCAGCTGTGACCGCCAACTGTATACATTACATCCTAGCTATAGTAGTAATGATGTTCTCTGACTCTTCTCTCTCGGCTGTAATCCCAAATTGGGATAGTTCAGTATTTCAGAAATGATCTAAACTACTCCAAGCAAAGTTTGAATCTTGCATTGACTTGGCTGGCTGGCAGCTGGATAACTACTCTGCACGATGATCATCAAAGGACCTACGCCCGGCCCCCATATATAGAAACAATCCTAGGGGTGGGTTGGCTTTTATTATCTGGAGGGCCGCGCGGTGGGATGAGTGATCAGTCACTGGTCCCCAAACAGCCAGAATACTTCTGAATTTGGACTTCTTTCCTAGCTCCTCTAGGCCTTAGAGCATGTACATCAACAATAGTTTAAATATCTAGTAAAAAAACACCCTTTTTACTTTATCTATCCATTATTTTCTATCCAACCACACCAACCTCTCTATTCCCATTAAACAGTATAAAAAAAATACTCCACCTGTGGTAAGGTACTCTGGTAGAGTGGGTGTGGGACAGAGGAGAGAGAGAAAGAACAATATTTAATCTTTTGCTCATGAATAGTTGCTCGGTAGACGTAGAGAGGATTTTTCAAAAAGGGAAAATAGTTTCAGGTTTACAGAGACTGTTGCAAGCTATTTTTGGACCTTTGATTCGGTAAAACAGCTACAAAGGTGGGTTTTGCTAGTCTCATGTACATACTCTTAGGCTTCAACAACACCTTATAAATTAAATTAATGAAAATGCAGTTTTATGCAATCACTATTCTCTTAATAGCTAGAGCTGCAAATCAAATGAGACAAACTAAGTACAATGTTGGAGTTTATATAACTTGATGTGAATTAGTTCAACACAACCTTGAGTCACCTCATTATTATTATTATTATTATTTTTTTATAATTATAATTAGGTGTCCAGACTAGTTTTAGTGCGTCTCGACTAATTACCTTGAGTTATCTTAATTATGTGAACGAAGGAGCCTGCCGAGAGGTTAAAATTCAAACTATACACAAATAGATGGAAGGGAGGACACTGAATGCGTACGAAAACTGCTCTGTTCGATGTCTAAAAGAGTATAATCACATGAAGTTATAGTTCTCAACTTTGCAAACTTGCTCAAAAACAAACCATAATATATAGATGGGTTCTAAATATATTCGTAAATCCTATCTCATGCGAGATTAGTATTACAACACTCGCATCTAAAATCTTTTCCTCCTATAATCGGAGTGTTTCTGGATTCTGTTTATTTAGGTTGAACACTTCAAACATGTACCATTTTCTTTTGTACGATTTTAACCGCAAAATTACCACCACCACCACCACACACACACCCCCCCCCCCCCCCCCAAAAAAAAAAAGAAAAAAGAAAAAAAGAAAAAAGAGAGACTCCCAGAGTTGGTGTAAGTAAGTCAAAGGTGCTAGATGTACAACAAAAGTTGTACAAACAGCTTGCACAGATCCATTTTGGACCCGATTTGGGTTCCACAAAGATGATAGGAGCCGCTTATTTTATTCAAATTTTTTTTTAGGCCCAAATTCTAAAGCAAAGTTGGATGATTCATAAACGTCCTTACCAATATTGAATTGAGATGATTTTTAATAGGGACCCTAAAAAATAAATTTTGAACAAAAGGAGCGGTTCCGATCATCTTTGTGGGACCCAAATCGGGCCCAAAAATGGATCTGTGCAAGCAGGGGCGGAGGGATTAAGAGTCAAGGGGAGGCAGCTAACCCCACTGCCTCCCAAATTTTTTTAGAGATTGGTATAATTTTCACCCCATTTTACTCATTTTACCCCCTTTAAAATTCATTTTTGCCCCAACCCATATATAAGGGTTTTGTATTTAAGAAAAAGAGGAGTCAAAATAGAATTTCCACCCACAAAAATCCCCAAAACATGAATAGCGTTTCATCCGTTCTTGCTCTCTGAAGAAAAAAACTAGGTTTCTCAATTTCTGGAGACTAGAGAGATCTCTACGTCGTCGCATCAACTCTTCTTCATCGTCTAAACAGGTACTGTCTTCTTCTTCATCTCTCTCTCTCTCTCCACCACCACCACACCCCCCCCCCCCCCCCCCCCCCCCCCCCCCCCCCCTCCCCCACAAAAAAAAAAAAAAAACCCACTAATTTTGCCCTAGTTTCGTTGGTTTCTGGGATTAATGCTCTGTCTTTTATTTTTTTTTCGAAATGTAAGTGATTAAAATAGTTTCTGATCCCAAACCCGAGTGATTAAAATAGTTTCTGATCCCAAACATAAGTGATTAAAATAGTTTTCGCCCCTGAGTAGATGCATGATTAAAATAGTTTTTGATCCCAAACCCGAGTGATTAAAATAGTTTCTGATCCCAAACATAAGTGATTAAAATAGTTTCCGCCCCTGAGTAAATGCATGATTAAAATAGTGTTTTTCACTGCTTTGCATTTTGTAAAGTGTTCGATTAAAATATTGCTTAATGTTTCTTTGAAGTTGTTTGTGGAAGGTGGACCAAATTTTACATATATATTGATTATTATATGTTGAATGATTTTACCGATTGCTACTGTCACGGTAGAAAGAGCATTTTCCGCTATGAAGATTGTAAAGGGTAGGCTTCAAAATCGTATGTGTGATCAATAGATGCATGATAGTTTGGTTGTGTATATAGAGAAAGATATATATATATATATATATTTTTTTTGAAAATGTCAATATCATTTCATAAGCCCGAAGGCGAAGATTACATCGCGAAATACAGGAATGCACCAAAACTACCTACTCTGGGATTAATGGACACCCCGCAAAAGCAAATCAGCACTAGGTGCCGACATGAGAATCCCGTCCGGGACTAGGCAGAAAGGAAATCGAAACGAAATCCCAGTACAAACCCTTACACAAGGAAAACAGATGTAATCAGACACTACCAACAGATCACAAACGAAATTGAATCTATCTCAGCACTCGTCGATTGAAAAGAGAAGCTCGACGCCGGAGACCAGACCCTCCTTCGCCCCTGACCTGCAGCCATCTCCGCTAGCGCAAGGCTGGCCCACGACATGAAAACAACCAAATAGGCAGCCGTTCGGTTCCATGGACTGCTGCCCTTTTAGCACGCCGGCCAAACAGAGAAACTCCGCAGCAAGCCCCCGCTGCCACGGCGAGCACCAACCACGCAACCGAAGCAAACCAAACTAGGTCCGGTCGACTGAGCGTGGTCACGGCGACCGGTAACCGTCAAGAAGACTATCCGTTGTAGCCCATCCACAACCCATACCAGAACAAGAACGAAGAAGAGATTATTTGCCCACCACCACAACCTCACCAGATCCGGGGGAGACCCAAATCGGTACACAACCGGACTGGGAAAACCAGCCGGTGGAAGAGACGAAAAAAACGTCAAAAAGAAAAGATAAACCCTAACTCCAAAGCACCTCACCTTATTTGAACCCCACCACCGACCACCAGCTACCAGAACTGAGTCACTACCGCGAGAATCGAACGGAGAAATCCACATGCCATGGCCGGAGTCCAAGCGCCGAGTTCAACAACGGACGAACTGAGAACGGAGAGGTGAGAACAGTAGCGAGGACGGGAGGGAGGAGGGAATTAGGGGAAAAAGGGGGGGGGGGGGGGGGGGGGGGGGGGGAAGGAGGGGGAGGAGGGGGGCGGCAGCCCCTCCCCCCAACGGGAAAAACCTAGTTGCTGGTAAGTTTAGAGGGAGAAGGGGGAGCGGCTCTAGAGAGAGAAGGAAAAAAGAAATTTATGCCCGTGATATGTGGTGATTCGAGAAATATATTTTTGAAACCATTACAAACGAGACTATCATGCATCGTTTCCAAAGTATAAAACATTGTTGAGATCAATTGTGAATCGAAACTGTATTTTGCTATTAATATATATCTATTTTTTGATTAACTTGTTAATTTGATTGTTCTTTTCAATTAACAACTAGAAAAAATGAATCATACATGATTCAAATTTTCGACGGTACTTATTAAAAAAATACTGCTCCGCCTTTGTGTGCAAGGTGTTTGTACTTCTTTTGTCTTTTGCTCTACTCATATCATTTCTGTAAAGTAGAGTCCCTGGTCGTTCTGTGTCGTACCCAGCACATCACCAGTTGTCTCCTTCGTAAGGAGTAGTTACTAATTACACTCCACAGTCCACTCCACACACACCTAACTTCCCTTCTCTTTCTCTCTCTCTCTCTCTCTCTCTCTCTCTCTCTCTCTCTCTCATTCAAACCCCAACTTTACCATGTGGCCCCCAACCTGAATCTTCTCCCAAGTTTCAAGCCACACGCTCACAAACACGCAAATTAATCTCCCCCAATATTCCTCCCTTACATTATATATAGGGCCACACCCTTACACCTGATCTCCCACAAGAAGTCTTAGCAAAAAACATTAATAATCCCATACTCATTCAAACTTCACGAGCTGAGTCAACTCAGCGATCTTGTCTAGTGAGTTACTAGCATGAGACAAATGGGTCGATTAGTTCTATCTTTCTTGGTCTTGGCCCAAATCTTGCTGGCTCAAGCAACGGCGGCCAGACCCGACGGGGGGAAAGAAGTACTGGTCCGGACCGGCGACGAGGCGCACGCGGCGGTTGGTATTACGATAGCGGTTCCACCGTCGTCGTCGAGTGGTAGTAACGGCGGTGTAACGGAGTCGTCATCGGAGGACGAGGCAGAGTCGTCAGTTGCGGCCCAGCCGCCGGGGATCAGACGGCTGGGAAGGCGCCACGCGCCTGATAAATCGGTGGCGGGTGGTGGGGTCATCATCGGTGGGCTGGTCACCGCCGTTTTCGCCGCTGTTTACTGCTACATACGTGTCACCGGAAGAAGAGCCGATGAGGAGAAGCACTGATAACTGTTTTTGGTGGTTAGATACGAGAATATTCCAGTGTGATGGTAAAATGATCTTCAGGAAAACAGTAAAAACAAATGTGAATAATAGGGTAGTATCGATTATTATAGTTGAACGACATTTTCGTGTATTTTCTTGCGTTCTGTCTCTGAGCCTTCTCCGCCTCTGAGCCTTCTCCGCCTATGCTCCTAATAATTGGGAACTAGATCGGATGTTATTGTTGTTGTGATGGAGTAATAGCAAGAAAGGAAGTGAATGGAAAAACAAATACGAAGTGAAAAATCTTGATAGTGGAAAGTTCTCTTTATAATTCGGCCAATATTAGGGACCTAGGGTAATCATGAATGCTTAAGGCTTCTAGTTGGTAGCTAGATTCCATATACTACACTGGGTCAGTTCCGGACGCGGGGTGCCTACTGCTCTTGGGGCCAGGCCAAGGCAGGCGCTGCTGCCCCCTCACACGGCACCCTTTTGTGCATTAATAACCCACTTCTTTTTTCTTTTTCTCTGTTCTTTTGTTTGCTACCAAGTTCAGATTTTTGAAAAATATAAATATAATGCTACATCCGTATCCACCGGTAATTATCAATAAGAATACTCAAAAAGAAGGTATGTATCATCTGAGATTGAAAATTGCCTGGGATATATTTTTTATTTATCAACTGTCAAGGGTTGTTCAGGCCGACTTACTTGCACCTCGACTAATCTCTTCTCCGGCCAAAGTCAGGCTCATTCACGCCGTGACTAGAATCTTTTGTGGCTTGTCCCAAGAGGTCGCCAAGTTTTGAACTCAGGATGCCTGAGTTTACATCTCATCCTTGTTGTCAACCACCCTCGCAATAGTGACTTGGATGTGCAACCATAAATATTAGCTCTAGCAGCTCTACATGTAATGATAGGTGGTCACTTGAACACCCCAAAATTTTTTGTTGTTGGAATACATATAATATTTTTACTTTTATTTTAGTTTAGCCCTTCTTGAACACCCAACTCAAAAAAAAATTTGAACACCCAACCAAAAAATATTTAAATCCCACCCAAAAATTCAATTCACAAATCAATGCAATGTAAACAACCCAACTAATTAAAGTTGGAAAATTAGTGAATGAATGATTGCTTGGTTACTTATATTGAGAGTAATGAATTATTTACCATTGATGAGTAATTATTCAATGGTCTTGAGACACCGACATGTGATATCCATACACTATTATCCGTTGCACATTTTCGTAGGATTCATACACTTAGTATTGAGCCCCACAAAAAGATATAGTGGATAAAGATGTTGGGTGCCCCAAGATTTTTGTAATTCGTACGGGTGTGCGTGCTTTATTCTAGCAGTTTTCTGTTTGCATAAAGAAGCTTATAATGCTCTTTTCCCCCATTTAATGTCCAAAGAGAAGAAAAAAGAAGTGGGTTATTAATGCACAAAATGGTGCCGTGTGAGGGGGAGCAGCGCCTGCCTTGGCCACAAGGGCAGTAGGCACCCCGCGTCCGTCAGTTCCTTGGAGTGTCCCTGTTACGAAAAGTTATTCAATTCGAACACTATTAGAGCATTTCCAATCCAAGACCCTCCAAATCTCTATTTGAGAGGATCAAATTAATCTATTTTATTTGAAAAGTAGATTTAGAGGATTGTACTATTTATCTCAATTCCAATCCAACACTCTATTTCTCAACTCCAACACATATTTGAAGAAGATCCTCTATTTTTTCCTTCATCCTCTATATTTAGAGGATCAAAGTTCATTCTCCCAAATGGAGGAGAGTTTTAGAGGATGGGTTGGAAAATATTTTTCCTCCAAAATGAAGATATAGAGTATGGATTGGAGATGCTCTTACGTGGTGATTCAGATCTCTTATCAATTACGTATTTCTGTAAAGTTCAAGACTAAGTGTACGGACTTCACAAAATATGCAGTGGAGAGATGTCTGGGGTGCCCAAGCCACCGAATAATCTCTCCCCTAATCTCTATTATAAAACAGAATAGTGTGGGGACAAATTGTTGGAACGGCTTAGATTCATTTGATCCAAAGGCTGTAGTGCATCCTCCCATTTCCCAGTTAAATGCCCATGATTTTCACCTAAATCACACAACTGCCATCCCCTTTCAACCGGGATGCGTAGTGCCGTAGGCACGAGCTAGCACTAGTACATTGATAGATGAGAAACATAGCAAGTGCCACGTGGGGCTTATTTTTTTTTTTTTTCAACCAAAACGATAGGAAACTTTTATTATAACTTAGAGAACTCAAATACAAGAAATAAGTCGGTTATCTTTCCCCAAAGGAGATAACAACCAATCAGGAGGCCTAGCTTCCCAAGTTCTAACACCAGGACCTCGCAAACCATCTTTCGCCAAAGCATCCGCTACACCATTAGCTGATCTTCGAACAAACACAACCTCACACTCCCGAACCAAATTTCTAGATCTTCTGATATCCTCCACTATCACCTCAACTTCAGTGGGACACGCTATCTCACCTCGGACACACCTCACTAACTGTTGTGAATCCCCCTCCATGACGAGCGAAGCCAATCCCAGCAAACCGGCAAAATCAAACGCTGCCCGCCAAGCCAAAGCTTCCGCACATAGAGGAGAACCCACCACACCCAGATTCAATGAACGTGCTGCCACAAAAGACCCATTAGAATCCCGTACCACTATCCCCGCACCCGCCTCCGCCAATCCACTTGATCTGCTTACCCAAGCCCCATCCACATTAAATTTCAGCTTTCCACACGCCGGTTTCTGCCAACATTGAGCCAACTCCCCACTTCCCATTCTCGGCTGTCTCGACTCTGGAATCTGTTCCCTCATTGCAAGGATAAATTCCTCAGCTTCCTTAACAGCAACTACCACCATCTGGCTCGGGTCCGGATCTACTCCATTGAATAGAACCTCATTTCTGCATTTCCAAATCCTCCACATAATCATTGCCGCCAACGTCAACATATAACCTCCGTCATCTGTTCCCTTCCATCTATCAATCAGCTTATCAAACCATGCTAAGATCGATGCTTGACCATTCATACTAGGAACATAACCAATCGGAGACGACTTCCACATAATATGCGCAAACCGACATTCCAAAAAAATATGTGGAAAAGTCTCACAATCACCTTTACAGTTCAAACATAACATCTCTCTCGTAACTTTCCTTCGAAATAGATTCTCCCGAATCGGAAGAATACCATTAATGCATTTCCACACAAAACTTTAATTTTGTTCGGAACCGGGAGACTCCATACCTTATTCCAAACTTTCTTATGATCATCACGCATGCTCGATTCCCCTCCTGTTATTCCCTGTGTCGAACCTTGCCTCTTAAGCCTCAGAGCAGATTCATACCCAGAACTAACCGAGTAGACCCCACGGTTCGAAAAGTGCCACACCCACCGATCCTCCATGTCCGAACAAGGAAGTGGAATCAAACGCACTGCTTTTGCATCTTCCTCCTGCATTACTGTATCAATCACCTCCATTTTCCACACATGCTGAGTGGCATTGATAACATCACAAACTCTTAAGCCAACTCCTTCACTGGATACACCAACTGGACGAAACCCATTTGATTTTGGGAGCCACGGATCCACATCCAGTCGTACCCTCCTCCCATTACCGATTCTCCATCTCGCCCCATCCATTAAAACCTTTCGCCCTTCCAGAATACTCCGCCAAGTCCATGACGGGTTCGCACCGAGCTGCGCCTCAAAAAAAGTTGATGCCGAAAAATATTTTGACTTAAGAACCCGCTGAAGAAGAGTTCCCTCACTCGTTATGAGCCGCCATCCCACCTTAGCAAGCAAAGCTAAATTGAAACATGCTGGGTCTCGAAAACCCAATCCCCCACCTGACTTCTTTTCACACAACTTTTCCCATGAGAGCCAGTGCATTTTCCTTCGCCCCTTAGTCCCTCCCCACCAATATGCAGCCATGTGCCTAACTAATTCTGCACAGAGGCCGTCCGGAAGCTTGACACATGACATCACATGCGTGGGAAGGGCCAAAGCAATCGATTTCAGATTTACCTCACGTCCCGATTGATTTAGCATGGATTCAGACCATCCCTCAATCCGAGAAACAGGAGCATCCTTTACATACGCAAACACCGCTTTTTTCGACCTACCAATATCTGCAGGTAGTCCCAGATAATTACCCAATGCCGCATCCCTCCTAACCCCCAGCTTGTGACAAATCCGCTGCCGTATATCACTAGGAGTGTTCGCGCTAAAAAAGACTGCGAATTTATCAAAGTTAATGACTTGTCCCGAAGTCAACCCATAATCTCTCAGAATAACCCAAATAGAATCTGTCTCCCCATCCGTAGCTTTAGAGAAAATTAATGTATCGTCTGCAAAAAAAAGATGATTAACCGACGGAGCCCCTCTACAAATTCTAATCCCATGGATGGCTTTTCGATTCTCCGCATAAGACAACATCGCCGATAAACCCTCAGCACACAATACAAACAAAAAAGGCGATAAAGGATCACCCTGTCGTAAACCCCGTGATGGCACTATATATCCATGCTTCTCCCCATTAATTAAGACTGAAAAAGAAACACTGGAAATACATTCCATAATCCACCCAATCCAAATTTCACTGAAACCCATTCTCCGCATCACAACCTCAATAAAGCGCCACTCCACACGGTCGTATGCTTTACTCATATCTAATTTCACCGCCATCCCATGCCTTCCCCCTCGTCTTTTTGATTTGAGATGGTGAATGACCTCCTGTCCCAGAATCACATTATCATGAATAAGCCGACCTGCTACGAACGCTCCCTGATTTTCCGAAATGATTGTCGGCAAGCAAACACTCAACCGATTTGCAAGAACTTTGGCTAGCACCTTATATGCAACATTGCATAAACTAATAGGCCGAAGCTGTCCCATCTTTATTGGGCATTTTACCTTCGGGATAAGAACAATATGCGTGTGGTTCATCCCCCTAAGTAAACGCCCCGAATACATAAAACTACGCACCACCTCTACTATATCCCTGCCAACAATATCCCAGTAAGACTGAAAAAAGGAAACAGTAAAACCATCCGGACCGGGTGCTTTAGATGAATCCATCTGGAAAATTGCTTGTTTCACCTCCTCTGTCGTTACATATCTAACTAAGCTTTGATTCATTCTGTTTGTCACCTTCCTATCCATACACCTTAAAACCGCTTCAAAATCTTGGGGATTACTAGAAGTAAAAATAGAAGAGAAATACGAAAGAATAATTTCTTCAACATCACCTCTATCCTCTTTCCATACGCCCTGATCATTCTCCAATCCATGTATTCTGTTTTGAGCTCGCCTCTGGGCTGTCCGAGCATGAAAAAATGCTGTATTCCGGTCTCCTAATTGCAGCCATTGAGTGCGTGATTTAGCCCTCCAGTATGCTTCCTCCTCCCCAACTGCCACTTTTAAGTTCCTCTCCACTTGCCGATAAGTGTCTGCATCAAAGAAATCCTCCTCCTCCAATCTCTCCATCTACTCTTCTAATTCCTTTATAGTAACCCTTGAGTTTCGAGGGTTATGAACCCGCCACTGTCTCAACTTTTGTCTGCACATTTTCAGCCTATGTTGGATAGAAAACCACCGCGAACCGCGAATCCTATGCCTCCAACAGTTAGCCACAATCTCCCTACATTGAGCCTCTTTGATCCACCTGCTATCAAAAATAAAACGTGACCTCTTAGAGAACCCATGAGCTGAACTGTTAATCAAAATGGGACAATGATTGGATCCCCGGGGATGAAGATGCCGGAGCACCCCATCTGGACATGCAATCCTCCACTCCGCATTGACTAACGCCCGATCCAATCTTTCACGGATATTTTGAGACCCTCCTCGTTTATTGCTCCAGGTAAACGGATGCCCAACATATCCAATGTCAATCAACTGATTTGTCCCAATGAAATCCTTAAAATCCCTCAGTTCCCATTCTTCTTTGTCCCTCCCTCCCAATTTTTCATCGTTGCTGGTGATTGCATTAAAATCCCCCATAATAACCCACGGCTTCTCCCTATCTGCGACCAATTGTGAAACCTCAGCCCATAAATCCCTTCGATCCCGCATATCTGTGCTCGCATAAATCCCCAACACCCTCCAACATTTTCCATCCCCAAATGTGATGTCCAAATTGATCCACCACCGCGAAGAACCCATAACTTGGACCCTCAACTCGTCCTTCCACATGAAACACAACCCTCCTCTGGTTCCCTCCGACTCAACAACAATCGTCCTCCTAAACCCCATCCTCCTACAAAAACGTTCCACCTTATTCCTCCCGTTCTTTGTCTCGGCCAAGAACACCCCACCGGGGGAATGGAGTCTACATAACTCCTTGAGATAGTGGCCTGTCAGGGGGTTCCCCACACCCTGACAGTTCCATGAGAGAAGACTCATAACTGGGGTGGGGGCCACTTAGGGCTGGCCGCCTCCACCACCATCGAAGATCCCAACATACTTTCATGTCTCTTCCCCCTTAAGCCTTCTTCAACTGCATCAGCCTTCCCCTTCTCGCTGAGTCCTATCTCATCTGTTTTCCGTTTCCCCAACTTCAGAGCTGATTCTTGAGCTCCTGACTTCTTCGGCCTTCCTCTTCCTCTCACGGGTTTGTCTGTAGCCCCCCCTCCTTTGCAATTAGATACAAGCTCTCCCTTTCCTGAGCTTGCGCGAAAAATTATAGATGGAGACCCATCTCTCAATAAGGCCAAATCCTCATTAATAAGAGGAACCACTCTCAGCCCAATTCCATCCTCTTGTTCTGTTGACCCATCCAAACCTGGGCCTTTTAATACTTCTAGGCCCACCTCCATGCTCTGCCCACCAGATTCCTTATTAATCACATTTTCTAGGCCCAAGACACAAGCACTGCGGCCCACTTGCTCCCCCAATTCCAAACCCATATTGTTATTACCCAACATCAAAATACCCTTCTCCCCACCATTACGTCCATCCAACTCGCCAAGCCCCACGGATCCATACATATCAGTTTGCGCGCCTATTCCTTTTTCAAAAACTTTCCTTCCCTTATCATGATAATATCCAGTAATCAAATCCCCCAATTTAAGGGACTTTCCATTCAGGTTGATCACGGAATCATCTGCAAGTTCCCGTAACCGATTATCACGTCCACCCCCTCCTTCAATCACGGCTAAATCCCCACAAGAATCGTCCCTTCCGTTATCCTCTGTTCCTGATTTTCTGCCTGCCCAGTTTCGACCGGCGGAAGAGATCCCGGCGTTGCTGGAGCTCCCCTGCACAGCGCCTCTCCACATACCACTCCTACGACCATCAGAATTCGCCCAACTTCCACGGCGGAACATCGGAGCACTTGCCATCATCCAATCCCCAAACCGGCCCCCTGGAGACAGCCCTCCAAATTGTCCCTTTCCCGCGCACGGCATATCATCTCTTCATGGTCAAGACACCCACAATAGAAACAGAACGATACCAGTCGCTCATACCGATAATCCACCCACACCTTTCTGCCCCCACACACGATATTACCCCCCTCCTCAAAGGGACATTTACAGGCAGCCTCACCCGAATCCGAATAAATCGTCCATATTCACCCCCTTCTATCCGATCATCCACTCGTAATAGCTCCCCAATTTTCCTGCCAATGGTGCCTCCCACCTCTTTACAAATATATTCAAAAGGTAAACCATGAACCTGGATCCAAAAATCCATCGTATCAAAAGTAATAGCACCCTCCACCATTCCTTCCTCCCACTGTTTCAACAACAAAATCTGATTATCAAAGTTCCAAGGTCCCCCATCAAGAACTTTGTTCATCCCCTCCGCATCAACGAACCGAAAATGAAACAAATTATCCCCGACTTCAACGATGCGCAGATCGTCCTTCATACCCCAAGCTTTACGTAGACATTCCTTGAAAGAAACCCTACTAAACTTCCTAAGAGTAAGAAGTTTCCCCACCAGACTATGCGCGTATGACGACGCCACTTGCGCCACTACCTCCTCACTGATTACTATCTCATCATCCTCCTCCTCCGGAGTCAGATGAACTCGCCCTAAACGCTCCACAACCTCCTCTGCCATAATAACAATGCTAATATCCAAAAGCAAACTTCGCCAATGGAAATGATTTTTAGAGAAGGACAGAATCACTAACTTAAGAGGAATAAGAAACTCAGTCGTAGGAGAAAGAAAAGAAGCAATGAAAGTGCGAAGGAGAAAATTTTAGAGAGAGAAGCTCTCACAAGGAGAGAGGAAAAAAGCGACGTACGTGGGGCTTATTTTGCTCACCTAAAATTTGGTTGAATCTTTTGCAAAAATTAGAGTAGGAAGGAGAGATCTAATATTTCAATATTTCTAAGATGAAGAATGTATATTTGAATATAGGTAAGTGATCCACTTACACCTTGGTTCCAAAGCGTTGGGTGGAGTCCGGCCTTTCACCTTGGTTCCATCGCTGCATCCACCAGATCGATGATTATCCACGTTGTTCATAGTTTAGTTGGATAACGGTAAAATAATCTATTCTAATATATAAAGAGGGAGCACCAATTTGGTGTCTCTCCTGTCATGTATTTTTCTTTTCCAAAAATACCCTCTTAAAAAAACACACAAAACAAAACAGTTAATTGTGAGGATAATTTGGACATTTAAGCACACAAAAAAATCACCTGAAACAGTTATTACCCTTCCCCGAACTGTCTACCCACGTTCCCCTCAAAATTATCAGACTACACATTATTAAGGCTGTGTTTCATAAACAAAAAAAGAACTTATTTTTTGTTGAATAAGAAGCCTTGTTCCAGAAAAATAAGAAGGTTGCTACTTATTTGGGAAGAATTTGTATAGGTACCTACGGGCCGGGGGCCAAAATCGTACCGGCGGCCGCGCCGGGCCGTCTCCGGCCACCGGACGGCCGATCCAATCATATATACACGAAAAGGGGTGCTCCGATCAAGCACCCTACACACCTCAGATGCCGTTGATTCCCGCGTAGGCCCCCTCGGTTTTTTTTTTTAGAATTTTTGGATGGCTCGGATCGGCCGTCCGGTGGCCGGAGACGGCCCGGCGCGGCCGCCGGTACGATTTCCGTCCGCCGGCGCCAATTACCATACCAACAATCTTATTTTTTTGTATAAGGCAACTTCAAGCTCAAAAATCATGTGTTTACGCAAATAATTTTCCTATCACTATGGATCTTGTTTGATAGATCTCATTGAGATCTTTAATACGGTGTAAATTTTTTTTTTTTTTTTTTCATTTATGTTATATTTGAGTTTGAAAATGTGAAAGAATCTTTTTGTTTGGGAAAAATAAGAAGGTGGTCCTTATTTTCGAAAAAGAAGTAGTGAAATAAGTACTTATTTTTTAAGAAGATTTCCGAAACGGACCCTAATTCTGTCATAGTCCTCTGTCTCGGTTCCACAATCAAAGGGAGAAAAAGCACAGTGCTAAACAGTGGATTCTTCTCGGATAAACAAAAAAGAAAAAGGATTCTTCCTCTTTTGCTTAGAAGAAGACAAAAGAACACATTGCTTTCACACGGCTATTCTACAAAGTGTCAACAGTTTGCTACTGCTAGGTAGTCCCCTTTTCTCATTTTTCCCTTTTCTTCATTTGTACATTTCCATGCTTTTATGTTGGTAGAGAAAAAAAAAAAGATTAGTAAATGATGGTTGTGGGGATAGACGGATAGTGGTCAACTAATTTCACGTTAGACCATTTTAACTTGATTTTGAAGATGAGTAGGTTTGTCAAAACTTTTATATACACTAGAGGCCGGACACACGCGATGCGTATGTAAATAAGATTTTGACCAAATTTGTGAACATTCGATCAAATAATAAACATGAAGAAATTTTGTCAAAATCTGACTTGCATACGTATTGCGTGTGCTCCGGCCTCTAGTAAATATTATAGTTGGGAAATAAAAATTAAATACTCCTATTTATTTTAAAATGCTCCGACATATTCGGTGCAATATCAGTTTCAATCAATACATTGAGTGGTGATGAAAAAAAATAATCAATAAATTGAGTGGACAAAGGGCCCACTGTAGACCTTAGACTCCATCCGTCTCTTTTTAAGTGTCCAGCTTCGTAATTTTAACTTATTAAAAAGATATCATCATTACACATTTCACATCAACTTTTACCTCTACTTTCCCTTCTTACCCTCTATGGAAACATCATTATTAAATTTTTACTAACTAATTTTTTAAAATGGAATCTACTTTTATAGGGCAAAATGGAAAATTCATCAATTTTTACCCAATAACTTTACAAAATGGACACTTATTAAGGGACAACCTAAAATGGAATACTGGACTTTAAAAAAGGGACGGAGAGAGTATTATATAAATATCACAGCCGCATGTTACATATCTTTTACAGTAAGTATCGGTGAAGAGGTATACCGTATAAGATTGGGCCCGTTTGGATGCGAGAAAAGAATTGAGGGTATTAGTTAATAAGAGGGATAAGATAGTAGGAGGTATTAGTAGTTAATAAGGGATGACCCACAAGATAGTAGGGGGTATTAAATAGTGATTGGTTTGGATGAGGTATTAGAAAGAGAGATTAAATAATATTTGGTTTGGATACGGGATAAATTGAGGGTATAAGAAATGGTGAATGATGTAAAAAATTGTCAAATGACCATTTTGCTCTTGTGCAGTATTAAGTTAGATTATTCATTACGATAAATATATAATTGTAAAAATTAATTACTTTTTCATAATTAAGCAATAATAATTTAATTAATTCATTTTTTTAAAGTTTTTTTAAATAATTTCGTGTGTTTTTAAGTGTAGATGGATGGGGTTGTATGGAACACATGGGCACAGTATTGTAGTGCCCCAAAACTGTGTCGTTTTGGGGCTGCAAGGGATAGAGGAAAGAAAAAGCTGCAAGGCTTGGTTTGGGGGAAGGCTGAGAAAAAAAATTAAGTGTTCCAAATTTCAATCCGTTTGAATCGGTGGGAAGATTTTATTTTTCTGATCATTTAATTCTAAAGGGTCATAATTAAATTTTGACTACAGGGCTCTCGTTGATTAGCCCTAAGAAAGTCGTAGAACCAAACATCTCTTAGGGCTAACTAACAAGAGTCCTGGAGCCAAAAATTAATTATGACCTTTATGATAAAATGATCAGAGAAATAAGATCTTCGTACCGGTTCAAACGAATTGAAAATTAGAGCACTTAATTTTTTAACCATATTTTTTAATATATAAACTGTCTAAAGAGGTTGAAAAATTAAGTGCTCTAATTTTCAATCCATTTGAATCAGTGCGAAGATCCTATTTCTCTGATCATTTTATCCTAAAAGATTATAATTAATTTTTTTGGCTTTAGGGCTCTCGTTGATTAGCCCTAAGAGATATTTGGTTTTACGACTTTCTAGGGCTAATTAATGAGAGCCCTAGAGTCAAAATTTAATTATGACCATTTATGATAAAATGATTAGAAAACTAAAATCTTTCCACTTGTTCAAACGGATTGAAATTGGGAACTCTTAATTTTTTTGTTTTTGCTTAGCTTTCCCTCTCGTCTCTTCGAACAAAAGCAGAACTGCGACAGAAATGGCAAGCTGGGGTGGGAGAAGGGGGATAAACAGGTGTGGAATCGTCCATTTTTAGGGGGATTAGGGGGTATTATTTTCGGACAGCTCGAAACCCAGCCGAAAATTTTACCGCCGAAGCCCTTCCTCACTGGTATTAGGAAGGAGGGGGATAAACTAAGACCCGTTCCTTTTTGTTTCCCAAACCAGGTCTTATGCCTGGGCCCACGTACTAACAAGGGGGCAAAACTAATCCCCCTTGCCAAAACCCCATCGAAACGGGCCCTAAGAGCTCGTTGCAGAACACCTTCTTAAAAAATAAGTACTTATTTCACATTTTCAAACTCAAAAATAATATAAATGAAAAATAATATTTCAAATTTTTTTTTTTTGCATCGTATTAAAGATCTCAATGAGATCTTTCAAATAAGATCCATATTGCATATTTTTAGATTTCAATAAGCCCATCATTTTTTAGCTTGAAATTGCCTTTTTAAAAAATAAGTACTTATTTGGCATTCGAAAACGGGGCCTAAGTGTTAGGTCAAGTCAAATGTGATTCATAGAGAAAACATAATGAACCATATTTGCTAAAAAGTTACGATTTTAGTATACAAGTTACGAATCCTAAATGTTACGAATTATATTGTAAAAAGTCACGATTTTTAAGTTTAAAAGTTACGAGATGTACCAAAATGTTATGAATCATAATGAAAATGTTACGAATCGTATTACTAAAAAGTTACGATTTTAGTATAAAAGTTACCAATCCTAAATGTTATGAATTGTATTACTAAAAGGTTATGATTTTTAAATATTAAAGTTACGAGATGCACCAAAATATTATGAATCATAATGAAAATGTTACGAATCGTATTGCTGAAAAATTATGAGTTCTAGACAAAAGTTACGAAATACATTAAAATATTATGAATGAACCATAAAATAGATGCATATGGTACACTCTTTAAGGAGTGTGTATTTTAGACTTTCCCTACATTCACACTTGATATTTGCCTTGACATTCCCCCATAAAAAGAAACCCTATTGCTTGCTTTACTGTGCTAGTTTTCCAATTAACATAATTTTTTTTTTCTTTGTTCGCTCATGTAGACCTTTCTTTCTTCTTTTTTTTTTTAAATTAGCTATTCAAGGAAATATGGATGACCAACGCCTTGGGTGCCATCGGAACAAATAAAAAGGAGCACAATCGGACCTTACGACAAGTTTGTTTGCCTGGATATATAAAATTTCTAAGAATATATTGATGAGATATATGGATAGAATGCACATAATGATAGTATTTTCGACATGAAATGTGGTGATGGAGCGTCACAACAATATTTTCGAAACACCAAACTTGCTCTCTAGACTTCGAAACAAAAAATATTAAGCATTGGTGGAAGTGATCAAGAAAATAGATCTCTATACGCTTTAACAAATTTCTCCATGTATTTTGGTTATCGGGGAAAAATGGTAGGTCAAGAGTTGTTGCCCTATCATAATTACAACTTCCGACACCACATATCGTACATATGTCTATCGAAAAAGATGACGATCATACACGACATGCAAGTCTTCTGTTTTTTAGTTTTAACAACGTACCTTGCTCTCTAATGCGCGCGTGAACACACCGCTTAATTAATTGGGTATCGCTTATCATGTCTTGGATGACTGTCTACGTCGTAAAAACGTTTGGATGGACCGAAATCATCTTGTTATTGCATCACCTGGATGTGGATTTCTGCTTGAACAGCTTGCTAAGTTCTCATTCATGAGGTTGATGTCTCTCCTGCTTAATGAAGCCCTCTTTCTTGGTTAGGTCGATATTAATTGTCCTAGTACATTCCATGTGCATTGGATTGGGATGTTTGATCATAATAATTAATAAGGGTGATTTAATGTCATGAGCCCATGATAATATATAACAAATTTGCCGACCTTTTAGGATATGTCAGAATATAAAAAATATTCCCAGTGCACGGATGTTACTCAATACTCATGGCTTATGATGAGCCATGCATTATACAATTAATTTTTTCCCCTCTGGTATTAATTTCTCATTTTCTTTCAATTTTGAGTCGCTTGTCATAGTGACTTAATTTACAACCCCTTTTTCTTTTTCTTTTTCCCTTCTGAAACCCAACAATAAACAACCTAGACAACTTGAAAATGCTTACACTTTTTTTAATACAGTCAATGTAATCATGGTGGACGAGATTTGTGGATCCATATCAGAATACAAACATACTCTAGTATTTTAGAACATCGGAGCAAAGAGATCAGTATGGATATGCTTCTTAACAGACCCATGGTTCAACTCGTTCAAACTATAAAATACACATCATCACCTCAATCCATTATTTGGAAATTTGTCAAAAAAAACAATGCTACGATATAATCAATTTTGACTTGTGGAAGAAAATCCGACAAGGTTTCCTAAGTTAAAAATATTCTATAATTGAAAAAGAAGAAGAAGGTAAATCTAAGAAATCAACCAATTTTGCCCCAAATTGATTTAGGTTTAGGGTTTTTAATTTCAAAGTGGAGCCGAAGGGTTCATTATATCACCTGATTTGGTGTAAAGAAAGTTAATTGAAGACCCTCTGACTGCTGTGTGGTGTTCAAAAAAAAGACCCAAGCTTTTGCTTGCCATGGTTGTTTGAAAATGAGAGAGAGAGGGTTCATACCTCCAATGAATCCTCCATGGCGATGAAACAAAATGTTTCAGGATATCTGTGGGAAAAGAGATAAACGAGATTCTATTTTGCCCCCCCCCCCCCCCCCCCCCCCCCCCCCGGGTTAAAAGTATACTTATCCCAATCAAAATTTGGAAGGAAGTGGGATCAGCTGACCCCAATTGTCTCTCTTTCCGTCCACCCTTGAGTGTGTTGTGTATTTGTTCGTGTAAATTATTTAAGGTTGTAGATGATTGATACTTAATTTTTTTAATGGAGGCCGGATAGGACATGTAACCTACAGGTTAACTTTGTGGTGCACTTGGGGGCAGTTGGGCCCTTTACAATCCACTAATTTGATCAGTTTGTAGACTTTGATGAGTAAAACAGACCGGTAAAAAATCTTTCAAACTCGGGACGAGTCGCACTCCACTTGAGGCACCGATCGAATACTGGACTTTTTGGTAAATTGAAATTGTTGGGAATCAAAAAGAATTATTTTTTTCCATTTAATGTCTTCATTCATTTTTCCCCCCTTTCGATTGCTTAATCACACAATAGATTAATAATATACACATAATTAATTTACTAAATTTATAATTTAAACAGTCTTAAGATATTTGAAATTCAAGATTTTGAGATTACCAAATCCAAAGAAAAGACTAGTATAGGCTATATTGACATTCGGACTACGTGTACAAAGTAGTCCATGCCCAGCCCAATCCAAAGACCCATTTCTTCTTTCCCTCCCAAATAACGAACTGTACAAAGCGCGGAAACGGTTAGCTCCTCTGTTCTCTCTCTCTCTCATGGCGGATTCTTGTTCACACTGGTGGCACTGCCCATTCTACTTCGCCATGTCCATAACCCTCGCCCTCATAGCAATCTCCGCATCAATCCATCTCAACCAAACCCCATCACCCCAAACCCCCCTCCCCCACAACCTCTCCTTCGCCGCCTCCCTCGCTCTTCGCAGACACGGCTTCGCCGCCACGGCCACCCTCCTCCAAATCTCCCCCGAACTGCTCCTCTCCTCCCCCGAAACGACCCTCTTCGCCATCCGAGACTCCGCCTTCTCCAACATCTCCGCTCACCCGGATTCCATGAAACAACTCCTCAAGTACCACGCTTGTCCTTTCAGACTCCCAATGGGAGAGCTCTCCAAGAATCTCAACGGTACTTGTTTTTCCACCCTTGTTCCTCGCAAGAGCATCGCAATCACGAGGATCGACCCGAAACAGGGGAGACCCAGTTCGATTGAGATCAACAACGTTTTGATTACCCATCCGGATTTGTTTCTTGGGGGACCCATTTCGATCCACGGTGTTCTTGGGCCTTTCTCTACGTTGCCCGTAAACGAAACTAATCGAGATTGGGAAATCACTCAGCCATCCGTCTGCAATTCCAGCGGCATAAAAATCTCAAGCGCAGGGGAATTCAAGAACACGGTTGAGTGGAACCGGATTGTGAGCTTTATGAGTTCTAACGGGTTCGTGTCGTTTGCAATCAGATTGCGTTCGGTTCTTGATGGGATTCTTGTCGATTACCCGGACTTGAACACGGTGACGATTTTCGCCCCGTTGGATTTCCTGTTCGTGACCCCGTCCTGGCCTCTGCTTGATAGGATGGTGAGGTTCCATATGGTTCCTCAGAGGCTCACTTTCGTCGAATTGGCTCCGTTACCGGAGAAATCGATTTTGAGCACACTGGTTCCGGGTGGAAATCTCGTGATCACTAGAAATGCTTATCCCGAGAGGAGGGCGGTGGCTGTTAACGGATTGGAGATAGTAGCACCGGATAGCTTTACGTCGGAGCATTTTGTGGTTCATGGAATTGCTGGAGCTTTTACTATGGAGGAACTTCCCAGTATGTGAATTGGTTCAGAATCATAGTTAGGGCGAACATTTTTCGCCGATTGTGCTGTTGGTTCCAAAGACGAAGTAGATTTGGATTTCATTGTAGCTCTTTTTAAAAAAAAAAATTGAGACCCAATTCAAACTGGACCAATGTAAATGTGAGATATGCTTAATAGGTCCTTTTCCCCCCTTAGATTTGGATGAATGTGGTACAGTATATAGAGGAGTGCAGTGTAAACTACTATAAATTTACAGGATCTAAAACATCATGTATTTTCACTATCGAATTCATATTGCGGAAAAACATAAAGGGTTTGCATAAAATCTACTAACTTAGATCCATGTAAATATATAAGATAAGAGATAAAATCCAAGCCCTTAATAGAAGAGATAATAAGTCATGTTGTTAATCCAATCCGTAATGCAAGAGCAAAGCAAGCAAGCTCTTGGGAGTAGGAAGTTTCTCTCTCTTGTCCCTCAAACCTTACAAATTCAGACAGTCTTTCGTAGATGGGGTAAGTCTCAATTTTTTCTGTAATGGATTGAGAGAGGACCTCCTCCTCAAATAGCTTAAGCTACATCTACTCATCATAAATGAGTACAACAAATATTGGTCTGGATCCATTCTAATCCGTTCAATCAAAAGCTACCACAAAACACTTGCATGTGATGTTTGTTATCTTAATAACATGTGGGACATAACCAGTTAATGGAGACTTTTTCTTACATGCAGCTGATCTTCGTGGTTCCTACATTTTTGTTAATCATTTTGTGCATGCATATATATATGGTACGAGCATATTATTATGGTCTGTCCTCACAAAAAAATGGCAACCCAAACAAGTCACTGGAGTTTAGTGTGTTAAAATCCAAATAGAGAACTGTAAATGAGAGAGACTTTAGAAATAACAATTGATATTCAAAGCCTACTAATCTACCGCGGTAGCTTGAAAGTGAAAATTTGATTATTATAATGGGTTTCGTGAAGTTGTTATTCAAGAATTTTGATTCTTATAATGTGAGAGATTAGTTTGTTTCGACCACCACATAAAAGTGAACAGTGATAGAACTGGATTTGGATGCCCTTTCTTATAATATGGTCATTTGACTCAGGCCCCGTTTCCATCAAAAGGAAAATAAGTGGAGTACTTATTTTTTGAATTAAAGCTGATGTATTTCTAAGAATCTTAACGGAAGTAGCCTAAAACTGCACCAAGTTAAAGAATATCCAGATTTCCCAGTGAGATCAACCGGAAGTAGCCTAAACTTCTTTATACTTTTTTTTTTATCAAACACAAACTTGTCATATATATATCCAATAAAAACGGTACATCCATCGTTATGGGTTACAACCCAAAGACAGAACCAGAAAACACAAGGCAAACAAAAAACACATCCCAGCCAAAACAAGAACAAAGACCTAACATAACCAAACAAACATGCAAGATCTCAACATAAATAAAACACCCTACAAATCGTAAAAAAAAGCCCCAAACAAGCCCTCAATGCTGACCATGCCACAAACGATACCATAAACCTGCAAAACGAAGATTATGCCCAGAAGAGATAAGTCAATGAAACGCACGGCGTTGAGGAGCGCGATAGGAATGCGGATCAGCCTCTATAACCCTTTTCCCTTCTCCGTTTCCTCCGAATGGAATGTGGGAGTGCCTTATCACCACCAATATTGCCTTTGACACTGACGACCTTCGTCCGTTTCTGCTTGCCAGAGTATCTCACAAAAATATTATCATAGTCTTCCATCCGGTATCGTCTCTGAACGCCACAATCCTCTTCGCCCGCAAATTCTGAGGTCCTAAAGCAGAATCCTGACAATCATCTTCTCCTCCAACCCTATTAGACGAGGACTCCTTAATGCTCAACTGATGATGGTCAGGTATTGGAGAGACGGTCACACAGCTGATTGGTGAAGAAGGCTAGGAATCTCTTCCACCACTTCCATTTGGGAAGGACTAGAAAAATCAGGCTCTCCAACCAAAGGATTATCAACTTCCAAGACCTTAACACAAACCTCCTGAGACATATGTCCATCAGGGCTACAAGGATGGTTGTCCGTCAAAGATGGCTCTAGAACCTTAACTTCCACATCTGAGAGGCTAGGCATATGGAAAAACCAGAACCTCTTATCCGAATCCCGAAGGCAGTGGCGTCTTACTAAGAGAAACTCTCGCCCCATAATAACCTTTTTTGATTGATGGGGAAACTTCATACCACCCCGGGACACCAAATTCTTGCCAGGTCCTTGACGCCTTTTAAATCTATCAACGGACCCCGAGCAACCAGAAGGAAAGCGATAGTCAACCTTGAACCCTGTAGCTGCACAACCGGAAGAAACCATGGGATCCTTGGACACAACTCCCAAACAACCAATCCCATCCACCTCGCTTACCTCCACTGTATCAGTAGACCGTGAAGATTTCCCAAAATGAAAATTAGTAGAAGCAGAGGAATCTCCACAGCATTGGTTAGGAAGCTCCCTTACCTCGCCATCCACATCCTCCAAGTCGGAATGGTCCCAATTGCCACGTACTTCCTCTCACGGCTCATACTCCGAATAAAAAGCTCATGAAACCTAGCTTCTGCAGCAACCCTAGCTTTCGCTAAATGAGAAGGCCAAACCCAATCAGCTCGAAAATCCTCCGGGCCCATATCATCCAAAACCATATCTCGTTCCAAAAACAAGTCTAGAGACCCCGCAATACCCTTAGCCGCTTTAGACAGACGATGAGAACCACGAGAAGACCCCGTAAAAAAACTTTTACTTAACCGAAATTTCTTGGCCATCCAGATTTTGGATAAACAAAGCCCTAATCACCACCCAGATTTTGGATATTCCAGACTGATAAACAAAGCCCTAAACTTGCTTAAAAATAAAATCTTTGAACCAGATCACGAACCTCGAACACAACCTCCAAACCACTGGTTACCCCCCAAAACTACTGATTATCCAGATTCACATCAAGTGCCAACAAACCAATGAGACACCGATGATGCAAAGAGAATCCGTACCTGAGAATCTGAGAACGAAAACCTCCGACGATCAGGAGAATCAGCAGATTTTGATCTTTGTGTGCGATGCAGAACCGAGATCTTCGCAAGAATGAAAACGGAGTACTGGATCGTATACCTCAAGATTTGGAAGTTGAACTTCAGCCAGAGGCTGAAAAGTTTGATGAGAATCAAGCAACGTCGACATCCCGGAAAATACTTGATTTGGTTATTTGTTGTCTATTGAAATAGGCAGGCTGAGTCAGGCTCAAACTCGTAACCAAACAGATCGTGGGGATAGCCAAACAGCCTGTCCATCTCTGAAAACGGCGCCGTTGAGCTTGTACCCCATCACCACCAACCTTCTCCCCAATTTCAATCTCTCCGGAAAAATCCTTGAAAATCCTCCTTCGGAACCCCACCGTCCAACGGGAAACCTCTCCCCATCACCAATGTACCCATCCATCCGAATCTCTCTCTAAAAAACAAAACCAGAAAACCCACTTAGAGAGAGAGAGAGAGAGAGAGAGAGAGAGATGGAAAGGCACATACAGATCCTGCTAAACCGGCTATCCTTCGCATCAATCACCATCGCCACACTCACCCTCCTCATCCTCTTCCTCCAGACCCCACAAACCTGCATAACCCTCCCCCACCACCGAGGCCCCCACGCACACGGCCCACACCCAACATCCACCTGCGACTACTCCCACCGCCCCCGCACCACCCTCTCCAAGAAAAACCACCGCCTCTGGTCCACCAACAAATGGCTCAAAACCGTCCAGTCCTTCTCCTCCCTCTTCCTCACCCTCAAATCCCTCTCCCACCTCAACAACCACTCCCGCGTCCTCTGCGTCTCCGCCGGCGCCGGCCACGAGGTCCGGGCCCTGACCCAGATCGGAGTCAAGGACGTCACCGGCGTCGAGCTGGTCGACTCGCCGCCTCTCGTGAGCCGAGCCGATCCCCACAACCTGCCGTTCTTCGACGGGGTGTTCGATTTAGGGTTTAGCGCGCACTTGGATCAGGCGCTGTTTCCGTCGAGGTTTGCGGCGGAGATGGAGCGGACGGTGAGGGCTGGTGGCGTGTGCGTAGTGGCGGTGGAGGAGTGTGGTGGAGATGGGGTGAGAGAGGTTGCGGGGTTGTTTCAGAAGTCGAGGTTTGTTAATGCCCAGAATGTTAGCTTGGTTGATTCCAAAATGACGACGATTATATTGAGAGTTACTGCACCTTCTTGATTTTTTTCTATGACGGTGTTTTTGTTCTTTGATTTATTTGTTGATTTGTATAGGTTACTTCCATTATTTTACTGTGAATGAAAATGTGTTTAGTGTTCACTTGTCGTTCATTGGAAATTTGTTTACTTGTCGTATACCAACTGCCATTGATCTCGATTGAACTTAATGGAAGCCGAAATATAGGACATTTGTGGATTGAATTTGTTGAAGTTGCAACATGTAGGCGATATAACGCGTTGAACAGGCAACAACATACCAACTAGTTCGATGGTTTAATCGGTAGTCTTCAAAATGTCATCACTTGAAATGGTGGTTTGTTTATTCAATTAGTATGTGATTTACTTTACTGGTATTTGTTTGATCCTAGTTGAATTTGTCTTTCTTTGGTTAACTTCATTTCGAAAACTGAGGAGCTGAATGCAACTAATTCATCAGTTTAGCTGCCGAGACTGCGATTCAAAGTCTTTCCATATCCTTGTCAAGATATAAGTAGTTTGTCTCAGAACTAATAAGGTCTCTAGTAGTTCATCAATTGTGGTAGCATGTTATTATTAATAGTATGAGGGTTCATATTCAAAATGGTTCATTTTTTAACTGAAGCTAATGGTAAGTTGCCCTTCCCTTGGTCAAGAGATAGTGAAGACTGACTTCTAGTTACTGGTACAACCAAAAGAGATTAGCCTCTACATTGATCGATCCATTAGATAATGTGGAAACTGGTTTGCTTAAGTTTGAGATCAGCCTATTGTGGTCACCAATTCAGTCCATGTTACTTTATTAGAATTGATAAGCTGCAGACTGCAGTAGATGCATTGCGTTGTGTTTATTGTTAGGCATTGCACTTCATTGATAAGCAATAGGGCTTGGATTTATGTGCTCCGTCAATATTTTCGTTCTGAATCTGTTATCCTCGAAAAATGAGGCTTACCATGATAAGATGAAGTCGGATTTGTTGTCTTGGATATAATTGTGTCTGAATTTTCTTTTGTGGTCTTGCTTTCAAAGTGCATGTGCTTAGCCATACTTTATACAGGGTGTTTCAGTTTCTCTTGATTTTCCAAGCCATAAGAATTGTTATTTCGTATGATTTAAGAGGGAAGACAAAAGTCTTCTATTTTTTCACCAGTAGACCATCCCTTTTAGAACCTATGTCAAGTGTAATATTTGGAAAAGGCTGGGGTATTACTCTTTCACTAGTATGGTAAGTTGAGTTTTGATTGTCCTTCAGGTTTACCTTATTCATCAAATCATCGGCCTATTCCACGTTTGTGGAACCTTTGGTATCCTGAAACAGTTTCTCCCTATCCTGGATTGGAGTCTTACGAGCTGTAGGTTTATGTGATTCTTGGCGCGGTGTTTGTTTGGGTCTAGCTTTCTTTTGTGAAGGAGTTGTATCAAAATCCTTAGTTCAAATATTGGAAGCTTTATGGCTAGGTGTCACGTAACCTACCTGTTGTTTGTTGTTGGAGGTTTTGTTTGAAATACCAAACAAAACCTCCACTGTTTTCTATATGGCCTGTTACGTTCTTGATTTTTAAGTTTGGCATGCATTTAAGGAAGGGTTTTGTTTCGCATTTCTTTTTAGTGTGGCGTGGCAGGTGTGCACTATCAAGGGTTTTCTTTCCTGTCTTTGGGGGGTTCTCATTCCTAATGAGGCTTCTTGGCTTATGCGCAAGTTGTTGAACCTTCGTGGTGTAAGCAAAAGACTGGATTAGGTATGTCATTGGTGATGGAAATGACACTTCCTTTGGATAGATAATTGGCATCCCTTAGGTGCGTTGTATCAAAGATTTGGCGAGCTTCTTGTTAGGGATAGAGGCCAGGCCTTGAAAGCTAAAGTTGCATCGATCGACCAAGGTTCTTGGAGTTGGCCAAATCAGAGAATAGTGTGGCGTGGCAGGTGTGCACTATCAAGGGTTTTCTTTCCTGTCTTTGGGGGGTTCTCATTCCTAATGAGGCTTCTTGGCTTATGCGCAAGTTGTCGAACCTTCGTGGTTTAAGCAAAAGACTGGATTAGGTATGTCATTGGTGATGGAAATGACACTTCCTTTGGATGGATAATTGGCATCCCTTAGGTGCGTTGTATCAAAGATTTGGCGAGCTTCTTGTTAGGGATAGAGGCCAGGCCTTGAAAGCTAAAGTTGCATCGATCGACCAAGGTTCTTGGAGTTGGCCAAATCAGAGAAACAGGGTTGTTATGTACATTATTAGGCACACTCCTGACAACTTTCTTCCTTCTCCAATTGTGATAGAGTTGTGTGGACATTGGCTGCTGATGGTGTATTCTCTGTGAAATCCGCGTGGAAAGCATGCCGCCATAGGAATTCCATTCAGAATTGGCATAAACTTGTTTGGTTTAGTCAAAGGGTTCCTAGGTGGAGTTTCATAGCATGGTTAGATATTTGGGGAAGGCTGTCAAGACGGGATAGATTGTTGAGTTGGGGTCTTGCAGTGAGTCCCCTTTGTGTCCTGTGTGCTGATGGAATGGAGTCTCATTCCCACCTCTTTTTTGAGTGTCAGTTCTCTGCTGCTGTTTGGCAACAGGTTCTTGCTAGGAATGGATTACTCAGAGTAGGGATGCCTTTGTCCCAAGAAATGGATTGGGCTGTTCAAAACAGGAAGGGAAAAGGATTCAAGGATGGGATATATAAGTTGTCTTTGGCTGCGTCCATCTACTTTCTGTGGAAGGAACGGACTGGGAGAATTTTTCAGAGGAAATCCAGTTCCGAGTCAGTCGTGTCTGGTGTTATTCTCGAAGCCGTTAGGATGAAACTGTGTACTTGGCACTCTGTGAAGTTCGCTGCTCAAAACAGGAAGTTGTGTGATGAGTGGTTGCTTGATTCTAATGGTATTTTTGGTAAACCATTGCAGATAGTTGCTTGATTGTTAGTTGGGAGAAGCTTAATAGTGCTGAGAGAGATACACCAATTGGGCTGGGAATAACTCGAACAGTGTTATCATTAACATTTTCTGTTTATTTTTCTAGGACGATCTTGAGTCACTGATATCTTGACGAGATTATTTTCGTTCTTGATGGAAGGCATTTTCTGTATCTTTGATTTGAGAAAAAAAGTTATCCGAATGCCTACTTATCACAAAGTGGGTAGTGGGTGGTTCAATGGGTAACTATTTGAGTTCAAGTCTTTGTAGCAACGCTAAATAAACTCTTTAATGCTCATAACACGCAAAGAGATTTTAACTTCAGTCTCGAAGTAGGTGCGGTAAGCATAGCTATAGGGTGATGAGAATAATACTAATATGATTTACGTATAGAATATTCTATTTATCTGTTTTGTGAAGGAAAAAAAACAATGCTTACTAAGAATGCACCTTACCCTCACTGAACTGTGTATATTGGCACCGAGAAAAAGCCGGTGTCGTTAACCGAGTTCTGGTTCAGTCTCCCATCCATCTAATCTAATTTTGAGTTGTTATGGGTCTACTTTGAATCCATGGTGATTGAAAACCGTATGTAACATATAGTCGAAATGTACACCTTCGTAAAATTAACTCGATTACACATAAAAACTACTAGAGGTCGGGACACACGCATCGAGCAAGTTGGATTTTGTAAAAATTTACACAATAGCTTCCCGTTTGATGCTTGATCAAATTTACATGTATTTTTTTATTGTTCGATTCAATAATGAGGGCACTTTGAAGAGATTTCAGGTTTTTTTTTCATCCCAACTTCTATACTTCAATTACCCATAAAGAAGGGGAAAAATTAAGAAGAAAATAAACAGAGAAATTAGACATTAGTTTGTAGGAAAACAAACATGGAATAGCAGAATAAAATAATTGTAGACTAGCCAAGAAATGTGAAATTCTGTGGGCAGTGTTCCGAATGTAGAAAACTGAAATATAGGAAGCAATGACATCCTATAAAGTAGAAAACTAAAGTACCTTTGCAACCTGTGGTTTGTACGCCAAATTAGACGGTTTTGATGGCAGTGGGAGTTGAATTAATAGTGGAATCACCTACACCCAATAGAATTAGATTAGACCAATTGACGTGAATCAGATAAAGTAAAAGAAGTACCAAAAGTGGACTGTTTTGTACTTGAGTAAAAGAGGAGTTCACAGATTTTGCAGGTATGAAAGTGGAGTATAAGGTAAATCTCGGGGGGAAAAGGTTGAAGAATAGAGAAAGAGAAAGGTATTCCTGTTCCAAAAAAAGAGAAAGGTATTCGGTGGAGATGGAGAGGAGACGTAGTGGGGGAAAACTTCTGGTAGCAATTGGGGAGGAGAGCAGAGAAAATTGTGTACGTAGTGGGGTGATATAATTGTTTTTAGGTGGTTTTTTCGTGTTAAAATGTCCAATATATTCTCACAATTGTATTACGTTTTTTTTTTCCTCTTAAGAGGGTATTTATGAGAAAAGAAAAAACATGACAGGGAGACACCAAACTGGTGCTCCCCTTTATATATTAGAATAGATATAAGAAGCAATGACATCCTATAAAGTAGAAAATTAAAGTACCTTTGCAACCTGTGGTTTGTACGCCAAATTAGACGGTTTTGATGGCAGTGGGAGTTGAATTAGTAGTGGAATCACCTACACCCAATAGAATTAGATTAGACCAATTGATGTGAATTAGATAAAGTAAAAGAAGTACCAAAAGTGGACTGTTTTGTACCTGAGTAAAAAAGGAGTTCACAGATTTTGCAGGTATGAAAGTGGAGTATAAGGTAAATTTCGGGGGGAAAAAGTTGAAGAACAGAGAAAGAGAAAGGTATTCCTGTTCCAAAAAAAGAGAATGGTATTCGGTGGAGATGGAGAGGAGACGTAGTGGGGGAAAACTTCTGGTAGCAATTGGGGAGGAGAGCAGAGAAAATTGTGTACGTAGTGGGGTGATATAATTGTTTTTAGGTGGTTTTTTCTTGTTAAAATGTCCAATATATTCTCACAATTGTATTACGTTTTTTTTTCTCTTAAGAAGGTATTTATGAGAAAGGAAAATACATGACAGAGAGACACCAAACTGGTGCTCTCCCTTATATATTAGAACTACCGAATGCCCGTGCCTGAAGGCACGGCACAACGATCAGTACACACAAATAAATACTGGACATTGAACCTAATACTATATCAACCCTTGCCCAATGAATTCAATTTTGCAGAAAACAATAACCCAAATATATTTATTGACCTGTTTAACTTCAATCGAAAAGTAAAAAGCAAATAATTTTCCAATCCCTAACTTCTTCATGCACAACTCAAACGCATAAAACTTTGATAAAATAAAAAACATCATCCAAACACCAATTCAAATAAAAAATAATACATAACAACAAAAATGCATGTCTCGAGTAGATATATAAAAGGGTAAATTACAGTTAACCCCCTCTAACTATGCCTCGGTGACACTTAACCCCCTCTAACTATTATTTTTGGCACTTAACCCCCTCTAACTAACTGAAATTCAAACGGTCATAACTTCAAATGGTCATAACTTCTTCGTCCGAAATCGAAAACATGTAAATTATATATCGATTTCGAGGTCTTGAAGTCAGCTTTCTAATGACACCAAAATCACATCATGATTCAAAGCACACAGAAAGTTATGATCAAAACGGTCTTTCTGTCTACCAGCCCTTACTCTTTTGATCATAACTTTCTGTGTGCTTTGAATCGTGATGTGATTTTGGTGTCATTAGGAAGCTGACTTCAAGATCTCAAAATCGATATATAATTTGCATGTTTTCGATTTCGGACGAAGAAGTTATGATCGTTTGAAGTTATGACCGTTTGAATTTCAGTTAGTTAGAGGGGGTTAAGTGCCAAAAATAATAGTTAGAGGGGGTTAAGTGTCACCGAGGCATAGTTAGAGGGGGTTAACTGTAATTTACCCTATATAAAAAGAACACACTAAGATTTTCTCCCTAGGAAAGTCTGTCCACAAACACAACTAATGTCGAACTTAATATGGTCTTCCACAGACACAGCTCTCATCCCTACTATCAATGAAAAAAAAGCCAAATTAAATTGTCAGAAACTAACCATTAATTAATAGGTAACAAAGTGAATCAAACTATCAAAATAGAGGATGATACGGGTTCAAAATCGGTGATCTTCACGATCTTATTGTTGTCTCAGTGAAGTTTTAGAGCACATGTGATTACTCTCCATCAAAAAGTTTTAGTAAACTAACCCATAAAAGGAAAATTCAATAGAGAAAAATTGAGTCGTAAATTGTTCTCAAATGCCAATATTTTAAAGACAATACAAATACAGCTAAAGTGGGGAAAAAGAGAAGCCCAGTTTGTACTTGGTTTGATACTCCATTGCCCACTTTTTTTTTTGAACGGCACTCCATTGCCCACATGTGTTGGCTTCCCTTTGCTAGCGAAAAAGAAAAGCTCATTTACGTATATGTACCGATATGCTAATTGGAAAATTGATTTAGAAAAACTCCACAAATGAAAAACAGTTTCTAAATTTCACCTTCATCAACCACAATCAATTATTCGATTGGTGAGTGAATGACAATTGCTCTTTAATTCTTCAGATTGGCCAATACCCAAACATAAAATCAAGTTCTTTATCATCCAAGCCCAATTAACGAGTCTTTGTGAAATAGCTAGGATTGAGATGGCTAATTACATGAAGAAAGAAGCAGTGACGATGAGGCCGATTGCGAACATCAAAACGGCTAGGGTTGGGAACCACTCATCGGGGACCGGGCTCGATATGGGTTTCACTGATTGACCCTGTTTTCAGTTCCAAATCGAAAACACAGAAAGCAAAAATCAGAAAACAGAAACAAAAAAGAAACAAAATAGAAGAGAGAGGGGAGAAATTTGAAACTACCATTTTCAGATTTGCAATCTTCTTTTCTATTTGTTTGAAAGACTTTGAACATTCGATGATTATACTCTGAAAATACAAAAAATAAAACAAAAAATCAGAGAGTGGTTGGGGATTGAAAAAATGAGCTTTCGCACTGCATATTCTTTGAATAGAGAGAGAGAAGCGTGAATTAAGTGTGTTTGGAATTTGAAATGAGAGGAAAAAAAACTGATCCACCACTTCTTCTTCTTCTTTTTTCTTTTTTGGCTGTGTCCATAATTGATGGCTTAATGGCAAACTATCTTTTTTTAGTGTTTGGGTGAGATTTCAAATCCTAAAAAAACTGATCTACCGCTTCTTCTTCTTCTTCTTTTTGGTTGTGTCCATAATTGATGGCTTAATGGTAGCAAACTATCCATATTGTGTTTGGGTGAGATTTCAAATCCTAAAAGAAATCCTGACCGTTGGATTGTCAGGGGTGAGAAGGAAAGAAGAGAGACCAAATCTCAGTAGAATATGAGGAAATCATCCACCAAATTTTGCTTTGTCGTTACGGTAATCATGCACCAAATTTTGATCCCAAAAAAAAAAAATCATTCTGAATAAATGTAACCTATTAGAGAGAGAGAGAGAGAGAGAGAGAGAGAGAGAGAGAGAGAGAGAGAGAGAGAGAGAGAGAGAGAGAGAGAGAGAGAGAGAGAGAGAGAGAGAGAGAGAGAGAGAGAGAGATGGGAAAATCAAATTTCCAAATTAGGCATGGGAAGGTGTGTTTGGGAGATGCTCAAAAAATGTGAAGTATTTACGGGCCTGCCATTGTAGAATGGAGGGTGTAGATTTATGCAGAGTATAATTCTGGACCGTTGGTTGTCTTTTGGATTCCAAAACTTTCCTGTCATATTATATAGATAGATGGTTTTTTTGTGTTAAAATATTCAATACATCTTCCCAATTGTATTACGTTTTTTTTTTTTTCTCTTAGAAGGGTATTTATGGGAAAAGAAAATACATGACAGGGAGACACCAAACTGGTGCTCCCCCTTTATATGTTAGAATAGATAGATAGATAGTATTTTTTTGGTACTTCAGAATATTACACATCAAAAACTATGTCGAAAAACAAGCCGGCTATTTATGGAGACAAAACCGACGAAGAATGTGATTTCTGAATTTCATCCTTCATTTTATCTTTAACATTTGTATGTAAACGATGTAAATATCAATTGTCGATCAAGCTAATTATAGTAGCTACATACTCTTTCCGTCCCAATTTAATAGTCTCTTGTTCTATTGTAACCGGATAAAAATTAGTTATATTTTTAAATTGGTGATGAATTTATTTCCAATATGGATCTTGTTTGATAGATCTCGATTATTTTTATAATACAATATTTTTAAAATCACATATAATATTATAAATAATAAAATATAATCAATTGAAAAATGACATGAGCTTCCGAAAAAGACTATTGAATTGGGACGAAGGGAGAGTCTCTACGAGATCTAAATATCTAATGTATAAACGGTTTGGATTATTGTTATGGGCCCAAAGTGACCTACAACACCCCAAAATTAGCCCAAAATGGAAGATAGGCACTGTACCAGATCCATTTTTCTGGTACTCTAGGAAGTTCTAATTTGGTTGTTATTATTATTATTTTTTTGGTTACACTTTGCTTGTTATTGGTAATAACAAAAATGATGTTGATTTTTTCTTGGAAAGTAAAATTAATTTTTCGAACTCTGTTATTTGACGAGACAGAGCCCAACGAAAAAACAGAATTTACATAGCCGATTCCAATTGATTAAGACACAAGGCCCATTTGGTTTCTAATCGCAAGGAAGGTTTGTAGGGAACCACGCAAGGAAAAAACGTGTTTGGACCTATTCCGGATCTCACAAAAATCTAGAAAAATATTCATAAAATTTTGAATATTATTTTATAGGATCCTGTAAAAAATCAGCTCAAATGGATATTGGTAAGTATTACTTTTGGATTCGTAGGGCGAAACTGCTCAGTTCGCCTCTATGAATCCAAAAGTAATACTTACCGATATCCGTTGGATCTGGTTTTTTATAGGGTCCCATAAAATAATATTTAAAAATATTTTTCTAGATTTTTATGGAATCCAAAATGAGACCAAACACATTTTTCCTTGCGTGGTTCCTTGCAAAACTTCCTTGCGAATAGCAGGGCTCTTTTTATATAAGAGTATATCACAAGATAAAGTCACAAAACCCTGCGTCCTCAAACCCTACAGCCTAATAGAATCCGAGAACAGAAAAAACCACCACAGCAAAATCCATGGCGACACGGACCTCCAAGAAGAAGAAGGGTTAAACCCTAACGCTGAAAACAAGTCGAAGATGAAGAGAATCATTAGACCCACAACAAACATCGATCTACCAGAAGATATACTCCACCATATATTCTCTTTCCTCCCAATCAAAACCCTCGCACAGACCACCGTTCTCTCCAAACACTGGAACCAACCATGCCTGTGGCGTTCCCACCCTCATCTCTACTTCTCCTGTCTCACTCCCGAGTCCGTGGAATTGATACGCACAGTGTTGTCCCGCCGTCAACCGGACTCCAATATTACCACCTTTCGCCTCTCCGGTCATGTAACTGCCTCTTGCTTGCCCGATTGCATCGACCGAGTAATGAAGCACGGAATCGAACAGATCGAGCTCGATGTTAGATTAGACCGTTCCTTTGATCTTCCTCCGTGTTTGGTCGGCTGCAAAACTCTCAAGGTTCTCACATTGAATTGCCAAAATAAGGTAAAAAATAATTGCCTTGAGGCGGAAACGTGTTTCAAGTATCCTACTTCAGGAGGCCTTCCGTCGGTCCACACCTTGTCACTAACTAATGTATACTTTTCAAGGGGTTGGGATTTGTTTTCTGGGAAAAACTTCCCTCTCCTTAGGAAACTGTGCTTGAAAAATTGTAGAGGACTTCCTAGTCTTTTTATCAAATGCCCGGGCCTAGAAATTTTAGAACTTGAGCGTTTGTGGCTATTTTATTTGGATTTTTCTGGCATTGGGTTACTGGAATTACGAGTCACAAAGTGCTTCCGAGGTCTCAGTAGTCGGGCAAATATTTTGGCCCCAAGTCTCCAGAGTTTATATTGGGAAGGCAAAGTTTCTGTGGAATTTACAGTAGAAAGCTTCAGAGACCTCAAAACATTCTCCCTTTGGTTTTACTACAAAGTACCAAACATAGCGACATTACAGAGTGTATCCACCTTACTGTCGGCAATCTGTTTTGTAAGATCTATGACGTTTGTCGGGAGTGGAAGCCGAGTTCTTGAGGTCAGTTTCTCATCACTAGATTTGTAAAATACAGTTCAGTAGCTTAACAAAATTGAGTTTAATTGCTCCTTCTGTGTGAGATCAATTCGCATTTGTTTGCTTTTAACTTTTTTTTTAGTAATTGGGTTGGTTTAATATTCTCAGAAGCTTTTGTTGAACTTGGGGTCTCTTTTTCCCACTTTTTCCATTTCTCCTATAAGAGGATAAATAATGTGAATGAATATGACAAGAGTTATAAAAATTCATCGAAACACAAAATATGTCAAAACTTGAGTTGTTTTCATGTAAACGAATATGACCAGGGTTCTAAAAATTCACATGTGCTATTGTGTTGGATCCTATTTTAGTAGTATGCTCTTTTCATGTGATCCCTAAAATTTGTGTTATTTTCATGTACCAAAAGAGTACTATGATCCATGAGTGATGAGTCAAAGGGTTCAGAAATCACTGTCCAGGCTAGGGGTTGGAGTTTTATTACCCGATTCTAGTTTTTCCATCTTTGTCGTATTGCTTTTTAATCCCTAGTCTTTTGTTCTCCCTTGCAGACTTTGGCAAAAATAGATTCTGAAGGTGGTCTTCCATGTTCTTTCAATAACCTCATAACCTTGGAGCTCCATACTAAGATGACCAAAGATGAAATCACAGGGATAATATGCTTGCTTAGAAGCTCTCCAATACTCCGGACCATCACCATAACTGCAAATAGTTGTTCCCACACTGGAAATGAGGTAATTATGAACCTAATCATTCAGCATACACTCTTTTGAAAATTTGTTATGGAATTTTCTCAAATGTGGCCTATTTGAAATGCCTGCCTTCTAAGAGCGAGGGACAATGCATGATACTCTTCTGAAACTAAAAAGCATGCTTGATGTTAGACCATGCTTACGACGGTTGTGATTCTCTTGTGATGCATTAGTTTTATGGTTAGTTTTTAGTTGTATGTTTTCAGTCGGGGTCGGTACGTAATTTGCGGTGGTGGATTATTAGAGTTGTATTTGTTTTAGGTTTAAGTAATGTTCTTGTATCACCACAAACGCATTTTACACACTTCCCATACTGTACTCTGTTCCTTAGGCCTTTGTGAGCCTTTGCTCGTCGTTGGTGACCCTAGGGCTTTTGTGGGCCTTTATCTTCTGGCGATAGTATAGTTTTGTGTTTTGCGGATCAGTACTCTATGTTCTGTTCCTTAGGCCCTTGTTTACTCTTTGCTTGTCACTGGCGTGTCTTATTAACGACAACACAATTGTACTTTTCTTTCTATATAATGGCGTTTCTTGCTCTATTCCTAAAATAAGAAGAAGCATGCTTAACATTTTTCTAACCCGTTTTGATTAATAAAAGTTAAGATAGCGAATGTTTCACTTACACTACATAGGCATTGCTTTAATACGTTTTATCGTTCTCTGTATGTGATAAATCTCTTCTTATTGATGCATATTAAGGAACAAAATTTACGCACCCAAATGTATTTCACAACATTTAACTGGTGATAAGATCTTGTGTATGCAATGTTTTGTAATCATATTGATTTTTTTTTTAAATATTTAAATGTGGTTGATATGTTAGTAGTTAAGTTATGATATTTGTGGCTTTTAGTATTTCATGTCGCATATTTTGCAATACCTTTGAATAATTTCGCATACACATTTATAATAGATTGTTTAACCTTGTGGAAGGTGTGTCATGACATGTATTTATTGCAATCTATGTGTTGAACAATTTGTGCATGGTTCTCGATGTGTGTCAAACTGTAGTTGAAAGTAGAAAACTTTTCCGCATTATAACGATATTATTATTTTTTGCGTTACTTTCAGAAGTGGAATGAAAAACAATATTGGATATCTCGAATTCCAAAACTCAAGTCAATCGAGTTTCATCTGAAGGTTACATGGAGTAATGTGCAAGGGAGTAAGATGCGTAAGAGTGCAGTTTAGCTAGTTAGTGAAATTATTGCTTGGGCATGGAAGAGCGTTGTAGGAAATGACCCAACTTTAAAGAACAAACGGGTTGTTCCTCCTCTCCGGCGATAAAGAATTCATTTTGAGATAATGAAGTTTGCACGGTTATCTTATAATATAATTTCTTTTCTTTCGCAGGACCCCCTAATTGAGGGAGACGCTTTTATTATAAGTTCTTTGGCAACAACTTATAGGATGGTTTTTTTTTTTTAATTATAGTTTGTCTGACATTTTTGTCCTAAAAGATTTTGTTGTCCTTGCCTTTTCAAAATGCTTTGTGCTTAGCCATAGTGGTGCATCATGCCTTCAGTTTTCAATACCTTTACCAGAAGTCTAGTGTGAACTCTTAGGATACAAGAGAGGCAATAAAATTCCTCTTAAGTTTTCAGCAATAGTTTCTCTGTTGGAATATGGTTTAAGTTTAATATTCAGAAGAAGCAATGTTGTGGCTCTTTCACTGGTACGACAACTGGAATACGAGTGAGTTTAGCCTAAGTTAATTTTTCTTAAAGAAAGTCGGTGCTATTAACTTTAAATGATCTTTTTCTTTAGACCTTCAAAATTTGGGAGAGTAATCATCCATCACGACGAGGGAAATTGCAAAACTATAAAATATGAATTGAAGTTGAACAAAAATCAGATAAGACGACACTAAACCAGATTTTTGAACAGCAAATTGGTCTAAAGTCCAAAAGAAGAGGTCACAAAGTAGATTTAGTCCAGCTTAATTTTCAGTGATGTGTAAAGTCCATTAACAAAAATGTTTTGGAGTTTAAGATCCGTGAAAAGACCAAATTGCCTTTAATGAGACAAGGGCCTTGTTTGGCTAACACAAAAAATATCTTTTTTCATTTAAATTGCCTTTAATGAGACAAGGGCCTTGTTTGGCTAACACAAAAAATATCTTTTTTCATTTAAATTGACTTTAATGAGACAAGGGCCTTGTTTGGCTAACATAAAAATGTCTTTTTTTTATTTTTTTATTTTGACCGGTGTTACCGGCGTTGACTGGTGTATCTGTTCATTTTTTGTATATTTGTTGATTATTTTTTTATTTTTTTATTTTTTTGACCGTTGACTGGTGTTGACCGACGTATCTGTTCATTTTTGGTGTATCTGTTGATTTTTTATTTTTTTGACCATTGACCAGCATTGATGTTGACCGGTGTATCTGTTCATTTTTGGTGTATCTGTTGTTGATATCTGTATATCTGTATTTTAAGTGGAGGTTGTGGTGGTAGAGGTGGTGGTGGAAGTGGAGATTGTGGATCTATTTTGGTATATCTGATATTGATATACATGTATCTGTTTTGTGTTGGTGTATCGATTTAGGTGTATTAGTATATCTGTATCTGTTTTGTGTTGTGTTAGTGTATGTATTTTGGTATATTTATATCTATTTTTTTTTATCCATTGTTGGTATATTTGTATCTATTTTGGTACATCTGTTCTTGATATAATTGTATCTGTTTTGTGTTGGTGTATCTGTATCTTGTATATTTGTATTTATTTTATTTTAAGAAATAAAAAAAAAGACTTTATTTTGATTGTGGTGGTGGCTATGGAGTGGTGGTGGTAGACATGGTAGTGGAACTGGAGTGGTGGTGGTGGATTGATTGTGGAGGTGCTGATGGGTGGTGGTGGTGGTGTGGTGGAGGTGGTGGCGTGGTGGTGATGGAGGTGGTGGTAGAGGTAGTGGTAGAAGTGGAGGTTGTGGTGACATGGTGGTGGTGATGGTGACGTCGTGGTGGTAAAAGTGGTGGTTGAGTGGTCGAGGTGGATGTGGAGGTGGTGGCGTGGTGGTGATGGAGTGGTGGTATAGGTGGTGGTGGAAGTGGAGGTTGTGGATTTGTTTTGGTATATCTGTAACTGTTTTGTGTTGGTGTATCTGTTTTGGTGTATTGGTATATCTGTATCTGTTTTGTGTTGTGTTGGTCTATGTGTTTTGGTATATTTATATCTATTTTTGTGTATCTATTGTTGATATTTGTATCTATTTTGGTACATCTATTGTTGATATAACTGTATCTATTTTGCGTTAGTGTATCTGTTGCGGGTATATATGTAAGTCTTTTGTGTTGGTGTATATGTCTTGATATATCTATATCTTTTTTTTTGTTGGTGTATCTATATCTATTTTGGTGTATCTATTGTTGGTATATTTGTATCTATTTTGGTACATCTGCTGTTGATATATCTGTATGGAAAATTTTTATATTAGCACCTGACTTTTCACGCAAATCACATAGATACCTGATGGAGGTGGAGGTGATGGAGTGGTGGTGGAAATGGAGGTTGTGGTGACATGGTGGTGGTGGAAGAGGTGGTTGAGTGGTGGTGGGAGAGGTGGAGGTGATGGCGTGGTAGTGATGGAGTGGTGGTGGTGGAGTGGTGGTAGAGGTGGTGGTAGAGGTGGTGGTAGAAGTGGATGTTGTGGTGGTATGGTGGTAGTGGAAGTGGTGGTTGACTGATGAAGGTGGTGATGGTGGTGGAGGTGGTAGCGTGGTGGTGATGGAGTGGTGGCATGGTGGTGGTGGAAGTGGAGGTTGTGGTGGCATGGTGGTGGTGGTGGCGTCGTAGTTGTGGTGGTTGAGTGGTGGAGGTGGTGGCGTGGTGGTGATGGAGTGGTGGAAGTGGAGGTTGTGGTGGCATGGTGGTGGTGATGGTGGAAGTGGTGGTTGAGTGATGGTGGTGGAGGTGGAGGCGGTGACGTGGTGGTGATGTAGTGTTGGTGGAAGTGGAGATTGTGGTGGCATGGTGGCGGTGGTGGTGGCGGCGTCGTGGTGGTAGTGGAAGTGGTGGTTGAGTGGTGGAGGTGGAAATAGTGGCGTGGTGGTGATGGAGTGGTGGTGGAAGTGGAGGTTGTGGTGGCATGGTGGTGGTGGAAGTGGTGGTTGAGTGGTGGTGGTGGTGGAGATGGAGGTGATGGCATGGTGGTGATGGAGTGGTGGTGGTGGTGGTGGAGTGGTGGTAGAGGTGATGGTAGAAGTGGAGGTTGTGGTGGCATGGTTGTGATGGTGGTGGTGGAAGTGGTGAGGTGGTGGTGGTAGCATGGTAGTGCTGGAGTGGTGGCATGGTGGTAGTGAAAGTGGTGGTTGACTGGTGAAGGTGGTGGTGGAAGTGGTAGCGTGGTGGTGATGGAGTGGTGGCATGGTGGTGTTGGAAGCGAAGGTTGTGGTGGCATGGTGGTGGTGGTGGTGGTGGTGGCGTCGTAGTTGTGGTGGTGGAGGTGGTGGTGATGGAGTGGTGGAAGTGGAGGTTGTGTTGGCATGGTGGTGGTGATGGTGGAAGTGGTGGTTGAATGGTGGTGGTGGTGGAGGTGGAGGCAGTGGCGTGGTGGTGATGGAGTGTTGGTGGAAGTGGAGATTGTGGTGGCGGTGGTGGTGGCGGCGGCGTGGTGGTGGTGGAAGTGGTGGTTGATTGGTGGAGGTGGAAATAGTGGCGTGGTGGTGGAAGTGGAGGTTGTGGTGGCATGGTGGTGGTGGTTGAGTGGTGCTGGTGGTGGAGATGGAGGTGATGGCATGGTGGTGTTTGAGTGGTGGATGTGAAAATAGTGGCGTGGTGGTGATAGAGTGGTGGTGGAAGTGGAGGTTGTGGCGGCATGGTGGTGGTGGAAGTGGTGGTTGAGTGGTGGTGGTGGTGGAGATGGAGGTGATGGCATGGTGGTGGTGGAGTGGTGGTAGAGGTGGTGGTAGAAGTGGAGATTGTGGTGGCATGGTGGTGATGGTGGTGGTGGAAGTGGTGGTGGAGGTGGTAGTATGGTGGTGCTGGAGTGGTGGCATGGTGGTGCTGGAAGTGGAGTTTGTGGTGGTGGTGGTGGTGGCGGCGGCGTCGTAGTGGTGGTGGTGGAAGTGGTGGTTGAGTGGTGGTGGTGGAGGCGGTGGCGTGGTGGTAGGAGTGGTGGTGGAGTGGAGGTTGTGGTGGCGGTGGTGGTGGAAGTGGTGGAGTTGGAGATGGTGGCGTGGTTGTTATGGAGTGGTGGTGGAAGTGTAGGTTGTGGTGGAAGTGGTGGTGGTGGAGGTGGTGGTTAAGTGGTGGAAGTGGTGGCGTGGTGGTGGTAGAGGTGGTGGCGTGTTGGTGATGGATTGGTGGTAAAAGTGGTGATGGAAGTGGAGGTTGTGGCGGCATGGTGGCGGTGGCGTCATGGTAGAAGTGGTGGTTGAGTAGTGGAGGTAAAAATAAAAAATCAACAGATACACAAAAAATGAACAGATATATCAGTCAACGCCGGTCAACGCTAGTCAACGCCAGTCAATGGACACTATGTAAATTCTGGACATAATGTCCTTTAGACTTTAAGGGAAAATATTTATGTCCTTATTATAGTAAAAAACCTTATAGCATGTCCTCCTACTCAATTTTTCCATTTTTGAATTGTTTTGCGTCTTTAGTGAATTTTTCTTTCTTTTAGTCATATTTTATAACTTTTGTAAATTTCTCTCGCTCGTTGAGACGAATTACTAGTTTAAAAATTTGATGCAAGTATAACAAAAATTGAAAAAAATAATCAAAAATTCGGAAAAGACAAACAAAAAACCTAGAAACATAATTTATGCTGAAAGGTCCCTTGCGATGTCATTGAATTTTACCTTATTCATTGGCAGGTTCTCAGTAACTGAATCCCCTCTCCTCGGGTCATGTCATATCCACTCCAAATCCTCTGTGTTTGCATTCAGTGCCCTTGAGGCTCATCGTGTGGGGTATGCACATTTAAGATAAAAATAAAAACACTCCCGTGCATAACTTTTTAATTTGCGCTCACATAGATGTCTTAATATGTTGTTGAAGTTATTAAATACTTAAAAACTAATTAAAAATATCAATTTATTCTCAAAAAATAAATCACGTGTGGGTCTAATTATAATAGTTGATAACATGTAAGTACAATATTCAATTAATTTTCTTGACTTGTTAGTGAATAAAAAAATAAAAACCGTTAGAAATTACAAAAAAAGACTCTTTTTTTTCTAAGAGAGGTATCTATTATTATTGTAAACCTCAAAGGAGAGGAGGTTAATGACGGGGTATAAATGTAAATTAATAGTTTCCGTTAGCAGAAGTTACCCGACAAAACTGATAGATGCTCCACATGGAGTGGAAATAGAAGCTCCACATGGCTTTTTCATCTGAGCGCTTTGTGATACATGTAGTTTCAAGAGCTTTTTTATGGCTCGGAAATGCAATCATGAAAATCTCTGATCCCTTCCTACACCAAAGAGTAACCAAGTGCTCTTGATTCCCAACACTCATGGGAAGCTACCTTCTATGCAACTCTTTGGTCCTTGTGGTTGGTAAGAAACGACTATGTTTTTAACAATGCTACAACAAGTATTCGGGAAGTGGGTGAACTTGTGAAGACTAGAGTGGCTATGTGGATGAAGTCCAAGTTTGAGATTAAATTATATACGGTGGAGGAGTTCAAAGGTTTTTTGGATGGTATTCGGAAGCTAAGGATTTAGTAGTATCTTGGGTGTTGTATTGTCCAACCATCTGTTGGACGGTGTTGTCTTTCTTTTTTGTATTTTTGTTTTCTCGATGTACCCTTTTCGAGTGAATAAAAAGTTTCGTTTGCCGAGAAAAAAAAACAATGAAAAAGTAGATTTAGATTGAATAGTTAGAGCATCCGTAAATGATACTAATCAAAACCAATAACCAAAATGTGTCACGTCAGTATTTGATTATCCATTTAGTTCATAATCAAACTTAACAATCTCTACCTCCACATAGGTTATTTTTGCATCCCTAACTAAAAAAAACTCCATAATACACAATGCACATTTGTTCAATCGCAAACGAATTTTAATCACACACCCGACCACACCAAATTATTCGTAGACAATTCCAATATAGGGTGTTTTTGAGTTTTGAGTTTGGTTATTGGTAAAGTTGTTAAGTTCGGTTATGGAATGAGTGAAATTTGGTTATTTGCTAAAAGACTTGTAATTTTAGTTATTACAATGTGGGGTGTTTTTTTTAGCATTGTTGTTAAATTTGTTTATCCACACCCATTTGCTTATTACAACGGGAATGCTTTAGGTTGAAGTTTTGAGACCAAATTCTTATTGGAGTGTACTGTACTGTACTGAATGGGACCAAACTCATAGCTGATGTTTGAACAAAAATTCTAACAGCATAGACAATTTGCAGAGACTCACGCAGAGACAAACGCGTTTGGCCCCATTTCGGGTCCTAAAAAAATCTAGAAAAATATCCATAAATTTTTGAATATTATTTTATATGGCCCTGTAAAAAATCAGCTCCTGCGGATATCGATAAGTATTACTTTTGGATTCGTAGGGGCGAAAGCTCAGTTCGCCCTTACGAATTCAAAAGTAATACTTATCGATATCCACATGAGCTGATTTTTTACAGGGCCCCATAAAATAATATTCAAAAATTTATGGATATTTTTATAGATTTTTTCGAGACCCGAAATGGGGCCAAATGCGTTTGTCTCTACGTTGATTTTTGTAAATTGTCTTTGCTGTTAGCAGAGATGTTTTTTTGAAAGGGTAAAAGGCAGACAAATTCTACCACCACACACACACTAATACACTTTTTTTGCGCTGTAGAAGCCTAGAAGGGGTAAAATCAGGAATGGCGTCGTTAATCACTGGTTACCGTGTTGTGTCCTAAACTCGAGGGACAGGTTTTTTCTTGGAAAAAGGAATTAATTTTCCGAAATCTGTTATATGACGAGATAGAGCTCAATAGAAAAATAAGATTTATATATGTAGCAGATCTTAATTGATTGGGACAAAATGCTCGATTTGATTTGGGTTGATTTGTTATATTGATGAGACAAAGACCCCATTCCACTAACAACTTTTGTCACTTTTTTGTTTTGTTTTGTCTTTATTTGAATTTTTTTTGCGTTTATTAGTTTCGTGTCTCACTTTTTTGGTTTAATCGGAAAAGTAATTTTTTTACTTTTATCCAAATATTTTGTGAAATAACTATTTTTTAGCAATTTTTTTTACTTTTTAACTTTTTTTTTTTATACTTAAAAGTGGTTATTTTCTAAAATATTTGGATGATTTTTTTTTAAATTTTCTGAGAATCAATAAGTCACAAAATTTTGACGCAAAACTAATTAATGAAAGCGAAAAAAATTCAAATAAAGACAAAACTATAACTTTTAGAAAAAATTTAGTGGAACAATCTACCTAATAAAACACAAGGGTGTGGGCCTCCACACAAACACAAGTTGATCCAAGGGCTGAGATTTATTTGATCTAATGGATGAGGTGTGCTCTCCAACTCCCTTAAGAAAACACCCACACTCTTACAAATATATTACAAAAATGCCATCGGTTCTTTTTACCTACTGCTCAGCTTCTGACATTAGCATAAAAAAAATAAAAATATATTACAAAAATACCCATACCTACGACACGGGGTACGTAGTGCCGTAGACACGAACAAACACTAGTCAATTAATATACAACCACGGACACTTACACACATAATCACACAACCTCACTCACATATCAGTCACAAAACCCTAACGCCGAGAACAGAACCCCTCCCATCTTTGAACCCTCTAGCCTAATAGAAGCGGAGAACAGAAAAACCCACGACAACAGCAAAATCCCATGGCGACACGGATCTCCAAGAAGAAGAAGAAGAAGAAGGAGGGTTTAAACCCTAACGCCGAAAACAAGTCGAAGAAGAAGAAGAGAATCATGAGACACACAAACAACGATCTACCAGACGAAATACTCCATCACATATTCTCTTTCCTCCCTTTCAAACCCCTCGCACAGACCACCGTTCTCTCCAAACACTGGAACCAACTATCCCTATGGCGTTCCCACCCTCACCTCGACTTCTCTCACCTCTCTCCCAATGCTATGGAGCTCGTACCAACGATATTATCTCGCAGTCAACCCCACTCCAATATTACCGTCTTTCGCCTCTCCAGTTGTGTAAGTTCCTCTTGCTTGCGCGATTGCATCGACTGAGTAATGAAGCAGGGAATCGAACAACTCGAGCTCGACGTTCATTTAGAAGATAGCTTTGATCTCCCTTCGAGTTTGTTCAATTGCGACACTCTTAGGGTTCTCACATTGAATCACCAAAATAAGGGACAAACTGAAAACGGTGCACGCCAGGTACAGCAGGCGGCCTTCCGTCGGTTCACACCTTTTCCGTCGGTCCACACCTTGTCTCTAAGTAATGTACGCTTGAGCCGTGGTTGGGATTTGTTTTCTGGGAAAAACCTCCCTCTCCTCAGGAAACTGTGGTTGAAAAATTGTGGAGGAATGTCTGGCCTTTGTATCAAATGCCCGGGCCTAGAAATTTTAGAACTTGACCGTTTGTCGCTAAGTGGTTTGGATATTTCTGGCATTGGGTTATTGGAATTGCGAATCACAAAGTGCTTCCGATATGTCAATAGTGGGGCAAAGATTTTGGCCCCAAGTCTCCAGAGTTTATATTGGGAAGGCAAAGTTTATGTGAAATTTACAGTAGAAAGCTTCAAAGACCTCAAAACATTCTCCCTTTGGTTTTACTACAAAGTACCAAATAGAGCGACATTGCAGAGTGTATCCACTTTACTACCGGCAATCTGTTTTGTAAGATCTATGACGTTTGTCGGGAGTGGAAGCCGAGTTCTTTTTTTTTGCTCGGCAAACGAAACTTTTATAACACCTCGAACGGATTCATCGAGGGTGCTCGAGGGCGAAGAGCCACTAACTCGAACACAAAACAAAACCCTCCAACAAAAAATTGGATGGCCTACACCTCACAAACCAAATGTTTTAGCAACTGCTTTACAATTTCAGCAATCTAATTCCATCCAAAAAAATCCTAAAGTCCTCCACCGAGTACACCTTTATGTCGAATCTTGCCTTCACCCACATTGCAACTCTCGTTTTAATCAACTCACCCACTTCCCCAGAGCTTGTTGAAGCATTATTGAACACGTACGCATTTCTGACCAACCACAAAGACCACACAGTTGCAAAGAAAGTAACTTCCCACGAGACTTTCTCCCACTTTCGGAACCTATTATCACCCCACCAAATAAAATGATCTTCCAAAGAGGCAGGGCACACCCACCTTACATGCCACCAATCGAGAATCCGCGACCAAATATCCCAAGAAAATTGGCATTGCATGAAAAGATGATTAGGAGTTTCCACGTGCAGAGAGCAAAAGGGGCAAAGGACAGATTGTCCCTCGGGTATCAAATTTCTTTCCAATAGCACGGACCTAGTAGCCACCTTGGATTGAATAGCCATCCACGCAAATATTTCCACCTTCGGGGGGCATAGATTTGACCATAGAGCTTCCAACACCGGACTTCTTGCAAACCCTCCGATCTCCCATTGGATATACACTGATTTTACCGAGAAACGGTTATCGGGAGACCAATTCCAAATCACAGAATCTGGCCTGGTCAGATCCAGAGAAACAACTTGTAGCCTCTGTTTTAGTTCTTCCAATTGAAGGTTTTCCCAGTCTCTTAATTCTCGACCAAATGTCAGATTCCAATTGCCCACATCAATCCCACCCCTCATAGCATTGACCACAGCTTCTTTTTGGGAAGAAATTAAATACAGCCGGGGGTAATCTTCCCTCAGAGTAGAATCACCCATCCAAACATGGTTCCAGAAAGAAATCCACATGCCTGAGTGGAGCTGTAACCGAAAACCCTCCTGGATGATAGATCCGATACATGAAGAAACATCCCCGAGAGTACAAATATCTTTCCAGATTTGAGAAGCCCTTCCCGAGACCGGCATACGAGGAAACCAACAGCCCGGCTCCAAGTTATACTTGCCTCTAACGACCCGCACCCAAAGAGCATCTCTGTCCTGATGAAATCGCCACCACCATTTGGCCAAAAGGGCCAGATTTTGGACCCTCAAGTTCTTTACGCCTAAGCCACCAAATTCCTTTTTCTTGCAGATCACCTCCCACTTGACTAAGTGGAGCTTTCTCTTATCAACTGTATCGCCCCAGAAAAACTTCCTCTGTATTTTCTCAAACACCTTAGCGACCGACACTGGCAATTTGAAAATGGACAAAAAGTAGATGGGTTGGTTGGCCAGAGATGAGTTAATTAAAGTCAGTTAACCGCCCGACGAATTGTATCTACCACGCCACACACTTAGCCTCTTTTCCATCTTCTCCACTACGGGGTCCCAAGTTTTTATTCTATTGGGGTTAGCACCCAACGGCAAGCCCAAATACTTGATCGGCAACCGTTCCATTTTACACCCCATTACTTGCGCGAAGGAATGCACAACCTGATGAGAAAGTTTAACACCACATAAAGAGCTTTTGGAGTAATTGATCTTCAGACCTGACATGAGTTGAAAACATCGAAGGATTCTTTTGATGCTAATCAGCTCCTCCAAGTCATTGTTACAGAAAAGAATCGTATCATCCGCAAACTGCAAATGGGAAACCACAACCCCGTTGACCCATATCCGAGCTCCTTTGATTATGTTCCGATCCCTAGCTCTTTCCAATAAAATGTTGAGACCCTCAACCACAATGTTAAAAAGAAAGGGGGATAACGGATCACCTTGTCTAATCCCTCTCTGGGTTTGAAATTCCTTCGAGGCCGACCCGTTGATCAGAACTGACATAGTCACCGAGGAAATACACTCTTTTATCCAGGCACACCATTTCTCTCCGAAGCCCATTTTTGCAAGAAGGTCTAGCAAGAACCCCCAATTGACGCAGTCGTAAGCCCTCTCGAAATCAATTTTGAGCAGTAACCCCCCATTGGAACTATTTTTCCAACTGTGTATAACCTCATTAGCAATAAGGACTCCATCCAAAATTTGTTTTCCCCCAATAAACGCAGCTTGAGATTCTCCAATAACCGATGGCAAGAGGGCTTTAATTCTATTGGCAAGCACTTTGGATAGCACCTTATATACCCATCCCACCATACTAATGGGCCTAAAATCTTGAAACAATACCGGACAATCTACCTTCGGAATCAACGCAACGAAGGTCGAGTTGATACCCTTTGTGAGTTTGCCATTAGAGTGAAATTCGGAAAAGAATTGACTGATCAAACCTTTCATAAATTCCCAACCGTGCTTCACAAAAGAAAAATTAAAGCCGTCCGGGCCCGGAGACTTAAGGTTGGAACACTCCTTTTGAGCGGCTAAGATCTCCCTCTCTTCAAACACTCTACCAAGATGGATTGAAATTTCCGGAGATAGTCTCCTCCGAAAAACACCCCCCAGCAGAGGCCGATCAGTTCTATCCTCTTTGAAATTGTTGCTGAAATGCACAACAGCTGCTTCTCTAATGTCGTTCGGCTCTTCTAACACTCTCCCGTTTGACTTGATTGAGCCCATCATGTTTCTCCGAAATCGATTGTTAGCTATTGCTTGGAAGTATTTCGTGTTTCTGTCCCCCAATCGCATCCAATTCAACCTCGATTTTTGACGCCAAAGTGATTCCGATAAGTGAGTAAGTCTCCAGAATTCCGTTTTAGCTCGCATCTTGACGCTTTTTCCTCAATACCGAGTTGTCTTTCCTCAGCTAACAAATCAAATTGATGCACTTCTGCTTCCGTTGCTGACAAAGCTGAGTTTAAGTCCCCAAACTCTTCTTTATTCCATGCCTTAAGCTTATCTTTAATGGCCCTCATTTTTTGCATGATTCGAAACCCAGCCCAACCAGTCACCGGGGTATTCTCCCACGTCTCCTTTGCAATTGCCATACACCGCGGGTTCGACAGCCAGATATCCATGAATCTAAATGGTCTAGGTCCCCAATCCCTTTCATCATTGGTTAGCACAATTGGACAATGATCAGAGATTGGCCTATGAATCCCCCATTGAATCACCTTGAACTTCATAAGCCACTGTTGGGATAATAAAAATCTGTCCAAGCGACTATGAATCGCATGGTCTTGGTAGTTAGTCCACGTATATCTTCTACCCACCAACGGAAGGTCAAGAAGTTCCATATTTTTACTAAAATCCACAAAGTCCTTCATTCCCCTCTCCATTCTCTGGCAGCCTACCCTCTCATTGATAGCTTTAATCTCATTAAAATCTCCCCCAATACACCAAGGAACTGGCAAAACAGATTTCAGAGCTAACAACTCCTCCCAAACTCCTCTCCTAGTTCCCACATCATTTGGAGCATAAATGTTTACCACAGCACAAGGAAAATCAGCATTAATCCTACCGTGCATAATAATAAACGACCTGTGGCAGACAAAATTATCAGCTTTAAAAAATTCTTTTTTCCAAATAGCTAACAATCCCCCCGATGCCCCGGAAGCACTAGAAAAAGCAAAATCAAAATCACCGCAACCCCACAGCCTCTGGACCGAGAAAAAATCGAAGTCTTCCAACTTTGTTTCCTGAATCAACACCATATCAGGCTTTCTCTTTTTTAACAGCTTAAACAAAAATCTTTTCTTGACCGAACTCCCTAATCCTCTTATGTTCCAAGAAATAATCTGCATAAAAACAGTAAAACCGAAACCACAAACTCCACAAAACCCAGATAGATAAAGTCTAACCTCCAGATTCTCTCTCACGCACAAGAGAGAATTCCTGAGATTCAGATTCGATCATTTTGTGAAGAATTAGATCATCGTTAGGGCGAAAAGAGATACCCAACTCACCTCCGACTGCCATGGTTGCAAGTACCTCTCTAACTACGTCAGGATTGGATTGCAACACCTCCTCCAAATCGGTTGAAGAGCTGTAAGCCACCGGCTCGGATTGTCGATCAGTAGCCTCACTGATGGATGCCAAATGGGATAGCTGTCTTCTTCTTCTTCTTCTACAACCAGCATTTTTAAGGTCCACCACTAAGTTGATGCTTGGAAGTTGAGAGCACCTCACAGGGACCGATTGAGTATTTGGGACTGCATCACGCTCAGAACTCCCAGCTAGATCTTCCGCCTCCCCTTGAGCAGAAGAAAGACCTCCCAACCCCCCTCCCATCCCAGTAATCTGATTAATAGGTAATGGGTCACATGGATAACAGCCCAATCCCCTTTTATCAAAAACAGGCCCAACCGGCCCATCCCCCCCTTCCAAGTTCAAAGAACCCACCTGGATTACATGCTCTACTTGACCCAATAGCTTACTCTGGGCCGAATGGCCCAAGATCTCCTCATGCCCTCCACCAAGCTCCACCGAATCCTCAACCCTGGATTCAAAATTTTCTGACTCTGCAAGAGGGCTGGCAAGGACAGGCATTAAATGCATAGCTGCATTTTCATGCTTTGAGCCCCCTAACCCCTCTTTTCCTGCCAACGTGTCCCATCCCACATCAGCCACCAACTTCCGAAAGGGTTCTCCTCCTGGGTTCCTCTCCAAGTCATCATCTTCTTCCCTGTTCCCCCTAGTATTCTTGAGGTCAATTTCTGATCACTAGATTTGCAAAATACAGTTCGGTAGCTTAACAAAATTGAGTTTAATTGATCCTTCTGTGTGAGATGAATTTGCGTTTGTTTGCTTTTAACTTTTTTTTTTAATTGGGTTAGTTTAATTTTCTCAGAAGCATTTGCTGGACTTGGGGTCTCTTTCTACCACTTTTTCAATTTCTCCTGATAAGAGGATAAAGAATGTAAACGAATATGACCAGAGTTATAAAAATTCATCAAAACACAAAATATGTCAGAACAAGCAGTTTTTTGATTAATTAATTCTATTTTTTCTAAATTGATTTAAATGTATTCTTCTTCTCCTTCTCCTTCTGTTTTTTTTTATACTTTTCTGGTTTTTCTCGTTAAGATGAACCACAAAATACAAATGTTTTGCATAGAAGCTAAAAAAACCTATGATGCATCGACAGCATCGTCCAAGCTGCATGTTTTCCCCCCTCTCTCCATTTTAGATGCATGGAGGTAATGGATGTTTGAGAGAGTAGGGTGAGTCTGAGGTGAATATATTCTGGGATAGACTATTTCTACTGAATTCTTTTGGTTTTCATCAAATGGCACTTCTTTGTATTCCTTTTTCTCGTTTACATGACATGCGTGATTTACAAAGTGTTTAAACCAGAGAATTTTGGTAATTTTGGTTGTCAATGAATTACCTTGCTTGATGGTGGTAATTTTTAGAATATACTGTTTTTAGGTTCTGATTTGTGCCAGGATGGTATTCACCGTTTGATCGCGGGGCTGAACATGTTTATACGGCTGATAATCTCCTTCCGATTTACTCCCCCATCTCACATTCTCTTTCTTGGTCCATGTTCAGAACGCATAATATTAGAGGACACATGCTATTATCGTAGTCAAACTTGGATTGGAAGGCTTTATGTTTCAAAAGTTGCACATTAATTCTTGGTTTTGAATATATTCGTAGCCTAGTGCAAATGATAGATGTGAAAAATTACAATTTCGACTAGTATGTGACATCTCAAAATGAAAAGATGGGTATGCAATTTGGGATGAAAGTTGAAGTTCATTCTTACAATGTGTGTTTGATTTCAATAATGGAGGCTTGCTCAACGTTTTTGGTGATCCTACAAAACAGATTACCTCTACAATGGCTAAGGCATAATGGAAGACGAATACAAGCTAATTAGCTAGGGAATCAATTTAACCATCTTGGTATTTATCATTTGGATTCTATTTTAGTATGCTCTTTTCATGTACCAAGAAGGAAATATATATGATCCATGAGTCAGAGGTTTAGAAATCACTGTCCAGGTGTTGGAGTTTTATTACCCCATTTTCTAGTTTTTCCATCTTTGTCGTATTGTTTTTTAATCCCTAGTCTTATGTTCTCCCTTGCAGACTTTGTCGAAAATAGATTCTGAAGGCGGTCTTCCATGTTCTTTCAATAACCTCATCACCTTGGAGCTCCATAATAGGATGACCAAAGATGAAATCACAGGGATAATATATATGCTTACTTAGAAGCTCTCCAATACTCCGGACCATCACCATAACTGCAAAGAGTTGTTCCGGCATTGGAAATGAGGTAATTATATGAACCTAATTATTCGGTATACTCTTTTGAAAATTTGTTATGAAATATTGTCGTATGAAGGACAATGAATGTGGCCTATTTGAAATGCCTGCCTTCTAGGAATGAGGGACAATGAATGTGGCCTGTTTGAAATGCCCGCCTTCTTAGAACGAGGGACAATGATACTCTTCTGAAACTCAAAAGCATGCTTGACATTTTTCTAACCTGTTTTGATTATAACAGTTAAGATAGCGGACGTTTCACTCACACTACATATATATGCCTTGCTTCAATGCGTTTGAATAGTTCTCTGTTTGTGATAAATCTCTTCACAGTGATAATGTTATGCATATTACGGAACACAATTTACGCACCCAAATATAATTCGAAACATTTGACTTGTGATAAGATCTTGTGTATGCACTGTTTTGCAATCGTATTGAAATTGTTTAAAAAAAATTTAAATGTGGTTGATATGTTGATAGTTAAGTTATGATATTTGTGGCTTTTGATTTCATGTCGCATATTTTCCAATACCTTTGAATAATTCCGCATACGTCAGATTTATTACAAGGCAAATTTTTAACCTTGTGGAAGGTGTGTCATGGCATGTATTTTTTGCAATCTATGTGTTGAACATTTTGTGTGTGGTTCTCGATGTGTGTCAAACTCTAATTGAAAGTAGAAAACTTTTCCGCAATATAACCATATTATTATGTTTTGCGTTACTTTTCAGAAGTGGAAGGAAAAACAATATTGGATATCTCAAATTCAAAAACTCAAGTCAATCGAGTTTCACCTGAAGGTTGCAAGGAGTAATGTGCGTGATGGTAAGATGCATAAGTGTTTAGTCTAGTTAGTAGCTTGGGCATGGAAGAGCGTTGCTAGATATGACCCAAATTTAAAGAGCAAACTGGTTGTTCCTCCTCTCCAGCGATAAAGGATTCATTTTGAGATAATGAAGTTTTCACGGCCATCTTCTAAAGTTGTAATCTCTTTTCTTCCGTAGAACCCCCTAATTGATGAAGAGGCTTTATTATAAGTTCTTTGTCAAAAACTTATAGGATGGCTTCTTCTTCTTCTTCTTCTTTTTTATTTACTTTGGCACATTTATGTTTGAAACTTTTATACAACTCATTGGCATTTTTGTTGGAATATGGTTTTAAGTTTAATGTTCAGAAAAAGCATTGTTGTGACTCTTTTACTCGTATGACAACTGGAACAAGAGTGAGTTTAGCCTAAGTTAATTTTTCTTCAAGAAAGTCGGTACTATTAACTTTTAATGATCTTTTCTTTAGACCTTCTTCAAAATTTGGGAAAGTAATCATTCATCTCGATGAGAGGAATAAGAAAATTATAAAATATGAATCGAATCAACTAAAGATAGATTGGGGAACTGCAGCTTGTCGGTTACTTCTTAGTGTGTGCTCTGTGGGGATGAGTTAGAGTCCCATGCCTCTCTCTTTTTTGAATGTTCTTTTGCCTCTGAAGTGTGGAAGCAACATTTGGTAAGGAACGACCTTGTTAGGAATGTTTTGCCTTTGTCTCAGGAGCTTGACTAGGCTGTGCAGAATAGAAGGGGGAAAGGTCTGAGAAATGCTATTTACAAACTCTCTCTGGTTGCTGCAATCTACAGCTTGTGGGGGGAGTGTAATTTGAGAATTTTTCAGCAAAAAAGTCGTGGTGTGGCTGATAGTACTGGGGTCATTTTTGATGCTGTCAGGGCTAAGTTGAGCTCTTGGTCATAAGTGAAGTTCACTGCGTGCAATAGGTGGATTTGTGACGATTGGCTTTTGGATTCTCGTATTTTTGATGTATACAATTGTTAGATAAGTTTCCGTTCTCTCTGTCTATTGACAAAGAGCTGAGCTTTGTTGTCATGTTACCTGAGATATATAGCCTGTGGTTTGTAGCTTCTGCCCATTTTTGGGTATAAATGAATTTACTTATCGAAAAAAAATCTGATAAGACGACACTAAGATGGATTTTTAAATTTTTTTGCGTCTTTAGTGAATTTTTTCTTTCCTTTTGTCATATTTTTTTTTTACTTTTGTAGATTTCTTTCTTTGAGACGAATGACTAATTAAAAAAATTTGACGCAAGTATAAATATTTGAGAAAAGGCAAACATAAATTGAGAAAATACGAAAAAAGAGATACTACGGGGGTGTTCTTCTAAATAAGCCATTTGGCTTTCCCGCCAATTTTTTTTTGTCCTTATTCAATTTTTTTTTGCATTTTGTGGCTTATTGTCAATTTTTTTGGGATTATTGCTTCCTTATGACGAGAGGAATCTAAAAAGTAAAAAATTTCGATCGAAATCTAATTTTTTTTGAATTTCGACGAAAATTAGCGGGAAAGCCACTTATTTCGTCTTTATTCAAAAAAATTTGGATTTCGACCAAATTTTTTTACTTTTTAGATTCCTCTCGTCATAAGGAAACAATAATTCCCAAAAAAATTGACAATAAGCCACAAAATGCAAAAAAAAATTGAATAAGAACAAAAAAAATTTGGCGGGAAAGCCTAATGGCTTATTTAGAAGAACACCCCCTACATACACTACATTGTTCCACTCCATAGTTACACTGCATTTCATGTGGGGTCCATTCCGGATCTCACAAAAATCCAAAAAATACTCATAAATTTTAAAATATTGATTTATGGAGCCTTATAAAAAATCAACTCCAACGAATATCGGTAAGTATTCGTTAAGTATTGTTTCTGGATTCGTATAGACGAAACTGCTCAAATAGTTTCGCCCCTACAGATTGAGAAATAATATTTACCGATATTCGTTTAAGCTAATTTTTTTATCTTTCCCCATCAAATAATATTTTAAAATTTATAAATATTTTTTCTAAATTTTTATGGAACCAGAGTGTTGTTCTTCTAAAAAAGCCATTTGGCTTTCTCGCCAAATTTTTTTTGTCCTTATTCAAATTTTTTTTGCAATTTGTGGCTTATTGTCAATTTTTTGGAGATTATTGCTTCGTTATGACGAGAGGAATCTAAAAAGTAAAAAATTTTGGTCGAAATCCAAATTTTTTTGAATAAAGACGAAAAAAGTGGCTTTCCCGCCAATTTTCGTCGAAATTCAAAAAAAATTGGATTTCGACCAAATTTTTTTACTTTTTAGATTCCTTTCATCATAACGAAGCAATAATCCCCAAAAAATTGACAATAAACCACAAAATGCAAAAAAAATTTAAATAAAAACAAAAAATAAGCCACTTTGACTTATTTATCCGAACAACCCTGATCTCACACACGAAATTCACGTAATGTACCATGTAGTGGAAGAAAGTATACCTTATCGAGTACTACTCCATTACCATTTGAATAGCCGATGCTCTCACAATCCCTCATTCAAATTTGAAACCCTAAAAAAAAGAGAGAGAAACAACAATGGAAACAGCCTCCGAGGAGAACAAGAGCTCAACGGTTGGGGGAGAGATTAACAAGATGAAGGAGGAGAGAATCAGCGGAGACAGAATCAGTGATTTACCGGTCGAATTACTCCACCGCATATTCTCTCTCCTCCCATTCAAATCCATCGTCCGAACCGTTATTCTCTCCAAACACTGGAATCACCTGTCCCTATGGCGTTCCCACCCTCATCTCGACTTCTCCCACCTCTCTCGCAATCACATGGCTATGGATCTCATACCGACGGTGTTATCTCGCCGGCAACCGGACTTCAATATTACCACCTTTCGCCTCTCCGGTGACGTAAGTGCCCCTTGCTTGAAGGATTGCATCCATCGAGTAATGAAGCAAAGAATCGAACAACTCGAACTTGACGTTGATACAGGCTGTTGCTTTGATCTCCCTACGAGTTTATTTTATTGCAACACGCTTAGGGTTCTCGAATTGAATATTGGAGTCAAATCGAATATGTCCAGGTACGGATATCCTAGTCCGGTTCCTAGTCCGGTTTTGTTTTCGTCTCGTAATTTACCTCTCCTTAGGAAACTGTGCTTGAAAGATTGTAGAGGAACGCATGATCTCAACATCAACATCCCAGGCCTAGAAATTTTGAAACTTGAGGGATTGCGGCTGAAAGGTTTGGATATTTCTGGCACTGGGTTACTGGAACTACAAGTGACGAGGTGCTTGCGGCTGAAAAGTTGGGCCAAGATTATTGCCCCAAATCTGCGGAGGCTCTACTGGGAAGACAACTTTAATGTGAAATGCGTGACGGAGAGCTTTGAAGACCTCAATACAGGATCCGTTTGTTTTCCCTGTAACCCACCAAATCCAGCGACATTGCAAAGTGCAGCGGCTTTTATATCTGCACTCTGTTTTGCTCGATCTCTGTCTGTCAGAAGCCAAGTTCTTAAGGTCAGTTTCTCACTGAATTTCTATAGCCCAAGTCATTATTTCAACCGGATGAATATAAACTGTTGGTGCCTTGGTGGTGGCACTACAAGAAAAATCATTTTTCATAGCGGACAAAAAACGCTATCGTGTGTTACAAATAGCATTCATAAAAATGCTATGTTAGCCCACGTTATTAAAAGTCTTGACTATTAATAGCGATCAGTGCCCGCTATGGTTCAAAAGATTTTATAGCGTTCGTGGCACGTTGTGGTTAAGAGTATATTATAGTGTTTAATGACCACTATGGTTTAAAAGATTTAGTAGCGTTTATATATTGAACGCTATGGTTTATTAAACATTAATAGCGTTCATCTGCCGCTATGTCTAAGTAATCTATTGTAGCACAATATAAATGCTATCTTTTAGTTCCCTGTAATAGCATCATCTGAACTCTATTAAAACGAATGCTTCCATTGCATTTCTGGCCGTTAGAACTGTTTCATACATACAACTCTTAGTCTGCTAAACTTTTCATTTTGAATAGCAAGATCTAGAACAATCTATCAAATCCTATAGCGAATCGCCCAATTGCTTCAAAAGAAATACCGTTGCATTCACACATCGCTCCTTGAAAAACTACTAGGAGACTTGTATTCCTCCAACATCAGTATTTAAGTACAAAATAGAAGGAAATTAGTAGCTAGCTATCCTCCATGTGCTAACACATTTGCAAAGAGATCATATGCACTTTCAAATCTCTCAAAACTAAGTTGCCTAGTTACATGTCTTGTACAAAAAAGGAGTTAGCATATTCCAACCAACACTAGCACTAATATCTCCATCTTGAGAAAAAGTGACGAAGTTTTGATCTTCTCTTTCAACCAATCGAATTAATATAAGCTAATTAAGGAATCAATTTAGCCATCTTGGTATTTGTCATTTGTTACTCTAGCCTGTAATGTTGGCACCGAGAAAAAGCTATTGTTAACCGAGTTCTGGTTAGCTATTGTTGGGCTTCGGGCCGGGCTAATCAGGTAGCCCAATGGACCGGGCTTTTCGGCTGGGCTGGGCTTCAAAACCTCTACCGCAAGCCCTATCCATAGGGTTAGGGTAGGGCGTAGGGCCGGGCTAACATTGGGCCCAGGCCAGTCTAGTGCAACGGGCTTTGGTGGGCTTCGGGCCTCTAGGCCGAATTTACACCCCTACTCCCATCCATCAGATCTAATTTTGAGTTGTTATGGGTCTACTTTTTTTTTTTGAAAGGAAAAAAGAAAACGACCATATGTAACATAGAGTTGAAATGTGCACCTTTGTAAAATTTAACTTGATCACACATCAATAAATATGTCGAAAAACGACAAAATGGACGACAAATGTGATTTCTAAATTTCATCCTTCATTTTATCTATAACAATTGTATACAAACGTTTTAAATATCAGTTGTCGATCTAGCTAATTATAGTAGTGATATATGTCTACGAGATATAATGTATAAACGGTTTGGATTATTATTATGGGCCCAAAGTGACCTACAACACCCCAAAAATAGCCCAAAATGCAGGATAGGCACTGTCCCGGATCCAATTTTCTTGTACTTTAAAAAGTTTTAATTTGCTTGTTATTGGCAACAAAAATATATGTTGGTTTTTTCTTGGAAAATGAAATTAATTTTTCAAACTCTATAATATGACGAGACAATAGAAAATAAGATTCATGTAGTCGATTCCAATTAATTGGGATACAATATCTGGCTTGATTTGGTTTGGTTTGTCACTTGTACTCCTATATATGACGAGACAAAGTCACAAAACCCTCTGTCCTTGAGCCCTCTAGCCTAATAGAAGCCGAGAACAGAAAAAAACCACCACAACAAAATCCATGGCGACACGGATCTCCAAGGAGGAGGAGGGTTTAAACCCTAACGCCGAAAACAAGTCGAAGAAGAAGAGAATCATTAGACACACAAACATTGATCTACCAGACGAAATATTCCATCACATATTCTCTTTCCTCCCTTTCGAACCCCTCCCACGAATTGTCGTTCTCTCCAAACACTGGAACCACCTATCCCTATGGGGTTCCCACCCTCACCTCGACTTCTCCCTCCTCTCTCCCGATGCTATGGAACTCGTACCTACGGTGTTGTCTCGCCATCAACCCCACTCCAATATTACCACCTTTTGCCTCTCCGGTTGTATAAGTTCCTCTTGCTTGCGCGATTGCATCGACCGAGTAATGAAGCATGGAATCGAACAACTCGAGCTCGACATTCCTTTAGAACATAGCTTTGATCTCCCTTCGAGTTTGTTCAATTGCGACACGCTTAGGGTTCTCACATTGAATCACCAAAATAAGGGACAAACTGAAAACGGTGCAGGCCGGATCTAGCAGGCCTTCCGTCGGTTCACACCTTTTCCGTCGGTCCACACATTGTCTCTAAGTAATGTATGCTTGAGCCGTGGTTGGGATTTCTTTTCTGGGAAAAACTTCCCTCTCCTTAGGAAACTGTGGTTGAGAAATTGCAAAGGAATGACTAGTCTTTATATCAAATGCCCGGGCCTAGAAATTTTAGAACTTGACCATTTGTGGCTAAATGGTTTGGATATTTCTGGCCTTGGGTTACTGGAATTACGAATCACAAAGTGCTTCCGATATGTCAATAGTTGGGCAAAGATTTTGGCCCCAAGTCTCCAAAGTTTCTGTGAAATTTACAGTAGAAAGCTTCAGAGACCTCAAAACATTCTCCCTTTGGTTTTACTACAAACTACGAAGTAGTATACCAAATAGAGCGACATTGCAGAGTACATCCACCTTACTATCAGCAATCTGTTTTGTAAGATTTATGACCTTGCAGAGTACATCCACCAAACTCTCCTACAAATTAGTTTGACCCCCCTTTCATCCTTTCGTTTGTGGGTTTTGCTCTTGAGTTGAGGCTGGGATGTAGATGTGAGTTGGAGAGAGAGATTACACAAATATTATTTTTGAACATGGATTATACGAATTATAAGCTTGCATAAAATTCAGTAGAAGAAATTTGTAGGAGAGTTTTTTGTTTGATCTTTTTCATTCGTCTTGTTTATTGGGGTTAAATGGTGAGACCCAAATCTTAGGTGGCATGCCAACAACGGTGACATGGATACCACAGTTAGCCACATCATTATTTTCCGTTATTGGGTTGACAGAAGGGTAACATTGATATTTGCTTTAAAGTATAAGGATGCAATTGACACATGAAAATTTATAGGAACGATTTTGAAACTTGTTGCATTTTGTAAGGACCAAAAAAAGTAGATAAGCCTATTTCTCCGTATGTAGTATTGTAGGTAATAAGAGTGGGAGATTTATTGCGAATGGATCGAAAATGAGAAAGATAAAGTGAATACAACCTTCCTATAGACCTCTAGGGTTTGCTTGGTTCTTTTAACTCTTTTTTACGAAAAAGACCATATGTAGGATTCACGAATCCTAATCTCTTGGTAGTTGCAATAGAAACAGCTTACCAAACACTCCACATTGTTATCAAATCATCATTTAGAAGAAGGTTTTTATTGATTAACTTGAATTTGGAGTGTATATTTTTGTTACCGTAATCTATAAACCTAGGTTTCCATGCATAATAGAAATCATGACCGAATCAGAGCGATTCACGATTCGCAAAAGGACCATTTCGATTCTCGATTACATTCATGATTTGACAACCTTGTGTGTGTCTCTCGAATCATGAACGTCCAACATTTTGGTTTTAAATTTTTTCTCATTTATATTCTAGGATACACATTTCCAATTTGGGAAGGTTCTTAAGGCAAATGTCCTATTTTGTCAATCGTGCACTTTCTACCTCACCTTCCAGGCTAGAGATACAATTACTCGTGTTTGTGAGAACTTCCAAGCAAAAGTGCACATTTTCATGAAAGATACACCAGACGTGTTGCTTGTCAGGCTCGAAGGTACGTTTTGTGCTGACTCAACACATTAAAGGACGTTAACATTCTCTTTTTTCCCCTGATTTTCATCCGCTTGTTTTCTATTTATGTGTTGAGTTAGTACACATGAAACTTTGGCCCAAGTTTAATTAAGCCGTAGTAGTGGATACTTAATTGATTCATTTCTTCCACCCCAAGCCCATAACCACGGTAGAGTTGGTCCCCTAACTTGATCAGTCTATCAGGCCGGATATGAACTTACATAAAATAAAAAAAATCTTTTTCTGCAGTCAAATAAAGATATGCTTTAGCTTTTTAACGAATGGTTAGGACCTCTTCAATTGTCGAAGTTTCTGCAAATGTGTAGTCACTCTAGACAATGAGAACTGAGAGATAATGTAAAATAAAATTGTTTCGGACACAAATATGCATGCGCAAATTCAAATGCATTCGTTCATGACTTTACATGTGTAAGATTCTCAATCGACAACATTACGAACAATTATATTCGGATTTGTGTCTGTAGCACGGGGCTCAATAGGTGAGAACCCCAGAGATTTAATCAGTACCTCCACCTCCACAACCCTAGAAACTTCCACTACTCAGTACCAGAATTTCAAATCTAACTCCTCTCAGCTTCATCAATTAAAAAACACCACTGTCGTCACCACCACTAACGGAAGTAGCAGAAATAACAACAGCAATAACTCAGCTGATTCCGTCTTCTCCAATGCAGCTCGGAGCTCCGTCAATCTTGTGCCCGACCCCGTCTTGGGCTCAATGGAAGCCCTCCGAACGCGTTCTCGCTCTCACTCCTGAACAGGTTTGATTCACGTCTCTTACTGTTGTTTTGAACTTGCTTTCGGTTCTCTTAGAAGGCTTGATTAGTCGTGGTTTTCGGTCGAACTGATAATTGGTTTTCGGTTTACGGGTTCTGTTGTCGAGCTTGCGCCTCGTTCCATGCTTAATTGTTTCGCAAGGGTTCTTCCATTAGCTATTCGCTTAGGAAATTACTGGACTATTGCTGTCAGTAGCTATTTGCTTCGGAAATTACTGGACTATTACTGTTTTGTTTACTTAACTGTAAGAAAAGCTTCGTTATCAGTTCCGATTACCGTGGAATATGGAAGTAGAAGTGAATTATGAGCCTGGTAGATCGTGACAGATAATGGCCTTGGAGTGCCAGTTAGAAGTTCTGTTGTTATAGAAAATTTCTTTTATATCTCTTCGACTTTGATCAAAAATTCATTTTGGTCCTTCACCTTTCAATTTCGGCATAAAAATACTTCGACTTTTCAATTTTTTTCAATGTCGTCCTTTAGAAGGAATCCGTTTTCTTTGAGTCCTGCTCCGGGCCGTCTCCGGCCACCAAACGGCCGATCCGAGCCGTCCAAAAATTCTATAAAAAAAAATGAGAGAGCTAACGCGGGAATCAACGGCATCCGATGTGTGTATGGTGCTTGATCCAAACACCCTATTTTTCGTGTATATATGTATATATCTCTAAAGGACGACATTGAAAAAAATTGGAAAGTCGAAGTATTTTTATGCCGAAATTGAAAGGTGATGGACAAAAATGAATTTTTGGTCAAAGTTGAAGGGATGTAAAAGAAATTTTCTCTACTTATTTTTATTAGTCTCGACTAACAGAGTTGTTTTGCAAGCAAATTTTTAACCACTGTCTAGACCTTAGTCACATAATCTTTCAATAGGACTCTTTGCTTGTGCTCTCAATTATCTCTTATCAATTCTCACTTTTACAAATTTGAGTAGTTTTGGATGTTTTCAAAAGACACTTTCACGCTCCTAGTCACGCATACGCATTTTGTGACTTAGGTCTAGACTGAGTTAATGGAGTTTGCACGTCTCTATTCTAATGTTATAATCTCTTTTGATACTTATAAATTGATCGGGAACAGGAAATCAATGGTGGTTGAGGAGAAGCTATGGGGATTGAGACCACGTCAAATTTGATTCTCTCTTCTCTTTTTAGTCTTTCTGTTCAGTGTATGTATTGAATACGGGTTCGAAAATGCTACATCGTTCTGACTTTATATTGATTCAGTTTGGTTCGATTTGACCAATTTATTTCGATTTGGAGCAACGATGACAAAGATTGCATCCAGCAACATATATATAGATAGTGGTTTTTCGATTTCCACCAGAGACTCCAGAGAGATTTGGAAGAGAGGAATTCCCAGGTTGGAAGGAGGGGCCAAGCACCCTTAGGGACAATGGAAGGGATGTCGGGAACAGGAGAGGAGATAGCCTTCACCGATTGATCATTTTTATGGATTTTGGGAGGTGGAGGAGTGTTTGAAGGAGAGGAAGGGGGGGATTTCCGTTTGAGACACAAGAGTTTGTCAAAGATAGAAGAAAGGCCGACTGTGGAAGGAGGATTAGAGTTGGATGCAGATTTATTTGGACAAATTAGAGGAAGTGGGCTAGGGGTTATATGTGGGCTGAGGTCAGTGGAAGGGGTGGAAAGGGGGACAGCATGGGAAGGGTTTTGGATAAGGGGTTTATTAAGAGCAGAGGAGCCCGAAAAAGGAGCTGGGCAATTTCGGCCTGGGCTGTCAGGTGGCTCTTCCACATAATAATCATTACCCGAGGGAAATAAGGGTCGGGTTGGCTTGAGTTGGGTAATTGTGAAAGTAGGGTCAATGGGACGAGATTTGAAATCAGTAAAAACGACAAAAGGAGGAGCCAGATTACCATCGTCTCTTAGCGAGCACGTAACAGGAATAGAAGGTGGACACGTATCACCTCCAGGCAAATCTTCACCAGCTGGCTTGTCACAAAGGATAACGGCCTTATCCTTCCGTACTGAGGTCGTACCATCACTAGAATCAGTCGCATCGGGTTCACGCGCCGCCATGACTAGGGGAGAATCTACTGCAATAAACTCCTCCGAGGACGAGTTTGAGATGGTCGGAGCTGGTTTTCCGGGGCTGATTGTCTCAATAATGGAGATTTCTGCTCTAAGAAAGCTCCCATATTCCAACTCAGAACGATTCCCCGTAAATTTCTTCGTACAATCATTCAAGCCATGACCAATCAAGCCACAAACGTAGCAGAAATCAGATAATCTCTCATACTTGAACCTGACCCACAAATCCTCCTTTTCCCTCCGTTTCAGAAAGAAACCCTTCTTCAAAGGCTTAGTAATGTCTATTATGATTCTGAGACGAAGATAATCCTTAAAGGTGGAGGTATCATAAGCCTTCATACCAGAGGAATCCAGCTTCCCAATCAGACTCGCTATAGCCTCACCATTCTTTCTGTTCATCTGTCCCAGAGGAAGACCGTGTATTTGTACCCAGAAAGGAGAATGAGAGAACTCAAGATCCTCAATCGTCATATCATGGTTCCAGCGAGCTAGAACAAGGAGACCCCCCCATCACAGATCGTGCTTCTCTTGGAAGAAGGAAAAGCCTTCTGAATGAGGTCCCTATCACTACATCCTTTCAGCAGAACCAGCAAGATTTGTTGGCCTTTCCAATTGAGGTTTCTCCGATTATGCAAGAGGATGGGAATTCTCCCACGGAAGTTCGAGTGTCCTTATCTGACTCTGAGGCGTTGGTGGCTGGCCCGAAACAGCCACACGAGAAATGGTGATGCTCTCCTGGAACGTTCAGGGGTTGGGTCGACCGCTGACGTTCCAGAATATCCGAGGGCTATGCTATGCCCATCGACCTGCTTTGGTTTTCCTGATGGAGACCAAGAATAAGTCAGCCTTTGTTGACAAAATAAGGTGTAAAACCAATTTACTGCATTCCTTTTATGTTGATCCAGTAGGTATTTCAGGAGGTTTGGCTCTTTGGTGGGACGACTCCTTTTCTGTTAATATTATCAATAGTTCTTCTTTCCATATTTTGGCTGAAGTTTCTGCACCCCATGGGGGGAATAAATGGTTTCTGTCTTGCATCTATGTCCACCCGGATGCAGGTACAAAAGCCCAAGCTTGGTCCCAGTTACGTAGCTGCTCTCGTTCAATTTCTTCTCCTTGGCTTTGTATCGGGGATTTCAATGAGGTTTCTTCCTCAAAGGAAAAATTTGGAGGCCTTCCTGTCTCCTCCTCCCGTTTGGAGGCTTTCAATGGCCTTATTTCGGATTGCTCTCTTCTGGATTTGGAATTCAAAGGCTTAAATTATACTTGGTCGAACAACAGAGAGGGATCAGCTAATATTCGGGAAAGAATAGACAGAGCTTTGGCTAATGCGGATTGGCGTGTTATGTTCCCCTATGCTCAGGTATTCCAAGATGCCATTGTTGGTTCTGATCATTCTCCTTTATTGTTGGATTTCTGTGTCTCTCCCACTCCTGTGCCGAAGCCTTTTAAATTTGAATCTATGTGGATCACTAGTCCTAATTGTCTGTCGACGATTACGGATAATTGGTCTATTCAAGTACAGGGCTCTGCTATGTTTCGTTGGAATTTCAGGCTAAAGGCTCTCAAAAAAGTTCTCAAGAATTGGAGTAAAACAGAGTTTGGAAATAACCGGACTCGTCTTGCGGAGCTAAAGAAACAGCTTGCTTATGTTCAGAATTTAGCTCCCACGACTGAGAACTTATCAGCCCAACAGGCTATTCATAAGAGCATGGAGATTATTATGGCTAGAGAAGAGATGTACCTCCACCAAAGATCAAGGATCAATTGGCTTAACTATGGAGATCGGAATTCTAAATTTTTCTACACTACCTTGGTACAAAGGAGGCAAAGGAACCAGATTCTTCGTCTCAAAGCACATGATGGGGCTTGGAAGGAGTCAGATGATGATATCAATCTGGAGATTGAGCATTATTTTTCCTCTCTATTTACAAACATTGGGGCCAGAGATTTCTCCTCCACAATTGACAACGTCACACCAATAATCTCAGGGGAGATGAACAGGTTTCTCACGAAACAGGTTACAGATGAGGAGATTAGAGTTGCTGTTTTCCAATTGGGTGCTTTAAAAGCCCCTGGCCCTGACGGATATCCGGGGCTTTTTTTCCAGAAATTTTGGAATGAAATCAGAGAGGATTCTTGTTTAGCAGTGAAGAGTTTCTTCCGAGGGGGTTTTCTCCTAAAGAAACTTAATCACACCAACATTGTTCTCATCCCAAAGGTTCCCCATCCTGAGTCTCTGTCTCAATTCCGTCCGATAAGCCTTTGCAATTTCTCAGTGAAGATTATCTCAAAAGTGTTGGCCAATCGTTTGAAGAAATTTCTAAATGGTATTATCACCCCTTACCAATCAGCATTCATCCCGGGGAGACAGATCCAAGACAATATTTTGGTTGCACATGAGGCTTTTCATTTTCTCAAAAGGAAGAGGAGGGGTAATCAGTCCTACGCTGCCATTAAATTGGACCTTAGTAAAGCTTATGATCGTGTTCAGTGGGATTTCTTGGAGGCAGTTATGTGTAAGATGGGTTTCGGGGACGAGTGGATTAATTGGGTGATGCAAATTGTCTCCACTGTCTCTTATACTGTTACGGCAAATGGCAAAAATCGCTTTTATTTCCTTCCTAGCCGCGGGCTCAGACAAGGTGATCCTCTCTCCCCATATCTCTTCTTGCTCATTATGGATGTTTTCTCGATTATGCTTTGCAATGGCATCAGGGATAAAGTCATTAACGGCTTAAAGATAAAGAGGGGTTGCCCTCTCCTCTCTCATGTAATGTTTGCTGATGATGTTTTGCTGTTCGTGAATAACGAACGATGGGGGTTACAAAATCTCAAGTCTATTTTGGATCAATTTTGTGCTGCCTCCGGCCAGCTTATCAATTTCGACAAGTCATCTATTTGTTTTTCCACTAATTCTAGTGAGACAGCTAAAAGGGATTTAAGCAACCTTCTGAATATGTCCATTATGGGAGAGGATTCTAAGTATCTCGGACTACCTTTCTTCTGGGGGCAGTCCAAATCTGAAGCTTATTCATTCCTCATTGAAAAAGCTATTACCAAGATGCAGGGGTGGAAAACGAAAGATTTGAATGCGGCGGGGAAAGAGACCCTTATCAAGCATGTTGTCCAAGCTATCCCCTCTTATGCCATGGCCTGTTTTGCTCTCTCTCAGAAATTTTGCAATAAGCTCAACAAGTATGTGAGGAGATTTTGGTGGTCTGGCTCACCGGAAGAGACCAAGATTCATTGGGTAAGTGGTGATGACCTTTGTAAAGCGAAAAGTCAAGGAGGCTTGGGGTTTCGAGATTTCAAGAGTTTCAATCTTGCTCTTCTGGCAAAGCAAGGATGGCGACTCCTTCAAAATCCTAATGCGTTTTGGGCTCGTCTTCTCAAATCTCTTTACTTTCCTAATGGCAACTTCCTGGAAGCTTCAAAGGGCTCTCGACCTTCCTGGGCATGGGCTAGTATTCTTCAAGGGAGGGAACTTCTTATGAAAGGAATTCGATGGCAAATCCATAATGGAGTTTCAGTTGATTTCTGGGCCGACAAGTGGATCCCCTCTTTACCTTCTTTCTGCATTCAATCCTCGAAACCCCCATGGGTATCTAGTAACAAAGTAGCTGACTTTATTAATCCCAATACTGGTGAGTGGAAAATCGAAAAGCTTGGACAAGTTTTAACAGTGGCCGAGGTCCAAGCTGTCTCTAATATCCCAATATCTATTTTGAATGGTGCAGACTCGATAGTGTGGGGTCTCCATCCAAGTGGCAAGTATACAGTCAAGCGAGGTTACCAAAAGGCTTGGTCCGACTATATTAATTCCAAACCTGAGCGTCCTTCTTCCTCCATTATCCCTGGACCCAATTTCTGGAATTTTCTGTGGAATTTGAGGATCCCTCCCAAGTTGAAGCATTTTTGGTGGCGGGCTTGTCGAAATAGATTAGCAACCAAGGAGAATCTTATGCATCGGAAATGTGCTACATCACCTATTTGTCAAAGCTGTGGGAAGGCGGTCGAATCTGTCGAACATATTCTCTTTCTCTGCAAGCGGGCAAGGAAAGTCTTTTTCGCAAGCCCACTAGCTGGGGGTTTTTTTCCAAACGAGATTGTTTCTACCTTGGGTTGGTCTTTGAGGATCAAAGAGGATATTGATAGGGGAAATCTGGAACCTGATTATTTCCCTAAAGTAATTTTCCTGTGTTGGTTTATCTGGAAGGCAAGAAATGAGCTTATTTTCCACTCCACGAATCAAGTCCCTCACGTTGTTGCTGCTCGGGCTTTGGGGGCATGGGATGAGTTCTTATCAGCTACAGAAACCTCAACCAATCATTTATCCAGGTCTCCCCAACCCTCCACTTCTCTCCACTGGACTCCTCCGGATGCTGGCACTTTGAAGATAAATTGTGATGCCTCTTGGTCCAAGGATCTCAATAAGGGATGGGGTGGTATTATTTTAAGAGACAATCGTGGTAATCTTATCGACGGAAGGAGATTTAAGATCTCAACTACTTCGGCTTTTCTTGCAGAGGCTTCTGTTCTCAGAGAAGTATGCCTCTTCGCTAAGGCCTTGAACCTGTCCTCAGTTTGCATTGAGAATGACAATGCTCAACTTATTTCTTTGAGTGTTTCGGAGCTTGTTCCACCTTGGGAAGTTTTGGCCATTATCTCTGATATTCGCTTACTAGCTAGGGAAGAGGGACTTTCTTTCCGTTGGACTCCTCGGGAGGGAAATGAGGCTGCTCACTGGGTAGCCTCCTCTCAAGCTTCTAGTATAGGTCCAAATTGGGTGATTTATCCACCGGAAATTTTGTATTCAATCCTTTGTAAAGATCTTCGTTAGTCATCAATGAAAGTCTGTTCAAAAAAAAAAAAAAAAACATATATATAGATAGACTCAACGATTTTGAAGTCTAGATAGCAACTAGCACAAAGCAAAACAGCTAAAACCAACACTAGAAAAAATGCATTCATACATCGAATTGATACATGGAGCTCATGACGTCATGACCTTGGAGCTCCATACTGACTTGACCAAAAGTGAAATAACAGGGATAACATGCTTGCTTAGAAGCTCTCCCATACTCCGCACAATGACACTATAATTTTAAATAGTGATTCCGGCACCAGGTATATGGTAATTGTGATCTTGATTAATTTTGTATACTCGATTGGCAATTTGTTATGGAATTTGCTGGGAAGTGGCCTGTTTGAAATACGTGGGACACTTATATAGAGATTAATTTGACACCGAAACTCCTCAGAAACTCTAAAGCACGCTCGACACTTTTCTAACCCATCCTGATGAAGTAAAATTTATGGTATCAGACACTTTGTTAACAGTACCGCACAAACATTGCGTGAGTATCCTTTGTATGAGATGAATTTCTTCATAGTATAATGTTATGCATGTTTTGGAACACAGTTTACACGCCCAAATACATTTGAAAACATAAAAATTATGATAAAATCATGCTCGTGCACCGTTTTGGAAATCGTACTGCTTTATTTGAAAAGGCTATTTTTATTGTGAGCGACATTTTAGTAGTTAAGTTACGGGATATGTGGCTTTTAATTTTTCATGTCGCATGTTTTCTAATGCCATTGTGAAATTACATATATGACAACAGCAGCTGAGATAGTGTAGGCTCCCACAGACTTTAGATTTTTTTCCGTATAGATTGTTTTTTTACTAAATTATTCTCTTTGTAATCACTCTAAATCGTTTTGTACATCATTTAACTCACCTTTTTTTTGCAAACAGTAGATCAATCCCACTACACCGGCGAAATGATATCTAATACAAAACATAGCCACCACTTATTATCGAAAGTGTCTAATGCATAGAATCAAAAATTCAAAAGTGGCTAAATCATTGGCTATATTCATTCTACATTAAAAGTACTTACGATTTGGTCATAGGTCTTGTTTTTGTGTCAATAGAACCCACAATGTAGCTTGAATTTGAATATTGAGGAATAAAATATGAATAGAAGATATTCTTTCTAATTGGAGCAAGATTGCTAAATATTGAGATTTTAGCTGTTATGTGTTGAATTTCTCTTAGACTTGATCCACTGAGATAATTTAAGCAATTGCGTTGTTTTCATATATAGTTTGTGTAACTATGTAGCTTTTTTTTATTTATTACATTTACAGCAATTTTTTTTAAAATTTTATTCTAGCATGCTTATTTAGTTTTTAAAAGTGCCCCTGTAAAGTGAATTCATGGTTATGTCACTGTATGAAGGGTTCATAACGATGTAAATTGTCAAATTGTGGAAGGCGTGACATGACCTGCATATGTTGGAAATCTATGTGTGTGCGATACTCAATGTGCCTCAAACTCTAATTGAATGTAGAAAACTTACTATTATTTTTGGAGTTTTTGCAGGATCTCAATGAAAAACAATGTTAGAAATCCCAAATTCGAAATCTGAAGTCGATCGAGGCTCACCTGAAGGTTGTTAGAATTGATGTACAAGCTGCGCATGAGAGGGCAGTCTATTTAGGAAAATTGTTACTTTGGCAAGGAAGAGCATTGCAAGAAATGACTCTAAATTTAAGGAGCTACCCTGTGGTTCCTTCTTTCGAGAGACAAAGAGTTCAGTATGAGATTATGACGTTTGCACGTGCATCTTCTAATGTTATAGTCTCTTTTCTTCCACTGCACACGTAAACAAGAAAGGCCCTTTTATTATAATTTCTTTCGCCCCAACTTATGGCATTTTTTAAATTTTTTTTTCACTTAGCCACATTTACCTTAGATAGTCACATTTTATCTTAGAAACTTTTATATTCATTAACATTTGTGTTTGAAAAGATTTTGTTGACCTCGCGTTTTCAGAGTGCCTTGTGCTTAGTCATGCCTTTGCAGTTTGCAATTCACAAGTAGAAGAAGCCACTGGCGGCTCTACAGACATGAACGCCCAAAATAAAAATTCCTTAGAACACATGTACATGTTTTAGGTTTAGCTCTATGAATAAACACCCGGTCCATATATCGATGAGCACCCAAATTAATGAACAATTTTGTTAAGTAGTAAAATCTTCATTCGAATCCAGGACTACGTACGATAGAAAATTTCATTATATCGTCTTAAAGAAGAGCCCATCTTCGAAAAGGTTCGTCTACCTATTCACCACAGTTTCTTTCAAATGGGTATTTACTAAATTAATATGCCGGTTTAACATTGACTTGAGATATGAAACATCATATAAGAAATTATAAAATTACATTCCCTCCATTCCAAGAATATTGTCAACTATGAAAAAGTGAGAACTGAAAAAATTTCAATTTTTTTTGACGGAAGGAAATTTATGTATTTAATTTTGGGAAATGATTTTGCCACTTTTTTTTTTTATTAACGGCACTTCCCTGCAAGTGTATTTTTGCACCAAAAATACACTTGCATGGGAGCAAAAATACACTTGAAGGGAAGTGCCGTTAACAAAAAATGGAGTGACAAAATCAACAGCCTTAATATTCTTAGTTTGCCTAGTAGACAATTCCTATCGATTGAGCTTGCTTTTTGACCACATTATTATGTATAGCATGCACTAACGAGAAATTTTCTCTATCGATTTCTCTGCTCATTACAAGAAAATTTTCAGTGCTGAATGGGTACCAGGTGGTGCCAGCTCGGTGCATCCGGGCCTTCCATTTCAATTTTGGACGGCTCAGATTTGGAGAGAGAAAAAATAGAGAAGAAGAGGAGAGGGTGGTGAGGTGAGAGGAGAAAGAGTTTTAATATGAGTCATACGAGACACTTAGGCCATCCACAGTGGTATAATCAAAAAAGGATAACCAAGAGTTGACACATCAGCTTTTGATTATTCACTTAAGAGATTGCTAAGCTTAACAATGTTGAGCTTCACAATGGTCACTTCTAGTCCATAACCAAAATAAGGGGTCTACTGCAATTTCTCTCTCTCTCTCTCTCCCCTCTCTGTTTCCCGCCATTCACTTCCCTCTATTTACGGTTTTTTTGAGCAAAAATATATCGATTCCCTCTTTTAATTTTGGGGAAAAATCGATGACTTTCTTCCCTCTTATTATGAATTTTTTTTGAGGAAAAAAATAAAAATGGGAAAGAATAGTGAAAACTGTGAAATACCTTAATCTGGCGACGATGGATTAAATTGTAGATGATTGAGAGACATGAGCTTCACTTTTGGAGGGAAAGAAAGAGAAATAGTTTGTGAGTGAAGTGAAGAAGAGAAGAAGAAAATACTAGTTGAAACACGTGTGTATACAAATTTTTGGAACTAGTTAACTTATGATGTGGGGTTCACAAATTTTGATTATTGAAAAAGGTTGCTAGTTTTGGTTATCCAAAGCCCAAAATTTGATTAATTCTAAAGATGTTGCTAAGTTTGATTATACCATTGTGAGCCATTTTTTGCACCAACATTGTTAACTTTAAAAACAATTGACTTTTGATTATACCACTGTGGATGGCCTTAGGCTCTGTTTGGAACTTAGGGAAAATAAAGGAAAATTAAAAAAAATTCCCTCTTATTGTTTGGTTGAAAAAGAAAGAGGGAAGAAAATAAAGATTTCAAGTTCAGTGAATAGAAAATTTTCCCTCCTATTTTCCTCTCATTTTTCTTCTCTTTTATTTTCTTTCCCTTTCTATAAGTTCCAAACAGAGCCAGAACTTGAGGAAAGTAAAGGAAAAGAAAGGAAAACTTAAAAAAAATTCCTCCTATTATTTGGTTGGGAGAGAAAAAGAGAAGAAAATAACAATTTTAAATTTTGAGAATAGTAAATTTTTTCTTTTCTTTTTCCTCTCATTTTCCTCCCATTTTATTTTATTTTCCTTTCTATTCTTTTCCACGGTTCCAAACAGAGCCTTAAACTTCTCGCTCATTAAACCCTTCGTCGATGAACAGTTGAACCCTCTACGGCTCTACCCTAGTAGAAGTAGAAGCCGTAGACAGAAAAACCAACCAGATCATCCCAATGGGAAAAACGATCCTCCAAGAAGAAGCAGACACAACAAGCATTGATCTACCGGACGAAATACTCGAGCACGTATTCTCTTACCTCCCAATCAAATCCCTCGCACGAACCGTCGTTCTTTCCAAACACTGGAACCGCCTCTGCCTATGGCGCTCCCACCCTCATCTCATCATTCTCGACTCAGTCAAAGACGCGCTGCTCAGTCGCAAACTCACCAAATTGCTACGCACGGTGTTATCTCGCCGTCAACCTGACTCCAATATTACCACCTTTCGCCTCTGCAGTTACCTAACTCCCTTTTGCTTGCGCGATTGCATCGACCGGGTGGTAATGAACCACGGAATAGAACGACTCGAACTCGACGTTGATTTAGACTGTAGCTTCGATCTCCCTTCGAGTTTGTTCGATTGCAACAAGCTTAGGGTTCTCACATTGAATCACCAATATGGAGAACCTGTTGATGATAGAAGGTATTTTCCATTATCTGAAGAACGAACCCCCTCACCCTCGTATAGGCATTTCAATTATCCTGATTCGAGAGGCCTTCCGTCGGTCCACGCCTTGTCTCTAACTAATGTATACTTTAGGCGTGGTTCGGACTTGTTTTCTGGGGATAAGTTCCCTCTCCTTAGGAAACTGTGGTTGAAAAATTGTAGAGGAATGTCTCATCTTAATGTCAACTGCCCGGGCCTAGAGATTTTAAAACTCGACGGTTTGCAGCTGAAAGGTTTGGATATTTCTGGCACTGGGTTACTGGCATTACGAATCATAAAGTGCTTTCGATATGTCGGTAGTTGGGCAAAGATTTTAGCCCCAAGTCTCCAGAGTTTGTATTGGGAAAGCAGAATCTCTGTGGAATGTAGAGTAGAGAGCTTCAGAGACCTCAAAACATGCTCCCTTCGTTTTCACTACAAAATACCAGATAGAGCGACATTGCAGAGTGCATCCACCTTACTATCGGCAACTTGTTTTGCTAGATCTATGTTTGTTGGAAGTGGGAGCCGAGTTCTTGAGGTCAGTTGTACAATACAGTACAGTTTAGTAGTTTAACAAATTTGAGATCAATTGTTGGTGGTAGCTCCTTGTCGTGGATTTGGGTCGATTTTGTTTTTCTTACTTTTTGAGTAAAAAAGCTTAACAAATATTGCTAAAAGTTTAAAGAAAATCATTTAAAACAACAAATAAGTTCAAACATACAGTTTTTGTGCTTATTTTTATCTCTTCTGAATTTCATGAATCATGATTCAAATGTAGAAACCAGACAATAGATGTTTTCAGGTTCTGATCTGGGCTAGGATGGTATTCACAATTTGATTGCTGGGTTGCACAAAGGAGATGTGCGGTAATTGTAGCTATACTTGTATTGAAAGGTTTTATTTTTCAAGATTGCCCATTTATTCTTGGTTTTGAATGTGTTCGTAGAGTAGTGCGAAGCACAAATACGAAAAATTAAACTCTTACTGCTAGTATGGGACATCTCAAAATGAAAAGATGGGTCAGCTATTTATTCATCCTCATGGTTTGTGATTGATTTCAATATTAGTGGTTGGCTGAATCATTTTGGTGAGTCTATGCCACATTACCTCTACAATGGCTAAGACAGAGAAGATGAACACAAGATGGGGAATCAATTTAACCATTTGGTTTTGGTCTTTAACTGTTATTTTAGCTGTGAAGTTCGACTCTTGTGCATATGCAGTTTTCATGTGATCCCTAACATCAATTGTTTTGAGGTACCAAGAAAGTACTATTAACCATGAGTCCGAGGCTCAGAATTCGCTGTCAATGTAGTGGAATTCCATTATCTATCGTATAGTTTTTCCATCTTTGTCATATTATTTGTTGATTAATCTGTAGCCTTTTGTTCTCCCTTGCAGACTCTGTCAAAGATAGATTCTGAAGGTGGTCTTACATGCTCTTTCACTAACCTCGTGACCTTGGAGCTCCATACTTACTTGACCAAAGATGAAATAATAGGTATAACATGCTTGCTTAGAAGCTCTCCAATACTCCGCACAATGACCATAATTTCAAATAGTCGTTCCGGCACCAGGAATATGGTAATTGTGATCTTGATTAATTCTCTATACTCGACTGGCAATTTGTTATGGTATTTGCTCGGAAGTGGCCTGTTTGAAATACGTGGTACACTTCTATAGAGATGAATTTGACACCAAAACTCCTCAGAAACTCTAAAGCACGCTCGACACTTTTCTAACCCGTCCCGATGAAGTAAAATTTATGGTTTCTGACACTTCGTTAACAGTACGGCACAAACATTGCGTGAGTATCCTTTGTATGAGATGAGTTTCTTCATAGTATAATGTTATGCATGTTTCGGAACGCAGTTTACACGCCCAAATATATTTGAAAACATCAAAATTTTGATAAAATCATGCTCGTGCACCGTTTTGGAAATCGTACTGCTTTATTTGAAATGGCAATTTTTTTTAATGTGGGCAACATTTTAGTTAAGTTATATGTGGCTTTTAATTTTTCATGTCGCATATTTTCTAATGCCATTGTGAAATTACATATATGACAACGGCAGGGGAGATAGTGTAGGCTCCCACAGACTTCTTTTTTTCTCCCCCAAACTTTACTGAATTATTCTCTTTGTAATCACTCTAATTCGTTTTGTACATCATTTCACTCAACTTATTTGCAAACAGTAGATCAATCCCACTACACTGGCGAAATGATATCTAATACAAAACGTAGCCACCACTTATTATCGAAAGTCTCTAATGCATAAAATCAAAAGTTCAAAAGTGGCTATATTCATTCTACATTAAAAGTACTTACGATTTGGACATAGGTCTTGTTTTTGTGTCAATAGAACCCACAATGTAGCTTGAATTTGGATATTGAGGAATAAAATATGAATAGAAAATATTCTTTCTAATTGGACCAAGATTGCTAAATATTGAGATTTTAGCTATTATGTGTTGAATTTCTCTTAGACTTGATCCACTGAGACAATTTAAGCAATTTCGTTGTTTTCATGTATATGTATCTTTTTTTATTACATTTACCACAAAAGTTTTTCTAGCATGCTTATTCTGTTTTAAAAGTGCCCCAGTAAAGCGAATTCATGGTCACGTCACTGTATGAAGGGTTCATAACGATGTAAATTGTCAAATTGTGGAAGTCGTGACATGACCTGTATATTTTGGAAATCTATGTGTGTGATACTCAATGTGCCTCAGACTCTAATTGAAGGTAGAAAACTTGTCACGTTACAATTGTATTATTATCTTTGGTGTTTTTGCAGGATCTCGATGAAAAACAATATTGGAAATCCCAAATTCAAAATCTCAAGTCGATTGAGGTTCACCTGAAGGTTGTAAGAATTGATGTACAAGATGTTAAGATGCATGAGAGGGCAGTCTATTTAGGGAAATTGTTACTTTGTCACGGAAGAGCATTGCAGGAAATGACTTTAAATTTAAGGAGCTACCATGTGGTTCCTTCTTTCGAGCGACAAAGAGTTCAGTCTGAGATTATGACATTTGCACATGCATCTTCTAATGTTATAGTCTCTTTTCTTCCACCGCACACCTCAACAAGAAAGGCCCTTTTATTATAAGTACTTTGGCCACAACTTATGGCATTTTTTTTTTTTCCTGTTTTTTCACTTAGCCACATTTACCTTAGTCACATTTATCTTAGAAACTTTTATATTCATTAACATTTGTGTTTGAAAAGTTTTTCACCAGTAGACCCTCTGTTGGAACATTGTTCAAGTGTAATGTGCAGAAAAATCTGACTCTTTCGACTAGTACGACATCCGGAATTGGTATGCAATTGAACTTTACCTTCATTCATTGGCAGGGACGAATTTAAAGCTAACCTATATCTATAATATTAAGGATCAAAAGCATACAAGTCTTTTCCAAATAATAACATGTTTTTTTCTACTTTTGAGGTGACAACGAGCATTTTTTTTCATCATGGAATAATATCCAAGAAACTTTAATCAACCTATGTTTTTTTTTTTTTTTCTATTCTAGAAAACACCACAAAATATTTGCTTGTTTAATTGAAAACAAAACAACTGAAAAAAAGATCATGCTATGGGAAGTTACTACCATGCAAGTTCCAACAAATGTACCCAACTGTTGAGGGGCTCTAGTCTTGTGGAAGAAAAGAGACTATAACATTATAATTAGATGCCCGTGCAATCTTCATTATCTGAGAACGAATTCTTCGTTGTTGGAGAGGAGGAACCACTGAGTTGCCCACTAAAGTTAGAGTCATTTCTTGCAACGCTCGTGCGGGCCCAAGCAATAATTTCACCAAATTGAGTGCATTATGATGCATCTTAGTGTCTTCAACATCAGTCCTTACAACCTTCAGGTGAAACTCGATCAACTTGAGATTTTGAAATTGGTATTTCCAATATTGTTTGTCCTTCCAACTCTGAAGATGACACAAAAGATAATAGAGAGAATGCTCAACACAGAGTCCAGAAAATGCTAAACTTGTTGTATGTGCATTTATTCCAAGGTATTGGTAAACGTGCGAGATGATAAATTAAAAGCCACTTATCTCATAACTCGACTGCTAAAGATATTTTGCAATTCTGTAGAAGTTCTCTCGTTCTAAGGGGCCAAATATTTCAAATAGAAGAAAATCCATAACCATAATCTCAAAAGAGTATACAGGATTAAATATGTTCACAATTACCTCATTTTTGGTGTTAGAACAACTGTTTACACTTATAGTGATTGTGTGGAGTATTGGAGAGCTTCTAAGAATGAAGGCATGTTATCCCTGTGATTTCATCTTTGGTCATGTTAGTATGGAGCTCCAAGGTCATGAGGTTATCGAGAGAACAGGGAAGACCACCACCAGAATTTATCTTCGACAAAGTCTACAAGAGAGAACAAAAGGCTAGGGATTATTCAACAATCATATAGTATATGACAAAGCTGGAAAAGTACAACATAGTATAATGGAATTAATTTCCATACATTTATAGTGAGCTCTGAACCTCAGACTCATGGTTAATAGGAATTTCTTTGTACCTCAAAACAAGTGAAGTAGTATTGACGATCACATGATAAGAGCATATATACCAAAATAGGATCCACGTCGAATGCACAAGCGACCATGTTCACGGCTACAAAGGACAATTAAATGACAAACACCAAGATGCAGCCTGGACTGTTTGGGGCTTATTTTTGGTTTACTAAATTTTTTTAGCTTTTGGTCAGAAAATATGAAGTTTTATATATTCTTTACTAAAAGGCTGAGGGTTTTAGCCAGGGCAGAGGTTTAAGGACTGAGGGTTTTGACTCTACAAAATTTCGGGTTAAGCCACGGGTGTTTCTGTCAAATTGTTGTGGTTATTAGTTGTATCGACTGGATCAATCGAAAAAGTAAAAATTAGCCGAACTCAAATTTTTGTGAATAAAGAAAAAAAATAGTTCAAAAAATCTGTCTCTGGCTTATTTTTGTCTTTATTCACAAAATTTGATTTTGGTTCATAACTTTTAACTTTTTCGATTCTTGTCGTCGAGACGAACCAGTAATACACAGGAATTTGACACAACCAATAAATGCGGAAAAAAGTGAATAAATAGAAACAAAAAATAGTGACACATAATTAGTTCTTGGCTCTGTTGGATCCGCGACTCATAATTATTCCAATTTTACCACATGCCAAAAAATAGTGACACTTTTGGGGTCAATGGACACTTTATTGTTGACAAACCACATTGCTTGTCAAATTACACTGCTGTATGCGGACCTCTTGACCATTTCTGCTGTTTGTACAAGTGTGTGCAAATTCATGTACTATATTTTTCGCATTTATAATTGCGAAACCTATGTCCTAGAGAAATAAATAAACCACATGCATAATGGCATACACAATGCACCGTGCATTGTTCGGTCTTGGGTGGAATCTGGAATCTAAAATTTGCAAATTTTCTGGGAAAACGACATATGTAGGCACCTGTTTTATTTTCCGCACCAATGACCGATCCTCTGAGAAAAATAATAGTTTCCAAGCTACCACATTTTTCTGCAAAAAACGTCTTTGTTAGCAATAGAGGGGTGATTCACAAGGTTTTCTTTTGGATAGTTTTTCCGAAGGGAGAAATGAATGAATATTAGCATATACGTACATGTGATTTGTGTTGTTAATAATCGCCTTTTCGTAGATAGAAATCTAATATAAAGATGGACAATTCGTAAAACACCGAACTATGGTGGAATCGATTATCCAATTTGGACGGATTATGTAACCAAACATTTAGTTTGGTAAACAAATTAACAGGCCTGCTTACACCATTCAAATTATGCATGCCAAACTGAAACACCACAAATATTTGCTTGCTTAATTAATTGAGAACAAAACAACAGATCGAGTAAAAAGAGCATGCTATGTGAAGTTGCCATGCAAGTTCCAATAACGATACTCTACCGTTGAGGGGCTCTAGTCTTGTGGAAGAAAAGAGACTATAACATGACAAGATGGCGGTGCAAACTTCTTTATCGCAGAACGAATTCTCCGTCTTGCAAGGGGTGAATCCGTAGGGTCATTCTTTAAAGTCAAGGTCATTTCTTGCAAAGCTGTTTCAATCCCAAGTAGAAATTTCACTAAATAGACCGCACTCTTGGATATCCTAGTACCTCCAATATCAATCCTTGCAACCTTCACGTGACGCTCAATTGTTGATTTGAGATTTCGACTTTGAGAGCTCCAGTATCGACCGCCATCCCAAATCTGAAAATAAGACGAATGTAATAATATAATTACAATGACAACAAGTATATATTCTTCATTCAATTAGAGTTTGAGGTATAATGAGTATCGAAACAGAATGCTTTACACATCGATTCTGAAAAAAACAGGTCAGCTTACACAAGTAAACAACTGACATTATCATAATCTTGTCATATACTCCTAGTACTTAATTATCCAAATGCATTGAAAACTATGCGACGTCGACATGAGAAAGAAAGCAACAACGCTAGCGACATGACATACAAAATTATACACAAAACTCATAGACACTTGGGGGACGATGCGTGTGAACATTACCTCATTTTCTGTCTTGAAACAATCTACTCCTATGGTGATGGTGTGGAGTATTGGAGAGCTGGCAAGAAAGCATATTATCCCTGTGACTTGATCTTTTTCCAAGTTAGTTTGGAGCTCCAAGGTCGTGAGGTTACTAAAAGAATATGGAAGATCACCTTCGGTAGCTATGTTTGCCAAAATCTACAATAAAGAACAAACAACAAAGGATAAATAAATTCGAATACATGAACAGTGAGGTCCGAGCCTCAACCATCGCTAAATTTATTTTCTTGGTAAATTTTTCTTCAAAATCGTACTATCTTGGTACCTCCAGGTCCAAACAAGTGAAGTTATTAAAATAGGCTCACATAAGGAAGAGCATATTAAAAGAGGATCCAAATTAGTGAGGGGAGAAAACATACACTTTCAACTTTGAATATTTTTTTGATTTGGGATATTTTGGTTACAGGTAAACTTCTTTTAGCATTCGAAAGAAAAATACGTAAAACAATATAAATCAAATTTGAAGAAGTAAACACCAAATTAGCCCCAAAAAGTAAGCTTATTTTGTCTTTAACGATATTCATTAACTTATTGCCAGAATTTTTTGGATAACTTATTTTGTCTGAAAAAAATTTAGATTATGTTTGTTGAAGTAATGACTTGTGCCATACCAATTTAGGGAGAAACTGACCTCAAGAACTTGGCTTTGGATTGACAGAGATCGAGCAAAACAGAGTGCTGATATTAAGGTCGCTGCTCTCTGCAATTTCTCTGGATTTTCTGGTTTGAAGCGGAAATAAACGGATCCTGTATTGAGGTATTCGAAGCTCTCCATCGTACATTTCACATTAACACTCTCTTCCCAGTAGAACCTCCGCAGACTTGGGGCAAAAATCTTGGCCCTACTATCGGCACAGAAGCACCCTGTGACATGTAATTCCAGTAACCCAATGCAAGAAACATCCAAAGATTTCAAACCATGTTCCCCTAAACAACCAAGTTCTAAAATTTCTAGGCCTGGGCAGTTGATATTGAGAGCCGACATTCCTCTACAATGTTTCAAACACAGTTTCCTAAGGAGAGGAAAATTATCCCCAGAAAACAAATCCGAACCCCACCTGATGTACACATTAGTTAGAGACAAGGTGTGGACCGACGGAAGTCCTGTTGAAGTAAGATAATTAAACTGGCTGTACCTTATTCTTACATTTCCACGAGCAGAGTCATAATCTAAACGAACAAGGTGTTTATTTTGGTGGTTCAATGTGAGGGCCCTAAGAGTGTTGCAATTGAACAAACCCGGGGGGAGATTAAAGCCGGTGTCTAAAAAAACGTCGAGTTCAAGTTCTTCGATTCCGTGATGCATCACTCGATCGATGCAATCCCGTAAGCAGGAGTAACTTACGTGACCGAAGAGGCGAAAGGTGGTAATGTTGGAGCCCTGTTCACGGCGAGATAATACGTTGGGTACAAATTCGGTGGCCTCGGAGAGGAGTTTGCGATGCAGTTCGGGAGAGAGAGGGGAGAAGTCGAGATGAGGGTGGGAACGCCACAGGCATAGGTGTTTCCAGTGTTTGGAGAGAAGGGTAGTTTGTGCGAGGGGTTTGAATGGGAGGAAAGAGAATATGTGGTGGAGTAAATCGACCGGTAAATCACTGATTCTGTCACTGGTGTCTCTCTCTTTCAATCGGTTCTTCTCCAAAGCTGCTCGCTGCTGCTTCTTCTTGGACGCTCGTGCTTCCATTGATTTCGCTGCTGTCTCTCTCTCCAACTCTCTGTTTTTAGGGTTTTAACCAGGGCAGAGGGTCAAGGACTGAGGGTTTGTCTCATATAGGAGAGCAATTTTGTTAACCCTCACTTTGTTCACTCTCAACAGGGTTCGCTTTGTTCAGCCTCAATGAGGGTTTGCTCATTCTGGGTCTCACTTTGCTTATGGAAATCGTTCAATTCTTTCAGATTCAATTTCTATGAGACTGTGGTAAAATATAGCTCAATCGAATATAACAAGTGCTTCATTTAGGAGTTTATTTATTTTCTTTAAAATTGTTGATTGAAAAATTAAAATTTTAGATCAAACACTTACCAATATCCAATTAAGTTGAATTTTTGAACAAAGCGATGGTGAACAAAATTACTCTCTCAATATGAGTCTACGGGACTACAATGAAATAGATGTGTGACTAAATACTTTTCCAATTTTACCACATGCTAAAAACATTGAAATTCTCTTTTATTTTTAACGGAATTAAACTTTATATTAACGTACTCATGGTTGGTCTCCACCCTATAGGTATTCTCTTGAAAGTTAGGACTTAGGATTGTACAAAAATTTCTTCTCAATTCCTTAAATGATCACAAAAAATTTTGTGACGAACACTACATTAGATTTTTTCTCGCTCTTAAAATTCATCGCTCACAATAATTTTTTTTGGAATGACAAGTTTATTGAGAAAATCTTGATAAGGGGTACATCGCTCACCATCTTGCTCAAAACGCAATCAAATTAAACACATGCAACGCGTAAAATACAACCTTCACAATCTACGAGCACTAACAACATATACAAGTAATTTAGATGTATAAATACATATACAAGTTAAGAAAATACTCTATTCTAAAGAAATTGAAAATCCACATTAAGTACTCAAGCCCTTGTCAAATTTTAATTGAGCCTTTTATTGAGCATATCGATCATTTATCGAGTTATTATTGAGCCAAGCCAAGTCGAGCATCGAGTTGCTCGAGCTTAGCTAATCTACCAATCGAGCTTGATGTTAAGGCTCGAGCTTGTTCTGAAACTTAACGAGCCGAGCTTGAGAATCACTCAATTCGCTTCAACCCGATGATTGATCCTACACCTAGATATTCTTGGAGTCGCCACTGTGAGATAATGCGTGTGATATCATCAGCTTTGTGGCTTTCACTGGTTTATTTGGAAATCACGTAATGGGTTTGTTGTTTCGAAATGTGTCTGTTAGTGTTAACCCTTTGGAAACTATGGCTAAAGCCAATTTTGCTAGAATGGGTCGATAACTCTTTGGTGATGACCCCAGTCCGTATGGATAACCAACCCAATGCAGATGTTTCGTCTGTTTGGAAGGCTCCGGACAAAACATACTCCATATATAACACCTTTACAGGTACGCGACTCGTGCTAACTACCACTTGAGTTGATTCTACATTGCTCAGTGCTTACCTATAACTCGACTGACATAGACATTGGAAGGGTGTTAATTGGCACATCGGTGTCCTACTTATTGCCTGGTTCAAAGATCGAGGGCGCTCCAAACCGTATTATGATCAATAGTACTCTATGTAAACCCGAAACGATGTGATAGTTTAAAATCCAAATATAGTAGATATACACAGGAAGGAGGGAGAGAGAGAGAGAGAGAGAGAGAGAGCTAAGAATCAAATTGGTGTGGTGTGGTGGTTAATTTGATGTGATCATGATCTCAATTACCATAGCTTCTTCTCGATCACCATTGATTACCTGTAGCTTCTCTTCGACCACCATTGATTTCCTTATCCCGATCGATTTCACTCCTGTTAGAGCCGCTCCAATCAATTCTCCATTTAATTGAGAACAAAACAACAAGGTAAACTGAGCGCATCCTACAAAAAGTTGCCAAACAAGTTGTAGCTAGTAAAGATCCTCTACCGTTGCAAACTTCATTATCTGTCTTGTGGAAGAATAGAGATTATAACATTCGAAGATGGCTGTGCAAACTTCATTATCTGAGAACGAATTTTTTGTCGCACGAGAGGAGGTTCTGACGGGTTACTCTTTAAAGTCAAGGTCATTTCTTGCAATGCAGTTTCATGCCTAACTAGAAATTTCACTAAATAGACTACACTCTTAGACATCTTAGTACCTCCAACATCAATTCTTGCGACCTTCAGATGACGCTCGATTGACTTGGCATTTTGACTTTGAGTTATCCAGTCATCCCAACACTGAAAATAACATTGAAAACAATGATACCAATGTAACGAGGACAAGTTTTCTTCGCTCAATTAGAGTTTGGGGCAAGAATTTTCTACAAATCGTTCCCGTAATTAATATTGACTTTGAACAAACACGGAGGGAGATGAAAGGGACAGTCTAAGGGTGAGTTCTCCTACACTCATAAGAAATTAAGTTGGTTTGGTTCTTTTTTGAATTTTTTTTCGCATTTGTTAGTTTTGCGTCAAATTTTTGTGGATTATTGATTCGTTTAGACGAGGAATCGAAAAAATAATTTTTTTTACTTTTACTCAAGTATTTTGACAAAATAACCACTTTTTAGCAAAATAAGTCGACTTATTTTGCTAAAGTGTCGACTCGGTCGTCATTGTTTATGGAGATTGGGAAAGAGAGGGGGGAGAAGTCGAGGTGAGGGTGGGAACGCCACAGGCATAGGTGGTTCCAGTGTTTGAAAGAAGGGTGGTTTGTGCGATCAATTCGATTGGAAGGAAAGAGAATGTGTGGTGGAGTAATTCGTCAAGCAAATCACTGATTTTGTCACTGGAGTTTCTGTCTCTCACCTCGTTCTTCCATACAGCCACCGCTGCTTTTTTTTTTGGTCAATCGTTAACTTTATTATTCAATTACGCGACATAACATCACCTTAGCTTCTCTCATGGCCCAACTTGGGAAATCGTTGAACTAGGAGAGAGAAGTATCAATAGATAGGGCATACTTGGCCAACACATGGGTCACCCTATTACAATTACCAGGAACAAAATTACAAGAAACTGCGGAAAAACGTCTGACCTACGCTAAAACATCACTTATAATGACTTCAACCTCTTGGATTTTTGCTGGGAGGGTCTACTTGTGAAAACTCAAGGGTACCCAATAAGTTATGTTTTTTATCTATTCGGAAAAACACCACAAATATTTTCTTGTTTAATTGAAAACAAAACAACAGAGTTAAAAAAGAAAAAAGAAAAAAGATGCTATGAGAAGTTACCATGCAAGTTCCAAAAGATACTCTACTGCTGAGGGGCTCTAGTCTTGTGGAAGAAAAGAGACTGCGACATTACAAGATGGCGGTGCAGACTTCATTATCTTAGAACGAATTCTCTGTCTTGCGAGGGGTGGATCCGCAGGGTCATTCTTTAAAGTCAAGGTCATTTCTTGCAAAGCTGTTTCACACCTAAGTAGAAATTTCACTAAATAGATCACATTCTTAGATACCCTAGTACCTCCAATATCAATCCTTGCAACCTTCAGGTGATGCTCAATTGTTGACTTGAGATTTGGACTTTGAGACCTCCGACTGGCATCTAAAATCTGAAATAAGACGATTATATATAATAATAAAATTACAGCAATGACAAGTTTTCTTCATTCAATTAGAGTTTGAGGTACATTGAGTATCTCATACAGAATGCTTTACGCATCGATTCTGAAAAATATAGGTCACCTTTATACGAGTGAACAGCTGACATTGTCATAATCTTGGCATATACTTAATTATCCAAATGCGTGCATTGGAAACTATGCGGCATGAGAAAGCAACAATGCTAATGACACATACAAAACTATACACAAACTCATAGCCATGCATGTGAACATTACCTCGTTGTCGGTCTTTAAACAATCTACGCCTATGATAATGGTGTGGAGCATTGGAGAGCTATTAAGAAAGCATGATATCCCTGTGATTTGATATTTCTTCAAGCCAGTTTGGAGCTCCAAGGTCGTGAGGTTATTAAAAGAATATGGAAGACCACCTTCGATGGCTAATGTTTGACAAAATCTACAATAAAGAACATGAGACGAGGGATTAATCTACAATTCATATGACAAAGATGGAAAACAACAAAGGATAATTAAAGAAATTCCAATACATGGGCAGTGAGGTCTGAGCCTCTAACTACAATAACCATCGTTAAATTTATTTTCTTGTTAAATTTTTCCTTAAAAATCGTACTATCTTGTTACCTCCAAACAAGTGTAGTTATTAAAATGGTTTCACATAAGAAAGAGCATATTAAAAGAGGATCCAAATTAGAGAGGGGAGAAAACATACAATTCTGACTTCGAATATTTTTTTGAAAAGAAAATTTTGAAAAGTGGAAGGCTGTTTTAATAGATTCACACACTAATACTAGCAAAACCGAAAGTGTGGTTAGTAAAAAAGAGAGTGCGAAAATCACTCCCTGTTTAGAAAGCCAGAAGGAACAAATGTGAGTTCATCTGATGTTGCTGGACGATCTAATTCTAACCCCATCAAGGCACCAAAAATTTAGATTACGTTTGTTGATGTAATGACTTGTGCCATGCCAATTTTAGCGACAAACTGACCTCAAGATCTTGGCTTCGGACTGACAGAGATCGGGCAAAACAGAGTGCTGATATGAAGGTCGCTGCACTCTGTGGTTTCTTTGGATTTGCTGGTTTGGAGTGGAAATAAACGGATTCTGTATTGAGGTATTCGGGTTTGGAGCGGAAATAAACGGATCCTGTATTGAGGTATTCGAAGCTCTCCATCGTACATATCACATTAACACTCTCTTCCCAGTAGAACCTCCGCAGACTTGGGGCAAAAATCTTGGCCCTACTATCGTCACGGAGGCACCATGTGACTTGTAATTCCAGTATGTCGTCGGGTAAATCACTACTGATTGTGTCATGACTGGGGTTTCTCTCTCTCAAGTCGTTCTTCTCCAAAGCCGCTCGTGTTGCCATTGATTTTGGTGGAGGTTCTTGTCCGCCTCTCTGTTTTTTAGGGTTTTAGCCTGCGGGGCAGAGGGTTATGAACTGAGGGTTTTGTCTCACATCAGTCTTTTATTTATACCCATTTTTTGAAAAGTCTCTCATATCTACGACTACAAATAAATAGAGGTCGCAAAATTACGGGTTTGGCTTAATAAATCTAGGGAAAAATTCAAAAAAACCCCTGAACTTTGAACTCAATGTCAAATAGGCACCTGAACTTAAATAAACTTTAATTGAACACCTGAACTTTCACTCCGTTATCAATTTACCCCCTGCCGTCTCAATCCGTGACTTGCCGTTAACGGCACAAGTTAAAAAAAAAATACTTACCACCAGTTTGCAATCCTATGAAGCAGAAACGTGATTATGAGAGCCTTAGAGACAAAATTTGATTATGTCTCTTTAGAATAATATGATCAGAATAATAAAATCTTCACACCCGTTCAAACGGATTAAAAATTGGAGCACTTAATTTTTTAATCATATTTTTTAATATATAAACGGTCCCAAAAAATTAAGTGCTCAAATTTTCATTCCGTTCGAATCGATGCAAAGATCTTTTTATTCTTATCATATTATTCTAAAGGGTCATAATTCATTTTTATCTCTAAGGCTCTCATATTAAGTATGTGTTCTTTATTTAGGACCCTATGGAGCAGAAATGTGATTATGAGCACTTAATTTTCTGAGCACTTAATTTTTTATGAGCACTTAAATATCTTTGTATTGATTCAAAACGGAGTGAAAATTTGAGCACTTAATTTTTTAGGACCGTTTATATATTAAAAAATATGATTAAAAAATTAAGTGCTTCAATTTTTAATCCGTTTGAACAGGTGTGAAGATCTTATTATTCTGATCATATTATTCTAAAGAGACATAATCAAATTTTGTCTCTAAGGCTCTCATAATCACGTTTCTGCTTCATAGGATTGCAAACTGGTGGTAAGTATTTTTTTTTAACTGTGCCGTTAACGGCAAGTCACGGATTGAGACGGCAGGGGGTAAATTGATAACGGAGTGAAAGTTCAGGTGTTCAATTGAAGTTTATTTAAGTTCAGGTGCCTATTTGACATTGAGTTCAAAGTTCAGGGGTTTTTTTGAATTTTTCCCATAAATCTATTGGGTTATGTTTTCTGTCTTTATTAAAATGAAAGATTGCTTTCGTTTGTTTTGAGTCAAATTATAGATCGTTAGTTTGTATCGACGAGATCAATTACAGAAGTAAAAATTATTATCTTAACTCAAAATTTTGTAAATAAAGACAAAAATAGTTCCAAAAATATGTCTATGGCTTATTTTTGTCTTTATTCACAAAAATATGAGTTTGGTTCAAAACATTTTATTTTCAAATTCTTGTCGTTGAGACAAACTACTAATACACAGAAATTTGACACAATCATTAAATGCTGATAAAAATTGAATATAAGGAATAAAAAAAACCACCCGGTGGCCAGTCCTCTATTACAAAATAAATTATATGTTGGTGAGCCGTTTGGCCTCAGATTGTGTGATTGTCGGGGTCTCTCACCGGTTTGGCAATGAGGGTGGTTCGCCGCCGGTGAGGGGTGGGTATCTAGGGCCCTGGGTTACCTAGGATTTGGTCTCGGGAGACATAGGATGAATCTAGGCCTTGTTTAGTTGTTTAAACGCTGCCTAGTTTTTTGATGTTTTCCTTGTTCTTTTTGTCATTGTAATACTTGTATTTCAGTGATAATAAAATTTTATGCTTAGCAAAAAAAAATGTATAATAATGAATAAAAATTTGAGAAAATTCCATGTAGGAGAGAGCTCTTTTTATTTTAGGTAACTACATTCTTATAGTATATAGTATAGATATAGATAGATATATAGTATAGATGCATGTGTCTTCAATTTTCTTTTTTGGATGTTAATTTCCTACTGAGTTTAGAGTTCTATGGCAAGGCTTAATTTGATTGTGTTTATTATATATAAATACCTAGTGGTATTCTATAGGTAAGTCTTTGTGATTACTCAATTGCTCTTTCTATTTTTGTTTTGGAATTCAAGGGTGCTTCTATTTGTGGAGTAGTGACAGGTATAGCCGGCTCCGTTGTAATCTTACTCCTTGGCTATATATATAGTGAAAATCTTCTTGTGCTCTTCGACTGTGAAGTATACGTTACTTCGTGCTTTGTGGAATCACGTATATTTTGGTGTTCTTGTGCTTTGGCCTTTTTTGTTTGCTTAATTACTTTGTTTTTTCGTGGCTTGACATTCAAAGGGGGTGTTAAAATCCCAACAATTTCCTGGCTCTGTTGGATGTGTGACTCGTAATTTTTCCAATCTTACCACATGCCAAAAAATAGTGACATACTTTTGGTGTCAAAGGACACTATTGTTGACAAACCACATTGCCTTTCACATTGCACTGTGCCACTGTGTGTGAAATGTCATGTATATTTTTCACATTTTTAATTGTGAAACATACTGTATGTCCTATAGAAATAAATAAAGAAAAAATTAAATAGGTATCATATTTAGAAGACTTATTTGGGTGTCCATCCTGACGGGCTCAATAGAGTATATATGTAAAGCGAAATTTGTTTAGCTAACAAACAGGCATGTTCTTAAGACTATTCAAGTTATGCAGGCCAAACTTAAACTCCGTACATACCAAAATTGGTACGGAGGATTTGAAGGGCTCAATGCATGCCAAAAAAACTCGACTCAAGAATACAAGAGCAAAGAGCAAGTTATGTCTCCCACCACAGCCAGCTGCACACTAAAAGCAAAATGTATTGAAATATGAATAGTACTGCGATTGCCCAAGCTCATTCGCCCCTCTATTGTCGTTGTGCAGCACCCAAAGAGGCAACGCAAACTCAGATTGGACATTACATAAACTGGGGAGAGGGGATTAAAAGTTCCACTTGTGCAGAACTTGCCAAATGCCAATGAATTAAGGTGGAAATCAATGACATCCTAAATCCAGTTGTGGTACTAGTGACATCCTAAATCCAATATAGGGTCTACTTTTGAAAACTTAAGAGGACTTTTATCACCTCTTAAGTGCTCAGCCCTGCTAGTTTATTGGCTAAGAAGGCTAACTTAAGGTACCCTTCCACCACCTTCTATTGCAGTGAAGCTACCCCGTGATCTTTGTAACCTCATCAGTTTGGTTTGGTTTGTCCTGTTGAATGAAAACATCCCCCTTTTTAAGAAAAGAAAAAACAATCAATCATTTTATGCAACTCTACAACTCTACATTGCTTAAAGGGTTTGGCAAAGTCAACATCAGAAAACGCTGATAGCTCGATTTGGGGTGGAGAGAGATCAGATAGAGAGAGTTATCGTACTCCATGTAATTAAAGCCAAGAATGATACTAGTGTTTTATAGCCCGAATATAGTAGATGCTCAGTAGAGAGACTAAGAAGAGAAGAGAGGATTGTATGGTGTGCGTATGCACTCACTCGTTTCCATCTGCTTGACAATATATAAGAATGGTATTGATATATGAGTTTTAAATTAAAGTTTAAATTGACACAATTAGACTTTTTGGGACGAATTAAAGCTAACCTATATTTATAATTATTAAGGATCAAAAATGTACATACATGTCTTTTCCCGATAATAACATTTTTTTTCTACTTTCGAGGTGACAACTAGCGTTATTTCATCATCGAATAATATCAAAGAAACTTAGAGCAACTTATGTTTTTTTTCTATTCAAAAAAACACCACAAATTAATATTTGCTTGTTTAACTGAAAACAAAACAACAGAGTAAAAAGAGCATGCTATGGGAAGTTACCATGCTAAGTTTCAATAAAGATCCTCCACTGTTGAGGGGCTCTAGTCTTGTGGAAGAAAAGAGACAATAACATTACAAGATGGTGGTGCAAATTTCATTATCTTAGAACGAATTCTCCGTCTTGCAAGGGGTGGATCCGCAGGGTCATTCTTTAAAGTCAAGGTCATTTCTTGCAAAGCTGTTTCACCCGTAAGCAAAAACTTCACTAAATAGACCGCACTCTTACATATCCTAGTACCTCCAATATCAATCCTTGCAACCTTCAGGTGATGCTCAATTGTTGACTTGAAATTTTGACTTTGAAACCACTGGTACCGACCGTCATCCCAAATCTAAAAGTAAGACGAACAGCAACAACAAGTTTTCTTCGTTCAATTAGAGTTTAAGGTACAATGATTACAGAATGCTTTATGCATCGATTCTGAAAAACCGGGTCACCTTATATCCAAATGCATTGGATTTATGTGACATGAGAAAGCAACAATGCTAGTGACACATACAAAATTATACAAAAACTCATAGACACTTGGGGGGCAATGCGTGTGAACGTTACCTCGTTTTCGGTCTTGAAACAATCTACGCCTATGGTGATGGTGTGGAGTATTGGAGAGCTGGTAAGAAAGCATATTATTCCTGTGATTTGATCTTTTTCCAAGTCAGTTTGGAGCTCCAAGGCCGTGAGGTTGTTAAAAGAATATGGAAGACCACCTTCGGTAGCTATGTTTGACAAAATCTACAATAAAGAACAGGAGATGAGGGATTAATCTACAATTCATATGACAAAGATGGAAAACAACAAAGGATAAAGAAATTCCAATACATAGACAGTGAGGTCAGAGCCTCAACTATCTTGGTACCTCCAGACAAGTGAAGTTATTAACATGGGTTCACATAACAAAGAACATACTACATTAAAAGAGGATCCAAATTAGAATGGGGAGAAAACATACACTTTCGACTTTGAATATTTTTTTGATTTGGAATATTTTGGTTCCAGGTAAACTTCTTTTAGCGCTCGAAAGAAAAATACGTAAAAGAATATAAATCAAACAACACCAAATGAGCCGAAAAAAGTAAGCTTATTTTGTCTTCAAATTTTTTTGATTATGTTTGTTGAAGTAATGACTTGTGCCATACCAATTTAGCGAGAAACTGACCTCAAGAACTTGGCTTCCAACTGACAGAGATCGGGCAAAACAGAGTGCTGATATAAAGGTCGCTGCACTCTGCAATTTCTTTGGATTTTCTGGTTCGGAGCAGAAATAAACGGATCCTGTATCGAGGTATTCGAAGCTCTCCATCGTACATTTCACATTAACACTCTCTTCCCAGTAGAACCTCCGCAAACTTGGGGCAAAAATCTTGGCCCTACTATCGTCACGAAAGCACCCTGTGACATGTAATTCCAGTAACCCAATGCAAGAAATATCCAAAGATTCCAAACCATGTTCCCCTAAACAACCAAGTTCTAAAATTTCTAGGCCTGGGCAGTTGATATGGAGAGCCGACATTCCGTTACAATATTTCAAGCACAGTTTCCTAAGGAGCGGAAAATTACCCGCAGAAAACAAATCCGAATCCCACCTGATGTACACATTAGTTAGAGACAAGGTGTGGACCGACGGAAGGCCCGCTGAAGAAAGATAATTAAATTTAAAATGCCTGTACGAGATTCTTAGAACCAATAGGCTTGCGCGAACAGAGTCATCATCTTCTTCATAAACAGGGTATTTTCCTTGGTGGTTCAATGTGAGGACCCTAAGAGTGTTGCAATTGAACAAACCCGGGGGGAGATTAAAGCCAGATTCTAAATAAACATCGAGTTCGAGTTCTTCGATTCCGTGATGCATTAGTCGATCGATGCAATCCCGTAAGCAGGAGCAACTTACGTGACCGAAGAGGCGAAAGGTGGTAATGGTGGAGCCCTGTTCACGGCGAGATAATACGTCGGGTACGAATTCGGTGGCCTCGGATAGGAGTTTGTGAAGGAGTCGTGCCTGTCGTTGGCTACGTAGTTTGGGAGAGAGAGAGGAGAAGTCGAGATGAGGGTGGGAACGCCACAGGCATAGGTGTTTCCAGTGTTTGGAGAGAAGGGTAGTTTGTGCGAGGGATTTGAATGGGAGGAAAGAGAATAGGTGGTGGAGTAAATCGACCGGTAAATCACTGATTCTGTCGCTGGTGTCTCTCTCTTTCAATTGGTTCTTCTCCAAAGGCGCTCGCTGCTGCTGCTGCTGCTTCTTAGACGCTCGTGGTTCCATTGATTTTGGTGGTGATGCTCCTCCGACTCTCTGTTTTTAGGGTTTTAATCAGGGCAGAGGTTCAAGGACAGGGAACTTTTATGTATAACGGGATACTAGGTAACTCTAGTAGATACATGATTGACACGCGTAAAAATTAAAAAAAAAACCCTCAAAATTGGATTAAAAAATACACTTAATCGAAACTCAGTTTTGTTTTTTTTGAAATTTTTACGTGTGCTGATCATATACCTATTAAAGTTTAAACACAATTTTTGGTACAATTAAGATTTTCGTCGAACTCTTCAAACTGAACGGAGCCAATTATCAAAATATGATTGACATATGACTGAAAAAGTAGAAACGGACCAAAGGGGATACCACCACCCCTGGTATCCCCATTATACATGAAAGTTTCTCTTTGTCTCATATGAGAGAGTAATTTTGTTCACCCTCGACGAGGGTATACTCATTCGGGGTCTTACTTTGTTGATCGAAATCATTCAATACATTGCAATTGCAATCGTGCGTTTTGATTGGACGGAGTGAGTCACCAATTGCCTATATAAAGGGCCTTTGGGTTCCGAAAATAAAAGAACGAAATCATAAAATTCGTATACTTTCACACCCCCTCAAGCCACGAAACTTTGCACAATTACTCTCTCAAACCCCCTCTTCAAAAGCCCTAACCTCCTGAAGGCAGCCATCAATCCGACGATCATACCCCGAAGTTCAAACCCTAACCCTGGGGTTTTCCAAGAAGCAATCAGTCAAACCACAATCAATCCGAAGCAATCAAGCAACTGAGGGATCAAGGTGGTGAGGCCCAACGGCCTCTGGTTTGTTTTATTTACTGTATTCATGCCTAATCGTAGCGTTTTGATTATTTACTAACTTTTCTGTCTGGTGTGAGGAAGAACACCGACCGGGGCTTCGATCCCTCGGCCGGTACATAAAACCAGGAGGATCCCTCGGCTGTGACATCTATTCACCGGCCGCGGGATCCATCTCCCTGGGACAGTTTGTTTTGTGTTCTGTTTTCCGACGCATGCTTTAATTATCGCACTGGCTCACCATTAACTGCTCAAAGGCTAAAAACAGACTACGTGTTAGAATTAAACAAAGCAAGTACATGTCTTATGTTGAGCAATTATGGGCCAGCCTCACGGCTGGGCAGAGAGGGGTGCCTAACACCTTCCCCTTACTGTACTTTTGGCTCCCATACTCAGAATCTCTATCTATTTTTCTAGTTTTAATAAACTGGGTGGCGACTCTGTTTTGATGATAACCGCTATCGTATGGCGATGTTCCTAGCCATGGGAATGTCCACGATCTTGGTTTATGAAGCAAGCAACCAATCGAGCAATCAGCGATCAATCTGTATGGCGATGCCCCATCCGTGAGGTGTCTACATATCCAAACACCCCGCGATCTAGTTTGTGAACAAATTCCACGAACCAAACCACATGAGAATATAAATCTATATGATCATCACACTACTTGAATGGGAAGATGTCCATGCTAATATACGAGGTATTGACTTGGGTGATATGATATCCAACTTGTGTGAGAAACTGAGAACAGTATACATAACGAAATGCGATCAAGGGCATGCTACCAAATGAAATCAGTTTTTGATAACTTAATTATAATAGCAACATGTTCATTTTCCCGAATCATATATAGCCCGAAATAGATGTATGAATGTTAAGATTTGTATCCTAAACAACATGAACTAGAGGCCGGGTGCTCAAATTACATTCGTACAAGTTACGCAGCGGAAATGAATCATACTAACATCTAGCCATTGTTGTATCATTGAACACAAACCTCACATTTTTCTACATTTAGGCGTCTTCTGACCTATGCATGACTTGACAACCTCGATCTGATGGAGATCACAGGTTACAGAAACATGCTAGTATAGTAGAGGCCCTTAATCTTCTTTAGAAAACCTTGTGGTTTCCCACCATCATGAAACTTAAACTCCACACAGAGTTTTTCTTGAAACCACCACTAAAACAACAATGGAAGTGGGCAACAAATATTGCTTATTTATGTTGAATGAATTCAGATTGATTCATTGAAGTGGGCAACAAATACAGCCAACAGTTTAATTGAAAACAAAACAACAAAGTAAAAAGAGAATCATATAAGAAGAATTTGCGAAACAAGTTCTCGTAAAGATCCTCTACTATTGAGGGCTCTGGCCTTGTGGAAGAAAAGAGACTATAACATTAGAAGATGGTTGTGCAAACTTCATTATCTGAGAACGAATTGTTTCTCGCACGAGAGGAGGATCTGAAGGGTCACTCTTTAAAGTCAGGCTCAGTTCTTGCAATGCTGTTTCATGCCTTAGCAGAAATTTTACTAGATAGACTGCACTCTCAGACATCTTAGTGTCTGCAACATCAATCTTTGCAACCTTCAGGTGACGCTTGATTGACTTGAGATTTTGACTTCGAGATAACCAGCATCTGTCATCATCCCAATTCTGAAAATACCACTTACGATAATGATGCCATTGTAACAAGGACAAGTTTTCTCCGTTCAAATAGAGTTTGAGGCACATTGAATATTTCACGCAGAATGTTGTAAACATTGATTCTTAGATATATAGGTCGCTTTTCAAATGTTAACAATTTACGTTGCTATTATCTTGTCATACGCGCAATTATTTAAAGGTATTGGAAACTATGCGACACGAGAAAACAACAATGGTACTGACACACACACTCAAAAAACTTGGGGAGTCAAACAAATGAATATTACCTCATTTCCGGTCTTGGAACAATTTACGCCTATGGTGATGGTGTGGAGTATTGGAGAGCTTCTGAGAAAGCATATTATCCCTGTGAATTCGTCTTTGGTCAAGTGATCAGTATGGAGCTCCAACGTCGTGAGGTTATTGAAAAAATATGGAAGACCATCTTTAGAATAATCCGTGTTTGACAAAATCTACATGGAAAACAGAAGGTGAGGGTTTAATCAACAATTCATATGACAATGATGGGAAAACTGGATAAAAATTTCCAATGTATGGACAGTGAGCTTTGAGCTGCTGACTAATTAACCATCGTTAAATGTACTCTCGGTAGTTTGTTGTTTGAAATGTACTTTCATGGTAAGTCAAAAAACAAGTGAGGTTATAAAGATTAATAAATCCTTTTTGCTTAGCCAAAAAAAAAAAAAAGTGATCAGGTTATCAAAATAGGACAATAGGACTCAAAACTGAGGCACAAGAGTCACATCTAAGAGAGAGGGACTTATTCACGGCTGTTTACAGCGGGGTGAATTCGGACCGTCCTCACCTCCGTAAAGCTTATTTACGGAACCCTCCATAAATAAGCTTTTCTCCACATCTAGAATACCAAATGACCAACGCGAGGATGGTTAGTACTTGATTCCTTAGCTTCTACATTTATATCTTAACTTCGTGCCTCTACATTCACTAAATAATCATTCTCTCCCAAGCATCCATTAGTTATAGGCATCTAAATGGTTGAGATTATAGAGGGAATAAACTTGCAGTTTGGACTATGATCAGCTGAACCCATTATTCTAATGATTTGGTGTATTTTCGCAGTCGCCATGTCGGAGAACTTCTTTAGCTTTCAGAAAAGTGATGGAACAACAACCGAACTTGAAAAAGAACAGAGAACATAATATTAAGCCGAAAAAGGGGCTTATTAGGGAATTGATTTCTACACTCTCTTTTTTGTCTTTTAGCCAAAAAATACATACACTTTCAACACTAAAATCCAAAAAAGGGAGTGTAGAAATCAAATTCCCATTCTAAAATCTATGTTTTTTACGTTTCGTTGTATTCTTTCTGATTGCTCTCATCAAGAAGACCCAATACAGCAAGAAATATCGCAAATCCAACCTATAAGTACTAGATTGTTAACTACCAACTCATCTAAAAGCTGAATAAGTTATTAGAGAGAGGGAGGCAACTTTAATATTTATATTCTCAACACCACCAAAACTGAAAAACAAATAAATTAACTCAATTTCAAAAAGTTAATAGAAACAATGACTTGTGCTGTACAAATTTAGCGAAAAACTGACCTCGAGAACTAGGGTTCCGACAGAGAGAGATTGGGCAAAACAGAGGGCAGATATAAAGGTCGCTGCCCTCTGCAATATCGATGGATTGGGGCATGCGACGGATCTGAGGTTCCTGTCTAGAGGAAGCAATTTTTGAAAATAAAAGGATCCTGTATTGAGGCATTTGAAGCTCTCCGTTATACATATTACCATTCCAATGTCTTCCCAATGGAACCTCCGCAGTTTTTTACTTCGAGCTCGAGTAACCCAATGCCCGAAATATCCAAACTTGTTAGCTCCAAACCCTCAAGCTTTAAAATTTCTAGGCTGGGGCAGTTGATATTGAGATCATTCATCCATCCACAAGTTTTCAAGCACAGTTTCCTTAGGAGAGGGAATTTTTCCCCAGAAAACAAATTCAAACCATACTCCAAGTGTACGTTAGTAAGAGACAAAGTGTGGACCGACGGAAGGCCTGCCGAAGTAGGATAATTAAAATGCCTATACCAGGGCCTTGTAGCATGATATTCTTGAATAGTTTTTTTTTTTTGATCGGTATATTCTTGAATAGTTTGATTAACAGGGTATTTGTTTTGGTTGTTCAATGTGAGGACCCTAAGAGTGTTGCAATTGAACAAGCACTGGGGGGATGAAAGCTACCGTCGAACAAGTAAACATCGAGTTCGAGTTGTTCGATTCTGTGAGTCATTACCCGGTTGACGCAATCACCCAATTGGGTGTGACTCACGCAACCGGAGAGGCGAAAGGTGGTGATGTTGGAGTCATGTTGACGGCAATCCAACACGGTGTGTACCAATCTGAAGAGTTCCTGACTCGGTCGTGGTTGTTTACCGGGTTCGGGAGAGGGAAGGGAGAAGTCGAGATGAGGGTGGGAACGCCACAGGCAAAGGTGTTTCCAGTGTTTGGAGAGAAGGGTAGTTTGTGCGAGGGATTTGAATGGGAGGAAAGAGAATATGTGGTGGAGTATTTCGTCGGGTAAATCGGTAGTGATTGTGTCACTGGGGTTTCTCTCTCTCAATTCGTTCTTCTCCACAGCCGCTCGCTGCTTCATCTTCTTGGAGGCTGGTGTTTACATTGGTTGTGCTGGTTGTGTCTCTCTGTTTTTAGGGTTTTAACCAGGGCAGAGGTTAAGGACGAAGGACTGAGGGTTTCGTCTCGTATTTGTTTTTGTTTTATTATTTTCGAAGTCACTCATACGAGTCTACGACTACCACTACAAGTCTACAAGAGGTTGCATAATTACGGGCTTGGATTAAAGCTTCCCGGATTATTTTGACTTTATACTCTCTCCGTCCCTATTTAATTGTCCATTACGATTTTGCGTGTATTTTCAACTGTTTATATCTCTCGATGTATATTGTTAAAAATATGTAATATAGATTTTATTTGATAGAGCTTATTTTTTTCTATAAGACAATGATTTTATTTTTTTTTGAAAGGCAATGATTTAAAAACATAAAACATAATATATGTCGAGAAATATAAGCAGTTGAAAATAGACGCAAAACCGTAATGGACAATTAAATAAAAACAATAAAAACGGGGGAGTATATAAAAAAAATCGCCTTTATTCAGTATATGTTTGGAAACATATTGACGTATGGACCAAAAAATCCATCCTCCACAATTGCGTGACATGTCCTCTCCAAATCACAATCTCGGGGCCTACACTACACATTTTTATATTTTATTTCCTAGTTGAAAATCCTTTTCGAAAGGGAAAAAAAAAGTTATAGTTGAAAAAAAACTCTTAACTCCATCCCTTATCTACTTCTTTCATCATTTGAAAGTTTCAAACTCCTACACTCACTCCTCATAACACTCTCTCTTCAAAGATAACCACCATAATCGAAACCAGTAATATTGAGAACAAAAACAGCTGCAACAAAACCTCCTCATGGAAACAAGATCTGCCAAGAGGAGGAGACTCTCCATTTCCCAAAACGAATCTGATCGAAGCCGCGAAAACCGAATCAGCGACCTCCCCGACGCCATCCTCCAACACATTCTCTTCCTCCTCCCCATCAAATCCACCGCGAAAACCAGCATTTTGTCGAAACGATGGCGATCTCTCTGGACCTCGTTACCCGATCTCGATTTCACTACAATCACCCACTTCCCAAACAACAACAACAACAACATCATAACTGCTCGAAAGAGAGTACAAACCAAAGGGTTGGAATCCATGGAATTCATCAACCACGTTCTGTCTCGCCGCGATAACAACTGCGATCTAAGGACCCTCCGCTTCTGCGCTCAATTCACCTTCTCTCGGCTCAACAGCCTGATACGTTGCGCCGTTAGGCACAGAGTCCGAGAACTCGATATCGAAGTTGCCACCAATGATTACTTCAATTTCCCGAGATGTATCCTCACGTGCGATACCTTACGGGTTTTCAAATTAAAGTCTCGGTATCCGGGTTTTCGACTGCCGCCTCCATGTACAATGAAAACAGGGTTCCAATCACTCCACACTTTATCTCTCTCACTCATCATTTCATACGATCACTCATCGCTGAACGATTTATTTACAGAGCCTTCGTTCCCATTACTGAAAAAGCTGAATCTCGACACTTGTTTGGGGTTGAACCAGCTTAAAATTAGTTGCAAAGGAATCGAAGATTTAACCGTGGAGAATTGTCTTCAGCTGAATGATTTGGAGGTTTTTTCTGGGAAATTGGAGAGATTGCGGGTGGCGAGTTGTTTCCATGAGTATAGTAGCGATAGCTGTGTGAAGATTGATGCGCCGAGGCTTAGGATTTTGGCTTGGGAGTATAATGCCCTCACGGAGCGATGTTGTGTGGAGAATTTGAGTTCAGTTGATGAGGCCTCTGTTGGGTTCTTCGTGCTTCATGAGGCTATTACTGCAGCAAAGCTTCGGAGTGTGTCTGATTTCCTATCTGGTCTTTGCCATGCCAAATGTTTTACACTTGAAAGCCAATGTGTTGAGGTAATGTACTTATTTTTCCTCTTTCTTACTTGTTTTCCCCTTGTTTGGGATTAGAAGTTGGATCACAACCCGACATCCAATGAGCTCCGGAGATGAGAAGTTTTTTCACCGGCCCAGATCCGAGCACTCTCTCTCCTCTCTCCCTCTGCTCAAATCTGGGCCGTCCAAAAGTGGCTCGGATGGGCTGCTGGGTACCATGTGGACTATACCCAACTTGCACCCAAAAATTTCTCCACATATACGTAGGAGTCTCATGCACTTGTAGGCCAAATAAGATCCAATTAAATGTGTGACTTCCAAATTTTGTGAAAGCAAGACCAAGAAGTACTACTGAATAATTTTCCTTAACATAGTATGTTTTCTATTAGGTTTAGTAGTAAATTAACTAGGATTTTATGTGCAACAATATATAGTTATCTTCGCCGGCCAGATATGGATAGTTCAGCTGATCAATCATGTTCTTGTGAAACTAGTGATATACAAAAATACTACAATATTGGCTTTTGACATTTGCCAACGTTGTTGGGGAATCTCTTAGTTGGTAAATATTCTTTCTATCTATCTAACCAAACCAAACCGAGTCTTTTTATCTATCTAAAGTACTAATTATATCTTCTGCAATCAAGTTGTATAACATGTCATTTTCAATTGATAATAGAGCAAATTTACTGAATGATTTTGTGACAGAGATAATCTTCTTAAGAAGTAACTTCTGTTGTCCAAAATTTCATTTCTGCAGAAGTAACTGTAAAACCTCATTGTATATTTCCGTATCATTTTCACACAATCTGTATCCATCTTACCCTTTGATATTGAATGCAGATTCTGTCGAAGAATAACCATTTCACAAGTACAATTCTTTCGCATCCTTTCAATAGTCTCAAGACCTTGGAGTTACACACAAGTCTCGACGAGCATAACATTCCAGCGCTAGCATGCCTGTTTCGAAGCTCACCAACGCTCCACACTCTCGTCCTAAAGGTCATCTACGACTACAAGATTGGAAGGAGAGTGAGTTCCGACATTGCATCACTTATCTCTCCCCTAAATGATAAAATCGCGTTTTTGTCCTTTTACATCTATTATTAGCTAGTGTACGACTTATAGCTTTTCTTCCCGATTTCAGCGATGGAACAGGGTGTTGTGGGACATATCTAGCTCAGGGGAAGAGCGATACTGGGAATCGCAAACACAAGCGTTGAAGTCCTTCCTGCATCACCTAAAGGTAGTAAAGATTCACGGGTTTTCAGAGTGCGAGAATGATGTCAGTCTAGCAAAGTTTTTGCTCATGCACGGGAAGGTATTGCAAGAAATGACTCTCTCCTCAGGACACAACAGTTCTAGGGATCCCCTTCGGAGAGAAAGGATCAGGTCACAGATGATGGGATTATCCAAAGCTTCTTCTGATGCGAAACTCGCTTTCCAATAAGTTTGGCTGGAAGATATATCTTAAAGAAATGAACCTTGATTTTGGTTAGTATTGTGACGATTTAGGGTTTGATTTCCTTCGTATTTTGTAGGGATTTTGAATGTTGGACACCTGAAGTACGATTCTACTGTCGACATTAGCTAATACAGAGAATGCGAAGGCAACAAAGTGGCAACATTATTTTTGGTTGGATTCAATATGCAAGAAACTATCATCAGTACAAATGGTTCCTGTTATAGAAGGTTTCCTCTTTACAGAGCTGAGACTCGAAATTGGAAACTTCTTTAGAGTGGTTATATAATTTGCTATTGATGAACTGTTTGTAGATGGATAACAAAGGACTAGGGGAGGTAATAGCATCGTAAATTAAGCCGATAAGCAAAATTTGCATCGTAAATTATGAAATGATTATGGTAACAACCATCATTTTCGCCTCTCGAAGTCTACAAAAAACAGGTATGAGAGGCAGGATTAGTACCCACTTACAAAATCTTTACATCCACTTTTACATCTCTCTCACAAGTGATGGCAGGACCCACAATACTATTTAGAGGGTCCCGCAATTACTCGTGAGAAAAGATGTACAAAATCAATGTATAGTTTGATGTGTTCCTAGCATTTTTGCGAGTTCAAATCCGGGAGTTTGATATCCGCGGTTTCATTGCGATGGAATTATGATGAAATAGGTTCTTCTTTATATGACAAGAACAAAATAGAGAATCCATTGTAATAAGGCAAAGTGAGTATAAAAGTAGTACTATCCGTTTCTAGACACTCTTGTTTTGAGGCCATGAAGTCATGAACTCCGTGAATCAAAGTCTTGCAAAGAAGTCAAAATCTCTCATGTAAAAGCCGCCAACAAAGGTTGAAAAGGGTATTTGATATATGCACATCTTCGTCTCTCACAAAGAGAAGAAGGTGGGAATACGAGGCTGACCAGTAGCCATTTTGTCAAAAGGAGGTCAAGGATGTGGATTTTTCTCAGTTCCAGACAACTAGAATTAGAGATCATCTTAGAAGGCTGTGTGTATATTTGTTCTATTAACAATTTGTTGGGAAAATTCCAAAGAACATCTTGATCCCTTTATTACAATCTAGAAGTGGGATAATTATAAAAAGGAACTCTTTTTTTTTTTTTTTTGATCAGAAAAAGGAACTCATTTGATACATAAACTTTTGGATAGAATTGTTGAAAGATCCAATACAGATTGTGAGTAACAAAATCGATGCTTAAAACCCTCGTTTTGAGCGCCACATCTACACGGTGGAACTCACATGCATCGATCGATTTCAGAGACATCTGTATTTGGATTTGTGCACTTCTGCGTGTTTCTATAGCATTCCTCTCGTAGAAATCAACTTTCTCACACAAATTTTTTTTTTACATTTTTGTCACGTTATATCCCTTCTATAAAAAACAACTTTTTCATTCAAGTATATAGGAATTCGGTGAAATCTTGAGCTTGGACCACAATATATGGGAGGAATTTTGAACTAAATGACATGCAAAATTGTACCCTTCTGTCCCAAACTTTTTGTCCACTTTTACTATTTGGACACTTCAAAAAATTATTTATATATATTTAAACGTAAATGAGTTTTACATGCAGTATGAATTTTATTTGATAGATCTTAATTATTTTTATTAAACAAAATTATCAAAATTATAAATGGCATTATAGATTGAAGAATATAAGTAATTTACAAACGACACGCATGCCAAAAAATGGACAAAAAGTGTTGGATGTGATAGATTTCTTAAAGGGTTCCAACCTAAAATCAATTGGCTATTTATGGAGTAACCTCTTGATTATACTAATCAAGCTTGGGTGACTTAGATGAGCGATGTAGGACAAAGTCTAACAGGATGGAGGGAGAACAATGGAAGTTGCCTCCTTAACTAGGGATGATAAACGAGTCAAGCAGTAGCTTGGTTTGATAACTTAACGAGTTTCAGAAATATATTCAAGCTTAACTGGTTTATGAGACAAGTTGATCAATCTCAAACGAGCTTTAATCAAGTCAAACACGAGCCGATCTCAAGTAGCTTGAATTTTTTTTATATACATAATAAACCAAACAAGCCGAGTAGTTAGCTTGTTCAAGCTTGACTTGAAATCTTAATGAGCTTCCAAAAAAATGTTCATGATTGATTTGATTATGTAACAAGCCAATCTTAAACAAGTTTTTAACGAACGAACATGAGCTGAGACTCGATTTGCTTGATTCGTTTAGCAGTTCTACTCCTAACTCACCTCGTGCCATTGACTAAGACGTTGATTAAGAGAAGGGACCCATCTAAAAATAACAAGGAAGAAGAAGAAGAAGAAGAAAAAAAAAAAAAAAAGAGGAAAGTGTGCACGTAGTAGCTTTAATGCGAATTGCACACTAGACGGCAACAAACAATTGATTTGACTTCACCATTGGCGGATCTATGACCCACTATTTATTTTTTATTTATTTATTTTGGGATAATGATCTATGAGCCACTAGACATTATTAAAAAATCAAAGCTCCCTCGGTTTTGACTTTTTGGTCATGTTTCCATCAGTCGTTGGTGTGTTGTATTGAGCCTGTGCCAAAATTGTCGTCCCCGTGGGCGTTGGGGTTCTTTGGATCAAGGAGAGAGAAAGATCCGACGAATTAAGAGGACAGAAGATAGAAAACAGAGCTACAACATATAGGAGCACCTACAATACGATTCTTATCAAAATTTCTAGAAAATGTAATCTAGCTAGCGCCAAATATTTTTGTAGTTAAGTGGAAACAAATCGTAACATTTCGATGTGTATCGCACACAATCATTTGTAACTCATCAGCAAAAGACGTAATATTGCCGTTGTAGGATACACAGTTACATCATTAAAAGTCAGAACATCTGGTACATGCCTATTCCTAATGACTGTTCTTGGACAATTAGGAAGCTGCAGAAGTTAAGAGATTTGAGACACCTCTTTGTTAAACACATCATAGGTAATGGGCAGTTGACCTTTCTTTGGCTAGATAATTGGCATCCAAGAGGCCCACTTTACAAACTACTCGATGACAAGGCTTTGTCTAGAATTGGTTTTTCACTCTTTGATAAAGTCAATTCTGTAATTGTGAATGGTGGTTGGCATTGACCCAGACCACGTAATAGGATCATCCCACATATTCAATCATCCACTCATCTTATTCCCCAAGGGGACAGAGAGGATGTGATAACTTGGTCAATTTCACCATCAGAAAGTTATTCAACTAAACATACTTAGGATGCCATGAGGAATAAAAGGCCAAAGGTGAATTGGTCTTCTTTTATTTGGTTCTCGGAAAATGTCCCTAAGTGGGCTTTTATCTTATGGATTACCTGTCTCAGAAAGATGCCCACAAAAGATAGGCTTCTGAAGTGGGGTATGCCCATTGATCCTCTCTATACTTTACGCTCACTGCATTTTTGAAAGTGCCGGCCATCACTTTCTTTGAATGTAACTTTTCCAGTCAGGTTTGGCAATCAGTTTTGACCAGATTTCGAATTCATAGAAGCTCTGGGAACTGGGATGATGAGTTGAATTGGGCTCTGGGGTACTAGTATTTCTTTTAGAGATCTTCTTTTCAAACTGTCTTTTGCTGCGGGGATTTATTACATTTGGCTTGGGAGAAATTCCAGGGTGTTGGGTGGAAGGCCGAGGAGTCCTGATGAGGTTTTTGCTTGTATAAAGGACAACCTGCGGCTTCGTGCTTTTACTTACGAACATATCCCAAATTCAGCAGCAGAGATGGCACATCTCTACTAGATTTCTGGGAACTCATATCCAGTAGAAAAAGATTTGATTCTTTTGGTAGTTTGTATTAGGTCTTTCCTTCGTATATCTTTCTGTGTATTTGGGTTTTTCCCTCTGGTTATTTGGTTGGTTGGTTTATAAAAAGCATCAATTACCCCCAAAAAAAAAATAATTTATTGCTGTTGTACAGATCATCTACTTTACAACTTACTCCTACATCCAGAAGTAGTATTTACGTACGTAATGTGGCCTAAAGTTTTAGTTTAAGGTGAATGGAGTAGAGAGAGAGGAGTATCGTGGCTCGAACCCAGCCCCGTCGGGCACAAGTGCCACCGCCATTAGGGAGATCAGAGCTTTGGTAAGGTGAATGAAGTAGAATACGCTAAATCGGTAATATCTTAAATCTCTTACGTAAACCATTGAGCTTCCGATTACTGGAATATATCTTGGACGCCGAAAAATCTTACGCAACGAAGAGCCAAAGTACCAATTAAAAACCTAGGTATCAGACTTAAAGCTCGTTTATTGGATCTCGTAAACCGCAAAATGTCGTATAAATCAAGCAGAAAGCTGTAATAAGAATTGGATATTATGATACTAACTTATACAGTATCTACCATGTGCAAAAAAAAACTCACATACGTATCAGTATATGTATAATGTACTGAACTCCATATTCTCTTCAATCAATTGCTTCTATATCATCGTGAAGAAACCCAGTCAAACCATGTTATTATTCCGATTCCGATTGAACAGGAAGAAAAAAAAAAACAATTTACAGGATCAAAAATTAGTAAATAATTCATTTCCCAAGCTCTTGTTCCAAAGCTCTCTGGAGCCAAGCCTCGGACTCCTCCATGAGCTCAGGACTCAATCTGAACATCAGAACGCAAAACTCCATCTGATTGAGGGCACCATCGCCGTCCAAATCGCCCTCCTTCACCATGCTCTGCAACTCGTCGTCTCGCAAGCCCTGCAACCCGAGAATCGCCGAGTTCCTCTTCAAGCTCTCGAATGTAATTACCTTCTTCTCGCTGTCCATCAACAGGAAAAACCCATTGCACAGCTCTTTTATCAGGCCCTCCCCTCCCAGTTTATTGGCCATGATCGGCAACAGGTCTTCGAACTCTGTCCCTGTGGCCGCAGAATTGTTGGGTTTTCTCCCTGCCATTTTTTTTTTTGTTGGAAAATGGTTGTTGGAGAGAGAAAGCGGAAAGAGATGGAGAGAGGGGTTGGAGGGAACAGGAAGGGGGGGATGGATATTTATAGGAGAAGAATAAAAGGGGTTCGAGGAAGGTGAGTGGGATCCACAATGGATGACAACCAAGATACAGAGAGGGCAATAGCTGGTCGGCTTTGGTTGCTGCAAAGACTGCAATTGCCCGTCTGCTTCGTTAGCAGTATTTTTCTAGAAAATGGATCTTTCGGAACACTTGCTCAAGTTATTTTTTTCCTTTTTTTTGCAAGTGTGGTTTTTTTTATGGGAAAAATGTTACTCAACGTTCACCTTAAAGACAGAGGATAATAAATAAAATGTGTATTGGTATCCGAGAAAAATGTACTCCTTCCGTTCTAAAATAAATGTCTAGTCCGCAAAATAAAAACTTAAAAGTAATATGAATTTTTCGAAAAAAAATTTAAACTTTTTTTTCAACAATTTATTAGATATCCATGAGTTCTTTTAATTTATGAAAATTAAATTAAATTTTTTCTTATAGAAAACGTATTATTTTTAAGTCTTCGTTTTGCGGATCAGACATTTATTTTGGAACGGAGATAGTATGTGAAAGCGTATTAACATCCATGAGATATATATTAATAACCAAACTTGTTTAGAATTATTTGCATATTATCCTAGCAGAGCCGTTTCTTTATGAAAGGAATTGAATCCTCCAAAGTCTCCCAAAAAGATTGGACGTTCTTGTCCTGATTCAATAATTGAGATCATTCATTGTTTAGATGTTGTCGAGAAAAGTAATCATATTTATAGTTATGTAAATCAGATGTCCTGTGATATGAATTTGGAACATACTGTATTTCTTTATAAATGAAATTATTAAAATACTGAATCGGAAACTGATTTCTCGGTAGATTCGCTTCAAAGCATATTGAACAGTATCCGATCAACATAATAGTTGGCATATCCAATGTTCTCAAGATGCTGACAGGAAAAAATAAATAAATTGTTCTCAAGATCTATAAAATGAACAATTTCAATTACTACTAAATAAGCCAGACATGACGATTTAGCCCCTGGAGAAAATCCAATACGTTTTTTTTTTTTTTTTTTGTATTCTCTATCCCCTTGGACTTCCTCATCTCATGGGGCCACGAGGGTGGTTCCATGTTTTTTCGAAATTGTTGGAAACCATTTTCACATGACACTGGTGAATAATGTCGGCCTGGTTGGGGGACCTTGGGGGGTTGGCAGGTTACATGGATGTGGTGTCTTGTTTGGTTGGTTTTTAATTTTTATAAACTTCTTGTTGGGCGTGATTTTGACTTTGATTCTCGTGTACATATGTGTAATGAATGAAACCAAGTGTGTGTATATATATACTAGTGTTTGTCCGTGCCTACGGCACTACGCACCCCGGTAGTGCCGTAGGCTCGGACATTTTTGTAATATATTTTTGTTTTTTTATGCCAACCCATAAGCCGAGCAGTGGGTAAAAAGAATCGATGATATTTTTGTAATATATTTGTAAGAGTGTGGGTGTTTTCTTAAGAGAGTTGGAGAGCACACATCAGCCATTGGATCAAAATGAATCTCAACCCTTCTTTCAACTTGTGTTTGTGTGGTCCCCACACCCTTGTATTTTATTAGGTAGATATATATATAAATGTTAGATTCGAACACATTATTACTTTTTAAGTTTAGTTTAGTTATTAGGTCCTGAGTCTCCTGACTAACTGAGGCAACCTAATTGAACATGATCTCTTTAAAATTTGAAATATTCTCTAGCAGAGAAAATGGTTTGTGAATAATTGAAGTTTATGAGGAAGAGAAAATTAAGCCATACGCTACCGGTCGTCTTAATTTACTCCTATTTATGCTAAATGATTGTGTGACCCTTCTCTGCTTTAATAGAATTGAGTTAGAATAGAGAGTTTGATGCTGTAGACACTTGAAAAGGTGACTTGTGTGCTTAAGTGAAAAAAGAAACTTTTTCTTCTTAATTTGGTTCAAAATTAATTAAGGGAAGCTGATGTGGATCGCGCACAAGTAAATGGTGACACAAAAACTCTTACTTGGAAGCAGATCTCATGATAAAATAATACTAGTGATCAAGCACTCTTATATATATGAAAAAACACCTTGAGAGACTAAAAGAATTACATTAACACCTTCACAGATGTTAATTTTTATTTTTCTTGTTTTCGAGGCTGTAAACGCAGCTCACAAATTAATGTGGCGATTGAGTTGTTCTTATCATCATATTCAAATAGGCCCTATTTTCAAATTTCAATTAGCGGATATAATATTCCGTCCAAACTAGAGAACTTAATTACTCTGAAGTGTGTGGGAAATGATTTACATTAGTAGAGTGTGTTAACAAAAAAGTAATTAACTAATTTCCGACGTACCCAAAAAAAAAAAAAGTAATTAACTGATTGCTTCACTACCAATCTGTCTTTTTGAGGGCTCCATCCAATGTGGAAAATAAAGATATATGGGTATGGATCCATGACTCTGCTAAGAAATTCCATAAAGCAATTCCATCTCCAACAAGGAATGGGGTTGATTTGTCAATGCCTTCTTTAGTGCTTGTTAGAACATTCGGCAATGTAAGAGAAGATGCAAAGTATGACCTTTTCCCACCATGGGGTAATGACTTTTAGGGGCTGCGACTTGAGACTTTCTTGGAAGGAGAAGGAAGAGTGTGAATATTGAACTAAATAAACTCCCAAACTCCTAGCTAGCTAGAAAGGTCCCTTGGCATTTAGCTTTTCTCCATCAAGAAATATATGAATTTATCCATATATCTATATCTATACGGCTATACCTATATTTTTATTTGGATTACAAATATACTGATCAAGTAAAGTCCACGTGGTGCCCTCTCTTTTATCTACAAAAAAATCCAAAAAAAAAATAGAGAAAAATTCACGTCACGCAACCTGCAACTCCTTGATACGCGCCAGTCTTTTAAATTCGTAAATAACTGTCCTTTTTTAAGTCCACGTGGTATTCCTATTTGTTTTACTATAAACAATGAAACAAATAGGAACACCAAATGTAATGTAAATGGTATTTGTTGTACTATAACCAAAAAAAAAAAAACAAATAGGAACATCAAATGGAATTATAAAACGGTTGCCTATAAATATATGGTTTCTTGGTTTGGTTTATTTATTAATTATGTCACGTCCAACCCCCGACCTCAATCCCTGAGCGTTCGAGTTTTAAAAATTTTATTTTGCATATACTTGATTTTGAATATTATTCGTAATTATTCGCGTATAGCTACTTATAATCTTAACAATTTTGGTTTAATTTGATAAAAAAAAATTGGTTATTTTGCATTCTCATTTCTCAATTTCTTTCACAAATAAAAAATAAGCGCGTGACTATTAAAGTAGCCTAAAGAAAAAAATACAAAATAATTGGTATACTTTAACATCATTAGGCTAGAATTATTTCAATGTAGAAATGTAATGTATTGAAAAAGCAAAAATCTTATGATATAATTAGTATACGTTCCGATATAAAATATATGCCTACTAAGCTGGCCCCTTGGAGTCCTAATCCTGGCTCCGCCACTGTATTCATGTGTATATCGATGCTACAATGATGAGATTTAGATATTAAGAGCTAGCTAGTCACTAAAAAGTGTATCACAATTGAGAAAAAACACGCAAGACCAGTTCACTTGGTGACCAATTAACCTCGAGTCTTCAATCGGTCTTTTTTTCTTTTTCGTTTTCATTTTCCATTCATTGAAAGAAAATGGCTTAAAGAGAATGTACAACTCCCTGCTAAGAGATTTGAATCTCGACACCATTGCAGGTAAAAAAAAGTGCCAATATATATATCTACCAGATCAATCCTTGTTCTCTTTCATAACGAAATTTAGCATTACTGTTGTTGCCAATCAAACAATTGTTTCTGAAAGTGAATTTCGAAAAACAATTTGTGTCCAAAAGTGAAAGTTAAGAACTTAGCTATGCGACCTTTCGGCCCCTCACACGACATCGATCTAGCTCTATGCTTTTAGGGCTTTTCAAGAATAACTAGGCGGGAGATTGGTCGAAGAGTCATGGGCCATCGGAACACTGCAACAGTTCGGTTATTTTTGGGGATTGGGGGAACCAATGAGAAGGCAGCAGAGGCAGGAAATTTTTTTACTTCTATTCTGTCTCATTTTTTAATCTAAAATTGTAAGGTTGGTTGTCTTTCTCTTTTCGTTAATAGATAGAATACGTCGATTCATCACCTTCTCCAATGAGATCCAACATCAAAATGAGCAACTCAAAAGTGCCAACCGGTCGAAAATTACCAAAGGGCACTCTGGTACTAAAATCACACTCAGTTCAAGAAAGTGTAGGGTAATGATAGATGTAGAGAGTGTTTTGTGTCTATTGTTTTGCCTAGGAGAGTCTCATGCTTCTCTTCGAAGCTCTCTTTTGCTTCCAAGAATAGATGTCAACTTTACACGCCTTTATAAAATATAAAAAAACCATCAATAAGGGTAATAGCAAAGTGTCTGTTCCGATATAAAATATATGCCTACCAAGTCGGGCCCCCTGGAGTCCTAATCCTGGCTCCGCCACTGTATTCATGTGTATATCAATGCTAGATTTAGATATTAAGAGCTAGCTAGTCACTAAAAAGTGTATCACAATTGAGAAAAAACACGCAAGACCAGTTCACTTGGTGACCAATTAACCTCGAGTCTTCGATCGCTCTTTAAAGAGAATGTACAACTCCCTGCTAAGAGATTTGAATCTCGACACCATTGCAGATCAATCCTTGTTCTCTTTCATACCGAAATTTAGCATTACTGTTGTTGCGCGCCAATCAAACAATTGTTTTTGAAAGTGAATTTCGAAAAACAATTTGTGTCCAAAAGTGAAAGTTAAGAACTTAGCTATGCGACCTTTCGGCCCCTCACACGACATCGATCTAGCTTTATGCTTCTAAGGCTTTTCAAGAATAACTAGGCGAGAGATTGGTCGAAGAGTCATGGGCCATCGGAACACCACAACGGTTAGGCTATTTTTGGGGATTGGGGGGACCAATGAGAAGGCAGCAGAGGCAGGAAATTTGTTTACTTCTTCTATTCTGTCTCATTTTTTTAATCTAAAATTGTAAGGTTGGTTGTCTTTCTCTTTTGGTTAATAGATAGAATAGGTCGATTCGTCACCTTCTCCAATGAGATCCAACATCAAAATGAGCAACTCAAAAGTGCCAACCGGTCGAAAATTAGCCAAAGGGCACTCTGGTACTAAAATCACACTCAGTTCAAGAAAGTGTAGGGTAATGATAGATGTAGAGAGTGTTTTGTGTCTATTGTTTTGCCTAGGAGAGTCTCATGCTTCTCTTCGAAGCTCTCTTTTGCTTCCAAGAATAGATGTCAACTTTACACGTCTTTATAAAATATAAAAAAACCATCAATAAGGGTAATAGCAAAGTGTCTGTTCCCATTCAAAGGCTAATCTGCAGTATACATGCTTGAGAAGGAATTCCCCAAGAAAGCTCCTTATGTGTTGACCCCCCTCATCTTCCCAAGAGTCTCCTCAAGACGGGCCATGCGCCTGCCCCAGTCCAGCCCACTAGGCAGTGGCATCCGCCCATTGTGTTGGAAACCATGGGCCTAACTCCTCCCTTCTGCCCGTATCTCTCTTTTCTCTCTTACCCATTGTCTTTTTTCTTTCCACGACTTCTCAACGTTGTAGACATTGTCATAGGCAAATTATTTTTTTAACGGGCTATTTTGTTTATTGACGCTCGCCTAAAGTAGGAATGAATGACAACGGGTCTATTTGGTCCGAGTTTTACAATTACCATACTCAAACCCGAAGTCCTTGTCTCTACCAAAAACCTGCTATATTATTATGGATTCTATTGATGAACATATGCAAAACTTAATCCAAACTGAAGATGTACCAGTGACTCGGTGGTGTTGAGGAGAATAGAACAAATCAAACCGCCCATGGGTAGGAAAAATTAAAGAAAACTTGCCTCGATAGGCAGTACTTTATTGGCAACTGGATGAATTGCTAGTACTTAATTATCGATGACTCTGTCACATAGACATGTTGTGTAAAATGTTCTGCTTGTGTTCATAGCGCTCCGATTTTTTCCCTCCTCCAGTGTGTGGGTGTGTGTGTTTCTGGGCTTAAATTGGAATCGGTTACCCTATGAACAACAGCCCTAAGCCTAGCAAGTAGCCCACTCGTTGGTGGGTTGGATTGGTGAGTTTTAATCGTTCCCATAGTCACAGTAGTCAGTTGTCACACAAATCCAATGAATTGTAGCCCAATTAACTTTGTTTGGTTCCCATCTCAGTAATATTCTTTTCAAAAGTTTTGACTGTTTCGTCATCTGTATTTTTTTGTTTTTAGTGAATTTTTTTATTAAATTTTTTACTTTTCAAATGTATATAATGTACTTTATTCGAAAAGTCAAAAAAGTTTGTTACAATAAATTTTTTTGACTAAAGACGAATCCCTATGAATGGTAGGGAAATTTTCTTCCATATAGAAACCGCAAAACTTTTGAATGCGCCATATAAAATACAGAACTGCTATCCACACAGACAAAAGTGCACAGATTTTTTTGTGGGACCCGTGGAAAACAATCCAAGCCATTCATTAAATGTAAAACACTTTTTCAAGGTTCCCCGTGAAAAATCAGCTCAATCCGATACTTATAAGTTCTCGATCCAATCATCTAACTTTTCATTGAGATTTCAAGATAATGAAAAGTTAAATGATTGGATTGAGCACTTATAAGTATCGGATTGAGCTTATTTTTTACGGAGACCCTTGAAAAAGTGTCTTGCATTTAATGAACGACTCGGATCGTTTGTATGGGACCCATGGTGGGCCCCATAAAAAAAATCTATGAAATGTCTGTGTTTACAGACTTTCTGTATAAAATATGATTAAAAAAAAAACCCCTTCAATCTGTACATGCACAGCAATAAGTCAGTTTAAATAACAACAAAAGATTTATAACACTGCTAACCACACAGACAATCTGTGCACAATTTTTGCCTCCGCGAAAAATCAGCTCAATCCGATATCTATAGGTGCTTGATCCAATTATCTAAATTTTCATTCAAATTTCCAGATAATGAAAAGTTAGATGATTGGATCAAGCAACTATAGATATCGGATTGAGCTGATTTTTTGTGGGAACCTTTGAAAAAATATTTTACATTTAATGAATAGCTTAGATCGTTTGTATGAGATCCGTGGTGGATCCTACAACAAAATCTGTCCAGACAGACTTATTGAAAGATATCGAGTTCTAAAATTTATTTGATCTTCAAGTGTCTTATCATTTTTTTGCAATTGAGTGAATTGACATATCTTTGTTGCCACTTGCCCGTAAATTATTCTTAACGCGGATTAAAATATTTGACTTCTTCAATTTTGTATAGACGAAAGCAATTACAAAGAAATAATCAAATACAGTAACCTTCTTCTTCTTTTTTGCTCGGCAATAATAAAAAAAACTATTGACTGAACTTGAAAACAATTTTAAAAAAGATAGGAATATCTATATAGTAACTATTTTCTGATCAAAAAAATATAGTAACTATTTTATTTCCTTTTTGAATTGTTTATAATTCATCATAATTTATACTTCAATCTTTTTTCCTTGTGTAGGGAAATTCAAAAAACATAAAATAATTCAGGGGTGTGCTACACTAACTGGAAGTGCTTATTTGAATTATTTTTTGAGTTAAAAGTAATAATATATTGTAAGAGAATGGCCTATCTAGTAAACCGAGAAATAAGTACATAAAAAAAAATAAGAACCTTAGAATAATGGAGCCTAAATCAAAACTAATAAAAATTGTCAAAAATTTATTTTTAGTGGTATGATCGATCGAATTTTTTTTTTTTTGGTCAAACGGAAAATGATCGATCGATTTTTCACAGCCATGCTATTCTCTCTTCTTTTTTTTCTTCTTTTTTTTCCAATTCTCACGACACGTGGGCGACGATCACGTGGATCAGCCACCTAATCATCCACCTCAACCCAAACGCAATCGTATATATCCGCAATCCTATCAAATCAAAATCAAAAAAAGCAAAAAAGGAGGCAATTATCCGCAAGGCCGCAGAGCACCGTCGCGGCGGCGTGGTGCTCACGCAACAAAACGTGTGGCCCGAACTGTTTCTCCATCCACCGGCAAGCATATAAAACGGATTCTTCACTCGCATCTCGGGCCCGTGTTTCCACGCGACCGTGTACTACTGGGAAACTCCCTCTGACGAGCGCGTGGGCTCAACAAATTATTCGACGCCGAAACGTGTGACCGAGAATAGCGGAATTTACGGGGGGGGCCCACCGTGTCAAGTGCGCGTCACGTGGTCCCGTCCCACGAGAGTAGGATAAAGCCACGTGAGCGAATCAAAAATCTGCGAGCAATCCTCCGGCCACGTGGACGCCACGTTTCTAAACTTTCGGAAAAAAAAAATATCTTGCTCCCGAAACAAGGCAGGCGAGATCTCCTCCACAGAACCAGTAGCACCTCCGGGAGCCTTACACCTGGCACTCAATAGAACCGTTCGCCAGCTACGAACCTGCAAGACTATTCACCAGCTCAACATCTCACCACCCATTTCGGAAATTAAATATCTGAATTTTTTAAAAAAGTCTTCAGGTAGATTTTTTTTTTTTTAAATTCGAACCATCCAAAATACTTTTGGATGGTGAGATTGAAAGGAAGGAGCGGTGAATGATGATAGGTAGTAGACTTTCTGGCTACCAATTCTATTGGTTATCACGTGCTCCCTCCTCCGTCCCCATTTTTAGTCGATTTAGAATTTCAACTAAATAAGGGAACACAATTATTGTATATTGGAAAACTTCTATTTCTCATTTTACCCTTTAATTATTGTCTTTTCTTATATTTTTAAATAGGAGTAATTTATAAATAGATAGAAGGGTAGAGAAGGAAATTCATTGTCTATTGTCCATCTACCTAATAAAACACAAGGGTGTGAGACCACACAAATACAAGTTGAAAGAATGACTGAAATTCATTTGATTAAGTGCTGATGTGTGCTCTCCAATTCTCTTAAGAAAACACCCACACACTTATAAATATATTACAAAAATACCATTGGTTCTTTTTACCCACTGCTCAACTTCTGACGGACAAATACTAATAAAATTGGACATTTTTATAACGGCAAAAAATGTAACTAGGATAAAAAAAAATGTAACGGAGGGAGTAATTAAATGGAAAATCAAGATGGTTTCTTGAGGGACTGCAAGTTGCCCCTTCCCTATTTCTATCCCTTTCCTCCTCCCTTATTTCCCCTTCCTGGACTCGCAGAACACAAAGAGAGAGAGAGAGAGAGAGAGGGGAGAGAGAAAATGAAGGGCTGCGATTTGTGCAAGTCGGCGGCGGCGAGGATGTACTGCGACTCGGACCAGGCGAGCCTATGCTGGGGCTGCGACGCGAAGGTTCACTCGGCGAACTTCCTGGTGGCGAGGCACTCGAGGACTCTGCTGTGCCACGCGTGCCAGTCGCCGACGCCGTGGAGTGCTTCTGGCGAGAAGCTGGGGCGGACGGTGTCGGTGTGCGAAGGCTGCGTCGACGGGTGCGGGGGAGTGAAGGGTGCGGAGGAGAACGGAGTCCGGAACGACGAGGAGAGCGATGGAGGTTACGACGGCGAAGAAGAAGAAGACGATGAGGATGATGACGAGGAGGAGGAAGGGGATAATCAGGTGGTGCCGTGGTCGTCGACGCCGCCTCCTCCAGACGCGAGTTCTTCCAGTAGCGAGGAGTCGTCGAGTAGGTTTTGCAACGGCGGAAGAGCAGCATCGCTGAAGCAGTTGCGCCGGAATTCTGCAGATCTATGCTCTGATGTATGTATTTTCATTTAATTCTATTGTTTTTGAGTTTTTCCTTTGCACTTGCAGATCCTCAATCCATTGGCCTTTTTTTTTCACAATATCGTGATGTTTTGTTTGGAACTTGTGAAAAAGAAAGAGAAATGAAGTAAAAAAAAATTCTCCCGCATCATTTGATCCGGAGAGATAGAGAAAGAGAAAACGAAAAATCTCAAATTGTGCACGGTACAATTTCTCTTTCAATTTCCTCTCATTTTCCTTTCTCTTCTTTTCTCCCTCTTTCAAATTAGTTGTGAAAATTCAGCTTACACAAATTATTTCTATTTTCTGCTTTGAGCCAGATCTGTTTAAAACAACTGCTTTTCTTCAACTGACTCCGTGATATACTCTTAAATTGAGCATTTCCTTTTCAATTGCGTGATCACTGACACCAAGAACCGAGATCTTGGATAAAATGGTGCTCTTATAAGGCTTAATAGTTACGATTTGTTGATTTCTCCTATCGCAGGATGATGATAACGGCTGTTCATCTGCTCACCGGGAAAACAGGTCACCGGCGGCGCCAAGACACAGCGGAACCGTTTTTGTTGAACCGTTGAGGCCTTTGAAACGCCAGAGAACGGACCTGACTGGCACGAGTGCTAGCTCTGAAATTATGGAGACTATCGTTGAGGTCTGTAGTCTGAGTGAGAATCCGGCAGCCGTCCGTCCGGAATCGTAGCGGATGCCGTAGCCGTCGTCCGATTTAAGGAGGTTTGATTGCCGTAACTAACAACGAGCCCCTGGCAGCGTGATCAATCCTGTTTTAACCTTAGTAGTTTGCTTGATATGATATCTTTAGTTGTATTAGGAGGTGATTTCTACTATAGCTAATTTGTAATCCCCATTCGATTTTTTATCGTTCCAAAAAATCCAGACCTCCAAAGAATATACATGCCCCAATACTAAATTGTGGGGGATTCATGTTGGCGTTGATTTCTGCTCGTTTAGAAATGTATGTTGTAGCATTCAGTTTGGGTAGAAAACTCTACTCCTTTTTTTAAGTTTTATTATTTTCTGTTGAGAATGTCTGCTTTTTACACTGTAAAATACGACTGGATAATTCAATCTCTTTAAACATTCTTCTTGGCTTGGCTCTTATAAGTCTTTCTTGTTCTTGATGAAGTTCACAACCTAATTCATTGGGCGCATCAGCACTTGAAGAAATCTGTGTGAACAGAAATTCGACATGGACATGGAGTAGTCCCGGATTGTTCTGATACACGTGGATCTTGTAAAATAATGGAAATTCTCGACCACATCCGATATGTGCACCTATCATTGATTGCTCTTGGCAATGTTGGTTTCAATGTCTTTGATTTTCTCATGTCCGTATCATGGATTTGGTATATTTATTTAGCACCTACAAAATATTGCCACAACTTTTGGTTTTTTTTATTTCCCTAGATTTGGCAATTATGCTCAGTTGCCCTCGAAGTACCCTTGGTAAGAAATTTTTATTCTGTTCAGAGTTCATGACTAACCTCGGACTTGAAATTTGAAGTTCTGGCAGTTACGTATTAGTGTAGTATTTTCATTCGCAATTTCGCAGCTGAAAAACCAGGTTTTTTGCTACTTGTAGTCGTAAATGGGTCACATTCGAGAGCCTGAATTTTGATCCTTCCACTAAAGTGTGGGTAAAATATGTGTTAAGTAGTGTTTTCCCCAGCTTGAGTAGCACTTCAATCGTCGCTCAGCGTTAGCACTTTCGATTCTCTTTGTTGCGAATTCTTGATAGTTTAAAATATATATGTTTTCTAAAAACGGTTTCACACTTGCTTTCCGTTCTTCCACCCAAATTACTTGACTTTGATAGAGCACTGTAGTATAGAATCCGGGCCAAGCGTTTCTACAGTACCCAAGAAAAGTTTGAGGTGGTCAACCATCCTAGTACTCCATTTGTGTATCCACCATTCATTCAAATGCCGGTGTCAGATGATGAGAATCACTAGTTTTGGGGCACGTTAGCATCCAACGGCTAAGGCATGGGCGTTCTCCATGGGCTTTAATTGGAAATTTGGAATGCATGAACTTTCCCAATTTGATAATTGTTTTATCAACAATAATTCTAGGGACACACCCAAACACACACCCACACTCACATGAGTGGTGGGCCCCATACACACACTAGAGTGTGTAGTGTGTGTAGGACCCACCACTCATGTGAGTAGTGGGTGTGTGTTTGGGTGTGTGCTTGAGTGTGGTGGTAGAAGGATTGATTTATCAATGCATTCCTCGGTCGTTGAGAGTACTTCCAATAGGCTCACCTATTGTCACGGGAGGCCAATTTTTTAGTACTCTCGGAGTACCATGTGATACTTCTCGTAAATAAAGATTTATTGTCACATAATGCAAGTCATTTTTTATTTCCTAGTCATCCAATAAAAGTGATTGATCATAATCTCTCTATTACATAATGAAAAATGATATTGGCACTCCAAAAATTGATGCAGACACTCTAAAATTAAAAATGTAATTCTAAAGCCACTTTTCTTTGTTTTTTGTAGTGTCTGTATCAATTTTTGGAGTGCCAATATCATTTTCCTTACATAATTTTTTTCATTATGTAAATGATTGAGAGTACCGCATAAGTACGCCGAACAATTACTCGTCATGAGATCGGGAGATATTTCCATTTTTTTAAATTACCGTGTTGTCCCAATCTCTGGTGTTTGATTTGATCGCCCGGATATAATTCAAGGTCAAGAATGGTTCCTTTTCTTCACATGGAATCTATAGTTTAGATTTAAGGCCACAAATTATGGCCGGCAGTCACATCAAAGTGGGGAAGCTTTCTCGGTAGGATAATAGACTTTGTGGAAGCAAGAATCATAGGACATCACATTAGTCTCAAATGGGTGATCATTAAAAAAAAAAAAAGTTGCATAGATGGCTTGGAACAATTTTAAAAAGATTGTGGTTGATCAGGGAGTTTCTCGACACCCCCACATGCCTTGTCCATTTCACCAATTATATCTTAATAACTATTTTAATTAGTACCATATTATATACTGTTATTAAGGACCACATTAATTCGGTGGTGAAATAATTAACAAAAAGGTTGCTTAAGTAAATTAGAGAGAAAGGGAATAAGTGGAGGTGGATCGTGTATGATCTTGTGGTGAAGAATTGTTCAGTTGTTGTGAGGAAGGAACGGAGGTGGTTGTGCGTGTGTGGCTCCTCTTGTATTCTATTCCAAGGGGGTCTTGATTGCGACCTCATGATGTGGGACAGGGACAGACAAATTCACTGAATCTGGGTAATTAGGTGGTTTTTGGTGCGAACTTTTCCTCTTGGATGATACTCCCTCCGTCCTATTTTTATTATTCATTATTTTGTTTGTTTCTTTTATATTTTCTGTCTATATCTTTTAATGTGAATCTTGAAAAATATGTAATATGGATCTTGTTGGATAGATCTCGATTAGTTCTATAATACAAAGTTTTTAAAATTATGAAAAACATTATAGATTGAAAGATATAAGCAATTTAAAAATAGCACGCAATTAAAAAATGGACAATAAAAACGGAAGGGAGTACATGCTTTTTCAGCTACTAGTTTATTGATGTTTCTTGTAGGCATACGTTAGGTTTATATAAAACTACTACTAGCATTTAACCCGTGTGAGGCACGGCTAAACAGGTCTATCTATCTATGTTATAATATAATTAAAAAAATTGCAATTTATACAATATTAGAGAAATACATTAGTGTTTTGTGTATCACTCGAGATTTCGGTACAAGATCAGCATAGGCTGGTACAGACCTGTACGATCTATAGCGACTGGTGTAGGCCGATATTTTGGCGAGTACGAAACACCAAGGTAAGGTTACCGTTTTAATGCCGATACGGTACATATTAACTGCTACAGTACGTGATTAACAACATTGTTTCTAATACTGTTCTTGCTTGATAAGCCCTGCCATCTACTCTCTTTTTTCACGAAATTGAGAGGATTATATTAATAATTGCCCAGCAGCATTTACATAACAGAGTTCATTACAAAAAAAATTGGACAAAGCCAAACTAATCATCTAACTATTGTAAAACGAGAAAGCACAAGGCAGTCGATGTCTTTCACCTCGATCCAGACGTAACCTAACGCAAACAACGGCACTCGCAATCTATTATATATTCATACATAGAATCAACAGTCTCAAAAGAGATAAAGTGCTAGCCAAAGATTAAAAAAAAAAAAATACTCAGACGATCAGATGGACTCCAACCAAATATGAATGCACCAATGAACTTTCAAAAGCTACAGATCTGTCATGCCATCTGTGAGGCACGGCTAAACAGGTCTATCTATCTATGTTATAATATAATTAAAAAAATTGCAATTTATACAATATTAGAGAAATACATTAGTGTTTTGTGTATCACTCGAGATTTCGGTACAAGATCAGCATAGGCTGGTACAGACCTGTACGATCTATAGCGACTGGTGTAGGCCGATATTTTGGCGAGTACGAAACACCAAGGTAAGGTTACCGTTTTAATGCCGATACGGTACATATTAACTGCTACAGTACGTGATTAACAACATTGTTTCTAATACTGTTCTTGCTTGATAAGCCCTGCCATCTACTCTCTTTTTTCACGAAATTGAGAGGATTATATTAATAATTGCCCAGCAGCATTTACATAACAGAGTTCATTACAAAAAAAATTGGACAAAGCCAAACTAATCATCTAACTATTGTAAAACGAGAAAGCACAAGGCAGTCGATGTCTTTCACCTCGATCCAGACGTAACCTAACGCAAACAACGGCACTCGCAATCTATTATATATTCATACATAGAATCAACAGTCTCAAAAGAGATAAAGTGCTAGCCAAAGATTAAAAAAAAAAAAAATACTCAGACGATCAGATGGACTCCAACCAAATATGAATGCACCAATGAACTTTCAAAAGCTACAGATCTGTCATGCCATCTATAATCCCCCCCCCCCCCCCCCCCCCCCCCCCTACCTACCTACCTAATATGATACAACCTTATTATGAGGGGTCAAAACTAAAAGGAAAAACACAATTAAGGGACATAATTTAATAAGGATGTAGATCTTGGACTCCAATGCTTAAGGCCACAACAAACCACTTACATTCACTTTGTTTAGTTGAGGTTTTAGAAAGTTATTTTTTAGGGTTGAGTGATAATGAGTGGAGAGAGATAGAGAGAGAAATTTATTGAAAACTGTGTCGAGAGTTAAAAGTTACTCTCAAAATGGTGAACCAAGCGGAGTGATTGTCTTTTAAGACATTTTTTGCGGATGAAGAAAAAAAAGCACTTACATCAATCAAATGAATAAAAGAGCATTTCAGCCTTGACCAATTTTAAGATCCAAACCCAAAATTTGGACAAAACCCTCAAAAACTCCTCTCCAATCATGACCCAAATCCTTTTTCATATTTGGGTTTTATCCATTTCTTTACCCAATTCTGGGACAAGATAGGCTCAAATCCAATTTTTTTCCCCACTATTCTAGAGAGAGACGAAGAAAGTGCAGACAAAGAAGAAGGTTGTATCTAGCCGAAGAAGAAGAAGAAATTGCAGACGAAGAAGAAGATGCAGCGATCGAGATTCAACAAAGAAGAAGGTGCAGCGATCCAAGTTCTATACGAAAGTATAGACGAAGAAGAAGGTTTTACCTCGTCGGAGTTGCTGAACTTCGCTGGAGTTTGCTGGACTGATCGTCTTCTCTCTTTTATTTACCTCTATGCCATTGAATTGGGTCAATATAGGGTTTTGCCATTGGAGTGAGCCTGACCTAAAATGAATTTTTACCCATATTTTGACCCCAAAATTGGGTAAAAATTTGAGTCAAGGCTGGAGATGCTCTGAGCCTCCTCCGTTAAGCCTGTGCCCCAACGTGAGCAAAATGCCATTTTAGCTATTTTTGGCTAGGCAAATACACAAACACTCTTCTCCACCAGCCTTAGCATAGCATATCTAAACTAGGGCTGTTAGTCGAAACCGGAAAATCGATCGAAACCGAAAAAATCGGACCGGACCGAATTTTTTAAACCGGTTGAATAATTTCGATTCGGTTCCGGTTTATAAATTTTATAAGCCGGAAAAATAATTTCGATCCGGTTTATGTATTTTAAAAATCGGTCGAAACCGGACCGGTTATATATATGTATATTGGTCTAATAAATATATTTATTATATAAAATCAACCATATATATACATATATAAACCGTTTTTATGGGCTTAATTATATTTTTATGGATTTTTTTTTTTTTATGTATTGAGTTCAAAATTGATCATTTTTTGTAGGGCCCAAAAAAAGGGGTTGAATTATGGGTTTTTGGTTAATATTTTGTGGGTTGAATTGTGGATTTTTTGATGTGTTGGATCCAAAATATGTCCCGTGAATGAAAATCGGATAAACCGGATAAACTGGACCGAAACCGGTTGAGCCAATTGAAACCGGACCGAATTATTTCAACCAGTTCCGGTTTCTAAAAATCTCAAACCGGATAACCGGTTTCGACCGAAAAATATGCCAAAACCGGATCGGTATCACCCCTAATCTAAACTGTCCCAAGCTACAGGGACTTGCTAGTTTTACCTAGGTGTTGTACACTCTGAATTCCATTTTTCATTCGTTTCCTTCTCTCTTTGTGAATGTTTACTTTTCAGATTGGTTTCTTCTCCCTTTTCCCAGACGATGCCTTTTCACTTCGTCTGTTGCTTGCTCGACCAAAGTGTGTCGTAGTAAAGAGTGCCCCAAGCGTAGGGCTAGGTCGGTTGTAGCATAATAAACTCGGAAGTCCGAGGTCGAATCCACAGGGAGCCAATGGAGCTAGGCCGGAGGTTTGATTTACGAAGGGTTTTTAGCGTTAGGACCGCCAACCTTTAGTTCGGCTTTGAGACGGCCAACTTTTGAGTGATGGAAATTCTCTCTACCTCCTAACTTTAATTGAAAACAAAGATTGACTATAAATTAAAAGCGGCAAGGTCTAGGGGTTCATTCCGCCCATAACTTAGGCCGTTCAATACTTCTCTTTGATAACTCAAGTGAGAGTCATTGTCATTTGATCTCACTCGGAAGATTTAACCATAAAAATCAAGTTTAACTCATACAACGGGGTTTGGAAATGGAAAGGAACTCATTTAGGCATTTTATCAAACACATAGAGTGCCATGGTTCTAAGCATTGGGTGTGACAAGGAGACTTATCTACACCCAATCAAAGAAGTTAACAACCCTAAGTTTAGACCAAAGATTAGAGTTCAATAAGTTCTTTGAGGCATTTTGGCAAACACCTAGAGTGACATAGCTCCAAGCATTATGTGTGGCAAGAGATCAAGTCCTTGCCTACACATAATCAAAGAGGTTAACAACCCTAGGTTTTGTTACATAAAAATGAACTTAATTCATTCACAAACCACAATAAGTACAAGAAATAAGAGAAGCCATTAAACTACCCAAGTCATGGGGTAGAAATCACCCCAAGACCAAGCCAAGGAGGCTACCCCTCCATTAGAGATGAACTAAGCAAGAAAGATGAAGGAAATGCAAGAAACATGGTGAAAAACGAGATTAACAACTAAAACATATATTGAAATTAAGAGTACTTACATGATTCTTGAAGAAATTACATGGGAAATGGAAATCTAAGCTCAATCCATGGAGGAATGAGAGCAAAACCTAAGGAGGGAGGTAGAGAGAGAAAGGGAAGGGGGAGAAAATAAAAGATAACCTAATGAAATCAGGTCTGGGGGTATTTATAGCCCCTTAAAAACGAGCTACAAAAGTCCTAAATACCCCTAAGTTGTTGCTTGGTCGGGTACAAAATTCTGCAGAAAATTCCAGCGGGTACAGGTACTGCATTTTTGTGGTACCGGTACCAGTTCAATTTGGAGCTTTTTGCACCGCTACTGATCTCTGGGTACAGGTACTGAGATTTTGTGTACAGGTACCACCTGGACAACTTTGATCTTTCTTTGTTGCTTCACCCTATGCACGTCCCTTGGCCTTCCGATGTCCGGCACACCTTCCAATGCTACTTTCCATCATTCTTGGGACTCGGTGGCAGGGTGCCACGTGGCCTTGGGGGTACGGCTACCCTTAGAGTTAATCCACGGCGTCAAAACGCGTCCTTTTCAAGTGATTTGCCTGAAACTTATAAACACGACACCCTCGCACGAAATCAACGAATTTAGTAATATAATGCATGGATGTGTGACAAAAATGAGAGAGATAAGCCCTGATATCAACACTTTTAAGGGCTTATCACACCCCCTAACTTGGACTTTGCTAGTCCCTAGCAAATTTAAACAAAAGTATATAACTAATGCTATGCAATTTTCCCCTAAAATAAGATACGACAATTATGCTCAACGACACTTGGCAAGAGTTCGGACAAACACCACTTCGAACTTAGTCATATGCTACCCACGCACACGCATACAATGAACTAAGGTGAACAAATTATGCCAACGGCCAAGCAACACACGTCCACCTTGAATTTCCATTCCAGGACTCAAAAGAGCAAACTCAGATATGAAATTGCACAAAGTAATAAACTAGAATAACATCCCATGATAAGCGCTAGCAAGAATCGCAATAGCAAAAGACAAAAAGCTATGCATGCTAATCAAAAGAGCGCTGATAAAGAGAGCTAAGCAAATATTCACAAACAAACTAAGCTAACGGAAATTCCATACTAAATTAGCTTTAGATATCGATCATGCATCAAAAAGAGTTAGATGAGCGTACAATAGAATCAACTAAGGACTTTTAGGCTTATAACGACCTTGGGTTCAAAAAGGAGGGGACGCCAACAAAAGAGTAATGGCCAAAAACTTTTGCTTGGTTTCAACTACCCCTGGCCACTACCATTCCCTAAACTGCCCAAGGCTTGGCCACATGCCGGCCGAACAAAAACGAAAGCTACACAAATAGAAATAAAACTACTAAGTTAATACTACTACGACTCACCACAGACACTACTCACTCTCCTCCTCGCTCTCCTCTTCATTGTCATCCCCTACCTCATCATCGGAGTTTGATTGTGATGAGACCGCGACTCCCTTTTCCTTACTAGAACCTGCCCCTGCAGCAGCAGCAACTGCCTCCACATCCTCATCCGTGGTCTGCTCGTCATCCTCATTGGTCGGGACATAGGGCTTCCCCGAAGTTTCCCCAATCCAAACAGCCACATAATCCATCTTTCTCATCAACTTCCCTTCCTTCCTTTTCCTCCTCCTTGTCTCTTTCTCAATTTCCTTCCTCAACTCTCTTTGTTCGTTTTGAATTGTGTCGAAACGGCACATCATAATCTCCCACCATTGTTCATTTCGTTCGGGTCCTTGGTTTTGTAGAGAGAGACGAGATTGTTTGGTTCCACCCCGAGATTGACTGACTTCGAAATATGGGAAGAACTTGGGGCTTGACTGCTGGAACTTGGAGATTTGGGTATGATTTGGTGGGATTTTTAAGAGAGAAATCGAGTTTGGGGCTGCTAGGGCTTCATCTGGGGTTGTACAGGTGGAGGGAGAAAAGGGTTTGTATTTATAGTGGGGTAGGGAGAGTCCTGATCACGTGCAAAAGTTTTCACAAATCCCCAGCTAGTACAGGTACCGCAAATTTTTAGTACCTGTACTCGTCAAGTTTTTTTTTTTTTTTTTCACGCCACTGCCTAGCCGGTACCCGTACTGAGATTATTGGGTACCCGTACCAATTGCAACTTTCCAGAATTTCCAGCTTCAACCATTTCAACTCCCGGCCACTTCTAACACATGCACCACCCTTCAAACCACCTCGAAACATTGAAAAACAGTCCCCAACATCCCTCGGAACAACCGGCTTCCTAAGTTTATGCAAAAACGGAGACTCGGACTATGGCTCAACAATTTAGGACAAGGGGACACATTTGTGGTTTTATCATGCAAAAATTGCCTTGAATCATTTTCTACGTACGCCAATCAACTCCAATATGATGCATAAAAGATATCTAAACTACTCAAGTATGAACAAACGGATATTATTTACGCAAGTGCAGAAAAAGAGACAAACAAGCATGGGATGCTTCAAAACGAACTTCAACTCTAAGCGATGCATACTACTTGACACACCTTGGAGCTCAATTTGTTCAACAAAGTTCACGTATATGCATGCAACATGGATTCAACACGTAATCAAATTCGACGGGGTGCACGACTCTTGCCTTTATTTACACGATTGAGCATATTTAACATATCTAGCATGCAAAATAAATACATAAAAGGGAAGATTGCACAAAAAATTTAAAAATTCCTATGCAAAAACCGAAAACTAAATGCAAGAATAATCACCCCCCCCCCCCCCCAACTTGAAATGAGCAGCGCCCTCGATGCACAAAGACGTAAAATAAGGAGAGGGAGACAAAAAATGTACCTACGGGGTGGAATGTCAACCACCCAATACGTCGACCAAGTTGGAGGATTTTGCGTCATTGTCACCGTTCGTTCTTAGCAAAGCGTCCAAAATTCATTCCTGCAAAAGGCTTAAGAACCAACCACCTACCGGAAACAAATGACATTAGTACTGTCGGCTCGTGATAGCCCGGCACAAAAATTATTCACAAGTAATTAAACCACCGAATCGTCACGTGATTAAACGGGTACTACTTTTCTCCCCGTGTCTCACTTAAGGCGCCGCAGAGCTAGTCATACAACATCTTATGTGTGACACGGGTGGCTATACCGGACCACAAAAGCGAAATAGAAAAAACAAAAAAAATTGGAAAGCCAAGTTCAAACGTCTTCAGCCAAACGTGGATTTCGAACATTGATTATGCCATCAAAAGCTATTAACATGAGCACATCGCTCCACTCCAAAATCTTGGTCAAAAATTGAATTCGGCCATACCACAAAATAAGATACTTTGAGTAGCACAATTGCCGAATTTGTTTAAGACATTTAAATTCAACCAAATGAGCATTCCAAACTAGATTGATTTTCAAACTGTTGACAAAATCTACAATGTAAGGATGGTAAACCAAATCAAAGTCATCAACACCAAGAAAATCAATTAGTTCCACTCCCACAAAATCTTGGAATGGTGGAGACTCAACAAGAGTGCCAACAACATCTATCGAATTCTCATGAGGAGAACATTGAACATTAAGCTCATCACGGTATCCAAGCTCTGAGGTGTTTTGCAAATCTAAACCAACCTCTTCAATAATGAAAAGCGGCTCTATTTCATCTTCCTCAACATTTAAGTTGGCATCTTCAACAATGACATCATAAACCCAAGATTCAGAATTTTCTGCCAATTGATCAAAGTAATCCCAACTTTCAATAGCGGTTTTATCCAAAAATACACCATCGAACATCTTATCTACAAGCTGACGCGTTGTAGAATTTAAACTCTTATAGAAAATGGGAATAAGGTGCCTTTTTTCACAGCAATGCTGCGACCAATAGAGTATGTGATATCTAAACCGCCACCAACAACACGCAAAAGACTCTTCTTCAAGTTGATAAAAATTTACGATTTCACATAGTAGCATATGAGTCTCATGTATTGGGGAAAACTTTTTGAAAAATTGATTTTCCATATCTTGCCATGTAACTATTGATCCTGGGTTCAATGAATGAAACCAACTCTTAGCCCTATCTTTCAAAGATAATGGAAATATCTGAAATAAGGCCACTTTATCATTCATGCAAAGCTCCTCAAGTTCTAAGATGTGCGCACATGGATTTTCAGAGGCTAAGCCATGAAAATGGGGCAATACTTGAAGCATGCTCGGCTTAGCACTAAAAACACTGGCGGTAGGAGGGACTAATTCCTCATTTGACGCCGCCATCCTACTACAAAGAAAGAAAATAGAAACTAAAAACAAAAAGATGGAATACTTACAGTGCGGTGTAAAGCAATACCTCCAAGTTAGCTACCAATTGATTCCCCGGCAACGGCGCCAAAAATGCTTGCTACCTTAATGTGTGTCGGAATAAGATTACCCCAAGCGTAGGGCTAGGTCGGTTGTAGCATAATAAACTCGGAAGTCCGAGGTCGAATCCACAGGGAGCCAATGGAGCTAGGCCGGAGGTTTGATTTACGAAGGGTTTTTAGCGTTAGGACCGCCAACCTTTAGTTCGGCTTTGAGACGGCCAACTTTTGAGTGATGGAAATTCTCTCTACCTCCTAACTTTAATTGAAAACAAAGATTGACTATAAATTAAAAGCGGCAAGGTCTAGGGGTTCATTCCGCCCATAACTTAGGCCGTTCAATACTTCTCTTTGATAACTCAAGTGAGAGTCATTGTCATTTGATCTCACTCGGAAGATTTAACCATAAAAATCAAGTTTAACTCATACAACGGGGTTTGGAAATGGAAAGGAACTCATTTAGGCATTTTATCAAACACATAGAGTGCCATGGTTCTAAGCATTGGGTGTGACAAGGAGACTTATCTACACCCAATCAAAGAAGTTAACAACCCTAAGTTTAGACCAAAGATTAGAGTTCAATAAGTTCTTTGAGGCATTTTGGCAAACACCTAGAGTGACATAGCTCCAAGCATTATGTGTGGCAAGAGATCAAGTCCTTGCCTACACATAATCAAAGAGGTTAACAACCCTAGGTTTTGTTACATAAAAATGAACTTAATTCATTCACAAACCACAATAAGTACAAGAAATAAGAGAAGCCATTAAACTACCCAAGTCATGGGGTAGAAATCACCCCAAGACCAAGCCAAGGAGGCTACCCCTCCATTAGAGATGAACTAAGCAAGAAAGATGAAGGAAATGCAAGAAACATGGTGAAAAACGAGATTAACAACTAAAACATATATTGAAATTAAGAGTACTTACATGATTCTTGAAGAAATTACATGGGAAATGGAAATCTAAGCTCAATCCATGGAGGAATGAGAGCAAAACCTAAGGAGGGAGGTAGAGAGAGAAAGGGAAGGGGGAGAAAATAAAAGATAACCTAATGAAATCAGGTCTGGGGGTATTTATAGCCCCTTAAAAACGAGCTACAAAAGTCCTAAATACCCCTAAGTTGTTGCTTGGTCGGGTACAAAATTCTGCAGAAAATTCCAGCGGGTACAGGTACTGCATTTTTGTGGTACCGGTACCAGTTCAATTTGGAGCTTTTTGCACCGCTACTGATCTCTGGGTACAGGTACTGAGATTTTGTGTACAGGTACCACCTGGACAACTTTGATCTTTCTTTGTTGCTTCACCCTATGCACGTCCCTTGGCCTTCCGATGTCCGGCACACCTTCCAATGCTACTTTCCATCATTCTTGGGACTCGGTGGCAGGGTGCCACGTGGCCTTGGGGGTACGGCTACCCTTAGAGTTAATCCACGGCGTCAAAACGCGTCCTTTTCAAGTGATTTGCCTGAAACTTATAAACACGACACCCTCGCACGAAATCAACGAATTTAGTAATATAATGCATGGATGTGTGACAAAAATGAGAGAGATAAGCCCTGATATCAACACTTTTAAGGGCTTATCATCTGTATCTCCACAGATTTTTCATTGAATGACATGTAAGTGTCATCATTTGGCCCGCAAGCCCGCACGTTGCTCGCTTGGCCCGAGCCCATCAAGCGGCCGGATAAGCCCAGCCCTAATAATGTATGGGGTTGGCTTGGTGATTGAAGCACGACTGGTGGCTTGCTTGCTGCCCTCTCTCTCGAATTCAAAACACTAGCCCTCTCTCTAGAACCAAATGCGGGGGGGGGGGGGGGGGGGGGGCTCCTCTCTCCCTCCTCCCTCTGGGCCTCTTCTCCCCCCTTTCTCCTCTTACTTTTTCTCTCTAAACTCTCCTCTGTTTCTTTTTTCTATTTTTTCTTTTTCTTTACAGGTGCTTGGCGGCGGTGGTGGTTTCCTCACGGCGGCGTCGATGGGCGGTATGGGTGGGGATGTTTGGCGGTCTCATCGCTTCTGGCTCGTTTCGCTTTTCACCGGGTCGTTTTTGGGATCTGCAAATTCGGGGGTTCACGGTGGTTGGTCCAGCTTCGAGTCTCGTGACGGTGGGCTACCGACGGCCTCCTTCATTCTGCATGCTACTCCCCTTAATTCTTGTCGACGCTATCTGCTTGTGGCTCCTCTAGCGTTTTATCTCTTCCGTCTCTTGATTGGCCGCTGGTTTATACTATTAGGGTAGCTGGTTTGCTTAACGGCAAGATCTGATCTCAGTGGTGGTGGTGGTGGCATTTGTCTGCGTTTCTCCCACCGGTCTTTCTGTTGGGTCTGATTGGTTCTTTGCTTAACGGCATGTGGAGTCTCGCCAAATGGAGGCCATCACAGCTGGGCTTGTGCTAGGCGTCAGTGTGGTGGTTGGCGGCGGGCTGGTGTGGCGCCGACGGTTTTAGGGTTTGTAGCTGTTAGGTGCTGTTTGGGCTTGTCCCACTATCTGGCTTTTTGGCCCTTTGTTGTTGGAGCTTATTATTTTATCTGGGCTTTTAGGCCAACATGTGTGGGCTTTGTCCCAATGGGCGTTTCTCATATTTTGCTTCTTGCTAAACTTGGGGGTATTGGGTCTCAGATGGGTATAGAATTATTCTTAGCGTTGTATACTTGGTTGAATCTCGGATTAGGAATATGATGCCATCACTTTTTGTTTTTATTAATTTTTCTAACAATTTCAAATATTAATGAATTTTTTTTGCCTTCGGGAAAAAAAAAATGTCCCGTAAGCCCATCTGGTTATCTGGCTTGCAAACCCGCTATCTAGCCCGCAGGCGCAGAATAAGTAGTTATATCGAGTTTCCGATATTACCCTCCATTCCCCCTCTCCTCCTTTCTACTCATCACGAGAAATGGTAAGAGCAGAGAACCTCAGAGAGATGTGTTGAGAGAGAGAGAGAGAGAGAAGAACGATCGGAAGAGATAGAGCATAGATCGATTATTGCACTGACGCCGTTACCGCAGACGCTCACCACTTGATTACTCTTTGACAAATTTAAGGTCCCAATCTCCCATCCTAGGTTTAATCTTACCTTCATTCCGAGGAGACATTTTGCGCTTTATGTACTCTGTTCAAATCTCGGATTAGGAAGTCAAGTGAAGTACCACGCCCAGATCCCCCTCTCACTCCCTCAGTCTTGGATCGTGTTCTCCTGCCTCATCGATAATGGCAACAACCAAAGCAGCAGCAGCTGCAGCAACTGGCGCTGGCTCCACAAGTCATCATCCCAAGACGGGAGCCATTTCGAAAGGATACAACTTTGCTTCCACTTGGGAACAGGTTTCATACTCTTCTTATTTCTTCATTCATTTTTGCCCTTCTCTTATTCCAATTTTTTCATTTTTTTGTCAAGCGGAAAAGGGTAAATTTTGGATCCTTCTTTGTTTGCCCCAGTTATATTTTTATTCAACAATGGCGGACTGGCGGTAGATGCATGCAAGTAAAGGTTGCTCTTAGCATTTTTTTAAGAAACTCAAAACTGCTATTTTTTTTTTCTTAATTTCTGAGTTCTTGGCCCTCAAATCGCAGTGCTATCATCTTAATCTAGCATATTTGGTTCTTATTATCGAAGTTGATAATTTATTTTTAATAACCGTCACTCCTTGTGCTAGCATACACGATCCTAACCGTTTGTTTTATCTTTTCTTTTGGATTTGTGAACATGTTTGAATGTGATTAGGTTTTGCCAACGTTTTCCGTTTGGTAGAGGTTATAGTTGGGTCCTCACCTTAAGCTATTGTTGTTTCTGCAGAATGCTCCGCTCACAGAGCAGCAACAAGCAGCAATAGTAGCACTTTCTCACGCATTTGCTGAGCGACCTTTTCCTGTCAAATTGGTAAGACTTTACCTTGTGCATCAAGCATTTTACTGCTGTTGTGGATGCTTTGCTTCAGTGCAATAATCACATTGCAATTATCGGGCTTTGCTTTTGTAGTCCCAGGAGCACGTAGGTGGACAAGATAACGGTTTGTCCATTTCCACCAAGCACAGCACCATGGAAGAAACAGGGGCAATTGAAGCAGTTTTGGTCAATACAAATCAGGTAATTCACTTGACTTATTGTCGTATTCAATTCATGTACGTGGGACATATTCAGGAGCAGCAATACTTAGCTCTTATCTTAAAACTGATGCCAGCAGGAAACTCCACCGAAGAATTTATAGCTGAAACGGAAACAAAGGAACTTTATTCTTAAGTTTAGTTTAGGGGAGGAAACACAGATAAATTAAAGAGCAAAAACTCTTAGCGTTGGTTGTATATTCTATTGCGCCTATCTTGTTGGAAATGAGCCCATAAAGAAAGTTTGTTATGATTTTCTCCTCGAGTTTTCTTTTTATTCTCTTCCAAGATGGAGATTCCAACAAGAGAAATAAACTTTCTTCACTTTTCTCTTCCTTCCCATCCAACAAACACAACATGTGAACACCAATATTTAGCTGGCACACCTGCTAATAATGATGTTTGGGTGGCCATTCACTTTGCAATTTCTATGCCCCTTTTTCTTGACGTATTTTGTTTACTCCCTTCGTCCCATTTTATTGGTCCTTTTTGGGATTTTGAACTTTTTAAAGGAACATGCAACTAATGCATGTCTCCTAAAAAATTTGGGTTCAATTTCCATTATTGTCCTTTAATTTTCACTTTTAATAATTTTTTTAAGCACTTATGGGGGTTAGTTTTGGAAATCTAAACACTTTTGTCAAATGGACTAACATTTTTGGGACATCTCAAACCGGAATAAGGGACTAACAAAATGGGATTGAGAGAGTGCTTGAGTATGAGAAGGTTTTGTTAGCAATATATAGTTCCTTTGGGAGTATGCTAACTTCTGAATGCTCTGTCATAGTCCAGATTTCGGTATTTAACCATGGAACAAAAATTTATCTCTTGGTTCTATTGTGTGCATTCTTGCGGTGCAGTTTTACAAATGGTTTACAGATCTTGAAGCAGCTATGAAATCAGAGGTTAGCAGTTGTTTCTTATAGTTAGATACTGTCACTTAGCAATTGCAATGTTGAGTACCACTGCTACAGCACCTGGTGTTCTTCTTTACACAGACCGAAGAGAAGTATCAGCACTACTTAACCAGTCTAACAGAACGCATAGAGACATGTGATGGTATACTTCATCAGGTAGAGTATCTATGTAGATACTTTAACATGCATGTTTAATAAGATACTATAATTTTAACGTATCTTACTTTGGTTATGGCTTTAATTCCTGCCTATTAGGCCAAGCATACTTGTCCCAAGGGAATAGGAGTAGTGATACGATTTAATTAATTGACATTACTTTTCTGCAGGTGGATGAAACCCTGGGTTTGTTTAATGAGTTACAGCTGCAGCATCAAGAAGTGGCTACAAAGACCAAGACTCTTCATGATGCTTGTGATCGAGTGGTGTGTACCTCTTTCTGCCCGATTCTATATATACATACATATATATATATATATATTTAATCAGCAAAGAAAGTAACATTTCATTGATGACAATAAAATATTACTATACAAGAGAAAGGAGAGAAGGAAAAACCTAACAAGTTGGCAAAAAACCAATGGAACTAAAAAGCAAACACCAATATCCTCAAAAACCAAAACACCTAAAACTCATTGCACTCCCCAATTTCACCCCAAGAGCTGATCCCAAAACACCTAAAACCCGACTCTATGCAAGCAACTCGATGGCCTTATGGCTCAGTTTTGGTGGGGGAAGAACTGTGAGAATAGAACTATTTGGCGGTTTTTCTTGGAAAAATCTTTGCAAGCCTTACTCTTGGTCCTTGGACATCGATGCTTCGTCTTTCTAGAGTTCCAGCATTGTAAATTTCTAACCAAAAGTTACAGCTTGAGGTTTTCCAACTGTTGGAAGACTCATTTGAACATTACTATAGGGCACAAACTTAGACCTCTGCGCACTAGGGCATTTGATCTTGCTCTTTTTTGTGGCCAAAAGGTTCAAAACATGTTAAAATGGTTGAGAAATGCAATAGGCTCCGCTTTTGTCTAGGATTGGATGTAGGCATGTAGCAACTTTTCGGGACGAATACTATTCGTGTTGCATTTTCCTATTAATTTGGTTAGTTGTTTTATTGGGTTTTTGACTTAAGAATTTGATATTTATTTTTTGTGTTTTTTTAAAATGGATATGGTCTTGTTGAATGTCCTGGTTTGACCATTTTTAGTTGCTTGTTTCTGTTGCAGCTAATAGAGAAGCAAAAACTGATTGAGTTTGCAGAAGCACTCCGTACTAAGCTCAACTACTTTGATGAATTGGAGAATGTGCGTTTCAGTTCTTACGGTACCTATGAGATTCATTTTCATGTCAATCCGACTTTTGTGGAAGCAACAAGTTTAAATTTGAAATTTCTAGCTTTCAGTCCAAAACAAGGATGGCATTACAAGCGTCCATTAGACATTTTGGGTTTTCACTTTTCAAAAGAGTACAAGGTTAGTCTACATGGTTTGTGAGCTTCGTGAGTAGTGCCTTGGTGGCTTGGCCATGCTCATGCATTAACTTTTAGGAGCTCGAGCAAAAGTTTGAACAAAGGCTCATAAGCTTGGTTGGTAGTGGCTAGGCAAGCTCACGCTAATTCTTTAGGAGCTCAAGCAAAGCATGTCACATACCCTCTAGTCTCAAAGCCAATCTTGAACAAGTACTAGATATTTGGCCTTGGCAAGTGTCAGTGACTGGGCAGTATAATCGATCTCTTTGAACAACTATTAGATATGCCTGGCTCTGTCTACATTCTACGGTATAAGGCATGTGCATGAACATCAATCTAGGAGGTCAAGCAAAGCTTGAACTCACCCTCCAATATTAGTATATTACAACTCCAGCTTGAACAAGTACTAGATATTGGCAGATATTGGCCTGGCTAAGTATTAACATTACTGTAGATTTTTTTGGACATCTACTAGTTACATGGCCTGGCTCCATCTGAATTTTTTAGTATTAGCCATCTGCAGTTGCTTATGTAAATCTTAAGGGTATTTTATTGTGCATATGTTTGCAGGTTGCTACCAATTTCTATTCGGCGAATGTTGCAAGTGGAAACTTTCTTGCACTGCTCAAAAGATTAGACGAGTGCATATCGTAAGTCTATATTTTAGAGTCCATTCTTTTCTTGTAACTCTATGGGTCTGACTTAATCAGTTTGGACCATGCTTATATGTTACTGAAACAGTGGATTAGAAGGATTTGAATTGTTAGGCCATCAATGAGTCATCTTGTGTTACCTAATCTTGTGAGCATGCGCTTAGAGAACACTTATATTGCTATGCTTATACATTGTGATATTTATGAGAGCTACTGTTATGTTGAGTATAGGTATGTTGAAAGCAATCCTCAGTATGCAGAATCCAGTGTTTACTTGGTCAAATTTCGACAACTACAGGTACCTGCAATTATATTGTTCATTGTCTAGAAAATTGTTAGTGGAAGATAGCATTCTTTTTCCTTTTACTATGTTGGATGGTGCTTCTGTTGCCTTCAACATTTGCTTTGGATGTTAAAGTTCTAAAAACCATTTGCTCGCATGCTTTTTGGCAGTCTCGAGCGCTGGGTATGATTCGTTCTCATGTTCTCTCTGTTCTCAAAAGTGCTTCTTCTCAGGTAAAGTACCCTTGCAGAACTGAAAAGGTTGTGATGTTTAAAGATGTAAAGCTCTGTCATGCGTTTGTTTCTTTCATCAGGTCCAGGCAGCAATTCGGAGCAGTAGTGACAGCAACATGGCTGTTTCAGAGGGTGTAGAGGCATCTGTCATATATGTCCGTTTTAAAGCAGCAGCAAGTGAGGTAATGGTGTTCTCTTCTCATCTCTTTGGTTGTATGATTGTATCCCAAGCTTCTATTTGGATTATGGGAGGATTATGCCTGGAACAATGTTAGTTACTATATTGTGGGCAGGTTTTGCACGATTTATTTATATAGTTCTAAAAGGATGAATGTTTCTACCTATTTGCAGCTTAAGCCAGTGTTGGAGGAAATTGAAAGAAGATCACCCAGGAAAGAATATGTGCAAATTCTTGCGGAATGCCACAAACTGTACTGTGAACAGCGGCTCTCCCTGGTAGGCTGGCAAAAAAATTATCTTCTTGTATAAACATACTCTCCCTTAACTGTTATCAACTGATCTTTTTTCTACGTTATATAGGTCAAAGGCATAGTGCATCGGCGGATATCTGAATTTTCCAAGAAGGATAAGTTGCCATCATTGACCAGATCTGGATGTGCATACTTAATGCAGGTTTTTGAAATTTACATGTAGAAGTTTACCAGACCAAGATTGTTCTCAGTTTTGAGTAGGAAGCTTGAAGTATGCTGTTTAAAGTTTGATGCATGAACTTCCTAGATTGCTGCGCCTGGTTATTATTATTATTATTATTTCCCTTAAAAAGTAGTTAATTATTGTGCAAACTTCCTGGAATAGAGTTCCAATCAATTTTTTTACTCAGTTAAAATAAGAAAAGAGTTCCAGTTTTATTGACAAGAGAGTGTCGAAAAGGTAATTTATTCTGCTCAATTTGATGTACTTTGTGATTTGACCTGCTAAATTTCCTAATGGAAATTGGTGTTCTTATCTTTACTATGCTTAAGCTCCAGTAACATTCTATTCTCAATTTCACTTATTTTTTGATGTAATTCTAGCATGGGGAAGGATCCGTAAGTTTATTGTAGTGCAGGTATTCTTCAGAAAGTCTGCAAGACCCTTCTGAGGCTCTGGAAAGACTAAGATATAGTAAAGTTTGGGTTAACAAGATCAGCCATGTGTGAGATAAGAATTATGCAGCGAGTAGCTAAATGTTGTCACTACATGCTCAACCTTTCCAAACAATATTCCATTATGACAAGGAACAAATTTTAAGGTTGCTTCTGTCCCCATGATGGGCAATCTCTCGACCATAATGATAGCAAGTTCGGAAACAATATAGTTGCATAGTTGTCTCGTAAAATTCCTACTTTCATATTTTTCCTTGTAGTTGGGTAGAGTACTAGAGTGGGATGAAAGGTAACCCAAAGTATGTGTATCAACTTATCAACTAAGGGGAAAACATGGTTAGGTTTAATTATGATCCTGACCCTCCCAAAATAAGAGCCAATATTTACGATCAAGCTGCAATTTATACTGCTCTCTTTTTAATTCCATTTCTGTAGGCAACATTTAATGTACCTATAATCTATTTATGGCCTCTAAACATATTACATTGGATGTACGTCAAAAAGCACACGTATGACTTGAAGTAAAACAGAGACGAGGGCAATAGTTTTAGATTCATTTTTATTCCAATTGCAGGTATGTCAGCTTGAGCATCAACTCTTTGATCACTTTTTCCCATCTTCTGCAGAAGATATTTCAAGTTTGGCACCTTTGATTGATCCTTTGTGAGTTCTTGATTATATTATGAAGTCATTGCTTTCTTTCTCTTTGTTTTTTTCTTTTTCTTTTTGTTCTCCTTTTTCCTACTCGATTGAACTCTTATGTTTCAATAACAACATGCTGCAACTTGATGATCACTATCAAGCCATCAATGACCCATTAGGGCTGTAGTTCTACTCCGGCTTTTAAGTTTTATCCCATTAAATTGCTCCGTAGTTGGACCCTTAATGATTCAGAGGTGATACAGGGTGATCCCTTAATCCTTGATTGGTTTCACAGTCAGACTACTCTTTGTTAGAGCCTAAATGGCCTCCTTTAGCCAGCTGTCTTGACTAAACTACCAAAAAATCAATGGGCATCATTATTCATGGAAGGTACCTAGCTAAGCTGATACTCTCCTGATGTTTGTCATCTTCATAAAGGTGGCATATAGTGATGCACCAGGATACAAACAGGACACTATACAAACACACTGCGAGTATCAACTCTTTGATCAATTACCATCTCATCTTTGCTGGACCAGAATACTTTCTTGTAGTATGGACTTGACAAAAAGGTGTACCAAGTGCAAGAAGCTCCCGCATATGCGGGGTCTGGGGAAGGGTTGATGTATGCAGCCTTTCCCGCCTGCAAGCTGAGAGGCTTTTCTGTGACTTGAACCCCTGGTCTTCAGGCCACAATGGGGCAACTTTACTGCAGTGATAGGTCTGCCCTCCGTAGTATGGGCTTGACAGTCAGCTAATTTAGTTCCCAGATGTTTCTTGGTTCTTTGGAATGATAAAACTTTCTCATTTCAGACCATTGCTTTCTGTCCAGAAGTTTCTAGTTTCTGAACTCTACTTCACTACATGTGCTTTCTCTACCCACCAAATATGTTGTTTTCCCCACCCTAAAGCAGGCTCTGCATTGAACCCTGTTATGTTGACAGTTTGTTTTTGACGCAAGAAAGTACGTATTTCGGTTTTCTCTGTATGTGTTTGCGTTTTCTCTGTATGTGTTTGCCTCACATCGAGTTTTTGGTATGTTCGATTGCTCCATCTTTACCTCTTATTTATGCTTCTCTGCTGTTATACTACTTGCAGGTGTATGTACTTGTATGATACTTTACGCCCAAAGCTTATCCATGAAGTAAATCTTGATATTCTGTGTGAACTTGTGAATATCCTGAAAGTTGAAGTCCTTGGAGAAAAACTTAATATACGGAGTGAATCACTTGCTGGACTACGTCCAACATTAGACAGAATTTTAGAAGATGTTCAGGAGCGATTGACTTTCCGAGCTCGAAACCATATTCGTGATGAAGTAGGTATCGCAGTTGAGAAGTTTTAGTTTTCTTTGTTCTTCAGTATTTTTGCTTTGTTAACGGTCATGGGTTCTCTGTACTTGTCCTGTTACTTTAAGCCAGCCCTAGAATTGGGTATGGCACTCAACTTTGGTTATCTTGTTCTTGCTGCGATCAACCACTTAGAGATTGACAAAAGAATCATTGTAAGGCTTCCTGCTTCTGTGTTGAAACAACTTGCAAACACTGGAATGTCTGTATTCTAAAATGGGAGAGAAGTATCCATGTAAAAGGCATATAGGAGAAATTTACGTTCTTAGAGCATCTCCAAAAGCCTCCTCTCTTCCTCCTTTTCGCCTCTTAGCTGAGCCAAATGCTCAAATCACTCACCCAACTGACTCGCCTCCCACCTCAGCAAAACCCCATATGCTACAGTAACTCGCCACAACAGGCGAGGTACTGTAGCCCCCCCCTCCCCCCCCCCCCTCTCTCTCTCTCTCTCTCTCCGCCTTGAAAGCCACCAGATCTGAGCCCACAAATCACTGTCGTCGTCGCCCTCGCCGTTGTTGGCTCCAGCGAAGGTAAGAACAGCTGCCCTCCTCTCTCTCTCTGATCTGGCCGCCGCCGCCGCCGTTGGGTGTACGAATGTAAGAACACTTGTTTCTGTGAAGTCTCAGGAAAAAGGAGTGGAGTATTTTGGTTGCCGATTTCAGTGTATTGAGATTTTTGTTTTTTTGGAAATTAAGTGGTTTGTGATTCAAATAGGTATTTTGCCTAGGCTGTTGGGTTTTGTGTTTATTTGGTGGCTAGTCAAAGTGAAAAAAGGGCATTTTGCCTAGTTATCTTGTCTAGGACTGCTGGAGATGCTCTTGCATAGTTTTATTCGTTCGAATCGTTCTGATAAAATAAATAGTTTATTCATTATCTTGTATTAGTGTGTGCATCATGGATGCCCATTGGTTACTGTACTTAATTGTGATGGTTAAAGCTACTATTCCTTCAAACAATTGCCAGTATCTTTCTGAATCCCTTTCTTGTTTTTTCCTAGATCTCAAAGTATTTTCCTTTGGATGAAGATTTGGATTACCCTGCTAAGCTGGAGCAACTGCCTGAGATGAAACGAGAAGCTACTTCGGTAAGTCCAATCCTTCATTTCCTATTTGATTAATACTCGTTTAGTTGGCTTTTATATAAAATAAACTGAGATAATGGAATGGGCCTGGTTTGATATCATGGGTTTGCACATAAGTTGCATGATATCTGGATGTTTACATGATTTGGTTCTATCAAATAATAGCTTTTGTCACCTACAAGGAAATACATTTGCGGTATCTTGTTTGGTTTCAAGGGTCTGCATAAATTCCATTGGACCTCCTATTGATTTTCTTCCTGCATTCAGAGGAACAGATTTCTAATCCAATTCTTGTGGTTTTTGCTCTCTAACATTTTTTTTTGCTGTATGATTGTTAACTTTCTTTTGTAAAACCACTTATCATTCAACCTTGCTTAACTCTGTGATGCTCTTGTTAAATGCAGGCTGATGAAAACCCAGATGTTTTCAAGACTTGGTACCCACCCCTGGAGAAAACTCTGTCATGTTTGTCAAAGTTGTATCGCTGTTTAGAGCCTGCAGTTTTCACGGGTTTGGCACAGGTTTTGGTATCTTTTTCCGCTAAACATGTCCTATGAGTCTCACATATGTGCTTATCTTATTCAATTCTCTGGATTTGGTCTCTACAGGAAGCTCTAGAAGTTTGCACGATGTCCATCCAAGTAAGTGAGCTTACAGATAATTTCATTAGGCAAACTTTAGTAATGAGAAGTTTATTGGTGCATTGTTTTCTCTTTAAACAGTAGAGAAGGATGCGCCTTCACATAAGCAAACCTATTGTGACTAGGTGGATGGGTTAGGAGGTTGTTAAAAATAGCATGACAGACTCAAATTTGTCGTAATCACTGAAAGACTCGCTTAATACAAGTTTACACACGCGCGCATGCATACATGGATGAAGTATATTCTCTTATGCTTTACCTGGAACTTTATTAGTGTCCTTGGGAGTGACTAAGCTTTGTTATGCGATGCCCTGTGTTTGATTGGGTTGTCGTTTTATCTGTGCAGAAAGCAAGCAAACTTATTGCAAAAAGATCATCGCCAATGGATGGACAACTTTTCCTTATTAAGCATCTCCTCATCCTAAGGGAGCAGGTTATGTCTCGGCATCTGGCTTTAACCTATGTACTTCCTGCAAAGGATTTCAGTATATAACTCCTAACTCAGAAACTTGTCCTTCCAGATTGGACCATTTGATATAGAATTTTCAGTCACGCATAAGGAACTTGATTTCTCGCATTTGCTGGTCAGTAACACCGAACCTGAAGTTCTAAATATGATGCATCATTATGTTTCACCATAAGTTTATTGGGTTTAATACCATGCTCTAAAGGTGAAGTTATTCTGGATTCATGTGGGATGTTTCCCTTTTACCATTGCTGCACAAGTGAAAAACTTCGCCGCATGCATCTTTTCTTGACATGTAATCTAGGAATTAGAATTGCAAGCATCTTATACATAACATTGGCTTTTTAATTTGTTGGATTATGTCTAGAACTTGCCTTTCTAACTTAAATCCCATCTTCTTGCTAGGTCTGTAAAGTTCAATATCAAAAAGTTGTGGCCAGCATTACCATAGTTCTGCTGACTTTTTGGGGATGGCATTGTTCTTTCTGTTTAACGTGAAAGAGAGAATATTGGGAAACACTACGTGTTCTGAGATAAATCATTAGGTGTTGAAAAAGTAATTAAACCTGTATGTGTTATCATTAGGCTGCCATAGTTGATTACTTGATTCGTTGAAGGACTTAATAAATGGACTGGTTGGGAGTCTTGGAACTTCGGTCGGTTACCAAAATATATGTTGTCTGTATATTGACAAATTAGGAAATGCTTCCAAAGAAGAAAACCAAAATTTGAAAATAGCTGTTTGATGAGTTTTGATGTTATGGGGGCTGAAAGTAAATGGACCTGTGTATTAGTGCTGGATCAGCAAATATGTAAGAGATGTATTGGACACTAAAAGCTTTTGATTGTGATATTCTTTGCGTGAAAAACTTTCTTGAAGATGGTGCAAGGTCTACAAATTGCAATGCTTGTCAAGATAAGTAAATTAGTTTGATTTACATGAGAATAATGGAAATTTCTTCATATTGATATTCCATTACCAGGACCATCTGAGACGAATTCTTAGAGGCCAGGCCTCGCTGTTTGATTGGTCAAGATCAACTTCCTTGGCGAGGACACTATCTCCTCGAGTTTTAGAAAGTCAAATAGATGCCAAGAAGGTATGAGTCTGCCTTTCAATCACTAATATTGTACTTGTTGAATTGACTTGAATCTCCACTGGCTTAATACATCATTTGTATTGTATGCATTTGTTTTGAAAAGTACAAGGAAATTACCAGCATCTTTGGATTCATTCCCTGGGTCACATCTAAACCACCTTCTATTGTTTAGTTGATCACTAATGATAACAGTCCATCTGAAGCCTAACAACAATGGCTTCATGTGTTCAGCCGCGAACCAAACACGCGCATGCGCACTCACACAGGCACGAAGAAGATCAAGTTGTCACAAGAAGAAAAGAACGAGATGGAGTTACCAGGATGAAGTAGAGTTGCACCAGATTTTACAACTCGCGCAAGATTTCATTATCCTCAGGATGACAAAGTAGAGTTACAGAATGGCATTTTCTAAGGTTTATTACCACTAGGGTTGTATATACAACAGAGTTGCCGTATTACCTTCACTACTCCTAGAAGAATGCTTATTCGCCTGCTCACATTTCTTACAAGGTTTTAGTCATCTTTCAGAAACACGTCTCTTGAGTGTGTTTATTGTGAAGCATGATGATTACCCACACTCCAGAAGGTAAAATAGACCATAGAAGCAATGTTTTAAAAAGCGCGCGCCTTGCAGGCTTAGGCACTGACGCGCGGCCATAGTAAAAGGGCTCCATTGCGGGGTCTGGGGAGGTGCGGCCATAGTGCCTCCTCAAATACCTTGAGGTGAGGCACAGTACGCACACTTGAGGCGGGAGGCTCATGATGGCTGCTCGTTTTCTGCTATTCGTATGATAGTCAAACACATGCAATTAAGCTTCAAATCTTATAGTAATCTTGTCAGTAGCCTAGGATGAATATTGCTTTCCTCTTCTCAGTGATCTGACTAAATTAAAAAGTTACATGAGTGGAACCTCCTATTTTTCAATGCTATTATTCATTCCTTCTTGTTAATGTTGCCTCATGTGGTGACTATATGTTTACTTGCAGGAGCTGGAGAAAAGTCTCAAAGTCACATGTGAAGAGTTCATTATGTCAGTCACGAAACTTGTTGTGGACCCCATGCTTTCGTTTGTTACAAAGGTTTGTTGTTTTAACTACTGCCATAATTTGTTGCAGAAATATTAGAGTATGATTCAGAGGTATCTCGCATTGTTCATCACAACCATATTTATTTTTTAAGTGTCCCACATCTGGTTAATCGTGATAAACAAAGTGCCAAAGATTAGTCATACACATGTTTGATACTATTAGTCCTTCTCAACTTACAAAAGAGACATCATTAATCTTCCCATGTGGACAATCTATTTGGCATTTAGAATCACAACATTGTCTTTAACTAGGAATTTTCACATTTTTTGGATTTCAGGTTACAGCAGTGAAAGTTGCATTGTCCTCAGGCAGTCCAAATCAAAAGATGGAGTCCCCTATGACAAAACCCCTCAAGGATCAAGCTTTTGCTACGCCAGATAAGGTTGCTCAACTTGTTCAGAAGGTATGTTATGAAACTGAATGGCTCTTTTGCTGGATTGTTTAGAGACTACCATGTCTGTTGTGGCCTAAAGGAAGTACCATAATTTGGACAACATGGACGAGTGATGTCCCTGTTGTGGTTTACATTCCGATGGCATGACAGAGACAAGGCAGCAGAGCAATCAAGCTAATATTCCAAAGTTAAAGCTTTATAGGTCTTCCTTGGATTTTTTTTGCTTTTGAATGGGCAACTTTACAACTACAAGACTGTCTTATGTAGTGCTGCCTATGTACATATGTATAGTTCTTAAGACCGATTGTTTGGATCAACATATTTGTATTCCCCAAAAACAAAGGGCTAGACCTTAAATTATAATGGTGGTATGCCTCTCTGATACAGGTCAGTGATGCAATTCAGCAAGAGTTGCCGAGAGTGATGGCCAAAATGAAGCTATATTTGCAGAATCAGTCAACACGTACAATACTTTTCAAACCTATAAGGTAAGCATCTGATTGCACATTGTATGTTAAGTTAATATTCACTGCATTCTGCCTTAATGCTTTCATTGTGAAATTTACTAGGACATCTCTCTTATAAAAAAAATGATCAGCATAACACCGGAACACCCTTGCAAATAAGATGTGGGGGTGACTGAAAGGGGTAGAGAACCGAGGCAGTCTTACTGGGAAAGAGTGGCAGTAGTGAGCTTGCAGGTGATTGGTATAGAGTCTATAGACTGGTGTTGATTGGAGATGGTTTGGAAGTTTCATGAGTCTTTTCTTTGTCGAAGAGGTCTGCCTAAGGGTTAGTCCTGGTGTCGGGCATCAGTGGCCAACAATACGGAAGGAACATAGCTGTTAAGTCAGCCCTCTGTGTCGGCACTACTTGAGAACTCTATAATAGGATCCTGAGGCCGTATCAATATGTCCGAGTAGGTATTTTCAGAGGTTAGGCATGACTTGCTCTCCAATGTGCTGTCCTTCAGTCAAGGTCTCCCAGTCTCTGAGAAGGTTCTAAGGTCCTTCCCTCGAGGGAGGGTATGTGAAGATCCTTATATGAACCCTTGAACCCAAACCTCCAGTTGGTGATGAAGTTTTTGAAGGATTGGATTGTATGCCACTGAGCCGCGAGCGGCACATGGGACGAGGGCACCTGTTGAGGCTTCTTTTAGATTCCTCACTTGAGATCAATTGATGCATGGCTGAGGTCCACGGTTTTTGCATGTTCTTGGCTGACAAATGCCAAAGCTCCCTAGGAGCCAGGAGGGGAGAATGTGCATCGGGCTGATGGGCCAACTGTCACCTTCCAGGGCTGGCAAGTGGAGCCCTCCCATGGTGACCAAGCAGCCATGGACGTGCCACATGGTGGGGTCCAGTTGGTGGAGCTGTGACCTAGCAGCCATGTGACATGGTACGAGGTGGGGTCTCATGGGCGAGAAAGCAGCTGTGCAGCCCTTGTAATTTTGCCTCGTGGCTGGGCTAGATCTATGTGCCTAGTGCGTGCAGGCACAAATGCATATTTTTGTGTTTTTTTTTTTTTTTTAAATGGTTGAACCCATTTATTGACCCTTTCATAGGCAGAGCTTTGAATGCGTTGTTTCAGTCCTCTTGGGTGGGTGTGTGTACACGTTTGAATCTATGTGTTGAGATGTATTTTGCTTGATTCATGCTTTTGGGCCATTTGATTCTGTCATGTTTAATAATGCAATTTCTGTTTAAAAAAATATTCTCAAGGATGCTTTTTGAAGATTTTTGTGTTATTTAGGGGCATGCAGTATACTTGGATTTCGTAGGAGGTCAATTGGAAAAATGTATTCTTATGATTTATTGCATGCTGTTCTTATGTAGGAGCAACATTGTTGAAGCCCATACTCAAGTACTATCCCTCCTAAAATCAGAGTATACCCATGAAGAGATACAAGGCATTATCAATATGACTTCTATACAGGATCTGCAACAGCAACTTGACAGCCTCCTATAGGATGCCTCTCGAGCCGTTGGTGGTTAAAAAAAATCCATATACTTAGTGAATATAGAGTTTAAGTCTGCCACAAATAATTAGCATCCTGAAGGCTAGTTGACAATCGCCAGATATATTTTTTGAGGACATTGGGATAAAAGGTGTAAAATGGTGCTTTGCGTTCAAAGAAGAAAGAATGGATGGTCTCCGAAAATTATGTGCAAAAAGCAGATCAAGTGCCCAGAGAGTGGAAAAACAATGAAGTACAAAGCTGATTTAATTATTCATTGTAGAGAATTTTGAGTGACTGTTTAATTTCAGAACGACCATGTCAACAAATTCATGGAAGCAGTGTATGCATTCTTGTTGTCTGTTTGCGGCATACGTTTTGAATGATGTTTATTTTTATCAGAGGAATACTAACCCAATCCACTATCGTTTCAGAATGAAAGCAATTCATAGCCAAATGGAAAAAAGGAAACAATAGAGATTCATAGCAACATTTGCAGTAATTTTCTGATTAAAAAAAATGATAAATAGAAACACATATATACACGAATTAGCTACCCACTTGTTGCAGAGATGTCATGAAACGTGTGGCCACGTAGAAAACTCTTGGCGTCGTATACGAAGCCCTTTAGATTCCGCTTATGTTAACGATTAAAGTTTCCACTTTCAAGGGATAATGATGAAGCAGCGATCCAAAGTATGCGGGAGGAAGGAGGAGACAAGCCAAGAAAATGAGAGCAGTCACTCCCGTACATGTTATACCAAAGCTATGTGTGATATCAGTGACCAGCACTTGGGAATAGCCTTTTAAACCAGAGTGGAGAAAGAGATTATACAGGATTTGTGCATGCAATATAGCCTGTGAGGGGAGACATACAAAATTCATTTTGTTTTCCAACTTAGGCCTTTTCTTAGGTCGTTTAATAAGTCTTACTCTTCTAATATCTCAAAGGGGTGGCTGGTGCCAGGGCTGCTCTAGCTGCTGTGCAACTCTAGCTGGCAGCATCCCCTCAGGAGGAGGAGAAGAAGGAGAAGCCATTTCGATGTTGAAGAAGGAGAAGCAATTTCTATTGCTGCTTCAACGGCTTCGACTCATTGGCTTTCTTCATAGGTAAATACTTCATGGTCCAAAGAGCCAACCAAAGCCTACAAACCCGAGACCCATATTAGAATATGGGCCATGTTTTGGCCCAAAATAGTAAAGTGAAGTCCAATTTTTAGGAAGGAAGTCCAATAGAGCAAGTAAGCAACCTTCCAAAAATATATTTCGGCCAGAATTTAAGTTTTTGGGTGGCCCATGCCTGCAGGCCGATTGGATGGGCCATATTTGGCATTTGGTTCGGACATAAATTTTGTACTACGATATCTACCAATAAAACTGGAAATAATAAAATTAAAGGAAAAGGATGTCTTGTATTAATGCAAAATTGAATTCTAGAATTGAGAATTCGGTGACATGCTAGGTGCTACAGGCACATCGGTGTGGCACACCTCAGCCACACCCCTCTCACATACAGGTGGGTCCCACTTGCCACATTAGCCACACCCCTCTCACATACAGGTGAGAGGGGTGTGGCTGAGGTGTGCCACACCGATGTGCCTCTAGCATTTCTGTTTTTGAAGTAGTTAATTTCTTTTGAGGATTTATGGATAGTCTTATTTATGGGAAGAATATTTCTTTTTGATAACACTCTATCTGGCCTAATAAACCATTAAATCTAGGGGACCGATCCCACAGTAATACTGATCTAGAGGGGGTCCATTTGAAGTCGGGCAAAGTCCCGTATAGATTGACCCAACACAAAGATTGATAGCGTCCGGCCAAGTAACTACCAATGCGCCAACTTCTTAGGGTTTCTATGGTAGGAATTGTTCTTTTTAACTTGCGAGATGGCTTTTAAAATTTCATTCGTTGGATGAGATCCAACGGCCACAGAAGGGAGTCCACATTTTAGCCCAATAAGGGTGTCCGTATAAGATGGGAAGTGATATACATACATACATATATATATACTAGTGCTAACCCGTGCCTACGGCACTACGCATCTCGGTTGGAAGGGGATGTCAGTTGTGTGATTTAGGTGAAAACCATGGGCACTTAACCGGGAAGTGGAAGGATGCACTACAGCCTTTAGATCAAATCAATCCTAGCCATTCCAACAACTTGTCCCCACACCCTTCTGTTTTATAATAGAGATAGAGATATATATATATATATACACACACACACACACACACACTCCGGTTCCCATGAGGGATCCCGGATTTTAAGCTTTGTGTGGACCTCCCATCAGAGCCGTTGGATCTAATCCAACGGCTCCCGTTTTAAAATGGTATCTCGCGGATCCTAGGGGAGTTGGGTCGGTTAAAAATGGGATGCGGGTCAGGATCCGGGTGGGAATTCGGGTGTTAAAAACTCAGATTCCAGCCGTACCCACAATCCAAAGGAATTTTTGCAATGCGATTAAAATTAACGTACCCACAATCCACGAATAGACCTAATAGAAGGGCTTGTTTGATAACCTAAATTCAGCACTTAAAACTGAATCAATTAAGTAATAAGTGATTCAGTGGGTTTGATAATGACATTTTACATTACTTAACAAATTAAGTGCTACTTAAAATGTAGGCTAAAAAGTTGAAAAAAATAAGTAGCTTTGAGCTACTTAATTCTGGCTGAATTCTTATGTACTTGCATTTAATCACCATACCACCACCACTACTACAACCACTCCGCCACCATCACCACCACCACTTCGCCGCCGCCGCCACCACCACCACCACTTTGCCACCATCACCACCACTCTACCACCACCACTTCTACCACTCCACCACTACCACCACCACTCCCATCACCACTCCCACCATTCCACCACCACCATCACCACTTCACCACCACCACTCCACAACTCCAACCACCACCTCTACCACTCCACCACCACTACCACCACTCCCCTATCACTCCATCGCCACCACCACCACCACCATTACCACACTGCCACCACCACTACCACACCGCCGCCGCCACCATAATGTCACCATTGCACAACTATCACTCCACCGACACCACTTATTGCCACCATTATATCATCATCACTCCATCGCCACAACCACCATTACACCACCACCACTCACTGCCACCATTACACCACCATCACTCTACCACCACCACTATCGCCACCACTCCAACACCACCACCACCACCACCACCACCACCACCACCACCACCACAATTCACCATTCCACCTTTACTATAAGTACATTTTGACCATTAGTAAATTAAGAGAGATCAATCGGAACTAAAATTATTTTATCATTTTTTTTAATTCAGTACTTAATATGTTTACCAAACAGTTTTTCAGCTTAAAAAATTCAGCATTCAGCTTTCAGTACTTAATTTTTCAGCATTCAGATTCAGTTTTCAGTTTTATCAAACAGGCCCGAAGTGTAGGAACACTGAGTTTCACAATCTATCTGATTCAAAGGTTTTTACATTAAGCCACCGCTTACGGCTAATTTACCATCTTAAAGTAAAAGAGAGGTTGGCGATAGTGGTTCGACAAACTTGAAATATTTCAACTTGATCTATGACTGGTGTGTGCTTCGTAACTTCATTCGTTGTACTATATTATTTGGTATCTATGAAGTTTACATTTTCTCGGAAAAAAAAAAAAAAAAACTTGATCTTGCTTGCTTTTGCATTCAATAGTTTTTTTTTTTTTTTTTTATAACAGAAAACGAACACGTGCAAGGACCTTTTCTATCTACACCTGAACAAATTAATAAGATCACTAGATGGATATTGTTATATCCAAGAAAATCAACGAATTTTGAAAGACCTCTTAAACCAATATTAGCGCTACAATTAAAATGGAAATAAAAGATTAATAATAACAGAAGATTTGACTTAACCTGAATCTGAAAACCATGGATTAGCAGAAACATGCTAAAGCAAGCGATATGGAAATTAAAATTTCTAAATGTAGTACTAAAACTAAGTTTCGCAATCAAAAATTTCTCCGAAATCTTGTCTTACATCAATTTGAGGTTTTACAAATTTGATCTGATCAGCAAACTCTAAATTTGAACGGTTCGAACCACGTACATATGAAATCCCAGTGACTGAATGAGCTCGTTTGAGGACACAATAGCTCGATTTACCCCCTAGGTAAGGGCGCCAACAACGTCGCCCCCTGCCCTGCCTTACAGCATAACGAAGCCAACTTTAAGATAAAACCAAAACTACTTGTAAAACAACATTTTGCAAATTGTGTGCAGCCTTCGTAGATACGTACTTTCGCCTTTTCTGTCTAACTTCTCTAGACAGCTTGTAACAAAGCTCCACATAAAGATACGTTTTATTTGAGCTTTAATTTTTTTATCCCAAAAGGATCATAAAGTAGCACCAAAATATGCATGTTACATATAAATCCAAGTGGCATTTCCTTGATTCATTAATCATGCAGCTGTTTTGTCTTTTTTTTTGTTTTGGAAATGCAAGATGTCCCGGGTCAACTTGCGCACACCTTAAACCAATTTTTGCAACTATTTTCTTTGGCTGCCTTTATCTAAAAAATGCTTCTTTTTGACATCCACATAAATAAAACATGAACTGGATCAGATAGGCGATTCATAAAACATCCACTAGGCAGTACTAGCCACTTGCTTTCCTTCCTTTCCCTCTTATTTTTTAGTCTTAGAAGTTTCTTTCGTAAAGATGGAGTAGCAAATACCTTTTTTTATCTAAAAAAAAATACAAGGGTACACCAAATCTACACCAGATTGTGGGGCCGGACGCACTTTGAGATTTTGCACAGATGATCAAACTAGATCAATTTCTTTAAAACATGTTTTTAAGAGTCCTTGTTTAAAAAATCAGTTAACCGATAGCTGAATGTCTTGATTTTATACAAGAACCCTCAAAATACTATTTTAAACAAATTGAATCACCCCGATCATACTCCTAACCACTACTCCACGAGCTAGAGGGAAAGTGGGAAACCCATAATTAATACTCCTAACTACTACTCCATTTCCACATGACGAATACCCATTTACTCATCTTTTTTTTTTTTTTATAGGCAACAAAATTTTATTAGAAACTCGACAAAGGGTACATCGAGAAGAGACCAAATTTACTCATCTTTCTAGTTTTTCTATATATATATTTTTTGATCGACTTCTAGTTTTCCTGTATTGCGTTTCTTTCATGTGTTATGTCATTATAAACCTTTTTCATTAATGCAATTCGGTATCATATATGTTGGTCTAAAGTTTTCTATCATTTGCAGTGGGATATTGTTTGTTTCCAAAATTAAAAAAAACAGGCCTAGGAACAGCGAGTAGTATAGTTCTAGGCCTTGTGCGGGCGTGCCAGGACTGGATTGCAGTCCAATTTCGTATCAAGGCCTGGATTCCTCAATCTGACTTCGTATCGAGCGATTGCGTACGACCTAAGGGGTGAGGCTGTATGTGGTTCGTGGTTTTGCCTTGTCGGGATAAGGACTTAGAATTTTCTAATCGTGTAGAAAATGGAAAGGAAAGAAAACAAGGTGCGATGAAATTAAAAGAACTTCATTAACGGTTTAATGAAATTGGTACAAGGAAATGAAAGATAAGACCTAGGCTGGGCTAGATTGGACTAAAAGATAAAGACATTTGCTGGAAATGATAATTGAAATGTAATTTGAATAAGCCTTGGGCTTGTTTGGTCGTGGACCATTGGCAAGGCCTTCAGAACTGTGATTTATAGGAGCTACAGGCCTTGAGCTGCTTCAACATGCTCCAATGCATGTCTGCCACATGGCCTTCTAGCAGAGGCTTGGGTTTGAGCAGCTTCGAAATGCTCCAATGAGGGGCTGGTCCTTGAACAAAACGTGCCTTTTACTCCAAGAAAATGGCAAAGGCCTGAGAAATCCCTTCCTCTTGCATAAAACTCTATAAAAGGGCAAAAGGAATCTCAGCTCATCCAGGCCTTGAGCTGCTTCCACACTCAAGCTGTTGCTTGCTTGGACATCCCTTGGGCCCACCAATGCTGAAGATTGAGACCTGTTCAGGCCTTCCCATGATTATATTGGACCTTGCATCCCTCGTGGGCCCCCAAACTCTCTGGGCTTAACTCCTTTTTAGAAGAAGAATCGAGAACACCAGGCCAAGCAGACCTGGGTGAGCTGCTTGTGAGCAGCTTGCTTAGGTCTGCGTGAGTCATCTGTCAACAGCTCCAAGGGCTGCATGTATGCCACCTGTCCTTGGCCTTGCTTGATGCTGAAGAAGGAAGTCCCACTAGTTCAGACCTTGAGCTGCTTGTGAGCAGCTTACTCAGACCTGTCTTAGTAGGAATATTCTAGGCCTTTGAGCTGCTTACAATCACCGTTAAGCAGCTTGCTAGAGAGAACCTTCTAGGTCCTTGAGCTGCTTGTGAGCTGCTTGGTCAGACCTGTTTAAGCAGTAACATTCTAGGCCTTTGAGCTGCTTGTGAGCAGCTTGAGGCCTTTTCCTCTATTGTAAGCCTTCTGAGCCCAATCTTGGCGAGATAAACCAAGTTTTAACTGATTTGGGCCTACTTGCAGGCCTTGCTGCTTCCAAGAACTGGGCTAGGCCTGGATAAAAATGCTCAGGCCTAGTGGGTCGACTCAAGACCTTGGACAGTTCTGGGCCTGAATTTGTGATAACGAAATTTTAGGCATTAATTTGGCCCAGGCCTTTGCAAACTCAACTCGACAATGGCGTTCAAATTGGCCTGATTTCGTGGATGACCGATCATGAGGCTTTTCAAGGCCTGAGACCATCATTCAAGGCCTTCTTCCAACCAACAAATTGATTTTCTGAATTTTGGCCAAAAATGGGTGTAAACAGATATATCGAGGGTTCAAATTTGTTCGCGTTTGGGAGGATCTCGTTAGTGATGGTATTTCTTTCTGATCACTATAGAGCTATTGCACGAGTGGATTTAGTTGTTGCGGGCTCTTAATAATTGACATAATGTCGTTTTGATGTATTCTCATGGTATAGCTAGGTAAATGTTACTATATATTTTCTTCCGACTGACAAAAGAATAATTAACGGCACTTGTCGCTCAAGTGTAACTAGCTGGTCAGTCTATTTGGCCATCCTATACAATTAAATCAGGAGATAGATAGAGGATCAAAACTTTGCCAAATATTAGAATTGATTGAGACGTAGTTATCCAATGGTCGCATTAGGGACTGTCACGTGGTGCTCTCAACATCTTTTGGCTGACCCGTATGTTTCTGTCGATCCATGCATGAATTCGGCAAGAATATGTGGTGCGTTTGGAGGGGCTCTGCGGCACCGCGTGACAATGTTCCAAGAGTATCCAATAATTGTCAGGATTAAGAGTGTTTGGTAGGAATATAAAAGGAGTGAGGACAAGAGATTAAACCAGCTGGTGCGGAAAAAGTACTGCTAAAGATTAGGATTAGTTTGATAATCACTCTTCACAAAATAATAGTAAATACTTCTTTTCCTTACTGCGATTCTTCTATATGAAGAAACAAGATTCATCGTCTACGTTTGAAACATCACTGTCTCGACCCTTTTTTCAATAAGTAAAAAAGTCATCCTATATACATATTTATGTTAGTGGAGTGTATGAGTGATGGAAGAGTTTTAAGTGCACAAAGATTATCAAAAAAAATACTACGTGTACGGATTGTGTGTGCACAGATTGTGCACAAACAGGTTTATCCGAGCGCTAATTAACTTTAAAATAATTTTATGAGTTGTCTTGAAAAATTAAATTAAGCTTAATCAGATAACTGTAACTGTTTGATCCAATTGTTTAATTTTTTTTTTCAACCTGAATTCTTAATATAAAATCAGTAGATTGGATTGATCACTTACAGTTATTCGATTGAGCAAATTTTTTGAAGGAGAATTTGATTTTTTTTTAAAAATAAAATAAAATAAAATAATGAATAACTCAAATAATTTATGTGGGACACCCATCCATACATAGAACTCGTATTTGCCTATTTGCATAATTATTCATAATTTTAGACATGTTTATGACATCACGGTTCGATTTCGGTTGAACCGGCGACCGGTCCGCCCGGTCCCTTTTCCGGTTCGCTCAACGGTAGTCCGGGTTTCAAAACATTGACTACATCTACAACTTGCGCAAAGTGAAATATCTATGCACTACGCAACACTCTACTCCCTTAATGATATTCGCGTGACAAAAATAAATATGCTAGCTACGCGCTTATATATAATTCAAGCAAAAGACTTATAACCATAATAGCCTTGACATAATGATAAGGAACTTATGTTCACCTGAATCACCTCAAGCCCGACAAAAGTTGATTAAAAGAAGGTGGCACTCTGGTATTCAGAATGATCTATATGTACGTACGTAGAATCCGATCGAGCTCTATACGTAATTGCTTACTACATAGTGTTTATTTCCTAGTACTCCATCTCAATCGACGTTGCCCTATTCAACATAAATCGGAATAGAAAAAACACGGTGTTACGTAGGTCAGTTAGACCAACATTGTTTAAGTATTGTTTGTGTATAATGAAATGGACTACTCCACATTTGAAAATGAAATTAAAAAAAAACGGACGAGTATGAACGAAAAAAGATATTGGTGCCCAAAAAAAATTATTTGGAAAAGAGATAATGGGATGAACACTTACCTTTGTGTATCTTCTTTCTAGATAATAGATTAGACATTTTCACATTTTAAAATTGGTTTTTCTCCTATGTGGGATCTCGAAGTGAGTCCGGCCCGCACAATCTGGTGTAGATTTGGCGTATCCATAGAATTTTTTGTACATATAAAAATCGGGGCGGTTCCAGGGACATTTATAAAAACACTTAAAAAAACACTCCAAATCTCAATCTCATAGTTTCCGATAAAATTTTGATGATCCGAGTCGCTCAATGTGTGCAGAATGTGATTTTAAGAGTACCTACAAGAAATCGGCAAAAAAAAAAAACCGGGAAGTGCTTGTTTTGAGCAGTTTTTAATTGAACCGTTCAATAAAAAACAGTTTGGAACTGTTCGGATCAAGCCATTCCCAGTCATTTTTTTGCTGATTTCTCACGGATACCCTTAAAATCACGTTCTGATTACATTGACCGGCTCGGATCATTAAAATTTGATTGGGACACATGAAGTGTTTTTTTAAGTGTTTTTATAAATGTCTCTAGAACCGCCCCGTATAAAAATAGTATTTGCTACTCCATCTTTACGAAAGAAACTTCTAGACTAACCGGCCAGCAGGCTTGTAGCCCATTGATAACACCTGGGGAAGACCATGGTTCGAGCCTCGTCGTAGGCGTTTGTGGGTTTAGAGCTATGAAGGACAATCTCTAAACTCTGTGGACTAAGAGCATCTCCAATGCACCCTCCATTTCTCTATTTCTCCATTTGAGAGGATCATTTTTGGAGGAAATACCATTCCAACCCATCCTCTATTTTCTCCTCCATTTGAGAGGATCAAGTTTGGTACTCCAAATATGGAGGATGGAGAAAAAAATGGAGGATCTCCTCCATTTCACTATTCACCCTCACCAAATCCCATTTTGTTCATCAAATTAGTTTTGATACACTAATCCTTTATAAATTTGGTACCAATCAAAAGATATGTACAATATCTTCAAAATAAGACCCATATTGAGTTTTTTTTTTTAATGAAGTTAGAAAAATGAAAATCTGAGTTTTGGAGGAAAAGTGGGGAAGTTTGAGATTTGGGATGAGTTTTTAAAGAAATAAAAGTAGAAATAGAGTATTGGGTTGGAGTTAGATTTCCTCCAAAATCACTTTTGCAATAAAATATATTATTTTGATACTCTCAAATGAAGAAATGAAGGCAAAAATGGAGTATTGGATTGGAGATGCTCTAACCCACTAATTTCCCCTAACCTCCACTCTAATATACACTAGCTCAGTAGGCCCCTGTATAAAAGTGGTGGGAAAAAAATGGACCGCTTGTTTTGATATTTTCCTCATTAATCATACAGACCAATGAATGATGCAGGAAAAAAAAAACCAAAATGACAAGAGAAGTATACATTCGATTATTCTCCTCCCAAAAAAGGTTACAAAGATTGTGACGGACAGGCCAGAGCTTTAAATTGGCCCATTGGAATTAGAGGTATAGCAGTTACAACACGCGAAAGCAAAAAATTCACGGTTCACGCCAACAAATTTAATGCCCTCTCCGCTGGTGGTGGTTGTTCCTCTTCAGCAGTCCTTCCATTATGACTCTCTTCCGGTAATCTCTCTCCACCGTCTCCGCCGCCGCCGCCGCTTTTTCCGCCGGCTCTACCAGCCGTTTACTGTTCCTCAGCCGGTAAATCGAGTACAGGAACAGACACGAAAACAGCACGGCGCACAGACGGCCGTAGAACACGGTGATGACGAGGTTGATGAGGATCAACAGCATCCCTTCGTAAGAGTTACGGAGGCCGTTGATTACTTTCGTTTCGCTCTTTCTGTGATGACCTTGGTGGATGATGTGTTTCTTCTGGATCACTGGAGTACTGGGCTCTGTGGGAAAATCCTTGTTTTCTTCGGACGGGGTTTTCGGGGTGGGTAATGAATTCGTTGAAGAAGAGGATAAAGTGGGCGGCGATGATTTGGGTGCCGCGTCTGAAAAAAGGGCATCCCTTTTGGTTGAATCACTGATTCTTGAATCCTCAGCGATTTTAATACTAGCTTTCTTGTCACCAGCTTTCTTCTTCTGTTAACAGACATCAAAACTGCATCAGGGTAGGGTATGAAACAGTGAAATTAAACAAGCGCGGTATTCGTACTATGCACTGCATGTAGAAAATTTTGTACTGTTTAATCATATTAATTCGTCTCTTATCGATTCGCGATGAGAGAAAGTCTGAACGTATGAAAAACGTGAGGGAGAGCACGGTGCTGTGTGCACAGCACCATCCCCGGTTCAAGAAAATGAGGGGTAGATGTGTTTTAAAAAAACTAGTGATATTAGAAGTTATTTCCAAAAATCTGCAATAAACACTGCACTGCTGGTTTTAGTGCTGATTTTTCGAAGTCAGAATCTCAAAAACTACGATGAAAAAAAAGGATCTCAAAATATGCTCTCAGAAATTTTCGCAAACAGGCACGTATCTATAAAGATGCATAAACCATAGCAGATGAAGTTTGGACTTTGACTAACCAAGGAAATTTCGAACAGGGCAAACCCGGAGAAGGACTTTCTTCTACCCCTTTTCTTCTCCGGAATTTCCTTCTCCGAAAATCTCGACCTTTTGACGGCGGAAACAGGGGATTTCTTAAGGAAACAAGTCTTGGGACTTCTACTTTTAGCGGGTGTGGTAGGAGCGGAGGAAATCTGGTCATCGAAGGAATCAGGGCCGACGGATTCCGTCTCTATTTTGACCGCGATCGGTCGGAAACAGAGGAAGAGCTTCTTCTTCATTGCTAGTAGCTAATAACACTCTTGAGGCTTCAAACTTGAAAGTCACTCATCTTTCTAGAGAGAGAAAATGGAGTATGGAAGGGAGATAGAAAAAAGAACAGAGGGTGCTCTGTTTTAATCTGGGCCGGCAATGTTTGCCCACTCTGTTTTCCTAGTACTATAAAAAAATACTAATAATAATACTCACCCCGTCGGCAATTGTTTGTCTATTTTTAAATTTCCACTATTTTATTTATGTATTCATTTATTGGAGTATAACTTTTCGTGAGGACCAAACCATTTGGATCTGAAGAGTACTTGTTTAAAATAGTTTCATTTTAAAAAGTGGCGCAACTGAACAGTATTCAAATACTACTTCTAATCTTTTGCTTTTTTTTTGTTTTGTTAATTAAAGTTACATCTATTAAAAAACTGAAGGCAGTTTTTTTTTTGGGTCATCTTTATACATCAGCGGGATCAGGAGAGTTAGTAGTTAGTATGTTAGCACACAAAGGATTCAGAAGCTATCTATAACCTTAGACACCAGTCGCGCCCTTCGTGGGGCTCGAACTCATGCCTCCACTGGGGAGACTGGTGAGACAACCATCTTGACAAAATATGGTTTCTCGAAAAGTTAAAACTTTATAAAAAATAATGATTGGGTCCTTTCTATAAGTTATTTTTAAAAAATAATTAAGTATATTAAGATGGGAGGAGTGTAACATAGTACGATCTATACATCTATACATGTTTATATATGGGTGTAAAATTAATTTTAGATTGGACCCGATCAAAGGAGATTACGGGAAATTTGAATCAATATTTAATTGCAGGAGAAAATACACAACCACGTCAAAGTGTAGGGTCAACACGCTCGATTTTGATTAAAAAAAAAACCACGCTTGATTAAGTTTTTGTGATAACGAGTGCATAAACGTGTGCAATTTTAAGAAAATTGATCTTTACATCATATCTCAACAATATAATGGCGATGAAATGTAATGATTTGCAATTTAATGAAAAGGGTGTAATGCGGAGATTCAAATCCTCTGCACAAATATTCTTACAATAGTAGAATACTACATGAATTCAGAAGCAAATTATTTGGATTAGGCATATAATAATACAGAGTAAGAATGAAAGAAGAAGAAGAAGAGAGTCGCTAATCTCTATGCAAGGAGTTCATTTTTAAAAAATATATCCCGTTTTCTCTTGATATGAGAATAATAATATTAGTTCATATTTGTCGTTTTTATATATATTCTTTTTAATTTTTATGCATATTCGCATTTCTAATTCAACTTGTAATATTTGTAGTTGAAGTGTAAACAATAGTTGTCATTTTTATTTTACACATAACATATCATTTGTGCTCTAAACTTAGTGAAGTACATATATTTTTATCATTTAATTTCTAATTGTAGACTTCTTTGTGATTTTTTTTTTTAAATTTTCAGGTTGAAATTCAAAATGACATCGTGTGAATTAAATAACACCAAAGGGAAGTCATTTCATCAAGATTTTTCGTGTGTATAGTACTTAGATCTGTAATGTGGATAATCTTTTAGAAAAATAATGATCAGTATAACAATTTTACGTGTATATATATATATACATATATATATAAATGTATATACGTATATAAGGAGTCATTGATGAATAAAAAGTTGACAAGACACCCATGTCATTCACGTATCTAACGAGCCACTTTCAATTAAGATTTTTTTGTTGTGTAGTGACATTGTCATCTCATATATATCTAATACTTGTGTTACTTCGGAGTAAATTGAATATTTTATAAGAGAGTTGGTGTAATAAGTATTTAATGATTTTCTAGCTTTTTGTCATAATGTTTGTCTGGCCCGCAAAACGATAACATAAAAATAATATAATTTTTGTAAAAAAAAATTAAAACTTTTTCCATAATTCACTAGATATCGTTTAGTTCTTTTAATTTATGAAAAAAGTTTGAATTTTTTCTTGAAAGAAATACATTATTTTTAAGTTCTCGTTTTGCGAACCGGACAAACATTTTAGAACGAAAGTAGTAGTAATATTTATGATAATCATTTATCTCCTAAACATAGGAAAAGAAAGTTAAAATGTTCAATCATACTAGCTACTAGTTAAAAAAGGCCCTGAAACTATCATTTTTGAACCTTTTTTTTTTCTTTCCCTTTCTCTTACAAAGTACCTTACTTTTTAGAATTTGCTCGTCAAGACAACGAGCAAGACAAATTAATACACTTGTAATAAAAGAACGTAGGATGGTAAGCCAAGGCATGTGTTGAAAATACAAAATTGCCCTCGTAAGGTTTGTCCTCCGATTTGTTTAGCTGGGGGTAGTTTAGGTATTGCATGTCTTCCTTCCACAACAACAAAAGTAAAGCTTCCTTTTCCATAATTTGAGGGAGGAAGTGTCCTTACATTACTATTGGTGCGGCTAGAAAAACGTAGGATGGTATGCGTTGAAAATACAAAATTGCCCTCATAAGCTTTTTCCTCCGATTTGTTTAGCTGGGGGTAGTTTAGGTATTGCATGTCTTCCTTCCACAACAAGAAAAATGAAGCTTCCTTTTCCATAAATTGAGGGAAGAAGTGTCCTTACATTACTATTGGTGCGGCTATAAAAACGCAGGATGGTAAGCCAAGGCATGCGTTGAAAATACAAAATTGTCCTTGTAAGGTTTGTCCTCCGATTTGTTTAATTGAGGGTAGTTTAGATATTGCGTGTCTTCCTTCCACAACAAGAAAAGTAAAGCTTCCTTTTCCGTAATTTGAGGGAGGAAGTGTCCTTACATTACTATTGGTGCGGCAAATTACTATTGGTACGGTTGTAAATATATCCAATACATCAAGACAATCTCTCTCTTGCCGTGAACATCTCGGAGGCACCACAAGCACGAGATTAACGAGAATAAGTGCACGTCACTCTTGTCAAGCATATCATAGCCCCCGTTGATCTCGTATACCTCTCTCTCTTTCTCTCCATATATGAAGAAGTGAGTGTGTGTACGGTTGTAGATACAGATATACATGCATGGATTAGGCAATTGAGTTTGCGATTTGCTGTTTATCCTAATTTGTTTGATTTTTAGCTAATTACATGGAATGGATTGTTGTGATGCGATCAAGAATCTCTGATTTATTTTCTGCTATAGCGGCCTAACAGCTTTTGGACAAAAACATGTGAAAACGAATAATCTAGCAATATTCCTTCATAAAGTGCTTTGCCAACAACTCTTCCAAGAAACTCAATCCTTTGGATACCATTGTCTATAAATCTTGCCGCGGTGTTTGAAGGAGTCTGTTTGAACTTCTGCAAATATTGCCCATACCTTTGACCGGAAACAAAAGAAAAAGGTTGTCAGTCGAATATTTGCAGAAGTTCTTTTTGTGCCTGTCATTGAAGGATTAAAACATTTCAATAGCGAAATAAGGATTCCTTTTGCACCTTGAATAAGATAGAGGTACCGATTAACTTCATTCCGTTTGTTCAATTCAAATTCCATAAGATCTATGGTTCAATTCAATAACATATTTGCTATTTCTCTATTATCATCACAACGAAAACAAAAAACACTTCTCAACTGCATATTCATCCAATGAGTATGCAGAAACGTGCGAAGCACGGGCATTGCACTAGTTATAGAAAAAGAAATCATGGCGAATCTAATAACGATCTAAAAATAACGACAAGTTTTTTGGCTGAAATTGTTCTCAAAAACTTTTTGGGAAATGTTCGTTGGTGGGGGCAGGGGGAATACTGTGCTGTCCGGCCGTGACGGACAGGTAGGGGGATAACTCCGTTTTGCTTTTCCTCTGCAAAAGGGGCATGCAGTAAAGGATCGGTGAGTCCTCCAATTGAGAAACTTTTATGTGAAACGGGGATAGGAGGGGTGGTTGTGGCCCCCTGTGGTCCATTTTGTATAGTTCGGCGAGAACATTAATCTTGTCAAAAATCATGTTCATCGGACTTTAGTAGATACATGATCGGCACACGTGAATATTGCATAAAAACGAAAACTGGGTTCTGATTCATTGTGTATTGGGGTCCAGGATTTGTTTTTCTTCAATTTTCACGTGTGTTGATCATGTATCTATTAAAATATCTTATTTTTCAGTTCGAAAATTGCATGTAATTTCGTAGACGCCTAACTTTATGGGATGAAGGGCACGTGTGGTCCCCTCACACTACATGCCTCCGGTATATGTGGACCATACATGAGATGTGGTGAGTTTGTATAAGATGAGGCTCCGTTCTTTTGGCTTTAATTTAAACTTAACTTAAATCTGAAAATTTTGTCCTTATTTGAAGTTTTTTCGCATTTGTTGGTTTTGGGCCAAACTTTTGTAGGTTATTGATTCGTCTCGACAAGAGGAATCGGAAAAATAATTTTTTTTTACTTTTACCCAAGCATTTTGAGAAATAACCCATTTTTAGCAAGAAAAGTCACTTTTTGCGCTAAAAACTGGTTATTTCTTAAATAAAATACTTGAGTAAAAGTAAAAAAATTTTACTTTTCCGATTCCTCTCGTCGAGACGAATCAATAACCTACAAAAGTTTGGCGCAAAACCAGCAAATGCGAAAAAATTTCAAATAAAAACAAAATTTTCATATTTAAGTTAAGTTTAAATTAAGGCCAAAAGAACGGATTTGTGTGTGGTTACAGAATGGTCTAACTACAAAAATGACCATGTCATGTACTCCTAAGGAAGAATTCCATCCACTAACCACTATTTAGTTTTATTTAATTGAAAACTCATTCACTAATGCAGGCGAGCCAATGAACTTTTTGTGCTAGTAGCTGAAGTTATGGGGCTTTTCTAAAATGGTAAGAGGATTGATGACTCACATTATTTTCTTTTGGAATTCTTTATATACAATCTGAATAGAATCATTATATAGGATCAATATTGGTTAAAGGAGAGGGTGTGTTAATCCTTAATTGGGATACCTGATCTGATGATTTGATCAAATTTTGTTGCGAAAAATTGATTATTGGATCATTGTGTACATTATTTGAGGATTATCTTTACATCATAACAACTAACTTCCGGCTTGATTTCACATAATTTAATAGGTCTTTCAGAAAATTATAGCCAACATTTCAATATACTACGACGATTTTTCAACTGACGAATTCTTGTAAAGAAACTAAAAACATATATACATTTTATTTTTGAGATTATTCTAATACCTGTTTTGCAAAAAGAAAAGAAAGAAAGAAAGAAATCTCAGTAACATAAACCAGCAGCCTTCGCGCCAAGCAGGACCACCCTTGTCCCCTTCCTTCATTCCAAAAGGGGGTTATTCTAATCCTGAATAACCTGATGAATTCTGGTAAAAGTAATCTCTAGGTCTCTTAACTTTTGAATTTTTTGATTGATTCCCTTAATTATTGCAGACTTTTCACTCAGTTGGGGAAGAAATTACATACACGCATTATTGCTACTGGAGTACCTTTTTGTGATATTCTATAACGGATATACCTACTGCACCTAACTAAAATGGTGTAAAGTGGCATGTTAAACTTTTCTTGAGTGGAAACATTTTTATGTAGATTATTTTCAGCTTAGAAAGCTTCATAAAGCCAAAATGAAACCATCAACTGCCATGCATGCATGGCAAACTTTAAAGTTGCATTCGGATGGGTTCTCTGATTTTTTAAAATTGTTGAATCTTTTTAAAATGAATCACTTGAATCGTTGAGTTGAATGACAGTAGGCTCCATTTTACGTCATATGAGCAGCCAGATAAGCATACGAGATGATCTTGATTCTAATTTACTGCGTCACCTTTTTCTATTGACATCGTTTAATTTGTTGATCTTGCTCTTCCAGAAAAAAATAAATTTCAGAAGAGTTAGTTTCTGAGCTATCCCAAAATCGCATGCAAAAGCAAAATAAGAAACTTATATTTTACTTAATTCCATGCATTTTTTTTGTCGATAATTTTTTCAAAGGGCAAAAAAGTCATAACTCAGGGTTTTTGTAGGAACTTGTTGCCCCCTTTTCATTTTGGATCTTGAGCGTTGTTTTAGCATCAACACTGACACTTTTGGGTTAATTGGCTCGTAAATATAGGCCTGGACCAAAATCTTGGGTTATTAGTACTTGAGCAGGAGAAAGATTTACAGGCCTCAGCCTCTACTCATTTAGCATTGGGTCAAGTTTAATACTTTGTTGATTAGGCCCACATGGGCCTTCGAGGAGAAATCATTGGTGACTTCATCTCCTTGTCAATGAGATGAAATATAGCAGTTTAAAATGAACCACCCAATTATTAGTTGCTCCCGATCGAAGCTCCGCCAGTTGGGTACTGACACCCTTAAACGCCACGGTTATGTGCAACTGAAGAGTGTTGGAGCACCACGCGGCGGTACTTCTAAAAGACTTGATAGTTTAAACTTGTTAGTGGGTGATCGAATAGGGGAAAATAGTTACATCCTATTGCTTGTGAACCAAAGAAAGTGGAAGAGTTTTTTTCCTTTTTATCTCCTAAACTATGCACCTTTTTTCTACTTAGTATCTAAACTATCAATTTGACGATTTCATCCCCTCAACTATCATACCGTTACCTACTTAGTCCAATTGATATTTGGACGGAAAATGTCATGTAAGGCCTGTTTGGGTCCCTGTAGAGCAGATACTTGATTATGAGAGCCTTAGAGATAAAAATTAATTATGACTCTTTAGGATAAAATGATAAAAAAAAAAAAAGATTTTCGCACCGATTCAAACAGATTGAAAATTGGAGCACTTCGTTTTTTTACAAGGTTCATATATCAGAATCTTGCAAGGCATTTTACAGAGACTGACACATACATATATTTTTAATCTGTTGAAACCGGTGCGAAAATCTTATTTTTCTGATCATTTTATCCTAAAGGGTCATAATTAATTTTTCCGATGCAAAGATCTTATTTTTCTAATCATTTTATCCTAAAGAGATAATTAATTTTTATCTCTAAGGCTCTCATAATCAAGTATCTGCTCTACAAGATCCTAAACAGGCTTTATATGGCATTTTTTGTCCAAATTCCTAACTTTTGTTATCTATTGGACTAAGTAGGTAACGGTATGATAGTTGAGGGGATGAAATCGTCAAATTGATAGTTTAGGGACTAAGTAGAGAAAATGTGCATAATTTGGAGGATAAAAAAGAAAAAAACTCAAAGTGGAATCCTTTATGGCTTTTTTTTCCTCCACATGGTGGCGGAAATTATTGGGTTAAAATAAACTATTTTTGCAACTCCGTCAAACTACCCAAAATCTCACCAGGTAATATCAACTTTAAGGCAATAGACCAGTTGGGGGAGCTGAATCTACTTTTCTCAATCTTTGACCTAATGATCACAAGAGCTGTTGTATTGGCAATTTGGCATAGAATATGCCTCTTTTTTTCTAATCAATTATTAGAAAAAGAGGGGCATATTCTAATTGATTAGAATATGCCCCTTTTTTCCTAATAATTTGGCTTCTCTTATCAATTAGAATATGCCCCTCTTTTTCTAATCAATTATAAGTCATTGTGCTCTGGGGGAAAAATTATTATATAGTTGCTCCTGAAGCTCCGCCAGTTGGGTCCTGATCGACACCCTTCAATACCACGGTTATGTACAACTGAAGAGTGTTGGAGTACCACGCGGCGGTACTTCTAAAAGATTGAATAGTTTGTACTCGTTTGTGGGTGATCGAATAGGGGAAAATAGTTACATCGTATTGTTTGTGAACCAAAGAAAGTGTAATCCTTTCTGGCTTTTTTTTTTTTCCTCCACATGGTGCCGGAAATTATTAGGTTAAAATAAACTATTTTCGCAACTCCGTCAAACTACCCATAATCTCACCAGGTAATATCAACTTTAATGCGATAGACCAGTTGGGTGAGCTAAATCTACCTTTCTCAATCTTCGATCTAATGATCACAACCTTGGTGAGCAACAAGTATTGGCAATTTGGCATAGAATTTGGCCCTCTTTTTTTTATCAATCTTTTTGTTCTGCTCTCATCTAATACGAAGTTCTTTTTTACACATCTAACCCGAGTGACATAGAACACTATATCGTTTTTCTTCTTTTTGATTAGCAAAAGAAGCATGTTATTAATCTTCGAAATGTGTACAAAGGCTAAAGAGAACACGTCTATAAGGCATCACAACCGAGGACATGCAAGACATCTCAATTAAGTTGGCACCAAAGTCCCGGACAATGATATGCCATCCAAAATCCAAAGACTTAATCTAGATCTCCTTGTGACCAATACGAGCGTTACACGAATCGGACTCACTATTAACTATGTAGTGATCCTGTGAGAAAGATGGACGTAAAAGGCAATTCGGAGGCCCACGAGAGAAGTGGTGGTTTGAACGAAGCATTGATCTTTCACTTCTTGAGTCATCGGGTTGTTGACCACAAAAAGCGAGCCTCACGTTATTCATATATTCTTAAAGGCGGCCCCTAACCAAAGTCCTGCAGCTGCTGGATAGAAACTTCATAGTAGGACACCCAAAAAAAAAGCAATCATAGTACATTGAAGAAACTTCGTACTAGAGTGATTCCCAAAAAAAAGCAATCACAGTGCATACAAGAAACTCCATAAACGGAATTGGAAATCCTGCAGTGCAGCCCGCACTGCAGGGGCTATAGGGCGACCTGACGGCTCGGATCGCCCCAAGGTCCATCACTTCCACCCACCAAGTGATGTGAGACAAGTACCGCTTAAGCACGTTAAGCTCCTCAGGCTCATCTCATGTGGGACCCGCCCAAGTACGACAAGTACCTCAAGCTCCACTTTTTTATTTTGAAAGGCAAAAAAATTTCATTGATCTTTGAATTTGTTACAAAAACAATAGGAATAAGGAGACAACATCATATTCAAAGAGTCTGAGACCCAAACCCTCGATTGGCAAGAAATCAACCGAGGATAGCCATAGGGACGAAGCTCACACCACAAAGGCCGAAGCTGAGCCAAGGAAAACAACCTAGGACCCAAAGGCCTAAAAGCCCAAATTTGAAAATACAGCTCAAAAGAAAAACGGGCCAGCCCCAGCCCCAAAAGAGGTTGGGTCCAGACTAAACACCCAAAACCATAAACTCATGCAGAACACCATGGCCATCGCACAAACACACCGGTTCGACTACCTCCCTCGCAAGCAGCCCATGCCACCACCACCAGAAAGCACCCGCCTCGACTGAGAACCAAAACCACCGGACACCAAGGAAAATAGATCCACGTCGACTGAATCCCGTCACACTTCGAAACCCAAGACGCCGAGAAATCGGCGATTCAATCCTCCTAAATGCCTGATTTGAGAGCCAAATCCAAGAGCGCCGTCGATAGCCGCTGTCTTGTCGTCACCCGTTGAAGCTCCGAGCAGATCCACGCTCATTTCCATCGACCATTCCGAAAAACCTGCCGCGAATCACCACATGCTGTTAGGCCAAAACCGGCAACACTCAAGAGTGTTGCACGGTGGGAGATTCGCAAGAAAAGCCCCAACAGCCGCAACATGATCTCGCTGTTAGGCATATGCTTAGCTCCGTAAACCTTGCCTTCGATAAGGTTTTAAACCCCAAGCGTAGGGCTAAGTCGTTGGAAGCATAATATCCGGAAGTCCGGGATCGTACCCACAAGGAATCGAATTCAGCTTAGATTGGATTGAAGGTTTATGTAATGGATGGTGGCGTTTGAGACGGCCAACTGAGTTTTTCCTTTGAGCGGAGTAAAAACTAAAACGAAAGACTAGAAATGAGTTTTAATGAACTTAAAAAGGCAAGTCTAGGGATCTTCTCTCCTGGAACTAAGGCCGTTACCGATTCCCAAAGATAACTCAAGCAAGAGTCACGACCGCGCGCTCTTGCCCGGAAGATTTAACTTTAAAACTACGTTTGTCACAAGATGAGATTGACCGGAGGCGAACCAACTTGGTTGAAAACTTTTATCAAACACATAGGGGGCCACAATCCCTTGGTAAGCCACTTGCCAAGACCGCTTGACTAAACACCTTACCAAGTAGTTTACACCCCTAGTTTAGACCAAAAAATACAAGTTAGGCTCTATTCCGGAACCCATGATTTTAAGCCCGAAGGTTCGAGAATCGAATAACCACCTAAGTCCTTGGGATTGATTAGCCCAAGACTTAGCCAAACGACTACTCACACATATTGAAAAGACTAGAAATTATGCTAGGAAAGGTAAACATATTAAACCGATAGAATTGAAAACAAACTAGATATTATTAAGGATCTAAACCGTAGCAACAACTTTAGTACTTGGAAAATTAACAAACAACTTAAACTTACCAAGGTTCTTAAGGAATTTAGGCTAGAAAAGCTTTGAAACTCAACAAGACATTAATGAAGGAAAGTTTAAGGAAAGTAATTAGCTAGCTCCCAATGAGGGAGAAAGGAGGTCCTATTTATATACAAGAGACACTCTCTCTCCTCAGAAATATCTTTTTCACGCATAAAGAGGTAACTTGCCAATTAAAGAAAGTTAACAGCTGTCAAAAACGTAAGTCGGTCTTCTCTCGTATCGATACTCTAATCCCGTATCGATACCGAGACGGCTTGCTTCAAAATCCAAGTTTCTCCGTAGATGACCCGTATCGATACGCAGAAAACCGTATTGATACGCTGAAGCCTGGGAATGGCTCTGTTTTCGAACCGTATCGATACGCAGATTTCCGTATCGATATGCTGAAGCTGGGAGATCCTTCTGATTTCAAACCGTATCGATACGCTGAAGCTTGTATCGATACCGTGTCTTCTTCATGCAGCTCAAGCCCTTGTGCCTTATCTTGACACCCGACGGATGAATCCTTCGAGGCACCGCCTACTTGCTCCCCTCGAGGTTTGTCCAATCAACTCAACAAGCACACTTATTCGCGTAAACCTGAAATGCTCAATAGAAAATCTTACGCGCAAAAACACTACAAAAGGCAACTAAACAGAAAACAAAAGACATAACACGGGACTAGGCGCACCAAATATCTACAATATTGGGTGTTTATCAGCATACCAGCATCTCCCAGATGTAGATGCCGATCGACAATCAAGCGGTGGCGAAGGGGAAACATATCCACGGAGAAGCAGCGGCAGTGTGAAGAGAGGCGACGGTGAGACCCTGCAAAGAGAAAGGGAGAAGAGAGAAGAAAGGCCCAGGGAGGAGGGAAGGACGACGCCTCCCCCCTGGCGGTGGTGAGCAAGACGGGTTTAAGAGAGAGGGGGAGTCGAAGGGTTTTTTACTTGTCGGGCCCACCCAAGCATGTCTCCTTGCGGGACCCGCCTCACACTTTCGGTTGGTGCAAGCTCTAATACCACCTGTAATGACTCGCACTAGCTGACTTGTTTACCCTTAGTCTAACCACGTGGCTCAAAAAATTAATCTCAAATTATACGGTAGCTTGACATGACCCATTATATTCCATATCAACTTTCCACATCTCACCAATGACAATGAGGGACTGAATTTCCTTCCTTGGGGTCCCGCAGCATGTAACACACCTGACTGTCGAAAAGGTCCTAATTGTTGAGTGAGTGTGGGCGAAAGTCCGAAGACCAAGAAGTACTACTGAAAGGAATCGCCCACCATAACTAGTTATGAGACCCCGATTCCTCTGCGACCAAATACACAAATACTTGCACATATATTAGGGCTGTTCACGGTTCGGATCGGATCAGATTTGTATGAATTCAATCCTAATCCGTATCTCACGGTTTTTAGAAAATGCAATCCAATCCTAATCCAAAAGTCTCACGGTTCGGTTTGGATTCCGAACCGTGAGTCACGGTTCTCACGGTTTGGTCCCGGTTTTATCCACGGATTTTCTTCCAAAAAAATAAAATGATGCTACTACCATGATCATATTCCAAATAAAAATGCAAACACTAATTTCCATAAATATTGTCCAAATTGTAAAGGCAGTAAAGACATTAAGGCAATAAACATGGTAAAGGCAGCAAGTCAGCAACCAAATAAAATTAAGTATTGTCCAAAATACACAAATTCTGGTCAAGCATGATCTACTTATTACATCCCATAAAAACCAAACAAAAAATAGCAAATTAGTTTCTCAAAACAAACAAGCAAATTAGTAAAATTATAATTATTTATATATATTACACACACATATCTATATTTTTTATTTTTTTAAATATCTCACGGTTCGGTTCGGTTAATCCACGGTTTTGAAATGAAAATCCAATCCTAATCCGTATCTCACTATCTCACGGTTTTTTAATTTTTAAATCCGTGTCCAGACCATTAATCCACGGACAAAATCCAAAAAGCACGAATCGGATCCGTCCGGACCGGTTTCACGGTTCTCGGTTTTTCTTGAAAAGCCCTAACATATACACTTATAAACATGCTTATATTTACATGGGAACCCGTACACAATATAGATTCAGTGTGTGTGGAGTCCATAAATTAGTGTGAGTGTGAGCGTGCGTGTAAAGTGTTTGTGTGAGCATTTATGGTCATAACATTTTTCTTTAAGGCCCAGTAGGGGGAACCGACAATTTTTTTTCCGTACAGATGGTTTGTGAGGCCTATTAACGGGTTGCACATAGATAATTCGAGACATTCAATAATTTTAAAATATTTATTTTTGTGTGGTCCCATAAAAATCAACTCAATTGAATATCCATGAGTGCATTCAATATTTTGATTTTCTTTTAGAATTCAGGATCCTAACTTCTAAAAGACAAAATGAAAGAATGGATAAAACACTTTTAAGCATCCAATTGAGATGATTTTTTTTACTTTGCCACTCAAAAATATACTCCCTCCGTTCCAAAATGAGAATCCATGTTACTATTTCGGATACTTCAAATTGTTTATGGGAAATGATATTGCCACACCTTTTTTTGTTATTGCCACACCCTGCAAGTGTATTTTTGCACCAAAAAATACACTTGCAGGGTGTGGCAATAACAAAAAAGGGTGTGGCAAAATCACTAGCCTTGTTTATATCTTTCAATCTATAATGCTAAAAATATCAAATATAGATTTTGTTTGATAGATCTCAATTAATTTTATTAAACAAAAATTTTAAAATCATAAAAAATATCATCAATTAAAAGATATAAACAAAATAAAAATAACAGAAAAAAAGTGAAAGTGGACTCTCATTTAGGAACAAAGAAAATAGTTTACAACTAACTATTAAACGGCTCGAATCATTTTTGTGAGACCCTTTAGTGGGCCTCACACGACATTTTGTACTGTACGCACACGGCACACCTATGGTCGGTACTCTTAGCATTTTGGATTTTTCTAGTCCCTTCGTATTCCAGAAGTGCCTTTCATTGTCATTAATTTGGGCTTCCTAATTATTCTTGTCAAACATTCAAAATATATGGTGTGAAAACACGATGGTCTACTGAACACATTTTTAGTATCTAGGACCAGTCAAAAAGGACTTGGATAAAAAAGGTTCTTATCGTTTTGTTTTTCCGACTATCTTTTAATCTTTTGCCTGCCATCAAAATGGAAAATAATATTGAGCGAGCCAATCACAAATTTTACGTGGTTTCACTATCTCAAATAAAAAGTCGCTGATGAGACCAAGGGCGTGCTTGCGATAGGTTAATCTCTTGCTTGCCATGAAATGGAAAACAATATTGAGTGCCCCAATGACAAATTTTATGAGGTGTCACAAGCAAACAAAAAGTCCTATGAGAGACCAAGGGCGTGTTGGCGATAGGCCGGCCCTGAATCTTTTAAAAATTTCTTACTTGCCATAAAATGGAAAAACTTATTGACCGCACAAATTACATATTTTATGTGGTGTCACTATCAAATAAAAAGTCGCTAATGAGATCAATGGCGTGCTTGCGATATGTGAGGATAACAACCGATAAATGTATAGATTCTGGTGTAGATTATTAATTTTGAATTTTAGCGAAAACAGATAAATGTGTTTACTATTGGTGGGAAATGATGATCAAATTGCAGTAAAAAACTTGCACTTTTTACTGCAAAAAGCCGTAAATAAGCTTTTGAACACATAGAATTTAAAATCTGATCCAAAAATCACAACATACCAACCTTCTCTAAAATCGTATTTTAGAGCCCTTTTTCGGCTTCTCGGGATACTAAAGTTTAAAAAAATGTTGTTAAGTGGTTATCACAAATGCTCACAACAGTTTTAAATGCCTAAACTCAAAACCAGAACTTACAACAGTTTTAAATGGGGATTGATTTTGCCACTCCCCTTTTTGTTAATGTCACTCCCCTTCTCTCACAAAACAAATCATCTTATATAGACACAAAAGTGAGTGACTGATCAAAAAAAAAAAAAAAACAAAGATGAGTGACATTATCAAAAAGGGGAGTGGCAAAATCAATTCCCTTTTAAAATCAACTACAGTGGTGGATATGATCCATAGGTCATTAGGTCCTCAAAAATTTTCCCAAAAATCCTATGTTCTAGGGGGATTGGGAGATGGTGATGTGCACATTCGAACCGTCCATCTCGGCAATCAATGGTCCGGATTGCTTGGTACTGTGCGTAATTTCAACCGTCCAATCGTCCCCGTAATCCTGACCATTGATTGCCGAGACGGACGATCAGGATCATGTGCACAACACCATCTCCGAGTCCGTTGTAGGGGGCGAGGATCTTGATTCAAATGGAATGGCTGTAATATATATCCTCGATCTAATGTTGTACTAATAACTCCGGACCCAACCGCATGCAGAGTCGATCGACGCACGTAAGGCCACATATATACATCGGACGGCTCCAAACACAGTTGGTTCCAGAAATTGCATGATCTGAACAAATTCCAGTTTTTAATTTGGAAGCAACAAATTCATACTATATAAATGAAGTATGAACCCAACGCTGTACCGATCTTATATGTCGTATGCATGTGCTTTTGACTTCAAAGTGCCTTCACTAAAAAGGACGTTTGAACCACCAGATTCATCTAAGAGATTAAAAAAGACCACCAGATTCATCTCACGCACACAAGTTATCACGTAACAAAGCAACCGTGTCATAATTGGCTTGATCAATTTGGCTAACGAATTCTGCCTTGTTCTATTTGCTTTTCAAAAAGCATTTTTCAAAAAATTCTCCCTAGATTTCCCATACTTCTAATATTTCTCTATCTATCTCTCTCCACTTATTACCCCTATTATTTTTTGAAAAAAATTTCAAAACACAAATCAAACACGGCATTGTCACCTCACTTTTAGCAAACTCCATATATTACACGTTGGCCGGCCGGCTAGTCGGCTACTTTGGAGGGGAGTCATCTGAAATTGGCCATTCCGAAGCTATACTGAGGGTCTGTTTGCTTGACGTCTTATTTGCTTGAAAAGCTTATTTGCCTATTTTCAGTGCTTTTAAAACTCTGTTTGTTGCCTTCTTTTTCGCATGCGTACGAAAAGTATTGTGGCCTTTTTTTTTTTATTATTAGTACTACTAAAATAGGTCACATGATTTGTCATTTAGGGTTAATTTTAGAAATAGTCCCTCCAGTTTTTGCGCACAATCTCAATTTCGTTCCTATAGTATTAACTGTGTCATTTTTAACCCTATAGTTTATATTTTGTCTCAATTTGGTCTCTCTCATTGATGGTGTAATTAAAACTAACGGAACTCGTGGGCAAAATTGACATTTCGCTCTTAGAGGGACGAAATTGAGATTTTTATAATCCCGTTATAGATGTTCTTTTTTACGCATACGAAAAAAAGTTGTTATGAAACACTTCGTTAATCTTTATATGAAACATTTTTCTTTCTTTCTAATAGAGAAAAAAAAGAAAAAGTTTTTTTTGGGGAATATGGAAAAAGTTGTGATGAAATATTTTGCTAATCCTGTTTCGAAACATTTTTCTTTTTTCTAATCGCGTAAAAAAGAACATAATGGGATTGTAAAAATCAAGATAAACCCATTGAAAGAAAAAACTCAATGCAAAGTTATTTAACTAAGGAATGCTTTTCAAATTTCATAATATTATCTGTATTATATTCTAAAATAATATTTTTTAATTTCCCCAATATATCATGATTATTCAATCAAAGAAAAATAATTAAGGTGAGAAAGATATTAGGTAGTATGAGTTTGTCTTTGCAAAATCAAAAATAAAATGTAAATTTTTTAAAACAGTCCCTCTAGTTTGCATTTTGTCTCAATTTCATCCCTTTATGAGGAAAATGTCAATTTTGCCCTCGAGTTCCGTTAGTTCTAATAACGCCGTCAGTGAGAGGTACCAGATTGAGACAAAATATAAACTATAGGGTTAAAAATGATAGAATTAATACTAGAGGGAAGAAATTGAGATTGCACACCAACTAGAGGGACTATTTCTAAAATTATCCCCCTTTTTTAAAAGCTAAAATGTAACCTAGAATAGTCTGAAAGAACTTTGCTAAAAGCAATTGCTTTAGGAAAATGCGTTAATCGCTGTTCTTTTACCCAAATTCATTTTCATTTTTGTCTTTATTCATATTTATAAAATTCTTCTTTGTAAATTTTTTTCCGCATCTGAGAAAGGGTAATCTCGGAATTTTACACGTATAATTATAAAGAAGGGAGTGGGCCGGGGTGTTAGAAATCAATTGCCATCCCTTTATCCCCAATATTTTTATCAAAAATAACAAACAAGTTAAAGAAGTCAAGAGGGTTTGATCGCACCATGTGTGACGTGAAGTTCACATGTCAAACCCATGTCATATATAAATGTCTATTTACATAATTTAGTTAATTTTTCCACCAAGGATTCTTAATATCAACTCATCGTGGAGTAATAATTAAAGACTCAAATAGCGGTTGTTATAAAAACACAGAGCTACAATCTTTCAAAGAAACGAATATATTGCAAAACCAGAAAATTTCATAAGCATATGGATACTCAGCTGAAAGCATCATTTGTATTATGGGACCCATTTTGTGTGTGGAAAATGAGATAAGCCGTATTCTAATTTCATGAAAGTTTTGCCCTGTTGACTGGGGAAATAAAGAGTCGTCCAATGGGTTTAATCCCCCCACAAGTAGCTAAGGGCAAGTATTTTTCTATTCGTAGTTCTGGGGCAAACTCCGCTTTCTTGAGTGCTTGCTCCATGAGGTAGTATGTCCAAGCATTCCAAACTTGGGGTCGTTGGAGAATTTGTTATGTCGTTAATTTCAAGACCCCGGAATTAGTTTGGGTGCACGCAAAAAAAAAAAAAAAAAACTCGGCTTCCCTGCAACCCTGGTCACTGCTTTGTCTGGCCCTATCCATATTAAAATTAAGCTTGCGGTTCGCTCGCAAAGCGTGTGACTGCGAAGTTGACATGTAAATCCCATCTAATAGATGGTTATTTACATAGTAATTTAGTGCAATTTCCACTGAGGATTCTTAATACTACTATATCAACTCATCTTGGACTGATAAAAGACTCAAATAACGGTAGTCATAAAATACAGTGATATTAATCTTTGAACGAAACAAAAAGTATTGCAAAACCAGAAAATTTCATAAGCAGATGTGGATACTCAGCTGAAACAATCATTTGAATTATGGGACCCATTTGTATGTGGAAAATGAGATAAGCATTAATAGCGAAAAAGTTTTGACTAGTTGACTTTGGAAATGAGAACAGTCCTCCGATGGGTCCAATCCCCCAGAAAATAGTACCTAAGGTCAGGTATTTTCTTTCCACAGTGCCTGGGCTTGAAAATCGAGCACTAGTTCTCCATGTGTTTCCATGTGTTTCCATATGTAAACTGTTTTTATATATTAAAGCATTTCTATCGTTGTTCCTAAATAAATAAATAAATAAATCCCCCCCACCGTGTCAAGCCCCCTGACACGGCCCCTCGTTCCCCCTCTTACAGTCTTACGTCTTACTCCCACCCCACGTTCTCTCTCTTGATTTTTTTGTTATAAAATTTTAAATGATAATAACTTTTTTTTTCACGTATTTTTTAAATAAATTTTATATTTTTAAAATCTATCCACGAAATCTTGATACGAGTCTAATATTGATGGTGAAATAATGTAAAACGGAAAAATTATATTTTTTTTCTTAGTTTAAACTGTCTAAAGAGGTTGAAAAATTAAGTGTTTCAAATTTTAATCCGTTTGAACAGGTGGAAAGATTTTAGTTTTCTGATCATTTTATCCTAAATAGTCATAATTAAATTTTGACTCTAGGGCTCTCGTTGATTAACCTTAAGAAAGTTGTAGAATCAAATATCTCTTCGAATTAATCAACGAGAGCCCTAGAGTCAAAATTTAATTATGACTATTTAGGATAAAATGATCAAAAAACTAAAATCTTTCCACCAGTTCAAACGGATTGAAATTTAGAATACTTAATTTTTTAACCATATTTTTTAATATATAAACTGTCTAAAGAGACTTGATTTTTTAATCAAATTTTTTAAACCCAAAATAGAAAACCAGTGAATGAAACCAAAATCCTTAAATGCATAGAAGAGTGAGAGTATTGTGTAAAGTCCAGTTTGTAAAATGCACTTATGTGACTCTAATTAGGTAACTGCATACTATTTGTAGGATGAAAAGAAATGTGATTAAGGTTAAGTAGATATTTCCGGTCTACATCTTTGGGGCACGAGGATAGCACAATATAATTTTAGAGGTTCAGTACAAAGCTTTATTTAGAAAGCAAAATTGAGATTTTGTATCCCAATTTCCTTAGTGTTACACGTATCAAAGGTAGGAAGTTTTTAGCTGCCACATGTGTCCACATGTCCCATAAGGTAAGAATGACTAAGAGGTATTTCACTTCTAAAAATATCTAATACATATATATGCTGGTAAGAGAAAATAAAATAAAAAATTGACTACTCCTTGTTTGGCGTAAGGTCACTTTATATTGTAAAGCTTTTTAAATCTTTAAGGCTTTGACAGTATTTTTATGTCAATTATGCTTTCGCACTATTAAATTTTACAGTCTTTGCATCTCTTGGACTGAGTAATGAGGCATCGGGTAGAGGTTAGATCCATTGGCTGGTCACAATAATCCTATCATTTTAACAACTTTTGGGATAGGGTCGTAACATATTGGCTCACAATTTGGACCAATTTGTGGCCTTCTAGAAGCTGTTGAGAACCATAGCCAAGAGCCAGCAACTGCAAATTTAGAGATGCAACAACTTGCAGAACATTGAATACGCCTATGGTTGAGTACCTTATCAACAATTGCCCGTTGCTCAATGTTAATTTTCATTGGCTATATAATCTGATGATGTACTCTTGCATTAGTAGGCTTGTCCGGGCTTGTGTAATTCGGGGCTTGTATACATTGAGATTGAGAGCAATTTTTGAGTAATCACATTCTCACAATTTTCCTCAACTTTCATTTCATTTTCGTAATTCATATAAGAACATTATGGATCAATACTCCCTCCGTCCCTTTATTACAGTCCAGTATTTCATTTTGGGCTGTCCCTTAATAAGTGTCCATTTTATAAAGTTAATAGGTAAAAGTTGGTGAAATGTCTATTTTGTCCCTAAAAGTAGATTCCATTTTGAAAAGTTAGTGAGTAAAAGTGTAATGATAATGGGTAAGTAGGGAAAGTGGAGGAAAAAGTTGATGTGAAAGGTATAATGATGATGTCTTTTTAATAAGTTGGAGTTATGAAGCAGGACATTTAAAAAGGGACGGAGGGAGTAGAATTTTTCATTTTCGGATAGTTGGTCAGTTGGGAACGATGTTGCGAATGATGTTCCTTGTGAGGAGAGCAGCTCCTACGTTGGGCGTGATTACGCAGCCGAATTTACAACTGACCAGGTTAGTTATTACTGTTGTTATTATACATATTTGTTACTTATTTTGAAAGTAGGCTGCATAATGTTGTGCTTATACGTATTCATTTTTTTTTTGTTATAGATATTTGAAACTAGAGCTGTCATGTTAGATTGAGTGCGGAGAGTTGGTAAGGAAAATGATTTTGTGATTGTCAAAAGTAAATCTGCTAGTATAAAGGGCAACAAGATGCCGAAATGCATTCAAATTTGTAAAAAGGGAGGATTGTAAAAACCGCCATCGGAAAGGCATTCAATGTAAAGGATTACTAGAACTAAAAAATGTGATTGCCCGTTTAAGCTGCGAGGTGTAGAACAACCTCCAGACGGTGTCATGTGGAGTTTGAAGGTTGTTACAGGTTTCCATAACCATGAACCAGCTGAAAGTTTTGAGGGACATGAGTACCCGTCAAGGCTGACCCCAATCCAGCAACAATTAGTTCGTGACATGTCTAGCAGCACCGTGCCTCAAGAAATTCTTAGTTTCATGAGACAACAAGACTCGTCAATTAGTACAGGAATCATGAGTATTTACAATGTGAAAGCACTGTATAAGAAATAGCAACTGGGGGGTCTATTTCCTATTGGGTACATCTTGAAAGAATTAAATGAAAAAAAATACATTTATAACTATCTTATAAATGAACACACCAATGAAATCCCAGATATTCTTTGGGTTCATCCTAGAAGCCTAGAGCTATATATCAACTTTCCGTCCGTGTTGATTATTGATGTGACGTACAAGAGTAATGAGTATCGGATACCACTCTTGGAAGTTGTGGGTATCACATCCACAATAAAAACTTACTCTCTTATGTTTGCATATTTGAGTAATGAGACGAAAGAACGACTGCTATGGGCGTTGGATACCTTAAAGAGATGGTTGGTTGAAAAAGGGGCAGTGTTGCCATCGGTGATTGTTTCAGATAGGGATTTGGCGCTTCTTGGCGCCATTGGAATATATTTTCCCTTCGCACTGTACATCCTTTGTATTTGGCACATAAAGCAGTATGTAATGAAGAAGTGCAATCTTATGCTTGGTACGAGGTGGGATGAGTTTTTCGATGCATGGCAGTTGCTTATTCATTTATCGACATCGATGTCTTTACAACAGAGGTGGAATGCCATGTGCGGGGAGTTTGAGCAATACTCCAATGCCATACAATACCTTTGGGATACATGGTTAGGTCCTTATAAAGAGCGGTTTGTTGCAGCATATATAAACCAGTTTATGCACCTCGGGAGCAATTCAAGCCAAATGTGACTTTTCTATAGTCATTGTATATTCACTGTGCTGCACTAAAGAATACTTTATGTAACTTTCCTATTTAACACAGTATATTATTAAATTGTAGGGCGGAGTCTGCGTATGTGAGGCTCAAACGATATTTGGGAGATATCATGTTCTCATTTCAAACATTTTTTCAGAAAATAGAAAAGATGTTGACCAGTCAGTTCGGGGATATTCAAGAGTCGTTCCGGAAATCTCTCAACATTCCACGACACATACATCTACATGAAGGCATTTATAGTGAAATCAGAAGTCGCATTTCATTATAGGCAATGAACTTGATCCATAAGCAGGCACAACGCACTGATAACGAAGCCGACCTTTGCTTTTGTAAGATCAAAAGGACACACGGATTGCCATGCTTTCACGATATTGCACTTTACCGTTCTGTGGACAGGCCAATTCCGCTAAGCGCTATCCACCCTCACTGGAGTACGTTGTCCATGCACGCCCAGAGGCATATTGGCAAGGGAGCACAATCTGACAGGGCAGCTCAGCTTATTAAAAAATTAAATGAAATGGATTCCGACAATCGAGAGTCTATGATGGACAGGTTTCTCGATATGGCAGATCCATCTCCTTGCACAGTTCGACTGCCAGCATACAACACAAAACACAGGGGTCAACCTACAAGCAGAGATGAGCAGAATAGAGGTCGCATACCTTCTTTCACAGTATCCACTTCAGAATCTCGGGCCTCATGTATTCCAACATCGCGAAGGAGCAATGGGAGGGATCACCTCGTTCTGAAATTTCCTAAGCAGTATCAGCGTTATATTTCCCACTGTGTTGACGTTCAATCTGACGGTCATTGTGGCTTTAGGGTGATAGCCGCGCAACTCTTTGGTTCTGAAGATGAATGGGCTCAAGTACGACAGGACCTTATCCAAGAGATTGAACAAAATTGGGTCCTGTACGATTAGCTTTATCCATAACGTGATTATTTATACCAGGTGCTACAAAGACTTCGTTGCTTCCAGCCATCGGCACTAGAGGATCATTGGATGGATTATATACCATTGGGACTTGTCATCGCATCAACGTACAACGTTGTATTGCACACATTCGATATGATTGCTTCGAGTTGTCTCACTCACTTACTGTTGAGCTCCCATCCAGTTCCATTCGCAGCGCGCAAACATATAGCTATTGGTCATGTTAATGGCAATCACTTCGTGCAAGTTTTCCTATACCTTCATTACCCTGTACTACCCATCATTATATGGTGGAGGCCAAATGCATCAGATGAAGCACGCAGATGGGCTCATCCTTATGAAGCACGCCTCCAATTGTGGTACGAAGTAATACAAATAGATCCGCCGGGACGACGATCACAATTTGACGAAAATATTGACTAAATTTGTGTATTTATTTATGTTCATGTATTAGTTCTATATACTCAATTATAATTAAATGAAGTTTGATTTCATTTTGCATTATTGACTGTTCAGAAAAATATAAATTAAATTTAAGTGGATTCAACATATATAATTTACTTGAAAACTCAAATATAGAAGTTTAAAAAAAATGAAGGACAAAAAAATAAAAACAAAGAGATAATATATTAGGCCCAAAAAAATCATTTAATTTAAACACATTATTTCATATTCAATATTAGACTTGTTTGATAGGTTTCGTTGAGTAGATTTCAAAAATATAAAATTTATTAAAAAAATACGTGATTTCAACCTCTTTAGACAATTTATATATTAAAAAATATGGTTAAAAATTAAGTGTTCCAAATTTCAATTTATTTGAACCGGTGGAAATATTTTATTTTTCTGATCATTTTATCCTAAATGGTCATAATTAAATTTTGACTCTAGGGCTCTCGTTAATTAACCCTAAGAGATATTTGATTCTATGACTTTCTTAAAGTTAATCAACGAGAGCCCTAGAGTCAAAATTTAATTATGACCATTTAGGATAAAATGATCAGAAAACTAAAATCTTTCCACCGGTTCAAACGGATTGAAATTTGAAACACTTAATTTTTCAACCTCTTTAGACAGTTTAAACTACCACAAAAATATAGGTTGTGTTTGGTTGACATTTTAGTTTAGTTTAGTTTTGGTAGTGGGTGGAGAGAAATAGAAAAATTATTGGAGAGAGGGGTAATGATTGGAGAGAGATAGAGAGAAAAATGAAATTAATAATTGGAGATATAGGGTAATGATTGGAGAAAAATATAGGATAATGATTGAAAAACAAAACTAAAATGGCAACCAAAAATATAATTTTTCCGTTTTACATTATTTCACCATCAATATTAGGCTCGTTTGAGAGGTTTCGTTGAGTAGATTTCAAAAATATAAATTTATTAAAAAAAATACGTGAAAAAAAAGTTATTAGCATTTAAAATTTTATAACAAAAAATAAAATGAGAGAGAGAGAGAGAGCGCATGTGGAGGCGGGGGTAAAAGGGGAAAATAAAGAGGGCCTGTGTCGGGGGGGCCTGACATGGGGGGTGCGATTAACAGGACTCTTCCATATTCCTTCATAGGGAAAGTCAGTTAGGGCTCGATTGGATGCGAGATGAGTTTTGAAATTTTATATATATACAGGATGATAAGATAACATGAGGTATTATTGAAGGAGTGTCAAGGCATCAGAAGAAAGGCAGTCGTGTTTTTGAAGTGGTCGGCTTCTGGGTGCTTTAGGGGATCTTTTAGTTTAGAGGCAGGGTTTCGCTCCGTTGTGTTCGGGTTGGCTTCTTGCCAATCTCTTATGCCTAGGGTTCGAGTCAAAGACAGAATGAGGCATGGGCATATGGGGGCCAAGGCCCCCTCGCAGTCTGGTTTTTAATTTTTTTTTTTTAATATTAATACTTCACATGAGTGCCCCTTTAAATAAAGAATTGGATGAACCTTTTCAACTTAGCAAGACCTAATTTTTTTCGACTTTGCTAATCTTAGCCCTATAGGCAGTGGATAATCCATATTTAATGTGAAAAAAGTTAGAGTTTCAAGGTACTTTCTACAGCTAACCATGCACTTTTTCGGATATTTATACACTTTTCAAAAATATTGATACAATTTTTTGCTCATTAATGTTGCTCAGTGGGTTGAGGTTAGCATTTTTATATTTTGGCCCTCCCATTTACGAAATCCTGATTTCGTCCCTGATACAAGTGGTGCGCGATAGTCGGGGCTTGGGGTGCCAATTTCGTTGGGACGTCAGGTCCCCGTAGTGATGCCGATTATACTCGTGTTCCTTTTAATCGTTGTACCTACTCCAATGATTAATAAATTCTTTTTTCTCTGATAAAAAAAGAGAGGTATTATTTGTGGAAAGGGGATAAGCTTGGGAAAAAAGAGCTAATTTGGATGAGGTGTAATATTTCATCCCACATCGGGGAAGTCTACACGGGTGATCTTGGACTTTTTTTTTGAACAACCAATTTTTTTTTATTAAGGTGATCTTGGGCATATAATAAACCATATAAGCTACTACTAATACCTTGAGTTTAAGCATTTTGGGCCATGTAGTGTGGCTTATGGATCAAAATCAAGGTACTGGTACCGGTATAACTAGATGTAACAATAGCTGAAGACCAAAAAATCGTTACATAGAAGTCGATACGCTACATAGCGGCCGATATTTAAGTCTCGGACTCCTTGTCCAAAATAAACACATGCAGCCAAAACAAGGTGTGAAACATGTTTTTGATGAAGTCCAATGTCTATGATTTGGATGGGGCACATACATGTGACGTGCCGTCTGGGTAACAGGGTATTTAAGGAAGGAAAAGACAGTAATGAGTAATGACGACTTCCGTGAAGCTACATGACACTAACGTCGTACGTTCCATTTTTTTAAGCAGCATAAATACTAAGTGGGAAAAGGAGTCAATATCGTAACTATGGGGTCCCACCCGGTTTGGAAACAAGAGGCTTCCTGATAAATTCGTGAAACGTTAAAATGGGACGCGTTGCACGTTTTTTACTGGTGAAGTCGTGCGGGTATATATATATAGCCCAGGGTTTGAAATTCTTAGAAGACTAGGCCAGGACTACTTTCAGTCTTCATAGCACATATTACTACGTTCTAGAGAGAGAGAGAGAAGATGGTGAGGACTCCTTGCTGTGATAAAACTGGACTGAAGAAGGGGACTTGGACTCCGGAAGAAGATAGGAAGCTGTCTGCTTATATCACCAAATATGGTTCTTGGAACTGGCGCCAACTTCCCAAGTTTGCAGGTATCAATTCTAATAGCATCTTCCTTTCATAAGTGAGATTAATTATAAGTGACAGTGTTCCAGAATCTCAGCGACTAATTTCTGTATGATCAATTCTGCCTTCCAATAGCGAGGGGACAATTAAAGCGGGAGCAAACCCCTCGTATAGACTCGCCCTCTCAGTGTTGATAGCATCTCGAAGATTTCGAACCTGCAGAGACTTAGAATGGAGCAAAACCTTGAGTCTTTAATTTTAAGCCTTAATCACTGGGTTAAACCTCCTTGTAATCACATAGGAGCGTTTGCTTAGAAATTTCTTTTTCATAAGAAAATCAAAATACTACTAATATAAATGTCAGTTAACTTGGCTCATGTAATTAACTTCTGCTTATGGAACAAAAACAATCTGAATGAATTGGAAAAGAAAGTGGTATTTCGATCGGACTCCGGAGCATATTTTTCTGCGTTTCGTTTTCTGAAGAACCAAATATTAATCTCAGCAAACATCTACAACGTCAAATGGAATTAAAGAACTCTCAATATGATCACGAGCATACGCTCAAATGAATATAACCAAAAAGTACTTCCAAAGTGTCCTTGGAAAATTAAATTAAGCTTGTGTGATTTGGTTACACTGTTGGTTCATTTTGCATGCATAGTCTTACATCAACTTAGCTTTCTTGTTTGCGCGCAGGACTATCAAGGTGCGGAAAGAGTTGCAGACTCCGATGGATGAATTACCTACGACCAAACCTAAAGCGGGGGAACTTTAGCAAAGAAGAAGAGCAGTTAATCATCGAGTTGCATGAATCGCTTGGCAATAGGTATCCTCTTAATCATGTCAACTTAATTCTTGAAAATTGATTTTCGCGCTCCACTTTTTACATGAAATTACTAGTAACTTCGCGTTAAAAGTGAAACGTCTGCATACAAAAGTGAAACACCGTGCCAAAATTAGCATCCAAATTCTTTAATCGCATGCCAAATGACTAGACCTAATGTTTATTCAAGGAGTAATTTTAATTTTTTGTTAGTAGTATTTTTGAGTTGTATATCAAGTAATTCAAACCCTCTTTGCACTGCAGATGGTCTGCTATTGCTGCCAAATTACCAGGAAGGACAGACAACGAGATTAAAAACCACTGGCACACCTACCTCAAGAAACTCGCGCGACCAATCCCGGTCTCGCAAGGCGAAAAACCAAGCTCTAGTATTCGTTCCAAACGCAAATCCGCTGGAGAAAAAAGATCGGATCAATCGAAAAATTCTCTCACGAACCCTTCGACAAATCACCAGATATTGGAGAGCTCTCAATTCCCACCGCATGATTCGCCCAGCGAATTATGCTCGTTGACGATAGACACTGCGCAGGAAAACTCCACAAGCTTTGGAGAAAGTACCGAAGTCTCGCCTAACGAAATGTTTTACGAAACCATCGAAAGCTTCTGGACCGAACCATTTTTGGAAGACATCTACGACGCCAAATATGTCGTGGCCCCGTTGCTCGACACGGAGTTTTTGTCTTCGGACTCTCCGTTTATTGGTGACGAACTTTTCTGCTCGTACGGTTTCTCTGATGAGTATGTAATAAAGTTTTGAGGTGATCGAACGAAACAACGTTGTTATTAGCGATGTATGCTCGCTTAAATGAGATAAAAGTAGCAGTTTGCGTCTTGTAGTATGTGTGACAATTGTAAAAGAATTCTCTCCTCGACGAGGCAGGCTCAGTTAAGATTTCAAATGAAGTGCTGCGTATGAAAATAAAAAATGCTCTATGTTTGTACTGTAGAAATTAACCAAAAATTTGAGTTGCAAATTGCTGAACAGACCTAAATCGACAATGTATGCATGGTAATCGATCAATTTGCGACTTTGAAAAGGAAAGAAGCATACATGCAATATTAATTTATGGTTTTCCAAAAATACTTGAGCCATTTTTTCGGACTTGGGGGGCTGCTGTCCCAGCATTTAGCAGCGCTCAATTTCACCATCTAAAAGTGTTTTGGACAGTCCGGACCATCCAAGAGAGTTAAAATCCTTCCCTGTAAGAGTTTTTTTAAAATCTGAACCATTAATTGCCGAAACAGACGGTGAGATTGAGCGCTGCTACATGCTACTGTCCCTCAGCCGCTGTTTCTACTACGTAAAATTGTGTCATAGACGTTCCCAATACTCTTTATCTAATGTATCCTTTAACACACATCTGAGCACACAAAATTAGAGAGGCAATTTGAGATGCTCTAAAACTAACGCTTCTTTGGTAGTTCTACACAGTACATTCTTATATAACAGGAGAGGCAACTTAAGTGGTAGTATCATTTTAAGTGAGTAACATTGTAGGTTTTAGCTTGTTCATTTTGTGAACATTAGTCGAGGTACTGAGCTTTTAGGAATTGAATTTGGAATCTAAATTTAGTAAAAATTGAGAGGAGCCGAATCTAGGAGGACTACAAATTGAACAAAAGTTGGATCGATGAAGAACCCCGATGTTTTTTAGCTTTGTTTGTGATGGTTTTATCAGTAATATGCTACTCTAGCTACTTGCATTTGTTGGAAAAATGGTTTTTGTGCACAATAATTTTGGGCATTTTAGAGCCAAAAATTAAGTGGGACACGGACACCTCGAGAGGTGGGTCCAAGTGGATTTATAATCTCCTTTGTTAGGGGATTAATCCACAAAAGAATGTACAAAAACCATTGAGGATTGAATGAGAAATTGTCAATCTTAGTTGGACCTAGGTATTTTGATTTGGGTTGACACTGTTGTTGCTTGCCCGAACTAAATGCTAGCGGTAGCAAAAACCATAATAAGCTTTGCAGCAAGAGCTGGAAGTTCTTCCATGACCATTGTCAATGGAACTCAATAAATGCTAGCTTTGCATTTAATAGGTTTCTACAGTTATGAGAAAATGTAGGTCATGCATGACATATATTTTCTTGTTTCCATCCCAACAATTCTGCATATAAAAGGGCAGACCTCCCATGAGTTGAAAAACAATTGAAATCATCCCAAAAAACCAATGTTTTCTTCTTTCTTGTAAGCTTAAATGTTTTCTCATCCGAGAGAGTACTACGCACATAAATTCTGTTCGTAGCAAGTTCAAGTGTGGTGCACACTTAAACTTTCAACCTAGTAAACCCTGGGAGACGGACATCGAATTCAACCTCTAGCACCCCGGTGAGGCGGCGAATCTGTTTTAAGGGCACCGTGTGTAACACGGGTCTCGGTTTGTATCCAAAATATTTTTGTTTAGTATTTTATGTATCAATTCCAGTATTGAATAAAAATCGCATAACTGTTTTTACATTCGATTGCGTCCAACAACATTTGGACACGGTCACTTTAACTGTGTAGTGATATGCACTGTGGGGAGTGTAAATATATATAGGCAGTACTATACGAACTCTGAGCTATGTAACACATTAGCTTCTCATCGAGATACCTTTTTTCCATTGATCAGATCCAGTCGAGATACCTAACTACACACACAAACAACGCCGGCAACGCCTCGAATTATGGTTGGCCGAAAAACCCCAATGCATAAGCAAGCATCTCAAATGGAAAGAGTACTACAAGATGAAGTGATTATGTAAACGTATGAGAGGGAAAGTCAGTATCTCCCTGAGCATAATATATAGTGGTTTGACTGCCTTCTTGTTTGTACCATTTTTTTTCATATTATAGAAGAATGTTAAATGTTAGTGTTAGTGGGGAGGCTCGAATCCCACTCTCATATATACAAGGAGTATAGCTGCTCTACCAACTGGGCTGGCACTCGCTTGTTGTCTGTACTTTATAGAGTAGTACGTAACTGGTAATAGTTCAGCATGACAACATATGGATACCTTAGGCTGGCTGTCCACTCTAGGTCTAGGGCATGTGGGACGGGTATGGTAAAACCCGAGGTACAGACACGACACGAGTGTAATATTTCTATGTATGTACAAATTAGATTGACTCATTAAATTTAATTACATAGAATAATATTAATCCTTCTTACATTATTTAATTATAATTATACTACTAATTTGAAATTTGTTGTTTTCAGTAAAGATCGAAAGGTTATTTTTCCAGAGGAGATGTCAGTCCTCAGGAAGCACAGGAGAGAGAGAGAGGAGGAGGATAACAAATATGGGTAGGTCCCACTTGAATTCTGTTCTTAACTTTAACAAATACTCCTACTAACAAAACAACTAAAAATGTCAAAAGTGCCAATTTTTTCCTGTCTACTACGTACTTTTTAACCACCTGATTGGACTCAACCATTGGGCTGAATGGCGTCAGGCCTGTTTTTCTCCAATAGATCCCTGCCATGGGCTGATTGAAATCTGACTTATATGAGCCCAAATATTCACTTCGGGTCTGGGTAAAGCCCAAAAGTTTTTATTTATTTATAACAGAACCCTATATCACAACTCGGGAAAATGACAGCTCAGGACGTGTTTTGATAATTAATATCTGCCAAGGACAAACTAAGAACATTTGTTAATGCTGAAAATGTCATTGACGGGTATTAATTATCAAAACACGTCCTTGGCTGTCATTTTCCCTATCAACTCGGAGTCAGGTCCAGTTCAGTATTATTACTGTCCAGTTCAGTCTGGTTTTGGGCCGTTGTGGGCCCCTCCTGGGCCCACAATTGCGATCAGAAAACCTTTATTTTATAGAGTACGTCGAGTATATCATCCACGCCAAAAATTAACTTGATGGAACATCGATAGGTACATAAACCAAACAGATTTGTAAAAAAAATGAACGCGATGGCAAAAAATAAATTGAAACTCATAATTGGCCCTTTTTTTTTTGTACAAATATATTTTGATCATGTACCTATTGATGTTCAATCAAGTTAATTTTTCCATGGATGACACACTCGACGAGCTTTACAAAATGAATGTTTCCGATTGTTGTTGTGAGTCTGGGAGGGGCCCACAACTGGACCGGACTGGATAGTAATACTAGTATAAAAATACTGGACTGGACGTGACTCCCTATCAACTCTAGCTTATCTTCAATTAAGGTGGAATTAAGACCAATAACTTACCCAGTTACCTTATTCTCTCGGTGAGTTTTTTTACAATAACTTCTACTTTTTAATTTTCTCTCAGCAAATAGATGTTTGTTTAAAAAGTAACACGAAAGTAACAAAAAGAGTTTGAAAACCACAAATTATTTCAGGTCAAATGTTGCATATATTACACTTGTCAATGGTTTCAACCAATTAGGAGTACTAAATGTTGTTTGTTTTTTCACTCCAAAGAAAATGGTTGTTTTTGTCCTCACTAATATTGTTCGCTTGGGTCCAAAACCTTATGTATTTTTCAAAAAATGCTAAAGAAAATCTTGTGTGCTGTCATTAAGGTTTAAAAAGTATATTAAAATACGTGAAAAATGTATAAAAGTGTATAAATATATATTGAAAAATGAAAAATATGTACCAGAGTTTGTGTGTGTGTGTTTTGTTGTCACTTTCTTTGCTCGTGATCAGAAATGATATTGGTACAGACAAAAATCTGTACCAGTGCGTACAAACGCATTTTTAGGCATGTTTTAGGTCCAAAAAAATGATCGGAGCCGCTCATTTTATTTAAAATACTTTATTTATGGTCCTTGCAAAAAATAAGCTCAATCCGGTACCGGTAAGGACGTTTACAAAACATCCAACTTTGCTTTAAGATTCAGGCCTGAATTCTGTGACAAAGTTGGATGTTTTGTAAATGCTCTTACCGATATCGGATTGAACTTATTTTTTGCAAGGATCATAAACAAAATATTCTAAACAAATTGAGCGGTTCCGATCATTTTTTTGTGACCCAAAACATGCCCAAAAATGCGTTTGTACTTGCCGCTACAGATATTAAATATATACAAGTAGCACCACTCGCTCATGATAGGCTAATGAGCCGTCAACAGAATGACGTGTAGTTGTTTAAAGAAAAGGAAAATGATATTGACACTCCAAAAATTGATTCAAACACTCTAAAATATAGTTCCAAAGCCATGTTTAGAATGTCTGTTTTAATTTTTGGAGTTGCAATATCATTTTCCGAAAAGGAAAATCAATCGTTATGCAAACATGACGTAGGGTGGCTGAAATCATCACCATTTACTGATTTACGTCACCCAGCAGCTGCTGGCTTTCTAGGAAGCTACCGTGAAAGAGACACAAAGTTCAAAAGAGGACAAGTTATCTTCTTTTCCTTTTTTTTTTTAATTATCCGCGGACAAGTTATCTAGTAGGTGGATTTTAGTTAACCAATTTCAGAAATGATACGGAAAATGATTTTGTCATTTTCTTTTTTTGTTAACGCCACTCCCCTGTAAGTGTATTTTTGCACCAAAAATATACTTGCAGGGGAGTAGCGTTAACAAAAAAGGAAGTGACAAAATCAACAGCCAATGATACCCACATAGATAAATAGTGCACAGATCGTGCACTGTTCGCAACGTGGGACCCACTATGGGTCCCACAAAAATGATTTGAGTCGTTCATTAAATTTAAAATATTTTTTCAAGGGCTCTCGCGAAAAATAAGCTCAATCCGATACCCATAGGTGCTCGATCCAATTATCTAACTTTTCATTATCCTGAAATTTGAGTGAACAATTAAATTAATGAATCGAGCACATATAAGTATTGGATTGAGCTGATTTTTAGCGGGGAGCCTTGAAAAAATATTTTACATTCAATGAACGGATTGAATCGTTTGTGTGGGACCCGTAGTGGGCCTCATACCGCAATGTGTGCACAGAATTTGTGCATTGTTGCTGTGTGAGTAGCAGCTCCGAACCAATTTAAGCCAGAATCATGATAATAGAGAAAAAAAAAACTCTGTGTGATTGGCCCCACGTGGGTGGATAGCATTCGAGATGTTTTGAAGCTGAAACTTCGAAGGAAGCAAACCACTAAGTTTCAGATCTTGACCACTCGACCAACCCCTTGAGGTTTTCATGTAAAGTAATTGGACATCGGTATGCATGTGAACCAATTCATTTGCTTTCAGAAAACAGAGGATCAGAAGTTTGATCGTTTATTTCTCTTAAGAGAAATATGAATCGACTATTAATCATTTTCCGATGGCCAAGTGGTTGTGAGAAAGTAATAAGTATTCCGGCATGAGTTCACAGGTTTCATTCCCACGGAGGTCAAACATTCCAAAATTTTGCGCTAAAAAATGGTTATTTCTCAAAATACTTGGGTAAAAGTGCCAAAATTTTACTTTTCCGATTCCACTCGTCAAGACGAATCAATAACCCAAAAAAGTTAAACGCAAAACTAAAAAATGCAAAAAAAATTTAAATAATGACAAAAATTTAGGTTTAAGTTAAGTCCAAAAGAATGAAGCCTAATGGTATATGCTGTTTTCTTGCAACACTTTATTTTTATTTTGTGGGGAGATACCACCTAACCTGCGTGACAGATTTTCAGGAGAAAGAAAAAAGACGAATAGTTGCCGGGCAGGTATAAAATTAAAAGGGACAAATATTTCTGTTGGATATAAATATGAGATTTTTTTTAATCCCCAAATTATGCATATTTTTTCTACTTAGTCCATAAACTATCAATCTGACGATTTCATCCCCTCAACTATTATACCGTTACCTACTTAGTTCAATAGATAACGGAAATTAAGAATTTGGACGAAAAATGCCATGTAAAGCCTGTTTGGGACCCTGTAGAGCAGATATTTGAATATGAGAGCCTTAGAGATAAAAATTAATTATGACCCTTTAAAACAAAATGATCAGAAAAATATGACCTTCGCACCGGTTTCAACAGATTGGAAATTGGAACACTTATTGTTACCATATTTTTTACTCCCTCCGTTCCTTTTTAGAGTCCAGTATTTCATTTGGGGCTATCCCTTAATAAATGTCCATTTTGTAAAGTTAATGGGTAAAAGTTGGTGCATTTTTTATTTTGCCCCTAAAAGTGGATTTCATTTTGAAAGTTAGTGAATAAAAGTGTAATAATGATATCTTCATAAAGGGTAAATAGGAAAAGTGGAGGTAAAATTTGATGTGAAAGGTGTAGTGATGATGTCTTTTTAATAAGTTACAAAGCTAGACACTTAAAAGGGACGGAGTGAGTAGTATATAAACCTTCTAAAAAAATTAAGTGCTCGAATTTTCAATCCGTTTGGAACGGTGCGAAGATCTTATTTTTCTGATCATATTATTCTAAAGGGTCATGATAAATTTTTATCTCTAGGGCTATTATAATTAAATATCCGTTTTTTATTTGGGACCCTTTAGAGCAAATACTTGATTATGAGAGCTCTAGAAAGAAAAATTAATTATAACCTTTTAGCAAAAAATGATCAAAAGAATAAGATCTTCACCCCGGTTCACACGGATTGAAAATTAAAGCACTTAATTTTTAATATAAACAGTCTAAATTCTATATAAAGAACTCAGTCTTTTTAAAATATAAAAAAATGCATGTGTTAGTCTCTATAAAATGCCATGTAAAATTCTAATATATGAACCTTGTAAAAAAATTAAGTGTTTCAATTTTCAATCTTTTTGAACCGATGTGAAGGTCTTATTTTTCTGATCATTTTATCCTAAAAGATCATAATTAATTTTTATCTCTAAGGTTTTCATAATTAAGTATCTGTTTTACAGGATCCCAAATAGGGCCTTACGTGCCTTTTCCGTCCAAATTTCTAATTTCTGTTATCTATTGGACTAAGTAGGTAACGGTATGATAGTTGAGGGGATGAAATCATCAAATTGATAGTTTAGAGACTAAGTAGAGAAAATTTGCATAATTTAAGGGATAAAAAGAAAAAAAAAACTCTATTAATATATTATACACATGTTTTCTTCTATGATGCAAGTATTGTCTCCCTATGTGGTTTATCAGATTCATGTTTATCCACTCATGTTATGAATTTGTTTTGTTCGGCTAAATTATCCATTATGGATTATTTTTTGTTCTTATTCAAAATGTTTTCGCATTTGTTAATTTTTTGTCAATTTTTTGAGAATTATTGGTTTGTCATGACGAAGGAATCTAAAAAGTAAAAAAATTATGACCGAAACTTTTTTTTTAATAAAGACAAAAATAAGCCAATTTGTTCGTCTTTATTAAAAAAAATTGAATTTTGATCATAATTTTTCACTTTTTAGATTCCTTTCGTCATGATGAAGCAACAATCCTCAAAAAATTAAAGAAAAAATAAAAAAATACGATTTTTTTAATAAGGACAAATAAAATAAGGTGTAAGTTTGGATTAAAAAGTTAAGTGACTTATTTTTTCGTCTTTATTCCAATTTTTTACATTTCTTTGTTTTGCGTTAAACTTTTGTGACTTATTGATTTGTCTCGTCAAGAGAAATCGGAAAAGTAAAAAAGTATGATCAAAACTCATAATTTTTTGAATAAAGACAAAAATAAATCAAAAAGATAAAAAAAAAACTTTACTTTTCCGATTCTTCTCGATGAAACGAATCGATAAGTCATAAAAGTTTGACGCAAAATAATCTAATACAAAAAAAAATTCAATAAAGACAAAAAAAAGTTACTACTCCGTATTTGACTTAGGGGTTGTTTGGACAAAAAAGCCACTGGCTTTCCGGCCAAATAAAGCCAAATAAAAACGAAAATAAGCTAATAAGTCAATTTTTTCGTTTTTATTAAAAAAAAAATTGGAAAATTTTTACTTTTTAGATTTCTCTTGTCATGAGGATGCAATAATTCCCAAAAAAATGATGATAAGCCAAGTGATACGAAAAAAATTTGAATAAGGATAAAAAATAAGCCACTTTAACTTATTTAGCTGAACAGCCCCTTATTATTAATCCCAAAGTTGGTGATGAAAAAACAAAACTTCATAGTGAGAGGAATAGACCCTTGTGAATAGACCAATAAACTATTTTTTCGTGCAATCATTACTATGAAGCGTAAAATAAAGTGTAGGGGTGCACTACAAGAGTGTAGTGTGCTACTAGAGTCGTCTATCTTGATAATCGATGGACCAAATTTCATCTTCCTACACAGCAGGATCCCAAAATTTGAACCATTTTATTTATTATCAAGATGGACTACTCGAATCTCGCAACTACACCCCTTAGTGCAGTGGTGCATTACATGTATTCGCCAAGATAAAATCTAGATCATTTATTGTCGAGATATATGACTCGAATCGTGCATTATACCCATGTAGTGCGGAAATTTTCTTAGTGCCGAGCGGGTACAACGTGGTGTCCGCTCGTGCATCCGAGCCGTCCATTTCATGTTTGGACGGCTCAGATTTTGAGAGAGAAAAAGGAGAGAGAAAGTGTTGAGGTGAGAGCAGAGAGAGAGTTTTAATTTGAGCCATCCAAAAGTGAATCGGACGGCTGAGATGCACCGAACGGGTGCCACGTCGGCAATACCCGCTCGGCACTGAAAAACTTCTCATGTAGTGCACCCCTGTGCTACAGGAACCCATATTATGAAATGAACCCCGTAAAATTGTACGATTTTGTTTCATTCCATAGGACCGTATCTTTGTTTTCTAACCTCCCTACATTTTTAACGCAACTTGTATTTATTTTTGAAAATCTTTATACACTGACTAAGATATAATCCAATGAATGAAAACATTCAATCCAATATGGTGACTCGATTGAGAAATAATAAATATAAAATTTGACCTAAACCTTCTTCTTCTTTTTTTTTTTTTATCGGCAACAATAATTTTAGAATGGTGCTACTGTTACAGATATAAAATCTGTACCAGTGTGTACAAATCCCATTTTTTTCTCGTTTTGGGTCTCAAAAAATTAATCGGAACCGCTCATTTTGTTTAAAATACTTTATTTACGGCTCCTGCGAAAAATAAGCTCAATCCGATATCGGTTAAGACACTTACAAAACGTCCAACTTTGTCCCAGAATTCAAGCTTTGAATTCTAGAGCAAAGTTTGGATGTTTCGTAAATGCTCTTACCGATACCGGATTTAGCTTATTTTTTGCAGGAACCATAAACAATGTATTTCAAACAAAATGAGCGACTCCGATCATTTTTTTGAGACCCAAAATGGGCCCAGAAAGGGATTTGTACCCACTGGTACAGAGTTTTCATCTGTACCATTAGACTTTCTGATAATTTTATATACAAACTTGACAAAGGATACATCAAGGGTATAAGCTATATGCAAGCCACAAAAGAAAATGCGAGGCACAGCAAAAAGTAGAGAGAAATAGAAAAGAAAAGAACGGAAACAAAAACTACATTCACCGAAAAATGGAAGAAACAAAGGAGGTAATCGACTTCAGATCAATTTCTTGGAATAATACATCAGATCAAATCCTTGGCATCGACCTCAAATCTTCAGCATTTTCAGAATCAGAACAGAGCAAAAGGCCTCCAAATCACCAAACGTTTGCAATTAATTTCAGAAAATAATGCATTTCAAGCAACTCCATTAAGAACAAAAGCAGAGCATTAAAGACCTTCAAACCTCACAAGAATTAAGCATCTCCATCCAGCAAACCACACCAGTAGAAGTATTCCAATAACATCAGAATCAGCAGCAACAGAAAGACTCAGAAGGCAAGCTTAAGCGAACAACAGAACAGAACAGAACAGCGGACAGCCATACCAGAAACAACATCTAGCAAAACCAGAATAGTCAAACTCAATCCTAAGATCCAAACTTTGGTAGCATCAAGACAAACACCAGTTATGCATTGCTCCTATGAAACATACATCAGTCTATGTAGGGTGGGTGATAGAATCTGAAGAACCTCTTAGCCCTCCCGAGAATTGGAGTTGAAAAGAGGATAGGAGCACAATTATGCCATTACTCCTTCTGAAAGACCTCATAGCCTGGCCTCGTGAGAGTTGGAGTTGAAAAGAGGAAAGGAGCACAATAATGCAATACTCCTTCAGAGCATACATCAGACTTAAAGCATGGTAGCATTAGCTTCCATGATCATCTCCAGCATGTGACATGAACCAAGACTCAAACATCACAGACACAGACACACAAAAAACCCGAAAAGGACGTACAAACAACACCAAGACCCCACCCAAACAGACAACAAACACAACCCAGACACAACTCCACTCCACCTAACCAAACTACGGACACAAAACGGTGTCTGTGACAAGCAAACAGATTTTAAAATGGTACAAATTCATGCGTACACTCTCATTTCTTTGCATATGGTGACTTGATTGAGAAATAATGAATATGAAATTTGGCCAAAACGTTGTCTGTAACAAGTAAACAGATTTTTAAATGGTGCGAACTCTTTCATTTCTTTGCATATGTTCATATTCTTGGACTTTTAGTAGTGTTTACACTTCATAATCATACAAGAGATCTAGAAACTAATGTTCTACCAATCATATTCTTGGACATAGGCAAGAAGAAAGGAGCCCCCCTTCCCATTTCTACCAATCATTTTTAGTTAGGAGCCCCCTCCCATTTCTCCATCAGCAATGGGAAATCAAGGTCAACAGGTAAATTACACTAGGTGTCCTTTATACTTCGTGCAAATTGTACTTTGCATCCTTGCACTTTATATACTTGGTGTCACATTGCTCCATTCATTTCTAATTCGGACACTACATCAATTATAGTTTTTAGATTGGAAGACTTATATGACTTACTGGTAAGCATTTTTTTCATGGTATAGTTTCATGTAGTTGAGCTAGGTTTGAATTTTTTATTTTACTTGTGAAGCAAAATATTTTGAATACTTACCAAAAAAATATTTGAATTAATTAAAGACAAGTATACCTTTAATTTGGTCACATGCAACTATTAATAATCAGTTTTGTTATTCATTGAATGGTCGCAGTAATGGTAGGGGGAGGCCATCTTCTTGGCCGTCTGTTGGAGTATTTGGTTAAAATTAACAAAAAATAATGATGTTGTCTTTAATGACAAAAATGGTGTAGTGGGCGAAAAGGATTACGCGATTAATCAAGACTTGGTTCAATGCAACCAACTAGAGCTACCTCAGTTGGCTAGGACTCTTGCATTTCATTAGGAGGTTGGGAGTTTGAATTTCTCCGCCTGTGTGTGGGTGTTCTTTTTTAGATGGACTTTTCCATTCTTTCTTTATTTCTACCCTATAATGGGCTTTTTCCTTGAATCGGTTGAGTTGTTGAACTTTGTTGTCTCGTGAACTCTCACAATTGATGTAGTATCTCGGGTATGTACTTTGTACATCATATATGATGTAAATGATCTCTTCTATCGGTTGAAAAAAAAACCCAACTTGGTTCAATGGCTAGATGGGGTGAGGAATTTCAAGCGATCGATCAAAGGCTGGGTTGAGAGGAGGCGGGGACTGTGCTATGCAGCTCCGTGCTGCACAACGTATTGCGCCGGCAAGGCCTTGCCGGCATCGGTCCGACGATCGGAGACGTCCACCGCGTAGAGCTCGTCGAGTACTACAAGTGTACCAAACATTAACTCGATCAAATATTGTTAAGTGCCTCATCGAAATAAATATAACTTGAAAAAAAATGAATCCTAATGGATACGAAACGCTGGATCAAAACCACTGAATCCATTTTTTTTAAAGTTATATGTGTTCCGATGAGGCAGTTAACGATATTTGATCGAGCTGATTTTTGGTGCACATGTAGAGCTTGACGAGCTCTACTCGGTGAACGTCTCCGATCGTTGGACTGATGCCGACGGCTGCGCAGCACAACACAGTCCCCAGATCCGGGTTGAGATTGGGTGCTTTATAGGATGTGTTGGGTATTTAATGATTGAAGAACCAATGCTTTGCTTTTTAATTTGGTTGGTATCTCTCCAACCATATATGCTTTTGGTGTTTGGCTGTCATATGATAGGTTGGGTGGTATGTGCCAACATTCTTGATGTTAAGAAAAACGAAATGGGATACTATTGATTGTTTTCAAATCATAACCCTAATATGTCTTTATATAAGTTACATGACTTGGTGACAGTAATAAATTAACCAATTTAGAAACATGAATAATAAGGAAACCTAAACCAACTAGGAAATACTCATAACAAGGAAACATAGATATTAACCTAGCCTAAACAGGAAACATAATATTGGAACTTAGAAAAGATGATAACATAATATTAACATCCACCTTCAAAATTGGTACATTTTTCATTTTGCCCCGAAAAGTAAATTCCATTTAAAAAATTAGGGAGTAAAAGTGTAATAATAATGTCTCGAAAGATGGTAAATAGAGAAAGTTGCAATTTTTAGTGTAATGTTGATATCTCTATAAAAAGTTAAATTTACAAAGTGAAACTCTTAAAAAGTGACGGAAGGAGTAACTTTTACTCGAGTTAATGAAATTTCTTTATATGTCAGAGAAAAAAAAGTGCTCTTGGTTTTTTTTTTATTGCTCGGCAAAAAAAAAAAGAAGTGATCTTGTTAGTTGGAACTTCCTAAACGGTCGTGCATAAATACTAAGAAAACAAAACATGGTCAAAAAGCAAATCGTAATTCTTTGGTCAAAAAAGCAAATCGTAATTCTTTGGTCAAAAAAGCATATTATATCGTATCGTATTCTATTTAACGGATAATATAAAAATATTTCCATAAATTCGTAGTATATATGTATAATCTGATTATAATCGGACTTCTATTGTTCACAATTCAAAATTAATCCATAACTAAATGAAAAAATGGCTCCCAAACAACCCTAACATATGCAGTGGAGTACTACTATAGGACTAGTATTCTTTTGATACTTAGGAGGCGTTTCTGCAAACCAAAAGGTTTATTCAATTTTTTTTTTTGTTTGTTAGTTTTGCACTAAATTTTTAATGTAATATTGGTTCGTCTGAACGAAAGAATCGAAAAAATAAAAACCCTTTACTCATTGAACAATTCTTTCTTTGATATTTCAAAAAATACTTGTGTAAAATTTATATTTTTTTTGTTTTTTTGTTTTTTCTCGTCTAGACGAACTAATAATATATAAAAGTTTAACGCAAAACTAACCAACGCGAAAAAAATTTAAATAAAGAAAACCACAACATTTTTGTTAGCAGAAATGCGCCCTTAAATTTTGAAGAGTGCATAATGAAATTTGTTTGATGAATTGGTGTGTTTCAAAAGTATACCAAAACTCAGACGTCATAGTTTAATCTTTAAATAACTTACCTAGTAATTGACGTATAGCGCCTCAGTCGAACCTGCAGATCATATTCATGCAGGGCCGGCTCATAAGTTTTATAGGCCGGAAGCGAACCTCTTGAATGAGGCATCCCTATATCTTCCTTCCCCTTCGCCTCCTCAAGCGTTTGCATTTCTTTCTTCTTCTTTTTTTATCAGCTGCGTGGCTTCTCTTTTAGGAGTTCTTTTTTTCTCTAATTCCCTCTAACTATAAAAAAAAATTGATAATCCAACATAGATGGTAGCGTAGGAGATAGGGCCTGATTGAGTACTTTGCAATCACCGAATTGAAAATATCTTCCAGGCTCCTGCCGTTTTTTTTTTTTAACGCCTTAGTGTCACTAATGAGTAATTCCATCATTTGGGCCTATTTTGTGGCTCCTAAATTTCAATTGAGCCTATTTTGTGTAAAGGAAGCTAGTGCAAATTTTTTTGGACCATACATACATACATATATATATATATATAGGGATCATAAAATTTTGAGGGCCCTCGTTTTTAACTTTTTTGGGGGGCCGGAAGCGCGGACTTCCCCGGCCTTGGCCATAAGCCGGCTCTGTATTCATGTCATCTTCAAATATGGACCCACTTGTAAAAAGGGAGTGAGCTTTTGTTGAAGTGTTGCTTTAAGAACGAGAGAGAGAGAGAGAGAGAGAGCGCGTGCGAGAGAGAGAGAGAGAATGGTGAGAAAAACGAGTATTGGTAAAGATGGAAAAAAGAAAGGTGCATGGAGTCTAGAAGAAGATAAAAAGTTGAGAAATTCTGTTGAGATTCTTCAGAAGTATGGCCATTGGAACTGGCAGGAACTTCCTAAATACGCCGGTACCTTCAGGCTACAGATTCATCTCTCTCTCTCTCTCTCTCTCTCTCTCTCAACTTGTAATCATGTCGTTGGTGGTGATATTTTGCTTGGGTCATGACCATCTTGCCTCTAATGATGAATCTGAGAAAATAACAATTCCGAAAGTGTGTTTACATGCATATATACCACTTCTCTCTCTCTCTCTCTCTCTCTCTCTCTCCATTGTGTGTTTACATGCATATATATATATACAGTTAGAAGACACCAAGTTTAGAAACACACTAACTACAGTTATATTCTGGTACTCAGACTTCAATTTTTTTTTGTTCCGCTTATTTGTCTAAGAACTTCATCACTGAAGGATCGATATACGTGTTATATATCATACTCATGAGGTGATGATTGATGAACATGTTATTCAGGTCTGTCTAGATGCGGGAGGAGTTGTAGATTTCGGTGGATGAATTACCTGCGTCCAAATGTCAAACATGGGAATTACACCAAAGACGAAGAGGATCTTATCTTGAAATTGCATCAACAGCTTGGAAATAAGTAAGCAAATCGAGAACTATTATTATCTGGGCATTTACATGCATGGTTTAAACCAATCTCTCACCTGAGCAATCAAGATGAATAAAAAAGTACTATGTAACATAGGCCTATATATAGATGTTTAAAAATGACTTCCTCGTAGAAGGAGTACTGATAGGATTCAACTTGTCAAAAATGATTGAACAAAGTTAAATTTATAGAGTCGTGACTGTTTCTTCATTACACAATGTGTAGCGTGTATCTCCAACATCCTTAAGGGTATGTACTTCGATAAAATTCACACCAAATGTGACATTTTATGTAATTTGCATAAGCATGCACGTTCATATTGCTTGTACACCTTAAGGATAAATGGTAAATTACCAACACCACCCCTGGGGTTTCTAAAAATTATAAATTGCTCCCTCATGTTTGGGAAATTAAAAAAAACGCCATGTCTCATAACTAATTACTCCTCTATTGTAATATAGCCGTGATGAAATCTGATAGAATTTGTTTAACACCATAAAATACTATTCCCTCTGTCCCAAAATAAGTGTCCACTTTCTAAAAATAACAATCAAAATATGTCAGACTTCCAATTTTACCCCTAAAAAGTAACATTTTCTTTCTAATTGATTTGACAGCTTTTTATATTCGTTTCTTTTGTAGATTGACAATATCTTTGAATTTATAATATTTTTCATAATTTTGAAAATTTTGTATAGTAAAACTAATTGAAATCTATCAAACAAGATTCATATTGCATATTTTTTGAAATTATTAAAAGATATAAGCGATTTTTAATACATATAATCAACTTCACAGTTTTAAGGTTAATTTTGGAAGTTCAGAGCAAAATTTGACTTCATAAAAAATATGCTTTTCCATAGAGGACACTTAAATTGAGACATAAGGAGTACTTATAGTGGAACAACTTGTCTTTTTTAACTTGTGAAAGGCTATTTTGCACATCTGCAGCCTTTCACAAGCTACAAAAAAACAATGTGACATATTGTTTTTAGGATTTACTGATGTTAGATAAATTTTTTCAAATTTTCTAACGGCTTCATCATAACAAGAGAATAATTTATTACAAGACATGGGGTACTTTGTAATTTCTCAAATGTGAGGGGTTAATTTGTAATTTTTAGAAACCTTGGGGTGGTTTTGGTAATTTACCCTAAGATTTTGTACAATTATTGTGATCAAATTGAAGAACTTTCGTACTACGTCCTCAAAATCATCTCATTTGCAGATGGTCAGAAATTGCTAAAAAATTACCAGGAAGATCAGACAATGAAGTAAAAAACCACTGGCATACCCACCTCAAGAAAAGGTTGAGAAAATATGAAACTGCATTTGAAGTACCAAAAGAGCGGTCTAAACGAAAGAGTAGTGCATTGGCCCCTGAAGATGTTGCCAGTACACTGCCCCAGCCAATTTTTGAGAGCAGTAGTCTGACGTCCCCAACGCTTTCTTTCGGTGAATTATCCTCGTTGATATTCGAAGTACCAAAGGGACATTCTAAACAAACGTTGGCACCTCAAGATGTTAATTCACTGCCTCAGCCAATTCTCGAAAGCAATATGCCTTCCCCGACACTATCTTTCGGTGAATTATCCTCCTTGATAAGTGATTATGCACCTACAAGTGACCAAATCAGGAGTGCAGAAGATGATATCAATTCATCAGAGTTAATGTTTTCTGAACCGGCTGGGAATTGTTGGACTGGACATTGTTTGGTAGATTCATTCGACAGCTATAACGGATTTCCGTTCAAATCGGAGGTGGGACGATCAATGTCTCCTGATCCAGAACATTTGCAATTTGACGAGTTGTTCTACCAAGCACTGCAAGATTTTCTAGAGAATTGAAACATTTCTCTTTTCGCTATCGAAGAGTGATATAGTAATAATTTTAAAGCGATGTTGCTGCACTATGTTCTCGGAGAAGTTAGCCATATGTGCCCACCAATCTAATTTGATGGAAGCTGCATGTGACCAAATGTACCGACAGTCACATGAGCGGCCATTAGTGGATGCCTAGACGGACACAACACCATGTTGGATTTTGTCCGTATGCTTAATTGTAACTTTTTGCATTCTAGGTACTTATCTAGAAAATTTCAACAATTATGCAAGTTTATTGGAATGGACCTTGCTACAGTCACTGACCAATACGGTACCGGTTCTGCACTGATGGACACGCGGGGCCCACTCCGGAATTCTTATTGAAGATCCGAGCCGTTCAATTATTTAAAAAAAAAAAAAAAAAACCTAGTGAGCTCTGTGAAAAATCAGCTCAATCCAATATGTGTTAGTGCTTGATCCAATCTTCCCATTTTTTGTCAGCCATTTCTTTTTCTTTTTTACTGCGGTAGGTCGATGGGTAAGTGCAATTTTGCAAATGGAGCTACTGCGTGGGCCATGGGCCAATCCGAATTAAATTAGGGAAAATGACGGCCCAGGACGTGTTTTGATAATTAATATCCTCTAAGGATATTTTCAGGATTAACAAATATTCTCAGCATGTCATTGGCGGGTATTAATTATCAAAACACGTCTTGGACCGTCATTTTCCCAATCACATTCGTTGGACTTCCTTCCAAACGAGGCCCATTCATATTGGACAAGATCCCTAGCACACGGCCCAATCCCAAGAGATGAAAGGCTGGGAATATGTGGAACCGATGGACACTCTCGAGAAACCTGTTCAAACCTAGGGGAAAATACCGGCCCAGGACATGTTTTGATAATTAATACCCGCTAAGGACAAATTAAGAATATTTGTTAATGCTGAAAATGTATTTGACGGGTATTATTAATCAAAACACGTCATTGGCCGTCATTTTCCCCAAACCTAATCGGGGACGGATCCAGAAATTTACATTAGTTGGGGCACACAAATTAGTAAACTTAATCCGTATGTTTTATAATTTCTTTAAATAACACATTTTCTGCCTGTAAAATAATAAATTGATGACTATTTATGTAACTTCATCTTATAATTAACAAAAAGGCTTGTGTTTTTGAAAAAAAAAAATGGTGTGAATATTTAGCACAAAATAGATCACAAATATCCTCATAAAACAAAATCAAGAGTAATTTTATTGAAATATTATCAGAAATTTATTATGTATAATTGAAATATTTAAGAATATTAATATAATTTTAAAAATTCGAGTGGGGCTGGTGCCCCCACGGGACCCCACTTGGGTCCATCCCTAGTTGAAGCGGTGGTTTTTACCACATTATGTGGTGGTTTATACCCCACGTCCCGTCCCGTTTCCCTTGGGGTAAAAAAATGAGCTTGGAGTATTTGTTAAGAAGATTCAAACGTTAGCTCCACATTTATGCGAGACTCAAGTCGACATCATGCATGTACTGGCGGGGTCCAACGTTAGCTTCATTTGACCAGCATTTTGAGGTTAGCAACCCAACCCCCCAAGTATTGATTAAAATTCACAGAGCACTAAAATTTTGCTCCCCATTGCTTTGGTTTTGTCATTTTCAAAGTTGACTTCCAGTCTTGCAGCTTTTGTAGTTACTCCAAACCTGCCTCTGGCATTGATTTCCATGGCCTCCTTTCGATCCCTTCCTCCTGGAAAAAATGTAAAAAATAAAAAATGTGGATTTTTTCAAAGGTTGTTATAAATCTCAGGTGAAATGTGAATTAGTTGTATATTTTATACTAATACTTATCGCGGTTGTTAAATTCTACTATAATACATTATACATGTAAACCTATTGGTGGTAAGTTTTCAAGAAATCTGCATATGGGTCTAGTTCAGTTGTGGCGTACGGAGTATTTCATAATTGAGATTACAACAAAAGGAGGGTTACAAGTGGACCTAAAATACCAGTTTCATCTCCTTTTTATTTCGTTTCAATACTTACTGTATTCAAAAAAATAGGGAATCCTTCATTTCTACAATTTCCACGAGCCCTGTTATTCGCAAGGAAGATTTGCAGGGAATCATGCAAGAAAAAATGCGTTTGGACCCATTCTGGGTCCAAAATTTAGAAAAATATCCATAATTTTTGAATATTATTTTATGGGACCCTATAAAAAATCAGCTTCAACGGACATCGGTAAGTATTACTTTTAGATTCATATGAGCGAATTGAACAGTTTCGTCCTACGAATCCAAAAGTAATACTTACCGATATCCGTAAGAGCTGATTTTTTACAGGTCCCCATAAAATAATATTCAAAAATTTATGGATATTTTTCTAGATTTTTGTGAGATCCGGAATGGGCCCAAACTCGTTTTCCCCTGCGTGATTCCCTGCAAAATTTCATTGCGATTAAAATTTCCGAATTTCCACTGGAGCTGTCAATTCCGTACCATCGGCAAAATTCAAGTACAAAGGATTTTAGATATTCCAAGTTCACGTGAATTTTACATGGCTCTAGCAGCGTCATTTTGTAGGACAAGGAAAAAAAGCTATGTCAAAATTGACACCATACATATAGTAGGACTTTGTGAGAAAAATTTAAAGATGTCAATTTTACTTAGCGACAGAGGTTGGAGAGGCCCCCTAATTAAGGCTCCGTTCCGCTAAGGTTCTTAATATTTTCCGTTTTACGAGACAGATTGTATACTAACAGAATTTTCGTATCATCCAAAGGAATTGAGGAGCAAACATTTCCAAGTATGGTGATCAAATAATTAAAACCAAAAAGGAAATAGATTCTCTCCGGTCCATGTTTTGGACCGGAGGGCAGTTCTGATCGAAACCGTTCATTTACTGCAATCAACGGTTTAAATGTATTTTTACACTTCTACTGGAAAACGGTAAGAGTATATTCTTATCGGTAAAAGTGTATGAAAAAATCTGAACCATTCAATCTATCAAATGACGGTTCTGATCTGGAATGTCTCGTGTAGCGCAAACCGTTAGACTAGAGAGGAGCTGGATCCAACCAAAAAATCTCCGAATAGAGCTCCATAGTTATGCCCCATCACGACTTCAGTGATCCACATGTATTTTTATCATGTACGAAGTGGTCCAACGTAAGAAGATCACATGGTGACTTTCGATCTACCGCATACACGGTGGATCTAAAATGTGGGGTCCTGATCTGGGGATAGCGAATGCTCATCACCGTACGCGGACAAGCTTCAATTTCAATCCAAAACATTAATGATTCGCGTCATATTTTTTATAGGTGAATCATCTGTCCTGATGATGAGAAGAGTTTAAAAAGTAAAAAAAAAAATTGGAACACTGGCAAAAAAAGAGTTTACTAAAGACAAAAAAAGAAAGTAATTTTTGTGCTCCATTTTTAACGTGAAATTACTAGTAATTTCATGAACAAAGTGGAGCGCGAAAATCAAATTCCACAAAAAAATTACCAAAAAGATGTCTTTTTTGTCTTAAGTGTCGACTTATGTGAAACATTTTCAACATCAGTCTACATTTTGTACTTTTCTGATTTTTTTTATCAAAACAAATGATTAATTCCAAAAATTATGACTAAAACCTAAACCAAAAGTTACGAAAAGCAAAAATACAGAAAAAAGTACTACGAAATCTGAACACAACTGTGTTTGGAGTCGTCCGTGTATGTGGACCCACATGTATCGAACGATTCTGAATGTAGTTGTATTTTAAAGGTATGTTCCTAGCTCGCATTGCTCGTAAAGGTATATATTAGTTGAAAAAAATATAGTTCGCTAAAAGAGCACAAGGCTCTGGCTCGGGAAAACCCACTTTGTTTAGAGCAAGTTTATCAGTGGAGCTAAAATGGCAATTTGAGCTATTTTACCTAAGGAGAACAAAAAAAACAGGGTGCAGCAGAGGAGTTAAAAAGGAAGGTAAAATAGCTTTGAAGAAATGGTTCTCTATTAATACCTCACAACTATTCATCTGGTATATCATTTATTTGATTATTTAATTCTCTCTCTCTCTCCCTCTCCCTTTCCCCCTCTCTCATATTATAATAATAGAATAAATGAAAAGATTGAAAGAATGTGTATTTTAATAGAGAGTAGGTTAAATAGATAGTGTTGGTGTAGTAAAGAAATGTGAGTAGATAAAATGAAAAATGTGCACTGTTCACAAGTTTTTTTTAACTAAGTATTGGTAAACTTGCTCTTATAGTTTTTAGTTTTTAAAAAAGACTTTTCAATACCCCTGTTAAATTGTAATTAATTTGCATACAGGCATTCAAATGTTAAATTTACAAGTCTTATTACAAAGAAACAGCCGAATTTCTCTCTCTAAAAAAGGGAGCACCTCTCTCTAGCCCTAAAATAGCTGTCACACTTCCTCTCCTCTTTCCCCTCATTCTCCCTTGGGTTTATACTCAAATATGGGCGGCGGGAGAGGAGAGATCAATTTCTATCTTCAAATTTGGTTTCCCTTCCCCTTTCTCCACCAAAACCGCTTGTCGTTCGCCGCCGCACCACTTCTGGGTTTACAATCGTGGGGTCGTCGGTGGCTTCATGGGTCGGTCACCGACTTGGGAGCTTGATCGACAAAGGGCTAGGCAAAAAAAGGGCTGCTCAATGACGGAGGGGAGTGTATTTTTTTCGCTTTATTTTGCTTTTTTGTCCGGATTTAATCTAGTTTCTGTTCGGATTTAGTATCAAACTGCCCAAAGAAAATTTCAGCCCAATATCAAAATTGTGGCAGATCAATCAAGCCGACTTTGCGGATCAAAAAAAAAAAAAAAAAATCAAGCCGACTTACATTAATTAAATCCATGGAGCAAACCCGATGTAAATGGACAAATACGGGATTTTTTTTTTTGGGGGTCAATCGATAGGATATGTATGAAGTATAGAACATAAATCGCAAGACACTACATCAGCAACAATTGTGTGAGAGTCCACGAGATAACCGAGCACATTAGCCCAACAACTTAACCAACAAGATAAATAAGTTCATCGGACCGCAATCACTATAAGCCCCATTAAAGAAGGAAATAATCGCAACAAATACAAGGAAAAGAACACACACGCGCAGGTGGGGTACTCAAACTCCTGACCTCCTAGTGAGATGCAAGAGTCTTGGCCAATTAAGCTAGCCCCAGTTGATTGGGCAAGTTGAGATAATGAGGACGTTTTTGTTTGGTCGACTTTAATTGGTTTAAAATATTTCTTCCCCAATAATTATTGTATGGCCATGCTTTTAAAATTCTAGGACTCTTACATGAATCCACACATGTATTGAGCTAATGAGCAAGCAAAATCAGTGAGGCTTTCCCATGTGATTTTTTTTTTTGACCAAAAAAAAAAAAAAAACCACTTATACCAAGATTTATTTGACAATTTGAGCCATTTATTTTGTAAATTTTCCTAATTTATTTTTTATTCGATAAAAAAATAGAGAAGATCAATAAAGACTTCATCGAATCATATTTGTCAAAAAAATAAACAAATGATCAGAGCAAAAGGATAAAGATCATCATGAGTTTCATTTTTGCCACGTGAGAAAATATTTATATCGAGCAACTTACTGTAAAACTTTCCCTGTTGTACATCTCACCCATAACATTTAAAAGTTTTTTACTCCATTAAGTTGTAAAGAAGTGATGAAAAAATAACTTTTCTATAACTTTATTAATGTTTACTTATTAAGAAATTTTTTGAATTAATATTTTTAAATTTCCAACAGGACCATACTATTCTGCAATATAGGTATAAAAAAAATTGATTTTTTTGCAAGATTCATTGTCAGAAATGTCGTGTGAAGAATATCTTTAAAAAAAAGTGGAGTAAAAATTTCTTCTTTCTTGATTTTTTCATTCTTTTCGATCATTTCCATAACACTGAACGGGCCTTAAGTAATAAATTTATTCTAAGAGTATGAAAACTCATATTCCCTCTGTCCCAATATTTTTGTCTACTATTTTACTTTTACATGTCTCAAAAAGTTTTGCCAAATTCGAAGTTGACTTCTCTAAGTTTCGTTAATGTCCTCACTCTTTTAACGACATTATGCATTGCATATAATGCACTACATTCTTGAAAGCTCAAAGCTTTTTTTTTTTTATGGTAATTACTAGTTTATTTTTTTAATAAATTGGAATCCCGGAATTTGAAAAACAAATTGAGATGGGGTGAGTACAAGAAATATAGAGCCAAGTACTCCCTCCATCCCCATTTAATAATCCATTTTGGGAGTTTGTGCATATTTTCAATTAATTATATTTAATAATTTACTTCAATGTTTTATGCGATTTTATAAACATTGTCTTATAAAAACTAATCGAGATCTATTACACAAGATCCATATTAGATATAAAATTCATTATTAATTTAAAGATATAACTAATTTTGTATCCGGTTAAAATAGAACGAGAGACTATTAAATGGGGACGGAGGGACTAACTTGTCCAATTTTTTTGCTTACTGTATTTGGACCAACATTTTAAATTGCAAATCACTTGGAGAGACATTTACTAAACGAGAAGATGATTTACTAAAGTTCACCAAAGGGGCAAAAGGGTAAATTCAGCAAATCTCTGGTATCTCCCTTCAAATTTACATAGGATACAGTTCAATCTTGATCCTTCCTATGGCCAATTAATAATTCAGATCTTTTGAATATTTTTACCAATAAAATGATATTCTTTCCGGTAAATATATCAAAACAAATCTGAACCATTAAAAACATTATCCAACAATTGCGATAACATTAAAAACATTATCCGACGATTGCTATAACTCCAACGTGCACTCTACCATCCAAAGACTCCAAACCTCGATGGCAGACAAGCCATTTCCTTTTATTCCGCTTATCACTTAGTTCATTATTCCTCTGCCAGAGAAAACTAAAACTGGAGTAGTAGATACCCAACAACAAGAACCCCAAAATAACCAAACCAAGACCAAGGAATTCAAAGTCAAATTTCGTCCCCATTTGCCCCTTTCAGAAAATGAAAGAACCAAAATCGTCATTACCATTACCCTTTTACTCTCTCTCTCTCCTCTCTCTCTTTCTTTTCTGGGTGTCGAGATAAAAGACCCCAACAACCAAACAGACCAAGACTGATCATGAAGCTGTCTAAATGGACATACCATCTCTTTATCACTCATTTGTCACTCGACGACTGCCCCTACTGATACCACACAGCTAGCTTATCGTCCTTCTCCATAGGCCCAATAGTCATTTTACTGTTATAGCAACTCCCTACCCCACCCCCCCTCTCTCTCTCTCTCTCTCTTAGATAAGGGTCGTATATTTTGGGGCTCAAGTTTTGAACATGACGAGAGAGTCCAAATCTGAATCGTACATTGATACAATTAATGGTTCAGATTTGCACATTCCGAACCATTTATCGTGGCAATGGACGTTTCAAATTTCAATTGTCTTGTCCAGTCCAAATTAAGTACCGGAAAGAATCCCATTCCGAGAAGAAATTATATGCGGTCACACGGAATTGTACGACATTTTTTTTTTAATTCAATTGATAACCGATTACCGAAAATGAACAAACAATGCGCGGGACTTGTACACAGTGTTGAAGGCGAGATTTTTTTTTTAGGAATAGATGGCCCGCGGAACTGATTTCTCCTCCAGGGGGCCTTTTTCCGTCTGATCAGAAGTTCAGATTTCAGAACTGTTTAATCCGTGGAAGCAGAAGTGAGTTATCGTTTGGGAAACAGCCAATCTTTGTCCTCTTTTGGTCTCTCTCTAGCCTAACTGGTGCGACGGCCATAGCTGCAGCTTCAGAGGAGGTGTTTTTGGTCTTTCCACTGTCCGAGATAGTAGTAGTTGAGCTCGAGCAGAATTGGATGTCAAGTACGTTGACCGGAGTGTTAGAGCTCGACACCCCTTCCCACACTGATTCGTACCCATCCATTGCTATTTCTTGCATCAAATTCCAGCAATTTACCAAATTTTCCTGCAACAAATGTAACTTTAGTTAAATGAAAACATCCCAATGGGTTGTCCATAAAAATTGAAAAAGACCACACACACAAAAAAAAAAAACACACACACAATTTTATGTATTAAAATACCTCAAAAGGTGTAAATAGTGCATCAAAAATTCTGTTTTTATTTATTTATAATTATTCTTGCTTTATTAACAACCCAATGCATAACCATTTTACTACTGTTAAATTAGAATTAGTGTAAAGTATCTTAGATTAGTTATTCTTTTTTGAGATGAAAAGTCAAAGATGGAGTACAACGTAAGCAAAGAAGCAAGGTTAGAAAATACCAAAAAGAAAAAAAGAAGCAAGGTTAGAAATAGGTGCCTGTATTCTTTATTAGATCGTTTTACTTCAAATTTTTTCCACCATCGATCAATATTATCATGCTTTTTCGATTTTCTTCTTAACGGGACAAATGATTAATTCCAAAAAATTAATACTAACAGAAAAATCACTTAACCTGAGTAATGTGACTGTTTTTAAGGCCCGTTCCGTTAAGGGTTTTAATATCAATTGTTTATTTCTCTTAGCGAAACGGAACCTACGTACGGTTAATTTTGTCTAAATCCACCCATATTTGCAAAGTTAATTTACCTCATTTACATATGAACAGCTTGAAATTGCTTTCCTAAAGCATGGAAATTGGAGTGGAAACAGCTCATGGGAAGCAGAGAGAAGGGCAGAGGCCGCAATTATTGACGGCCTGAACTCTAACAGCCTGATGTCTGGAACAACAACAAAGTACTTTTACATCATGGGTTTATCTGTTACTAGATGAATACACATTCGTAGATAGTGCATGTCTGTGATGTTTTGTGCATACCATTTTGCGCTTTGAAGATGATTTCAGTGGCTCTGGCCTTGAGAGCTTGAACCAGTGGTGGGTCTTTGAATTTGAACAAGGAGATGAAGAAATTGATGAAAGAGAAGGGGGTTATGGAGCGCATCCGCCATTGCAGAGCTCCGAGGATCAACAGCTCCATCCGCTCGATTGTTTCCATGTCGAAGATAAACCCTTCATCATTCTGCTAACAAAAGTCTTAAAATCTCAGTACTCTTCGTATTCACCATACTCTTATAGGAGTAGTACGGTATACTATTCTCGTATTGGAATTTGGAACATATGGAGTAGTACCTGAATATCAGAAACAGAGTACTCTGTTTCTTTCATCTTCAATGCCAAACAAACACAGGAAATTGCAGTGAGCTTTACTACCCAAGGCTTCACTTGCTGCAAACATCAAGTACATATCAGATATGCATATCTTATGTGCTCGAAACCATTTTTATTAATATATATATTTATGTATATATATTTAGAGAGAGAGAGAGAGAGAGAGAGGGAGGGAGGGAGTGTGTGTATACCGTTATGGGTTGGGCGGAGAGGAATCGATCGAGGTAATTGACGGAGAGGTAGGGGAGAAAAGGGTCGTTAAAGTTGGAGGAGAGGTGTAAGATTAGAGACATTGCTTCCCGTCGAATGGAGAGGCCGAATTCTGTGGGTTTAAGAGATTGAGGTAGGGAAGGCATGTGGTCGGATTCAATGAGGAAGAGAGATGGGATTGAATCGTGGAAGGTTGACAGTAGTGGGTTTTCAAGATCGAGCTCCATTGACGGGAAAAAAAGGGAAAGGAAAGAGCTCAAATGGCAGTACTAGTGAGCAGAATGAAATGGAGTACACGAAACTGGTTGTTATAACAGGAGAGAGAGAGAGAGTGAGTGGGAAAAGGATGAGAGTTCGCTGTCTTCTTAAAAAGAAGCCGTAGACGGACTTCAACTTCACTCTTCTCACTCCTCAATCTCTCTCTCTCTCTCTCCTCTAATATACGTATACAGGTAGTACTGCTGGAGGAGTGAGGAGTCTTTTTTTTTTAATGCATTAACATCTGCTCTCTCTTTTCTCTTTTTCTTTCTCTCTCTCTCATTGGGAAGGGAAATTGATAAAGTCGGCAACGGCAGTGATCAGACGGCTTGATTGTGTCCGATTCGGCTTCCAAGTATATAGTATTTTAGTATCTGCCTTGTATTGGTTGACAAACTTTAAAAAAAAGTAAAGAGATCCTCTGTTTCTATAAGACCTTCACGGTCTAGTTCATTTTTTTTTTTTTAAGTTCATTTCAATAATCAGAATGTACCTCAACGAATTTTGCAGCCTTGAAGCTAACAACATGACAAATTCTCGACAAATTCTTCAGTGACCCTAATGTTTAGAATATTTAGTCTCCGAGAGATTCGAACATACAATTTGTTCATGGAGAACACGGATCTATTTGTTTTCTCATGCATCCTAAGTCAAACTCTTCGGGGTTATCAGAATGTTACAGTTATATTTTATTGTAAACATTATTATTTCTTCAAGAATATGATAATTGGACATGGAAAATCAAATCAAATCAACACAACATGTTTAGTTTTAATATATACATATGAGTCGATATCTAATAGACATTATTATTTTTAATATGATTGATGTTTTCGTTGAAATTTTAGAAATAAAGATTATGACCAGTGGAATGAAAAAGAATTCTATGTTTCCCTACCGTTTTAAAATCCCTGTGTCGTTGTGCAAAGGAATTTTCCGGTCGTCAAATTTAAAAAAAAAAAAATTACACAATTCAATGACCGAAAAATCTCTCAGCACAATAATTTTTTGGGACAAAGAAAGATCCGACCCCATGTTTCACATTCGGATTCGGTTACTAGCCTTTACAGCTTTCATTTGAGTCATTTCCCATGTCGACAATTGTAGTAGAAACTAGGACCAATGCCATCATCACTCTGAAATGATAATAGCAGCCTTTAAAGTTCTCAACAAATTCTACTAGTATTATTATGGCATTTTATGGTTGTGTAACATTAAACAAGAAAAAACAAGGAAAGATTCACAAAGTTATGCAGTTCTAAAATTTAGGCCCGGGTGTTTTCACTAACAAAAAAATACTAAAAATTTAATACATTTTACCATCTCGTTTTCACTAACAAAAAAATTGTCAACAAATTTTTTTTTTTGTTGCTACAGTAACTTTACTCATAAACTCATCAAGAACTTGGGAAAGACTACAATACACACCTCTTATTTGGGTGTGTATCATATGCACCCCCCAAAATGTTATGAATTATAGAGAAAATGTTACGAATCGTATTGCTTAAAAGTTATGAATCGTATAAAGGTCACGAGATATACCAAAATATTATGAATTATAATGAAAATGTTACGAATCGTACTGTTGAAAGGTTGTGAATTCTAGAACAAAAGTTACGAAACACACTAAAATGTTATGAATGAACCATAAAATAGGTGCATATGGTACACCCTTTTAAGGGGTGTGTATTGTAGTATGTAGACTTTCCCCAACAACTTATTCACTACCGGAAACAACTTGACATTTTTCAACAAATTATATTCTCTACCGAAAACACCTAACAACTTCTCAACCACAAATAAAAATTTACAAATTTTTCACTACCAAAAACAACCCTCAGGTGCTTTAGTTTGGCACAACAGTAAGGACCTGTTGTACGATTGGACTAACAGTGAACTCATGTACTATAATTTTACAAAAATTCTAACAGCAGAGACACTTTGCAGAGACCCACGCAGAGACAAACGCGTTTGGCCCCATTTCGGGTCCCAAAAAAATCTAAAAAAAAGCTGTTTTACATTTACCAGCTCCCTACAGGTAGTTGCATATTTCATGGTTTGCGGACTACAATACTCAAACAGATATTCCGGGTGGGTAGCCTAGTGGTTCTTGGCTTACTCTCAAGTGGTTCTTGGCTCATGCCTGGCCTCTCGAATTTTGCCCTCTTGCGAAGCCGTGCTGTGTTCCACCAACCTCTGGCAGGGCAGTAATTGCTATGGCTCTTTTGTCCCTTCCAGGAACTGCCGTGGGTCTGAAGTCTTTATGGTCGTGCCAGGGGAGGGCTGCAACGCCTGGTAGCTCCCTCCTCCACCTTTTTCCAATAGATTTTGTTGCACAGTTTAAGATTTACACATCTGCTGTTGCAATTTTTCTGTCTCGTTTGCATTTGTTTCTCATGCATATATAGTCTGAACAGCAGTTATTTTTTTTAGATCAAATTGGTCTTTGTCAGCGACAGAGTACAAAAAAATTTAGAACACAAAAAAACAAGCTTGACAATAAATTCGGTACACCTTTTGACAACTTAAATTGCATGCATGTTACTTCAAAGGACGTCCAATATATAGTACTCTGGTGCATCCCTTAAATTCATTTAAATGCTTTCTGATGAGGATCCACCTGCAAAATTGTTTCTTGCCATTCTTCATAAACGAAAATCCTACATAAGCTTTAAACTCTTTGGAATCCAATTAGTTAGGGTAGTCCAGAAAGTTACTACTATGAATCATTTCTAGAATCATTTGTGGACTTGGGGATTTTGTGTTCCACTCGTGCGGATGGCGCGCCCAGTCTCATCTAATGCGCGCGTCAATGTTGCAATTGGTTTGTCCGGTCTTAATTTCAAGACCCCAAGATTAGTCAGGATGCGTGCAAACTGACCTGGACGTCCAGTTGTTGAAAAAAATATATATATGTTGCACCAATATTTATGAGGCAATGAATATTTTGGCACTTCAATTTTTGATAATCACACTCTAATATTTGTCTTTTAGTGTTCTTGCCAGTTGTATTTTGAACACTAAAAGACAAATAGCAGAGTATGATTATCAAAAACTGGAGTGCCAAAATCAATTACCATATTTATGTCTTCCTAGCTACTACTACTATTTATAACTAGTTTATTAAGAATTTCTGATTTGATCTAGTCAAAAGTCAAATAATTATACACCAATACATGAAAGTTTTCCATTTTCTTACATAAATTAGAAATAAGAACATGAGTGGTAGACCCGCTTAAAAAAAAAGTGTATTGTATTAGAACCTAAAAGATGTAAGATAGAACATACTCCATTATTAATTCAGATGAAATTTGTATGTTTGTTCATAACCCCTCAAATAAAAATCCTAACTCTGCCATTGGAAATACACAACATGTTAGATGCTGAAACGTCAATCGGCAACATGCATTTTTACAATAAGTACAGACAACTTCAAATAAATAAGGAGACAACGTTTTAATCTCAAGGGATTGGCCGGTCCGGTGGTCAAGGCTTGAGACTCTAATTAAAGATTTGCTCTGCTCTCACCTAATGTCTCAAGTTCGAGACCTCTTAAGTGCCTTCAACTCCTTTGGGGTAAGTCCATACGGAATTTTGCTTCGCTTTAATTGAGCTCTCTGCAAGTGGACACGGTGAGATTGAGCCCCCAAAATTAGTCAAGATGCGCGTAAACAGGTGCCGAACCCGTGAGTTATATAGAAAAAGGACACAACGTCCTTGATACCAAACCAAACGTTAAAGGGCATGGTTATATGTTTACAATGAAAACAGACAACTAAAAAATAAGGTGGTCCATTTGGTTTTTTATAATACCTCCACCAAGATAATCATGCCTCTTCACAACAAACCAAGCAACCACTCCCGAGTGACCCCAAAAAAAAAAAAAGGTCTCGAAAATGCACTGTCCCCATTTCCTTACAAATGAAAAGCTCCAAATATTGCTAGCTTGTATTGTAATTATTAACAAGGAGAGGCAGATTGACAGCTTTGGGTTCGTGTGTCTTCAAATCAAGGACGGAACCAGGATTTTACTCTAGCAGTGGCGAAATGTATATTAAAAAAATCTAGTGGTAGCAAGACTAAATAAGTTGGGTATAATTTTTTTTTTACATATAATAATTGCATTTTCTAAAATTTTTGTCGTAGCGGTCGCCGCCACTAGATCCTCCCTAGTCACATCCTTGCCTCAAATGGGTGGCCCAGTCCAAGGAAATCGTCAATAAGACAAAAGTTCAGGGACTTTTATGCAAGGAAACGGACGTACATTAGAGGTCAAAAAATGCAAATTATATAATTAAGTAAAACTTTGTTATGGGATTCTGTAAAACCAAAAGTCAATGCTGATAATGCATGCCATGGGCTTGGATCGAAATTCAAAATCAAAGCCATGGTTTGGAATTCAAATTTTTTTTTTTTCCATTTCTTTAGTGGTTAACGTAAGAACACTTCCGTTGGGTTTTTTTTTTATTTTTAAACAAGTTAACGTAAGAACACTTCTGTTGGTTTTTTGAGATTTAGGTTTTCCCAATATTGCTTATCTTGAAGCACCTAAACCGAGGGTTGAACGAAGACTAATTTGAAGGTCAAAAATATGCCTTGCATTTGGAATTCATCAGGGGTCATGATGGTTCTTGGAAGAGGACTTGAATCGAACTAGGAAAAGAAGGGTGAGTAATCAACATTTAAAAGCTAGTTTTGGCCCGGCCCGATGCAAAAGCAGAAGTTGTGACGAATAAAATTGCATGCCTTTCGAGATATATAGCGGAAAACATAAGTTGTACTTCAACTAAAAGCATTAGCTCACGGACAACAAAGATCGATGTGATAAATAAACTGGTAGGGCGGCGGGACGTTAGATCAATTGGATTGATCACTTGAGAAAAATGTGCACAATACCAAAAATGCTGAAGTTTCAAAAAGAAATTTGCAAACACTACACAGTTAAAGATTTTTATGCATCCAGATATAGAGATACATTTTCACATCAATCACTGCCGTAAGGAGCTACCGTTAGCCTGTTTTATCATTGACATATTAGCAAAGAGAAAATAAAGTATCAAGTATGTTTCTAAATATTGATCCCATTAGTCTAAAAATCATGATTACACCCTGGCTCCTTTTCAACCAATATATGCTTGGAAGAACCTATTCCTGACATGGCACACGAATAGAACTCGTGATCTCCTTTTTTTCGAAGCAGTGTTTATGCTAGTAATTAACTTATGCAGAATAATTTTTTGGTTCAAACTTGTTCAATTTTTTTTATTGTCATTTGTTTATTTTCCAAAATACTTGTGTAAAAGTCATAATTTTTTACTTTTCCGATTCCTCTCGACTTTACTCACCCATATTTCCAAAAAATTTGGCGTAAAACTAACAAAAGCCAAAAAAAATTGAATAAGAACAAAATCAAAAAATTGTGTTTCATAAATTAATCATTAGCTACCAAAAAAATTTGAATAAGGACAAAACCAAAAATTTGCACTCCCGATGTCATTGAGCCAACGACCTTGTTGAAGATTTTTCATTCCATCTAAATTTCCATCACCGACACTTGAGTGATTCTAGTTCTTCACCCATGGATGCATGCCATGTGAAATCGTCGAGGCATATATTGCATTATTTAGTTAAAATTGTTGATCAAAGGATGTGTGATCATGAATAAAGTTCCTCGCATGTGATGACATCTCATGTCTTCCTCGTGTGACGCAAAATGGAAATCAATAGATTTCACTAACTGAGTCATTCATTTTATAGGTTTCGATGTATTTATCGTCTATGCAAAAGGTCAAGTTGACTCGGCATTGGCATCCACTAAAAGAGCGTATTTGTTGAAAGAGTAATGTGCGGTCAGACACAGTTCATCCCTCTTCAGACAAACATATAATTTGACAAAGTTGTTATTGATGTTCGATCATCCTGATTTTTCATGTAGACAATTATGCACCTTGAGACCTACAAAATGAACGGCTCAAATCCTTGAATGGGGAAGACGGTGAGTCTATTAAGGATGTAGAATCCCACATTGCTTAGGAGTGGAATGAGTGATCACTTAATAACATTTGAGACCTCTCTACACATTGCCAATTGGCCTTGAGATGGATGTAGAGTTTCCACATGGTATCAGAGCGGGGCCGTTTCACTCCACATTTTATTAAAAAAAAAAAAAATCACAATCCACACCCCGCGATAACAAACTAGTGAAAAGACTGCACGATGATAGGACCCAAAAAGTGGCCACACGTGTCAGATTTCAAATGCAGTTGCACGTGAAGGGGGATGTTAAGGAAGTAGAATCCCACATTACTTAGAAGTATGACTTAATAACATTTGGGACCTCCCCACTCATTACCAATTAATTTTGAGATGAATATAAAATTTCCACTGAGTCACATTTCTCATCATGAGAGGATTCATAGGGGTATAATTTATGATTACATTAACGCAATAGCAACCCATTAAATGGTCCTTTTAAATTATTGACCAAAATGACTTTCTTAAAGGGAAATGATATTGGCACTCCAAAAATTGATGCAGGCACTTCAAAATCAGTGTAACTCCAAAGTCACTTTCCTTTGTTTTTTGGAGTGATGCAGCCACTTTCCTTTGTTTTTTGGAGTGCATGCATCAATTTTTGGAGTGCCAATATCATTTCCCTTCTTAAATAAGATTTTACTTCAATTTTGAGGAGGACAGACACTGAGTACTCACAATACTCAGTGCCTTCTGTTTAAAATCCTATATTTGAGCTCTGCTTTGTCCCCCAACAGAAGAACTCACTATACTGATACAATCCCTTTTCTTTTATCGGCAAAAAGAAATTTTATTAATCTTTGAAAAGGAATACAAAGATTAAAAGAATCACTAATACACAGACATACATCACCAAAAAACCAAAACCAAACGAAAACAAGATGCCAACCAAAACACCACACTGATCAACCCATTTCGCTTCAGCTACATATATCAATCTCAATTTTGTGCAAGCTAAGCTAATAGGAACACAAGCAAGAAGTCACACATTGAGAGCCAAAAACAATCATTTTTAATTGTTTTGGTCAATTGTTAAGTGAAGAAAAGGGTCTCCACAAAATTCCAACCAAATGCACCTACTTTTGACATTATTCACCAATCGAATTTATATAACTGTTTGACCTATGCTTTATGTGCCTGAAAAACCCACATGCAGCCTGTCCGGTTGTCCTCCTACCTAAGTACTAGTACTGTAGTATTTTAGAATTAGGAGGAAAAGGAGAAAATGGAGCCACCCCAAAGGGCTATGCTAACCCATAGCAGTGCTTCTACTTTTCACCAAAAAGTTGCTACAATGGCCTGGGGTGGATTATTACGAACTATATATATATATATATATATATATATATATATAGGAGTGGTAATGGGGCTATATATGTTTGAGGATACAAATAATAAAATTAGCCATGTCTCTTACAATTCAAGCTATTGTACAGGTTATAAGTGGTTACTCCAATGGTCTAATAATATTGGATCAAAAGTAAGCAAAAGTTATTTCTTCCGTCCCTCAGTGCCTGCCTACCTAATTAAAAGTTAAAGTTCTCGCACGCATTTGACCTCTTACAGGGAAGAGTATGGCAACATGTCAGAGACACAGGTTGATCGAGGATACACATAATAATGAAGTCCTCTTTACCTCTAAAGCTTAAATACTTCGCTCTTAATTCCTTCAAACATCCTTAATTTCTGTACGTTCAATCCCTACAAAAATGGATCAGTGGCTAATATGCCATCCTTCGCTCTTCCTTCAAGCATCCTAAGATCAGCTTGGATCCGAGAATTACTTTGGTATATATATGTGAGACAAAGACTGCACTGAGTAAAATTCCATGAAGTCAAGAAAAGGGAGGGGGGGGGGAAAGCTCCCAATGGAGTAGATGTTTCATTTGTTAGCTGACTTTGGAGCTCAGACCTGGTCAAAGAATTAAGCTGGACAATGATTCTAAAAGGGATTGTTGTTATCAATTAAGAAACAGAATTCTTAAGGGTTTTTTTTTTTTTTTTTGCATAACAAATCTGATGGGTGATCAGGGTTAAAAAATTCCCAATGGAGTAGATTTTTCAGTTGTTAGCTGACTTTTGAGCTTGGACCTGGTCAAAGAAGCTGGATAATGATTCTAAAGGGATTGTTAAGAAACACTTTCTTTTCTTCTTTTTTTAAGGTTTTCTTTTCTTTTTTCTTGTTTGCATGCTCCTTTCATTTTTGGTGTTTACCTTCTCCATAAAGTGTAAGTCTGATTCCTTGCAATTTGGCTCTCCGCTGGGAAGGAGTTTGTGTCAATGATCCCCCCTTTTCTTTTTCTTTTTTTTTAAACCAAAATCTTTGGTATCGGGTCTTATGAACCGACTAAGTTGGGGAGATTAATTCATTGTCAGGTTCAATAGCAGAAAGTCCAATTACAACCTCGTATGGATTAATTCAACACAACTGCAAGAACTAATCATAGCCCGCGCATGTGAGAGTCAAACTACATGCCAAAAGTTTTCTGAGGTCGGCCTGAATCCTAGATATTATTGTCGCGCCAATTCATAATCAGAGAGCGGATATATATATATACACACAAGTTAAAAAAATAGTTACGATTGTGATGTTTCCGATTTCATAATCCTTTTGTTCATTGTACTTGTTCCATTTATGTAGATGGAGTAATTTATTTATTTTGCCGATAAGAAATATGGTTATGTTTTGAGATTGGGACAAAAAGAAGAGAAGGAAATGAATAGAGGCGAAGTAGCTTTTAAGGGCTTTCATCACTTCAAAATGCCTTTAAAGAAGGTTCCTTTCTTTTTGGTTGCTTGAAGGTTGCTCTACATGTAATTTATAACAACTATTTTACTTGTGAGTATTTCTTTTGCTTTTTTGGTTTGTTACCTTGATCTTTCTTTTGGTACAATAGCAAAATGGATTGCTAGCTTTTTCCATGCATTGGTGCAAGAGAAAGACAAAAGAAACGAAATATATCCATTTTTCACTCTTTGGAAGACCAATTGAGCCTTTTGCTTTTTCACCTCACTTGTCATATATATATGGAAATAGTTGTCATAAATTATGTAGAGCAAACTTCAAGCAACCAAAAAGAAAGGAAGGTTCTTTAAAGGCATTTTGAAGTGATGAAAGCCTTAAAAGCTACTTCGCCTCTACTCAATTCCCTAAAAAAAAGAAAACCGGTGAACCGTAAAATTGGGCTGAATCAAACCGATTTGAACGTTTTGGATTGTATCCGTTGATTAATGGTCTGTACACGGATTCAAAAATTAGAAAACCGTGAAATACGATTCGATCCATAGATTTTAATTTGACTAACCGAACCGTGAGATATTTACAACAAATACATAAAAATAAAAAAATATATATATGTATGTAATATTTAGTAAATAATTGTAACATTAGAAATTTATTTATTTTTTGAAAGGCAACTTTAGCTATTGTTAGTAATTGTAACTATTTTATCATAATGTGATGTAGTGTATCCATATAAAACCTATTGGGGTAAAGTGTAATTCTATTTCTAAGGGGAAAAATGTGTATACATTCAATAAGAGTCCTACCCGTGCTATGCACGTACAGAAGCAAGATTTTTTTATTTATTTTTATGTTTAATGTTATTTATAGTCACGGGTAAAGTCTCGTTATGTTATTTACTCCTTGTTGTTTATGATTTAATAATAACTGTAGAAGTTTTAATGAGATAATTTTTTTTTTTTTTATTGGCGACAAGATTTTATTGAACTCGACAAAGGGTACATCGAGGAGGCCAAGCTCTAGATGCAAGAAAAACTTGAATCATAGAACATGCCAAGAAAAAAGGAAAAAGAAGAAGAAAATTACATTCAACAGAATTAAAAGGAACCATATAGGAAAAGAAAACATAAACTTCCATTGCTCCAAAAGACTACAGAAATCATTCCATGACAGCTTGCACTACCAGCCAAAACAGCCATACCAGCTTCATAACTCTTAGGAAGAGGATTAACTCCATATCATCCACAAGCCGGCCATAAAAAAAGGCTAGGTTTCATTAGCCACCTAAAGCAGCCCTAATACATCAGCATCACAGCACTAAGAACAGTAGCAGGTATAATCATCCCCTATCCCTATGAAAATTTGGCAGCCAGTGGGGTCGGTCGCCCTCCCTTGTACCCATGAGCCAATCATAGCATTCAAGAGTAGCAAGAAAGACATGGAAAGAATAGTTTTCCAAACAAGAATATCTTCAGAACCAGCAAATAGAATCAGATAATATTTGAGTATGAAAGGAAGTTTGAAAGCTTTTTTCTAACTTTCTCTATTTTACTTTTGGTATTCTGCAAATTAAGTGAAGAAGAAAAAAGAGGAAAATAAATTTTATTAGGAGAATGTCACATAGGAGAGAGAATTAAGGAGAGAGCTTGATTTTACTTTCAGAAAACTACATTTGCTTAGTATATAGTATAATGTTTTTTTTTTTTGAAAAGCAAAATTTATTAATCTGTAAAAATGTTACATAGCTTAAGGGACCTTGAGAATAGGCATCACAACAAGAGGAATGCATGCCAGCTATGTTGGCACCCAAATTTGATACTCCTTTAGTATGTTACAAAGATTAAAGTATATAGTATAGATAGATACTCCTTTCATTATATATATATATATATATATATATTGCTACAAATTTGATACAATGTGAAGAAGAATTATGTTTTCGTTTCAAAAATTGTTTCCTAAAAGTGCATCTATGGGTTGGTCTGCATTTATGCATCTATAGGCTGTATTGATGGATTAAGTAAAATAAAACTTAGCCAGACTTTACGGCTCTGTTTGAAAAAAAAAATTATTTTTAGTTTTCAATATTTTTTGAAACATGCACCATAAACATGTTTGTGTTATTTTTTTGTTTACAGAATACATAATCAATTCTACTAGTTTAAGAAATTTCTAGAAACACAAAATTAAATTGTGTTTTCATTTGTCATCAAACATGTTTTTTGTTTTTATTTTTGATAAATAAACAAAAAACTGACAACTTTACCAAACAGAGCCTACGTATGATGACAAAAATGTTGGTCTGAAAGTCGCGGTTTTCTTAATCTCAAACTAAAACATTGATATTTGGGACTTACAAAAATGAGAAATGTTCATTGCATGATAAAATCCATTTTACTTTGATTGCTTTAGTACTATCTTATATAATTGTGTTGGGTGTTTTGTGTATTTCGTATAATCGTATCGGGTGTTATCGTACCCCATATTTAAATTTTCTTCTCGTGATTTTGTTTTTATTTTCGACAATCGTATATTCTTTTTTTTTTCCCGTCAAATTAAAGGACATGAATCTGCCCACTACTTTCTTTCTTCTTTTTTTTTCTTGCACGCCTGAAATGATAATGGGAAGGCCGAAGGATAGCTGGAGAGAGAGAGAGAGAGAGAGAGAGAGCTAGAGAGAGAGAGAGGTGGAATCACATGATGAGAGTATGTCTCACGCCAATACCCCCATGCAAAAAACATAATCATTGTTTTCTCATCCAACAATAGAAGCATACTACAAATATAGACAACAAAAAGTGGGCCTTGTACTTGTAGTTTGGGGACAAAATCAAAAACCTACAAATCCCATTATTTATGTTCTTTTCCTATGGCCTTGGGCCTTGCCAGTGCAGCACCCAAAGTAGTAGCCACTCCACCCCCTCTAGGCTGTCTGTGAGTAATTCTTGGGCTCCATCAATTTTTCTTTGTTTTTTTCCTTTTTAAAATTATAATCAGGCGTTCGGACTAGTTTACGCACACCTCGATTAATCTTGAGAAATTAATTTCAACGTCCATTTAAGGGGGCCCAATTTAAAGACAGAGCAACACTCAATTTTCTTTCTTCTCCTATATCGTAATAGTAATTTTTTTGGTTAGTGTTTAATTTCGAAGTGGCCATTATTTTTCACTTATGGGGGGGAAACTTAGGAGAAAATTGATGTGGTTGTTGAGCTTTAACTTAAAAATCTACACAGTTTATTTAGATTAGTTTGTTGGGAAGTGCATTTTCGCACTTCCCTTTTTACTAACCGTCTTTCCCTTTTTATTTTTAGTGTGTGAAATCAATAAAATGTCCTTAAACTTTATAAAAAAAATCATTTTATATGAATAACAACAAAATGAAATATTGAAAAATGGGAGGGTGTTTTGGTAACTTCATATACTATAAACAAAAAGGGAAGTGCAGTTAGTAAAAAGGGGAATGCAGAAATCACTCCCCTAATATGTTTTAGGAATTAAATCCAGCAAATATGTACAATTGCCTAGGGCGGCACACTGAAATAAAATTGCCCAATGTCTATTGAAATGAAAAAAAAAGTAGACGTAAGCGAGACATCACGATTTGTATTTCCCCCTACCTTTTTTTTTTATATATGTGCCTCGTGTGACATAAAAAGGAGTTATCAAACGGAGACTATATTGGATCGATTAAATTTTTCTTAAAAAAAGTCTCAAGCTCTTTTGTAAATCAAATAAAAACTAGATCTTCATCAATCAAAGATTTTAGATTATTTAGTTACTGTAATAAATTAAGGGAAATGATTTTGCCACTCCCTTTTTTATTAACGGCACTCCCCTGCAAGTGTATTTTTGCACAAAAAATATACTTGCAGGGGAGTGGTGTTAACAAAAAAGAGAGTGACAAAATCAACAGCCTAAATTAATAAATTCCTCGGTAGATAAATGAGTAAAATAGTAAACTCGCCCTTGATTTTCCGGCATTGCAAGTACATGATTGTATATAGGAGCGGTTAGTTATCAGATGATAAAACATAATCTACATTAATTGGAAGATGATTATGAAAATTAATCACTTTATGGGTTCTAGTGCAATTCAAACTTAGTCAATCGATCAGAGACCAAAATCGCAATCGATTAGGTCTAAAGCAGTGATTAGTTTAGGTAAATCTGCAACCACCCATGATAGCCTAACTAATACTCCATCAAACTGCAAGGAATTTGGCCAAGTAGGAACGAGAAAAGCAATAAGCGAGTGGGTGCCAAACATATGCTCAAATCCCACACTGGTCAAACATTCCAAACCTTGGAACAGCGGGAGAGTTTCTCTGGTCATTAACTTCGGGGCCACGGAAATAGTTGAGGTGCGTGCAAACTGACCCGGGTCATAAAAAGAAAGATATGATCCAACTGGGACCATATATTTATGGGAAATGATATTGGCACTCCAAAAATTGATGCAGGCACTCCAAAATCAGTGTAACTTCAAAGCCACTTTTCTTTGTATTTTGGAGTACCTGCATCAATTTTTGGAGTGCCAATATCATTTCCCATATTTATTCCCTAAGAGACTACCCAAATAGGTAATTAACCATCCTTACGCAATTAGTTCAACCACCGGCCCCCTGATGCTTAGTAATTACTCCTACTAACGAGTGGGTGCCCAGTTTGTGAATTATTTGCTTAGATACCACTAATTAAGAGAGCTACTGCTACTTTTTTGACAATAATCTCAAGCTATTAACTAATCTATCTAAGAGCATCCACAATGGGTGTGCTAACTAGTGTTTTAATTGTGTGTGTTAAGACTTAGCAAACAAAAATGTAGTTTTTGTGCCACAATGCTTGTGTTAGTTTGTGTGCTAGAGTGTGTTAAATCTTATAGTGTGCTAGCATGTGTGTCAAGTTTGGCAACTATGCTAGCAAACAATAAATGGGTCCCACCTCTATAATTTAAACTTCAACCATAAAATATAAATATCCACTACTCCTAATACACACTTGTGGGACCCATTTTTTTATCCTAACAAACATTTTAACACACAAATTTACCAAACTCATTGTGGATGTTCTAGCACACTTCTATGTTATCAATGTCTAACACACATTTGTGGGACCCATTTTTATCCTAATACACCTTTTAACAAACAAATATACCAAACCCCATTGCGGATGCTCTAAGCTATGGTTGACAACCATATTCCTAGTGGAGTTGAGATAACGACATATATAGAAAAGTATATGAGGTATTTTGCTTTTGGATTTTAATTATATTTTGTTCGAAATTATAATGATGATTTTCGTATGTAGCTGTGATACACAATGAAATTACAAATCCATGAGACTGCTTTGTCTAATAAATCCAGGATAAATTTTGGCTGCTGATTTTGCCACTCCCTTTTTTGTTAATGCCACTCCCCTGCAAGTGTATTTTTGGTGCAAAAATACACTTGCAGAGGAGTGGCGTTAACATAAAAGGGAGTGACAAAATTAGTTCCCAAAATTTTATGTCTCATTCCATTTGGACTAATATGAGATTCATAAGGGATTCCATAAAAACCAAAAAAAAAAAGTCAAAGAAAGAAGATGAAAGACAAGAAAAGGCCAAACAAAACAAAATATAGAAAATTAGAGGTCGTTCCTACTTTTTAGATTCGGTTTCATCCCAACCTTAAATATTGTGGCCAAACCTAGATAGGCTTTATTATGTTGCATAATGACTTTTTTTTACCTTTGTGAACGGTCTATGTGACCAGAGGGGTATTTTTGTCCGAAATAATGGGTCGGGACTAGATTGGGTAGCAATGATATGAGCAGGGAGTAATTTGGGCCCGAGCCTAATTTACAGGCCGGCCTATAAAACCCCTAATAAAATATCTTTTAGGCAGGTTGGGCTTCAACCAACTAGTTGGGCTGCAGCGACAACTGGATTTTAAAGCATTATGGGTTACTACGTATTGGTTTTCCAGGCCCGTAAAATATGGCTTAACTCAACGACGATTCACCCCAAAGATTGCATCGACAATCCAAGACCGCATTTTAAACTCAATTTATCATTTGTCACAACAGAGGCAAGATGATTAGTAGAGGTGGAAAATGGGCGGATTGAAACAGGTTGTGGATCAAATATGGGTCAAATAGTAAACTAGTTGAAATGGGTCGGGTCAAATATGGGTCAAGTCAAACCAAGTTTGGAACTCAAGAACATCTCCTTCGGAAAAAAAAATGCAAAAATCAAGTTTCGATATCCGTCTAAAATTGCAATCTTGTCATTGAAGAATACGATCGCACTGAAAATCATTCAAATTTCAAATTACATGCGAATGAAGAAATCTAGAGAGACAAAGAATATGTTCTTGGACGAAGAGGTAGTTGGCGACGACGAGGGAGGTGGAGAGGATCACGCCCACTGTGAATCACTTGATCTACTGGTCTAGACTCTAAACTCAAGTTGCTCTTGGTTGAGTCACTGTTGAATTCAGGCTAAGTTCCACTACAGATTTTTTGGGCTATTTGGATTTTTCCGTTTTGCCCTTATTAAAAAAATTTCACATTTGTTCGTTTTGCAACAAACTTTTTATCCCTATTAATTCGTCTTGACGAGAGGAATCGGAAAAGTAATTTTTTTTTACTTTTACCCTTCCTAAAATATTTGCGTATAAGTCATAATTTTTTACTTTTCTGATTTCTTTCGTCGAGAAGAATCAACAGTGGTAAAAAGTTTGTCGCAAAATGAACAAATGCAAAAAAAAAAAAAAAAATTAATAAGGACAACGAAAAAAATTCAAAAAATATCATCTTTGTTAGTCTTTCGTCAATTTTTAATGAACTATTTTAATGTTTGATCGTAATTTTTTACATTTTAAATTCATTTAGCTATAATTTGTTTCGATCAGTCAAAACAATAATATCCACATAAATCTAATAAACTTTCACATAAAACATTAATTTAGATAATAATCTAATTAAAAAAAATTAACCCCAACCCGTAAAAGTAATCACAGAGAAACTTTTCCTTTGCTAGAGACGAAGGCGATTGAGAAAGATACAATTGAACCTAGGTATTGGGCTTTGGTTCACCCTTGTGCAGTGAATGGGTCTTTTAATTTTAACTCATATTAAACCCATTTTCAAACCACCTAAACCCATTATACAATATGGGCGGGTTGAATTGGGTTATAAGTGGATGGATTTGGACGGGTTCTAAAATATGGGTTGGGATTGCCACTTCTAATGATTACTACTAATTACTATGATTTTATCGAGCTAAGTTCAAGTCGATTGAGATTGATTTGAAAACCGTACCAGTTTCCAAACATGTTTAGTTTAATTTTCGATACAGTCTAGCGATATCGAGTTAAGTTCGAATCAAGCTTGAAAAATAAACATGTTTTTATTATATGTATTCGTATTTTTACGGCTTCACATTACGATTCCCTCTCCACCAAATTCGAAAATCGGACATCTTATTTTTTTTTAAAGTATCCTTACTCCTTAGATAGATAGATAACCCAAAAACCCAAAGTGACCCTTCAAACCCTTTTTTTTTTCGAACTTTTTTAGGTATGTACTAATATATAGTACCATTTGATCAAATATCATATTTCTATTCTGATCAAATAAGAAGTCCAATCAATACTCATATCTGGTCAAACAAACAAGTCTAATTGAAAAGAGAAAAATTCAAAAAAATCCCTGAACTTTGAACCCAATGTCAAATAGGCACCTGAACTTAAATAAATTTCAATTGAACACCTGAACTTTGAACCCAATGTCAAATAGGCACCTAAACTTAAATAAACTTCAATTGAACACCTGAACTTTTACTTCGTTATTCAATTTAACCCATGCCGTCTCAATCCGTGACTTTCCTAACGGCAACCGCTGAGCTGGGGTTAATTGGTTCTTGAAGTTGGTTATCATCCTTCAGGCACCACATGGGCCACGCAAATTCATTGGCCCTAGGCCTCATTTATTTTATTTGTTGTTTTCCTTTCCTGTAAATGCAGCTCTTGTTGCATGTTTGGGGGATCTGAAACAAAAAAGAAAGGGAGCCAAATCTCTGCTTCTCTCATTCCAAAACCAAACATCTCTCCTTCCATCCCAAGCTAAAAGGCCGAGAGCAAAGCTCTCATTTTGTCACTCACATAAAACCTCATTGTTCCTCCAGAAAGAAACCACCCCCCTCCCCCCCCCCCCCCCCCCCTCAAAAAAAAAATTATCATTCCCCAAACACAAGAAAAAAATTTCTCATTCCTCAAAAAAAAAAAAAAATATCCATTTCCCCAAACACCACTGGGGCGAATCACCTTCCGCGTTCCGCAATGGATGCACAGTTTGTCCTCAGCATTTTGGGAGCTCTCGTTAGTACTACCAGTGGTGTTCATTGTATGAGTTTGGACGATTTTTGGAAATGGTAAGGAATGGAGAATTTGAAGCTATGGAAGAGACTATTGGGAGTGAGGACCACATGCTCTGTTTTAAGGCAGATGAATCAGATCTAAAAAGGTGGGAAATTTTCTAGGGTTTTGGATTTTCCCTCCAAAAAACCAATGACTCATCCCATTTCCCTCCTATTTGAGTCCAGTCATGTGTATAACGTCTGTTAGTATCCAGCTCAGCGGTTGCCGTTAGGAAAGTCACAGATTGAGACGGCAGGGGGTAAATTGAATAACGGAGTAAAAGTTCAGGTGTTCAATTGAAGTTTATTTAAGTTCAGGTGCCTATTTGACATTGGGTTCAAAGTTCAGGTGTTCAATTGAAGTTTCTTTAAGTTCAGGTGCCTATTTGACATTGAGTTCAAAGTTCAAGGGTTTTTTTGAATCTTTCCCAATTGAAAAGGTCTTCAACTTTTACGTGGAACATATACTTGCTTGACAAAAAGTTCGTCAACTAAAATTATATACCTTGTGTAATCCAATTCGAAATTCATATTCGGTCAAATAAAGCGGGCAAGGACTCTTGTGCAACCATGGGTGTGGTAATGTGGATTTATTGTGGTTGGGGTTGAAACCATTGCATGAGGGGTACAATGGGGAAACGGAAAATTGCAAGCAAACCCCGCTTTTAGAGTTTTATCTCATGGGAGGCCCTTTATTGTATTTCCTTCCGCATAGGCCCTACGTGCTAAACGCGCGTGGATAACATATTGGCCATGTGCTTGATGTAGACTTGTGTTGATGTAGACATATTTTTTTTAATTTTTGCATTTCAAACTTTAAAATGCAATATCTTTTATTATATATATTCATTTTTTGTAAATATTTTTAGAATCCACTCTAGCGGTGTACATGGGTCGGGTCGGGTGACGGGATCAAGCAAAACACGACCCAGCCCGACCAAGTCAAGTAGGCCTTTTTTGGGACCTGCCGATCCGTGTAACTGGCAAAACCGTCCAGAAAATCGATTCTTTATTGCAGGTCGGTTTGGGCCAAAACTTATTTGGGCTTCTTTAATTAGAATTTTATTGCTTCAAATACTATTTTTTAGGGAAAATAACAGCCAAAGGACGTGTTTTGATAATTAATACCCGCCAATGACATTTTCAGCATTAACAAATGTTCTTAGCTTATCCTTAGAGGGTATTAATTATCAAAACACGTCATGGGCCGTCATTTTCCCTATTTTTTATATTCTGAGCCCAATGGCCCCATAAAGCCCATTCTTGTTTGGGCTTCCACTAGTTTCAAAATACTAGATTGGTTGTTAACAGTTGGGTAGATTGTCCACACGTGCAGTTACAAAATTTTGGAATCCATGATGGGCCTACTCTAACAGCCTCACACCAGTCCCCACATGCAAAAATGGCAGAATCCATGACATTCCTCTTAGAGCCGGCCCTGAGCTAAAAAGTAAGTGTTACGGTCGCTTGAGACCTCCAAAAAATTTTGAATTGTAAGGGCTCCTTCTACTTTTTTTTATCCCTCATTATAGTTCAACAAAAGAAGCTTTAATTTTAATTTTTTCTTTAATTAAGCCCTCCGAAGAGTCAAGGCCGACTCTGATTCCTCTAAAATGACAAAAGAAATGCCAAACAGCAGCACAAAGAGGACACGAGAACAAATAAAGGAAAAATAATGAGCGACAGGCTTTTATCCTCCATCAAGTGCACTGATATAGCACACATTCGCTAATAAGAAGAATGTAATTCGAATTTTTCAACGAGAGCAGCCGCACAAGACACTGATATGGAGTATAGAAGGAGCAAACAACCTGAACTTTGAGTTAAATACTTTTACTTCTGTCAACCAACAGCAGATACATGTACGTACTCCCTTCGTCCCAAATTGGATGTCAATTTTTGATATCTGTGCCAATTTTAATTCCTTATATCTTTCAATATGAATCTCAAAAAATATGCAATATGGATTTTCTTTGATAGTTCTCGATTAGTTCTATTATACAAAGTTTTCAAACTCATGAAAAATACTATAGTTTTCAAACTCAACCTTTTTGGCACGGTGGGAGTATATGCTTATTAGCAAGCTTGTTGTTTACCTATCTTTTTCTAGGGCGCCAGAAGATATATATATATATATATATATATATATATATATATATACACACACTCCCCTTCTAATGAGGATCTAAAATGAGGACCTAAAATGAGGACTACCCCATTTCTTCCATTTCCCAATTGAATTTTGATGATCCGAGCCGCTCAATGTGTTCAGAACGTGATTTTAAGGGTACCCGCGAGAAATCGGCAAAAAAAATGACCGGGAAGGGCTTGATTTGAGCAGTTTTTATTTGAACCGTTCGATAAAAAATTAATAAAAACTGCTCGGATGAAGCTCTTTCCGGTCTTTTTTTTTGCTGATTTCACGCGGGTACCCTTAAAATCACGTTCTGAACACATTGAGCGGCTCGGATCATCAAAATTCAATCGGAAAAGGGAGGTCCTCATTTTATTAAAATGAGGTGGTCCTTATTAGAAGGGGACTCTCTATATATATATATATATATGTTGAGCAGTAGTATGAACATAACTTTAAAATAAAACTCTGAACAAAACTATGAACCAACTGCAGCCAAAGTTTCGATGCATGTAGACTCTCATGCATTGGATAGCTCTAAATTAACAAAGTTGTATTCGGAGTTGTGTCTGGATCGAAATACTTGTTCATAGACTTTTGCTATATGTATGAGCCTATGAGGTGATGTTAAATAAGTACTAGTATATATAATCAAAGCTATATAACACACCAAACTAACGATTCTATCGAAAACTTTAAAAAAAAAATGAAATAGAAAGAAAGAAAGAAAAACACCAGCAACCAAATGTATAATAGCCCTCTAGACTCACTATAAGAGTTGCCTCCGAGTCAACTCAATACATCCTGACATAGCGACAAACATTCAACCGAGATTCCCTCCTTGGAAATGTGACTGTATATAATCTATCTATCTGTATTATAAAACATAATATAAGGGTGTTGGGACAAGTTGTTAGAACGGCTCAGATTCATTTGATCCAAAGGCTGTAGTGCATCCTCCCACTTCCCAGTTAAGCGCCCATGATTTTCACCTAAATTACACAACTGTCATCTCCTTTCACGTTTATTTTTAGGCACAGACAATTCCAACTGGGATGCATAGTGCCGTAGGCACGGGCAAACATTAATTTTCAAACCCTCATTCCTAATTTCCTGGATTTTTAACTTAGTTTTTGATAAAAAGTAAGAGAGAGAAATGTGGGGAAGTGGGAGAGAGAGAGAGAGAGAGAGAGGGGGGGAAACGTGGGAGAGGGAGGGAAAGAGAGAAAATTATTCTATGCCACTGGGCACCGTCACGTAATACTCCAAATTCATTTTTCATCACACGTCTTTCAGTATATGAGAACAATGCTAGCGTCCATTGAACACGAAATTAAATAAAATATTAAACTATATTTTTTATCAACTAGTATTTTTTGTCTGTTCGATACACGAGACTGTATTATAATGTCAAACAAGTAGGTAATTTAAATTCAATTTGAGTTGGTTGGGATCTAACCTTTTTGTTCTTGCAAGTAATATAGTAGTATTTTTAGAACATCGAGATTAATCTAATTTGAGTATAATTTTTGCATTTCAACCATACGACCAACATCCTCTTATCAGCCCTTGGGAGTAGCTCTCGCTCGAGTTCTGAGCGTTAAGCCCCCCAGAAAGGCTAAACACTTTTTAACACGTCGTTAAGCCCCAAAATCCTACAACGGGAATTTCGAATTTGAAATGACTTTATTAATTTCGATTAACAATCTGACTTTTCATTAGTTTTTTTATTTATTGAACTTTTAGTTTTAAATCTCGACAAAAAGTGAGAACTTAACCCTCTCGTACAACAATAGCCTATAAACAAAATTAATAAATTTGGTCGAAATGCGCGCAAGTTGATCCGAACATAGAACTTCATTGTATTACAATATACAGCTATTTTTCTTGCATGAATTGGCGGTTTAATAATTTAGCTTAATTCTTCACGCTCCATCCCTCCTACTTCAGTAGCAGGGGGTCCTTCAACCTCGGACACATGACAACCTTTCATTGGCCCAAGTTCTTTTCTCCTTATATAAAGTCCCAATAAATCTGCCTAGCTTCTACATAGCCTAAAGCCATGAAATGCTCTTCACTTTATTTTATTTTTTTTTGCTCTTCATTTTCAAAAGCCACGAAAGTACGAATGTTGTAGTTTTTTCAAAATTATCAGTTGCAAATGTTTATGAATAAATTCTTAATGTAAGTTTCATTAGAGTAGAAATATCGATTTCTTTATTTTACCTAAAATGCATTAACCGAATGTTTTTTGTTTTCAAAAAAAAACCGAATCACATAAAAGGATCAACATCTAGTGCGAGAGATTATTTTCGACAAATAGTTTTTGCTTCTAATTCCAACCTTCTAGCTAGATTTTACTGTCATTCCAAGTCCCCAGACGACAATTCAAGTACAACATTGTCAAATTCATCCCTGGACCCAAGTGATGTGCTATCCTCCAAGCGATATTATACCAGCATTACAAAATTAATGAAAGTTGTCCTCTATAATTGAATTTTACATCTTGATAGTACTATATAAGCAACAAAAATTAGATACGGCCAGATTACGTTAAATTCTTATCCCACAAAAAAAAAAAAAAAAAGACAGACAGACAGACAGACGTTAAATTTTGACAAAATAATGACATTGCGGGCCGGGCAGGCTAGCATTTGATCAGCCAATGCAACGGACATTTTTTTTGGCACAGGTCACCACGTGAGGAGGATTAGGTGGATAATTGATCCAGTCCGGCCCGCTTAAAAGTTTTTGTCCTTTTTATATGAATTTATTATGTAAGATTAGGTTAATACTTTCTCCTTTCTTTTACTTTCGCCTCATTTTCAACAACTTTGGACTTTTTTGTTTGTGGGAATCTTCTTTGTGGGGTCGTCTAAATGTTGGATGTCCATTATATAGCTCATATTTCCAAGGGGATGGGATCCTAGTCCCGGTGCGAATAGCCCCGGACACTCCTTTAGCCTGCCTTTGATCCAACCGGTGATGAGATCACTCAATGAGCGCATAATCTAGTCTAAACACTTTCAACCGGCAACCGTCATACCTAGGGCTGCAAACGATCCGAGCTCGGCTCGACAACGGCTTGGATCGGCTCGGTTCGAGACACTAATGAACGAGCGCGAGCTAAAATATTGGACTCGTTTCATAAACAAGCCGGGCTCGAGCTAGTCGAAACTCAGCTCGATTGGCTCGCGAGCCCAATTATATTATATATAAACGAGCCGAGCTGATCTCGAACACATTTTCAAGCCTAAGCGAGCCGAGCTCGAGCTCTGTAAATATATTTCGAGCCGAGCTCGAGCTCGCATCTTGCAGCTTGTCACGAGCTCGAGCTCGCCAACCTAATTTTTGGCGAGCCGAGATTGAGCACCCTAAAACTCTGCTCGGCTCGGCTCGTTTGCAGCCCTACTCATACCAAAAAAAAAAAGAACAGTAAAAAAGAGAAGGAAATATCGATAAAACTTGGGATAACAGGTAAAATGATTTCTCCTCGGACTACAAAAAATCAGAACATGTGAATGTGTGACCCAGAAAATATACAGTGGGGACAAAAACGACAAAAAGGACCCCTCCAACTAGCTTCCGTTCAAAAAAATAAAAATAAAAATATATCGCCCCCGTTTTTGTCAACTAGCTTCACGTGAATTACCCGACAAACTTCACACACATGGAAAAAAGCAGAGGGGGGTTATAATGAAGGAAAAAAAAAGATGCGCGCGCCAGAAGAAAGAAACAAACGCTAGCTGACTACTAGACAGTACAAAACAACACCAGAGAAGCAAGAGTGATGAGGGGCAAAAGTGGAAACCGAGGAGGGGTCACCGGAGAGGGAGGAAACCGCGGCGGCGACGACGAGGAGTCGGCCTTGTCGAACTGCAGGGAGTTGACGGCTAGGGGCATGTTCTCCTGGTCGGGGCTGCAGGTGGACTCGTGGGGGTGCGCGCTGTACATGATGGCGCGGAGGACGGCGGAGACGGTGGGTATGTACGCCGTCTTGTTGCGGGCGAGGAGCCAGGTCAGCGCCATCAGCTGGCAGTCCCGGCTGAATATCTTGCTTGCCCTGCTGTTGTCGCCCGCTCCTTCGCTTCCGTTTTTGCCGTCGCCCTTCAACTGTAACAAAACGCAGCATACAAGGGTATTTTAGGAAAACCAACTTTGATAGCGGGCTAAAATGCAACGAAAGGTCATAGAGTCTGAGAGCGTTCATAAAAACGCTACGAAAGTTGGCGCCTATAATTTTGGTGGACAGCTATTGGAGATTTTATGAAACGCTATAATATTATGGGCGTGAGCGTTTCCACTGATTCACTGAATGCTATATAATTGCTTCTCTATAGTAGCGTAGAGGATGCTATGCCAAATTTGTCACAGTGTTTGATCCCTCGTCTGATTCGAAACGAGACTCATCATGGTATTATTCGATAGTTCGAACCAAACATTTGGGCCGTGTTTCCAGTAAGGAAAAATGGAAAACAATAAGATGTTTTTGCAAATCATAGCAGAGATTTATTGTGGATCAGATATGATAACAGAGGTTATCACGGGGAAAGATCTTGATCAGTTTTTGAGAGAGAAGACGGGAGGGGAAAGGCTAGGAAGGGGACCGGCAAATATGGGCCTGATAAACAGTCAATTTTTTTCTATGGTATGAAAAGGTAAGGTCGATTTGTAAAGCGGAATATACTGACGACTTTGTCTGTTTCACGAAACAGAAAGTGGACCTTCGATGCGGACGTTATCTCCATATACTCTTTTTTGCCCATGTGCAAGTGGCACTATCACCAGGCAATAATCACACAAACCGAAATGACCATAAAGCCCCGTCCTCCATATACCTATTGTTTAAACGTTTTACGGGAAAAAAATAATAATAATAATTTTCACACTTTTTTTTTTTTGTTGATGTCACTCTTTTTTTTGTCTTCTTATAAAAATTTTATGTGTTTTTCTACTACAAGACCCAAAAAAAAAAAAAGAGTGCCCTTAACCAAGAAAAAAAAAAGGAGTATGAAAATCATTTTCCAAAAAAATTTGTCACCTACAGGTAAAACAAGATACGCTTCTTAAGGAAATTCGTACTCAGTTTTAATCTGGCCATTTTAAAGGGACTTCAGTACACCTTTCGCATTTTGGACACTCAAACGCTTATACATTAATCTTATATTCAAGGAGCAATGTTAGTAACACATTCAAATGGTCGCCTATTTTTTCTATTAAAACAACTGACCTACTTGCTACGGATTTTTTTTTTATAAAATCAGGTGTTCAGACTAATTTGCGTGCACCTCGATTAATCATGTGGGTTCAATACCACCGCTTACTTGCGGGATGCTTAATTAAAACTGAAAAAAAAGCTTCGTATGAACTGACTCTAAATGAGTTGATAGCACATAATAGGTTTCGAATATGATCTCTTAAAATGGAGCAAATGCCTGTCTTAAGAAATTAGAGGCAAACAATAATAACTTCAAATAAATAAATAAATAAGAGGCTAAAAAGATTTGGCTCAATATGATATGGGCATTTTACAGTGTGGGGCTATGAATAAGCTAATATTTGGGGTGAAAAATGTGGAAGTCGTGAACATTGAAAAAAAAACACCTAAAAAGGCTGCCCAAAAGAAACAAATGAAATAGACATGAATTAACTGCGTTCAAAAGTTGATGAGGGGCATTTCCGTCAAAAAAAAAAAACAAGGCACGTTTGATTTAACGACACGAGATAAACAACTTATACCTTTTGCAGAGCTCCGAGGCACTTCGTACAACCGGCGTAAGACGAGTTCCGGCAATTCTTCTCCAGATTCCTCACCGCAACCGTCGGCGTCGCGCTCTTCGTCCCCGTCACGTTAAACGCCGCCGGACAGCTCAACGACGTGATCTGGTGCAGCCGGATCCCGCAGAAGCACAGGACGGGGTCGCACGACGCGTTGGGCTGGGAAATCCGTATGTTCCGGCTCGCCAGAGAGTTCTGCAGCGAGTTAACGCACTTCTGGGAGTCGTCCGGCATCATAGGGAGGTCTGACGAGGCCGGCGCCGCCGCCGCCGAGACCTCAAGGGCGGAGCGGGCGTGGGCGGCGAACAGCCAGGCGGCCAGGACGGGGCAGCAGCGGCTCCGGTCGAGGTTGTGGCTGCAGGCTTCCTTCACGCCGCCGAAGAGCTCGGCGGAGAGGTCGAGCCGGCATGTCTGGGCTTGGGTCTGGACCGGGAATGCTGGGACCGTGTTCGGAGTCGTCGGGTAGTCTCCCGGTTGGAGGGGTTGTGCCGGTTCGGCGAGTAAGCTGGCGAGTGAGTGGTTAAAGAGTAGGGGTAGAATGGAAGCGAAGAGTAATGGGCCGAGGGATGTTTTTCGCATTGTCGTGTGCATTCGGAATATACCTTTTCCTCTGCTTGCTGGTGGATTCGATGCAAGAGGCTTTTCGTGAACTATGGAGAGTAATTATTAGGGTAAGATTCAGAAGGCATTCAAGGAAAATGATGTTCTCGTTTGAATCAAGGAGGAGAGGAAGAGGGGTTTCTCTTTCTGTAGACAATATCACAATACAATAGAGTGGACTCTGAAAAGTTGGAGAGAGAGAGAGAGAGAGGGGAAACCAGAGAATGCGAAGGGATCTCTCTCGATTTATGGGGAGATATACGTGAGTCACGTGACGCTCCGAGTTAGGGAAAATAAAGAAAAGAAAAAAAACAAATGATAGTAACAAGAGAAGGGAACTGATTTTCGCGCTCCAAAATTTACTGCAAGCGCTCCACCTTTTTGTTTTTACTGTGATGTTGCTGGCAACATCACAGTATATTTTGTTTTTACACTGTGATGTTGCCAACAACATCATAGTGTAAAAACAAAAAGGTGGAGCGCCTGCAGTAAATCTTGGAGTGCGAATATCAATTCCCCAAGAAAATAGTACTCCCTTCATCTAAAAAAACCATCAAAGAGACCCCTCATCTATGGCTCAATATCACTTAACTCCCTTCATCTAAAAAACCGGTCAAAGAGATCCCTCATCTTTGAATATTTGGAGAAGGGCTTATGCCGTTAACATTTAAAGTGGAATGACCGAATTGACCTTTCTTATAATAGGAGTTACTGAGCCAAAGAAAACCATGTGTTTCCTCACATAAATCTCTCACCTCTCCATTTCTCGCCCCTTCCATCTCTTCGATTAAACGAAAAGAAGAACAAATAATTAAAAGATGAATGCTAAAAATTAGAGCAGATCGTGAAGATTGCTCTTAGTTAATCCTAATACGCACAAAAATACGAAGTAGAAGGACTTTGTTCAAGTCTGACTAGTAAGAACTTAACCCTAGGTTGTCGATGGCGATGGTTAATTTGACATTTGGATGACCAATGTTGCAGGTTTTTAGCATGATTCGTGTATTGAGATTTCAATGAGAAGTGGTTCCATTTGGCTTGATTACCAATTTCAATACTAAGCTTGGAAATAAGATAGTCGATGGTGTTTTTATTTTCTAGTTGATCAAGTTAGGGTAAGGTTGTTTACATTAACCATTTCCCAGACCATGCAATGGCTGGAGCCTCATTCATTCGGTTAGCCCTTTTTTTGTTTGACTATAGAAGCTTGGTAATACAGTATATTTTTGGAATGTTTTTTTGGACTAGATTGAACTATTTTCTAGACTATTTTGTGGAGGCTTGGTACTAGGATCAGTAATAGCGTATTTCTTTGTTTGTTTTGCTAATCTATTTCTTTGTCAATTTTATTAATCTAATGAAATTGGATGCTTGTGGCTTATCGTGGATTGCTTGGTAATACTTCATTTGATTCAACTGTTTCTGTTTCAAATCACGGGCAAAAAAAAGGTTTCGTCAGTTGATTTCATTTGAAAGTGATGCTCTGCTACTACTTGTTACTATGTATAATATTTTGTTGCATACTAAGAAATATTCAAACCATTTCTTAGTTCTATGGATGATTCTTTTGAAATATTTCCGTAGTCTTTTTGCAATGGTGAGGCTAATGATGTCTTTGTCACTCTGGTATGACTTCAAAATTTAGGGCAAATGAAGGGAGTGGGTGCATTATATTTACGATGTTACCGCAATGGGCTACTTCCCGCGAATGCAAAGCGCCAATACTTGAAGAGGAAAGAGAAAAAGTTACGTTAAGTCATGGGTTTTGCAACTAGATTTGGCTCATTTCTTTGTGCACAAGAAAGGGATCCAATACCAGGACAGAGCAACATTTTCTAGAGTAAGGGAAGGGAGTTGATTTTTCAGAACTTTAAGAAACATTTATGCATTTAACAGAAACCAGAGGGAAGGTCAGTGCAATTTACCCTTTGTAGTTGTTACCCAAGGCGAGAAAAAGGGGAAGTTGAGGATGGGGCCAAGGGGAAGGGAGGAGATTCGTGGGAGGAGAGAGCTAGAGTGTGTTGATTGGGAAATGGCTGTCTGGGATTTTGGCAGGTAGCTAGTGATGTCTTTTTCCTTTCCGTTCCCTATCATCGTCTGGAGTCTGGATAAATACTACTATGAAAGTGCTTCAGGCTGGAATTGAGAGGGATTCCCCGAAGCTTCATGGAAACAGCTCCTGATAAAATAGGCAATAGGCTTCATTGAAGGGACAAATGGTAGTGCCGACTGCATTACAGGATTTTCGAATTCTCTTTGAAGTTGCACCGTAATGATCAGAAGAAAAAATGTTGCATCCTAGCAAGTGATGACATTTGGTAGCGATCCCGATTGTTTGTTCATAGATCTCGACATCAATTATCGATATATCAATTATCGAATTAGTTTGAGTATTTTTAAAATAATATCTTCCTTTGGTGGAATTATTTACTGGATTATTAGTGTCCGATTAACATGAATTTTTTTACGATCGTTCAAAGGGATGAGGTCTAGAAGGGCCCGGGTCACATTTTTAGCTCAGGACCGTATAACCATTTGGAGAACACAGCAGGCCCGTTTCCTTTTTTAATTTCCATTAATGAGGGCTGTTACATTGTTGGAAAATACTCCAGCCAATAAACAAATTATAAGGGTGATAATAAATAAGTAATTAACCATCAAACGACTGTATTAATTACTATTTTGTAGTAGAACATAATATTTCATGAAAATTAAGTAAATAAAGCTACGCAGACCATTGTATTTGTAAAGATGAACGCACCACGTGGGCATGACCACGTGGTATCCAACCGGTACCGAAAAATTTCTCCATGACAAGAGTTTGATTGAAGGAATGAACAAAAACATTCAGTTGCCATTGAATGTGCACCTACATATATAGACAAGTGCAGCTCCTCTCAAGTCAGGGACCGGTATGTTAGACCATTGTGAGCCATTTTTTGGTTCATTCCAGTAATAATTCCCGATGGAGCAAAGCTAATGGTTACATATATAATCAAAACCCGTTGATCTTACAAAAATGGACACCAAATTTCATAACTTGATGTCTAAAACGTAATCGCCCATAGTGACCCTCTCTCTCTCTCAACCGTAGCAACCACAACTCCTCTTCTCCCTTTCCCTTCCCCTGTAGGTTTCATACCTGTGTGCGGCGGCGGGAGGGGAATGCCACTTTACTATTCCGACTCTCTTTTTTTCTTTCGTCTCTCCAGACCAACTTGTTGCTCTGATCTGTGAGAGTTTTGTCTCTCGTTTTACGAGAATTGTTAGCTTCGTGTTTGGACGAATTTTGTTTACAGATCGGAATCCCTCAATCGAAGTTGCTTCACAACGATATCTGTGCTTCAGCATTCTATCCCTACGCATGATGTTTTTGGCAGGGCAACTCGTGGCGACTTGGCAAAACTGTAGTTCTTGGGAGTTCATTGGTGCGTTCATACTTGGTTGTAGTGGATCTGATCGTTTGGGTATTCGGTGTCTTTCGTCCTTAACTTTGCATTTTTTCTCGTTTAAGACTCTTAATTAGATGTTATACAATATAAAAGTGTCGTTGTTGCGTCAGGTCATGCCTAGGTTAGGATGAAAGACATCGACTACCTTGTGATTTACTCGTTTTGTATTGGTTAGACGATTAGTTAGGCTCCGTCCAAGTTCTTTGTAATTGTTGGAATTTTGGCCGGTCCAGGACCAAATCGGGTCGCCCATGTGGGCATGACCCGATAACCCATATATTAGAGAATCCTATCTCATATTGGAGATAAGATAGGAGAAGTTGAAGTAATTCTAATCTCTTAGGATTAGAAGACTTCTAAAGCATCTAGGATGCTCTCTCTATTTATTTCCTGCAGGATATTCATAAAAGACACACAAGAATATACACCAGAGGTATACAAAAAGAATAGAGTTCTGGGAAACTCTCTCTTCGATAGTTCTCTCTCTACCATTGAAGAGCAATCCGAGCTTTTACACCGTGGAATAGAAGGTGATACTCGATCCTCGTAGTATCACTCCATCGCAGGAATTTGTCGCTGATTTGGTACGTGATCGAGAGTTTGTAATCCATCCACACCAAGGTCCGGTTCGGTTAAAGTTCGCAAGGTAACCCGAACCACCCGCTTCCGCACTATGGTTATATTTTTTCTGACAGTAATAATCTTTGTTTTGTAAGTGCCGCCGGGCATTTGTCAATACAATCTTCTCACTTTTGACCCCCCAAAAGGAAAAAAATCTAAAACGTTACCCTTTTAAACTCCTTCTAAGCAACCGTATGCGCATGACTCAATTGTCAGTGGTATTAGGTAACAAGTTTTCTTCATATTTTCCTTTTTGTGTGTTTGTTTTCCTGTTTCTGTTCTTCTTTCCCCTTTCATGTACAGGACTACTTTCATTCAAAAAAGTAGTAACTATATACATTTGGGTTCTGTTAAAATTTAATTTGTGTAGCGTCACGGGGCTACACTGAGAAAAACTGCAACAGAAAGCGTCGAACACTAATCAATCTGAGTGATCTTCCAAGCTCATTAGAGACGGTTTAAAAGTTTTTCAATAACTTGATTATCCATCCCTCTTTTACAGGTGACTATTTCTAGTTGATCGTGCCGTTGGTAGATTTTTAGTTCAAGATGTGCGCAAATTGATCGACACCCGATTATTCAACTAGTTGTTAGATTTTTCGAGCTTAAAGGGGTGTTTCCACTAATAAAAAATACTAAAAATTTAACGTATTTTATCATTTCGTTTCCATTAACAAATTTTTTTTAGCATTTTAGCATTTCGTTTTCACTAACAAAAAACTTCTCCACATTTCGTTTTGCTACAGTAACTCTACTCACAAATCCATCAACAATTTATTCACTACCGGAAATAACTTAAAACTTCTCAACAACTTATTCACTACCGAAAAAACTTAACAACTTCTCAACCACAAATAAAAATCTATAAATTTTGCACTACCGAAAACACCCCATAAAACTCAGAAGCTCTTGTTAATTAATTCGAGTGGTCTGAAAATATGGAGAACGTATGGACGATTCTGTGCACTAAACGACATGTACACTACATTCTGTAAGCTCAGGCGAAGGAGATTGAAGACAACACATAAAGAAGAGTCAAATCAAACAACGCGATTCCAGCCAAAAAAAAGTGTCTTTTACCCAAAAAAAAACTTGCAAATCCCAACTCCCTATCGCTCTCTTTCCCTTTTCTTTTTTTTCCTTTACCCCCTCTTTTGTCTTTATAAATACTCTCTTTCCATTGGTGTCAGTGCTGGGTCCCTGTCTTCGGTGGTGCTATGCTCGTCGTTCAAAACACTTTTGGACGGTGAGATTGAGAGCAATGAAAGAAACGGTAAAGAAAAATGGAGGGCGATGGGCGTAGACTTTCTGCCTTTCATATAATAAACAGGAAACGGTTTAGCAATGCAAATAACAATTGCAGTTAACCTAAAACAAATTAGGCTAGATGAGTCCCATTGAGCTAACTTCCATGTGTTTCTTTTTATTAAATTATTCTCTTAATTTTTGGTTGGATTTGAGTATAAATTTTACATCACATCGTTTTTCCTTGATAAAAGAAATCGAAAAAGTATAAATTACAGACCAGAATTGAAAAAAGTTCACTAAAGAGGACGCTAAAGACACTTAGGACAGTTTTCAATCTTTTGCGTCGTCTAACATGAATTTTTTTAATTTCAATTTTACTTTTTCGCTTCTTTTCGTCGAGATGTATGACATGACGCAAAAACAATGTCTAAATTTAACAAAAACCAAAAGAAAACAATAAAAAAGACAGTGCCAATATTTTACATTTAATGAACGGTCGAGCATCTATAGGTATCGGATTGAGCTGATTTTTTGCAGAGGACTCTTGAAAAAATAATTTACATTTAATGAACGGTTCGGATTATTTACGTGGAATCGTAGTGGGCCCCACACCGGATCTGTGCACAGAATCTGTGCATAACTACTGTGTGAGTGGCAGCGTTGGCCAAAACAGAAATGATACTGGTACAGACAAAAATCTGTACCAGTGCGTACAAACACATTTTTGGGCATGTTTTGGGTAAAAAAAAATGATCGGAGCCGCTCATTTTGTTTAAAATACGTTGTTTATGGTCTTTGCAAAAAATAAGCTCAATCCGGTACCAGTAAGGACGTTTACAAAACATCCAACTTTGCTTCAGAATTCAGGCTTGAATTCTGTGACAAAATTGGATGTTTTGTAAATGCCCTTACCGATATCGGATTGAGCTTATTTTTTGCAAGGAATATAAACAAAGTATTCTAAACAAAATGAGCGGTTCCGATATCATTTTTTTGTGACCCAAAACATTTCCAAAAATGTATTTGTACTCGCTGGTACAGATATTGAATCTGTACCAGTAGCACCACTCTGGCCAAAAAGAGAGAGAAAGAAGTCATGTCCTTTGGATAATTGGGAATGGAAATAATCAGAAAAGTGGTAATCATGTCGTTGCAAAGGGGTGCATGGTGGGTCTGGTAAACAATCAGGGCATAGCTTCCAAAGTGTTGTAGTAGTACTAGTACAGTAATTTGTTTTGCCTGGCCGGGCAGGTACTTTTGCTTTTCTAATGTGCACAGGTAACATGACATGGTCCCTGTTACTCTCTCATTGCTTTCATCTCAATTCCAACCTCATCAACTGCCAAAGCTTGTCGATCAGATCCACAAGGTAGCGACACTGTGCAGATCGGGTTAAAGGGGCCCAACTTGGGGTCTCACTTAGACCTAGGGGTGTAAACGAGCCGAGCCGAGCCGAGTTTCGGCGAGCTCGAGCTCGGCTCGTTTACTTAACGAGCCCAAAACTCGAGCTCGAGCTCGGCTCGAGCCTTAACGAGCCAAGCCCTTAACGAGCCGAGCTTAGTCATTTACTAAACGAGCCTTCTTTAACGAGCCGAGCCTCCCTTAACGAGCCGAACTTTTGTCGAACGAGCCGAGTTTCACTCGGCTCGTTTAGTTAACGAGCCGAATAGTTGAGCTCGAGCTCGGCTCGTTTACTAAACGAGCCAAGTCGAGCCGAGCCTTAACGAGCCGAGCCGAGCCGAGCTCGCGAGTAGCTCGGCTCACTTACAGCCCTACTTAGACCATCCGAGTCATTCATTTTTTTTTTGTTAAATTTTTTTTAGGTGGGCTTTTAAAAAAATCAGTTCGATTGAATAAGTTCAAGTGCTTAATCTAATATATCATCTTTTCATTTAGAATACATGATCAAAATACAGGAATTGGATTCTGAATGAGAAAACGGTAAATTAGATCAAGCACTTGAGGTTGAACATATTGAGGATTACTTTCTCCTTTCTGTTTTCCCCTTATTTCAACTGGTAAAATAAATGTTGAACATATTGAGGTTTAACCTACAAAAGCTTGTAAGGATTGGGGCACAAATTAAGGGGATGTTTCTGGTAAGCTAAAAGTTACGGTCAAGTATTTTTCACTAGACTATAACTTAAAGACGGTATAGGAGAAATGAAAGGGAGAGGTTAAAGGAAAGAATGAATGTGGAAAAAAAATTTAGGACAGGAGAAATAACTTTACTTTTGACAATAATTTATGAAAAATTCTAAAATCAGCCAAATGGACTGACAATAGTAAGTGAGTGAATGTGTATTAAAGGGTGTATAAGATTCACAAAAATATGTGTTTTCCTTGTCTTTTAGTGTGCTTATCGTCAACCCAATGGACTGACAATAACAAGACCGATAATTTATAAACTTGAAAAAGATAGCGGAAACGGGACCTAAGTTGATAAGCCAACTGTTTAAGGAAAAAAGTGCAATCCCACAGACAGGTGATTTCACAATGCTTGGCGCAATAATTGGGTTTTCCAGTCTTCTGATGAATGGGTCTTGTTGGTATTTTTATTTTGATTGGAACTGGATCCTTTTCCCTCTGCTGGGCCCTGTTCAATGGTTAATTTATTTTTGGGCTCATTCCAATGATTCAAATCGTCCACATATTTCAATCATTTTGTAGAATTCATGGAGAATATATATTAACCGTGCATAAATCATATCCATTGGGTACCGATTGGTAAATTTTTTAGGTGGCGTTCCACTTTTAGAAAAAGAAGGTTTTGGAAAAAAGAAGGTAATTTCAAGGTCAAAAATTATGTGTTGACGCAAATAATTTTCCTACTAATATGAATCTTGTTTGATAAATCTTATTGAGATATTTTAAACGGTGCAAAAAAAAAGTTGAAAAATTATTTTTCATTTCGTTATATTTGAATTTGAAATTACTTTCTTTTTGAAAAAGAAGGTTTTGGAAGAAAGTGGAACGGGGTCTTAGCCACATTTACGGTAAGAAAACAGATTCCAATTCGCTCAACAAAATTTTGTTTTTTTTAAACATATATATGTTTTGAAATATATCAATCGACACTCATAAAAAAAAATGATTTTAGACATGACTGGTATTCTAGACAAGTTTTAAAAATGTCAACAATTTCATCGTCAAAGTGGGTTTAAAGAGTGCTCACAAAAGGCCCAACAGAATCGTCCGTATGCAGAAGGTATTGGAAAGGAGCCGGATCCAATTTTGATTTCATTAGATCTTGCACCTGATCATCTAGAAACCTACACTAAACTATCACTCATATCAGAAAGGAAAAATAATTTGCAAATTATGAAAAAGAGAAAAAAGTGGGTGAAAAAAGTCTAGCATGATTGAATGGCCCATGGTATCAACTTTTTTAGGCAGGTCATAAGACAATGGAAACAAAGCAGCTTTCTTTTCTTACAATTATTTCAACCACTCCAATTTTTCTATTCCAGAATTCAGTCTCAGAAAAACTATTTAAACATGAGCATGCCCCTTTCCAATCTGGTGATTATACACTCCGCGATGAATTTCTAATCAAACCCATGAAAGGTTCCAGATTTTCAAAAGTGAGGTTACTTTTGATAAGGTAAATTGCACTAACAAGTAGACCCACCATTACTTTTTCGCAAGGTGTGCAGAAAGAGAAATGAGTAGTAGGGTTAGGAGACTGAACCCATCGACATGATCAAAAGATTTTTCAAAAGATATAGTAGGATTAGTTGTGAGGACTCATTCATGGTGAATCAATAAAAGCAGGGGTTTATATATGGTGATTTACAGCTTTTGACCAATATTTTGGTAGTTCCATATAGCCCTGTTTGATGGGTTTATTATAGTAGGTGATTCTTTTGATAACTCAAGATTCCTGATCAATTTATACATGATATGACTAATTCTTGGTGGACCAATCCTGGCACGGCCAATAACAGTGGACCCTATTAGAGTCATGAAAAAGTTTCGTATATACTGATCTCTTAAGAATTGATAGAATCTTGAGAGTTTTAAATGTAAAACCTTAAGAGGAACGGGATGGTGACGTGCACAAAAAATTTCATAGGTTGGACCACAAAATTAAAATATCGGTCGCACAAATAATTGTTGAAGTACCTACAAAAGTTCATATGAATTTGGCCATTAAAAGTTCATAAAAAGAGTAACAAGAGTTTGAAAAATAAACTACCACAAAATTGATATCTTGGGCCCCAAAAATTCGTAAGAGTGTACGGTAAACACCAAACAAGGGGTGTACCACAAATTTTTTCCGTTGTTCTGTACCGGAGATTTATTTTGTTGTTTTTTGTTTGGGAAAATTACGGTCAAGGACGTGTTTTTGATAATTAATACCTGTCAAGGACATTTTCATAATTAACAAATGTTCTTAGCTTGTCCTCGGCGGGTATTAATTATCAAAACATGTCCTGAACCGTCATTTTTCCTTTTTGTTTTGTTTTCTTGTTTTCGTTGGACCTTTTGGGTCATTTATTGTATATATGTTGTTTTTAGGCTTATGCGCTATGAATTCGGATACGATTTTACCGATATAAGTTGCGTTTCAGAAAAACCAACTGCATGGCAAATTACGTGGGTGTGGGTCCCAAGTGGATCCGACGGTATTGTTTTAGGTTGCTCAAATAAACGGGTCCACCCGATTAATTCATAAGTCAATCCAGTCCGTGGAAATCGTAGGCCCACCCGATTGGTCATTGTTGAACCTCCCGAGTATCGAGTTTTGGACCCATCACGGGCCGATCCAAACATGTAAAAGCCCGATAACACCAAAACTTGGACTACTACAACAACACACCCACCAAAACTTGGACTATTACAAAAAAATCTCTCGAGATGACCTTGTTCGTTTTTTGTCTCAAAATATCTAGGCGTGATCTCCAATAAATTTTTCTACTGTATCTATCTCTCTATTGGCGGATCAAAAAAAAAAAAATCTCTCTCTATTCATTACTCTAAAAAATCTCCCTTAAAACGTAAACCGAACGGGGCCACTGTCATACTCTCTCTTCCTTTTCGGCCTAGAATTAATCTAGAGGAAATACATCTGAATTTATACTTTTGCTTCTAGGAAAATTTTTGTTTCTTTTTTGAAGATGCTTCTTGGACAATTTATCAATTCAAGAACGTCGACAAAGCATGACTCCCACACTCCGCACAAAGGCATACGTAGTTGTCGAATTGTTGCCGATTATGTTGCACTCTAACACACGTACATCATCATATTCGTAGACCACATGCATTTGAGTAGTAGTATCAACTTATGTGGCATCAGATGTGACGATATTCATTTCGTCCAACGTTTATTTCTCTCCTTTCTCTTTTCTAGGGATTCTATTAGTTCTCTAGTTCGGAATCCCCATGTGAGAGGGTTCTCCAGAGCCATTCTTCTTCAAGCTTCACCAAAGAATGTGAATCTTTCATTTTTCAACCAATCACAGAAACTTAAAATTGGGCGACTACTACATAGCCTTAGCACGACCTACCAAATTAGCCCACTGACTTTGACATATCGCACTTATAGCCACAAATAGTAGAAAACCCTACAAGTTACCCTATTTAGATTTTTGGAAAGTACTATTAGGTTTAACTTTAAAATTATCTTCCTTATTCAATTACTCGTTGATTTGTGTTTCCCTCGCATATGGACGGTCAGAATTAAAATCTTAATCAACTACTAAGAGTTCTTTTAAAATCTAAACCTTCCAAATACATCTGGACGGTCAGAATTACACATTCTATTTTTCTTAAACTCCTCAACTTAATTTTGCTTTCTTGAGCTCGTTTGTTCTTTATTTTTGTCAAAATTCTTCTCATTTATGTATCCCTCTCCCTCTCTTGTGACCACATCCAATTATAAATTTGGTCTCTTCCACCATTACCCTAGTGACCTTGTCCTGCTTAACCGATGGCCAGCCTTCGCATTTCAACAACCGCGTGACTCCTAAGAAAACGTGTTAAATCCAACCTTGGTCTGAAATCTCTCTAGCGAAACGGGTTTTTTCATCTGCGGATGGGTACTCATAACATTTCTTCAATCCAACAAGCATAAAATTCACCAGAACAATAATAGTTTCAGAGGCAGCTTTGAATCATAGATCTTGCGAAATCTCTTGCCACCATAGAAATGTGCCTCAAATGCACAATCCAATGCCACCATAGGCAAATGCAAGTCAACAAGTCCGTCTCTGTCCCCCCCACGATAGGAAAATTTTGTAAGTTCCAACTCTGTAGTCTATCCTTTTAAATGATGATGATTAGAGGGAAATTAATAAAAGGCACATCAAGACAAGAATCCACTTTATGGCCTGATTTTTCAAAGCTTATCTTTTGAACGAGAATGTTATGTTGAGCAAGTGCTTGTTTGCGTAAGATTGAAGTGGGAAGAGAGAAATCCATAGAGCCACAGTTGATTTGGTGAAGTTTTCCAAATACTACTTATTAGCACTGCGAAATAATACTTTCAGATAGCAGAGTTACGAGTATATTTGAAGTATACTTGTAACTCTAAGGTAGAGATGAATCCTTTATTTTGGGACAAAACTCCATTCAACTTGAGAGTTTTGCTGTTAAAAAAATCAAAACGTGAGAGTTCTTTCTTCGCTATATATTATCGGCAACAAATTAATACGACTCACCAGGTGCATAGGATTGAATTAACCTCACTTGATTTTTGAAGAAAGTTTTTTTTTTTTTCCTAAGCAAATTAAGAGGGATTTTATTAATCAATGGAATAGAGTTGCATAGATTATAGGGAGGAGGGACAAAAGACGACATCACTACTTCCAATTGTTGGAGAAGGTTCATTGTAATACCGTCACGCGTTTAGCAAACTACTTATAATTGTTGGGCAATGTACCGTTTTGTGTCGCTGTTGTTCTATAAAAGTATAAAGTGTTAGATTTCTCGGAGGGTTTCAACCTAAAATTAATTGGCAATAGGTGGAGTAATCTTTAGATTATATTAACCAAGCTTGGGTGGCTTAGATGAGTGATGTGAGACAAAGTCTAACACTCCCCACACGTGCAGCCCAGATGCACGTGAAAGTGCGAATTGAGCTGATCAGGAGATTTGCTTCGGGCGACATAGACTTTTCCACGAGAGGTGAAGCCACTCAAGACCTAACTCTGATATCATGTTAAAAAAAAATGAAATGATGTATTATTGATCGTACAACCAAAAAAGGGAACAGACACATACACAAACTTAATTTTAAGTGACAAAAAAATATTTGAGCTATCAACACCAAACCACAAGTGTGAAATAACAAAACCAGAATACAAAAGCAACGTTCAAAACAGACAAATATACGCTTATGCTAAAATCTTTACATGAAATCATCAAAATCTAAGCTCTCCGGAATTTCAAACTTGAACATGTTGCTGCAATAGCTCTCTCTCTCATCTTCGGTAGCACTGGTGCTGTTGATGAATGTGGAAGATGAGTTCATGGGCGTCGAACTTGACAAGGGTGGAGATATAACTGAATCGAAGGTGCCATTATGGCCAGCAGTTGTGTTGTTGAGTAATTGGAAGGACGAGTCGTTGGATGGATCGGCTGCTAAGTTATAGCCATAATTTGGCAGGGAACCAAAGCTTCCAATATTCGAACTTGAAGGCATAACATTTTTCAAGAAATTTTCACAGCTCAAGTCTGTCGAATTTATGGAAATTTGTCCCATGTCCATCCCTTGCATGATTTGTGCTTGGTTAAGAACTGACGAAGAAGGGAGATTTGTGGATTGAAGCATAGGGGTTTGATTCTGGAGTTCGGTGTTCAAAAGTTGGTTTTCTTGAAGCTTTTGCAAAAGCATCTCAGGGTTTTCATGCTGCGATGCTAAGAGAGTTGAAACAAGCCTTAAGAGCTCAGGATTCACGAGTGTCTGAAGCCCAAGTAAGTTTGAAAGATTGAGCTGAGTGGAGTGAAGAATCGACGATAGGTCAAGGATGTCTAGCCGAGGACTATGAGTCACCGGATCGATCCCGTTCCTGAGGAGTCTTTTTCTGATGTGAGTATTCCAGTAATTCTTGATTTCGTTGTCAGTTCTTCCTGGCAAGCGAGCAGCGATAGCCGACCACCTAAAACCAACAAATGAATTAAATGTTGCACAATTTTTCAGAAAAGAAAATGCTATCCCTTCATAATTTCGATGGCAATCTCTGCATAACTGTTTCAGATATAATGTTAAGGTGGGCAATATTCGTGGAAGTAATTAGAGTATGATTGATGGGTTCTTTGTTACAAAAAGATTGAAAATGACTCACAAATTGGAACTTGAGGCATAATTACCCAAGTAATGTTGGGTGGCCAACTGAAAAATATCTACTAAGGTTTTTTTGTTTTTTCTTTTGAATATATTTTACATTTTTTACATTGTAGAATATTTTACTTTCGAAGTAAAATATTCTACAATGTAAAATATTTGTTCAACAAATAATCTTTTTGTTTTTATTTTCCTGTCTTTGGTAGCAGTTGAAAGATATTTTCCATATGCATATACAGAATATGCACATTTTCATACATACATATATTTGCATAGAGAGAGAGAGAGAGAGAGAGAGAGAGAGAGAGAGAGAGAGAGAGAGAGAGAGAGATTGAGATTTTGGAGTATTAGAAAAGTCCAACATGCAATTGGAAAACGGGGAAAGACACTCTCCGGCCCATTAGGGTAAAATAACTTACCGAGAATTTGAGATGAAATCATTTGTGCCCTTCTGATGGAAAATGTTTTACTTTGAAAAATGTTTTACTTCCTTTTGTCTAACCAAACAACAGGAAATGAAGAAAATATTTTACTGAAAAATATTTTACATCGAAACAAACGGAGCCATAGATTCACTAAACCAACATAAAATCTACCAACGATCAATACGTGAGAATTTACTTTTCTAGTATATATGTAAAAATTGTATAGAGTCTTACTTGTTCCCCAAAATGCTGTGTAATTGGATTATAGTCTCTTCTTCTTCAAACGAGAATCTTCCTCTCTTTATATCAGGCCTCAAGTAGTTTGTCCATCGAAGCCGACAACTCTTTCCGCATCTTTGAAGCTCTACAATGCATTTGAACCGTAGAATTAAAACCCCCAAAATAAAACATGATCTGATCACCGGTCCAAAAAGAAAAAAAAAAGGGATCATATATATTGCAGAATCAAAGTAAAGAGATTGAAAGACATCATATAAATACCGGCATTCTTTGGAAGATTTCTCCAGTTGCCTGGCCCATGGACTTGAATATGCTGGATGAGCTTAAGATCTTCTTCTTGGGTCCATGGACCTTTTTTGAGACCATTTTTCTCACAACAAGGTGCTCTTCCCATCGGTTGATCTCCTCTACTATAACCCCAAATGGAAGATTACGATGTCTAGTATCAATGCTAGAAGAGATTGATGAGCTCTCTTTTTTTCGCTAAAAAAGGTGAACTTGTGTGTTTCAAAATAGGAAGCTTGCATTCATGTATATATAGATGAGAAAACGGCCTTAGATATAGGGTGAAGTCAATAGGATTTGGTACCGGCCTCATGCCACGTCTCTCTCTCTCTCTCTCTCTCTCTCTCTCTCTCTCTCTCTCTCTCATACTGTGTCTTTGGGGTGCATGATCAATAGTTTGAAAAAACCATCTTGTGAGAGTTAATTAATTGGACCACTGGAAGGTGAGGTAACTAGGTGAAGGTAAAACCAGATTGGAAGATGGCAACAAGTGTCGACTGGCGAATGGGTTTGACGTTTGGAAGGGGGGAGAACTGATTGGTGGGTAAGGTGGTTAGATCCCTCACCGATTAAACTAGGAAATGGTTCTTGGTGTTTTCATATGGGGATTGCTTCTCTCTCTTGAACTGGGAAGAAGTTTTCTTGAAAATTTCAGCTGGATGATATAGACGTTTGGCACTATATATCGTCAGCACATATGTCAACATTGCATTGGAACCTTTGAAACCATTTTGCCAAGAGTACCAAAGGCATACTATTTGGTAGATTAATTAAGTACAACAAATTTTATCATGTCATGTTTTGAAAATGGACTCTATCCACTGTTAGCTAGAAGTCTTGAAAAGGTTGAAAGATTGCAGAAATAAGCAAAGAAAAGAGAGACAACAGTATGTGAAAGTCAAAACAAGTGTATTGGAGTATTATTTGTGTACGCAATAGTCAGATGTGAATTTTGTATATATGCAGAAAATGTCATTTTCATTTTTTTTTTGATTGCGCGTTTTTGGAAATTCATTTTATAAAAATTGCAACTCTCTCTCTCTCTCTCTCTCTCTCTCTCTCTCTCTCTCTCTCTCTCTCTCTCTCTCTCTCTCTCTCTCTCTCTCTCTCTCTCTCTCTCTCTCTCTCTCTCTCTCTCTCTCTCTCTCTCTCTCTCTCTCTCTCTCTCTCTCTCTCTCTCTCTCTCTCTCTCTCTCTGTGTACTAGTAGAATTGCAACTTCTACTACTACTACTACTACTACTACTAGAAGTTGAGGCACATGCACAAGATTGTGAGCAAAATCTAGTGAAGTGATGTTTTATTTGTCGTCGACAAACTTAAACAACCGAATGTATATACACAAATCCGTAAAATATGATGGAGAGAAATTCCTCTTGGTCTATGGGTGTTTTTGGGCTTTGGGCATTTTAGGCCTTTTGTAGTTTATGTGCGCTATTGTATTATCTGGGTTTTTAGGCCTATGGGTGTTTTTGGGCTTTGTCCCATTAGGAGTGCTTGGGTTTTGTTCCCAACAGGCTGTATTTTTCAATTTTTGGTTGGAAACCCCTCCCCCTCTCTCCCATTAATAAAATGTTTTTGCCGATTAAAAAAAGAAGAAGAAGAAATTCCTCTTGGTCCTATCATTCTCCTTCGATAATCTCTCTCTTTCGGTATCAAAACGTATACTTCTCTTTCTAGCTATATGTATCATATTTCCTATCTACCTTTATCGATCATGGTTGAGGGAAGGGGTGAGGAAGCGGTTATGCATTCGGTGCAATAAATGATTAGGGGAAGTTGAATTTTGATACTCGTAAAACATAGCATGAACATGAAAAGATTGTGTTTTTTTTTTTGGTACGTCGGAAAGATATATAGTGTTTGTAATTGGTATGTTGACAATTGAAACTTGAGGGTATTTTCGAAGTCAAACGGTGTGAACTGGTTTCACAAAAAAGAGTCCTCACCATTGTGGTGCTCTCCCAGATTAATTACAATGGTGTACAGAGACTTACCATATACCTTAGTTTAAGACAAATTCAAAATGCATCATTCTAGTTTAAAGATATCTTGTCAAAGAAACTGCAGGAAATATGTCATTTCATGAGGGGCCGGTTCCGCTAAGGGTTCTTAAAAAATAAGTACTTATTTACTGTACAATTTTCAAACTTTAAAATAATGTATTTATGAAAAATAATTTTTTGAAATTTTTTTGCACCTCAAAAGATCTCATTGAAATCTATCAAATTAGATTCATATGGGACACAAATTTATTTCAGTAAGTCTATTATTTTTAAGCTTGAAAAGTATAAATAAGTACTTTTTTTTAATTATCCACAATTAATTCACAAATTTTTGGGTCGTGCTTCTTTCATGTAATATAGTGAGATTTTGAAAGGGTAATTAATTTTCACACCCCTTTTTCTTATAACCACTTTCTTTTGCTTTTGGTCTTTTGTTACAAGTGAAATTACGACAATACCATTTTATACGGAGAAAAGTCTACATATAAAGGTGCATTTACGTAAATTCAAATGGAAGAAGACAACAAAAGTACAATAATCAAAAGAAAAGAGTGTAAAAAGCACTGCTGTATATTTGCAAAAACTAAAAGACATACTCCCTCCGTCTCTTTTTAAATGTCTCACTTCGTAATTTCAACTTATTAAGAAAATATCATTATTACACCTTTCACACCAACTTTTACCTCCACTTTCTCTATTTACCCTCTATGAAAACATCATCATTATATTTTTACTCACTAATTTTTCAAAATGGAATCTACTTTTAGGGGCAAAATGGAAAATGTACCAATTTTTACCTACCAACTTTACAAAATAGACATTTATTAAAGGACAGCCCAAAATAGAATATTGAACTTTAAAAAGGGGACGGAGGGAATACTAGTGAACGATGTGATCGTGATTAGTCGATCGATGTGTGTAAATTCACCAAGACACATGAGTTATAGGGAAAAAAAAAAAAATTTGTCACCATGACCAAATGAGTAATGATTGTAAGAGTACATATGAGTGAGTAAGGATGAGAGGAATCGAAAAAGTAAAAATTATGATTTTTATACAAATATTTTGAAAAATATCCAAAGAAAAGCTCAAAAAGTCAATTTTCAGATTTTTTCGTGAATATTTCTCAAAATACATGTTTAAAAGTCATAATTTTTTATTTTTTCGATTCTTCTCATCCTTACTCACCAATATTTCCCAAAAAATTGGCGTAAAACTTACAAACGCAAAAAAAAATTGAATAAGGACAAAACAAAAAAATTGTGTTGTATATCCCGTTCCAAAACACCTTCTTAAAAAATAAGTACTTATTTCACATTTTCAAACTCAAAAATAATGTAAATAAAAAATAATTTTTCAATTTTTTTGCACCGTATTAAAGATATTAATGAGATCTATCAAACAAAATCCATATTGATAGAAAAATTATTTGTGTAAGCACATAATTTTTAAACTTGATGTTGACTTCTTAAAAAATAAGTATTTATTTCCCTCTCGGGAACGGGGCCATCCCTAGCGTGAACGGGGCTTAAAATCCAGTTCCATCCCACCTATGCCCCTAATGACAAGTGTCATCAATTTGAAAAGGTCAACTACCCTTTCATCTCAATCCGATGATGCTCGTAAAACAGTTACCACAACATCACTTTACACCTGTCCAAATTTGGGATCGATCTTTCTAGACATTGACATGTACTCAACCTTATCTCTCTCTTCCTCTCTTTCAACCCTAGCTATCCCAACTTCTCGATCTTCTCCCTTCCCCTCCCCCATGGTTCCATATCCGTGTGCGGGGGGGGGGGGGGGGGGGGGGGGCATGGTACTACCGATTCTCTTTTTTTTTTTTTTTTTCCTTCCGTCTCTTCAGATCTACGACTTGTTATCTGATCTGTGAGAGTTTTGTCTCTCGTTCTACGAGAGTTTTGTTTCTCATTCAACGAGAGTTATTAGTTTCGTCTTTGGACGAATTTTGTCTACAGATCGGGTTCTCTCAATCGAGGTTGCTTCACAATGATATATGTGCTTCAGCGTTCTATCCCTACACGATGTCTTTGGCGAGACAACCCGTGGCGGCTTGACAAATCTGTAGTTCTTGAGAGTTCATTGGTGTGTTCATACTTGGGTGGAGTGCATCTGATCGTCTGGGTATTTGGTATCTTTTGTCTTTAACTTTGCATTTTTTCTCGTTTGAGACTCCTAATTAGATGTTAGGCAGTTTAAAAGTGTCGCCATTGCGTCAGGCCATGTATGGGTTAGGATGAAAGACATTGATTGCCTTGTGATTTACTTGTTTTGTGTATTTGTTTGACGATTAGTTTGGCTTTGTCCAAGTTATTTGTAATGATCTCCGTTTTGTAAGTGCCGTTGGGATTTTATCAATACAATCTTCTCACTTTTTGACAAAAAAAAAAAGACATGTACTAAATACTTTGTATATGGCTGTTGATTTTGCCACTCCCTTTTTTGTTAACGTCATTCCCCTGCAAGTGTATTTTTGCACCAAAAATACATTTGCAGGGGAGTCAAAAATACACTTGCAGGGGAGTGACGTTAACAAAAAAGGGAGTGACAAAATCATTTCCCTTATATAACTTTAAATCTTCAAAATTCATTGAGAATAATTGAAAGATTGCATAAAATATTTACCATGATTCGATTTAGCTGAATTTTTACTAGGTAACTCAAAACATTATTTTAAAATTAAAAAATGGATCAAATATTTATTGGTGTAGGACCCAAACTGAGCCCTACACAATCATTTATACATGGTCGGTACACTCCTAATCGATAACCCATATAGTAGAGTTGAATCAAGAATGGCCTCAAACGCCTAGCTATGACTGTGTTAACTGGGAATTTTTGCTTAATATGCTCTCAAATCTGGGATTCGGGGAGATTTGGTGTAGATGGATCAAGGAGTGTTGCTCCTCGGTATCCATGTCTGTGTTGATTAATGGCTCTCCTTCCAAAGAATTCAAAACTCAGAAAGGCCTTAGGCAAGGGGACCCTTTATCCCCTTTTCTTTTCAACGTAGTTGTGGAAGCTCTAAACATTTTGTTGGAAAGAGCAAGGGAGTTGCAAATAATCAAAGGAATAAGGATTGGGACCAATGGGGTAACTGTATCCCATCTCCAATTTGCTGACGACACTATCCTCTTTTGTAACAATGATAGAGAGGAGATGGCTAACATTAAAAGGATCCTTAGGTGCTTCCAGCTCATGTCGGGGCTGAAAATCAATTTTTCCAAGAGCTCTCTGTGTGGTGTCAATATTCCACAGCCGGATGTGATTTCCCTCGCGCAGGTTATGGGGTGTAAGGTTGAATCCTTACCCATTAAGTATCTTGGTCTCCCTTTGGGAGCCAACCCGAGGAGGACTAAAACTTGGGAACCAGTCTTACAAAAGATGGAGAGTAGACTAAATGTATGGAGAAGGAGATCTAATTCCACGGGGGGAGGCTCACTCTTATCAATTCCTCATTCACCAATTTGCCAACCTATTTCATGTCCATTTTTAAGATTCCTGTGGCTGTGGCAAAGGCTATAGAGAAGTTACAGAAACAATTCTTTTGGGGTGATACAGTGGAAAAGAAGAGGTTGCATCTGCTGAAATGGGAAACCGTAGCAAAAAAGAAGGAGTTTGGCGGGTTGGGAGTAAGGAGAGTGTTACAACAAAACCTTGCTCTACTATCTAGATGGTGGTGGAGATTTCACGAGGACAAAGACTCTCTATGGGTCAAAGTTATTAAAACGAAATATAACCTAGCTCAGGGGGATTGGCTACCTCAACTGCCTAGGACAGGTCGAATCACCAACATCTGGAGAGATATTTGTTCTCTAAGGGATCCGTCTTCTACCATTGCCTCGGTTCTCACTGAGGGCTTTAGAATTCAGGTTCATTCTGGGCGAGAGACATCATTTTGGGACCATGTATGGTTGGGGGATAGGAGTCTCAAGGAAGAATTTCCGAGACTCTTTCTTATCTCTAGCCAAAAAGACAGCACGGTCAGTGCAGTGAAGGAAGGGTCAGGGACTATGCGTTGGACGTTACAGTATAGAAAGAGGCGGCTTAATGTGATGGAGGACACCCTATCAGAGGAATTGCATCGTCGATTGGACCTGGTGACACTAGATCATGCCAGAAGGGATGTGCTTCAATGGAAGTGGTCGGTTTATAAATGTTTCTCATCAAAATCAGTGTATACTCAATGGGAACAGATTGGTCAGACTACAAATCAAGTTTTGGGCTCCCTTTGGAAGAATCACTACCCTCCTAAGGTGAAAATATTTTCGTGGCTGGCGATTCAAGAAAGGATTCTAACGAGATCAGTGCTCTCTAGCAGGAATATCATTCAAGAGGGTCAATTGTTATCCTGCCCTATGTGTTCCCTGGATATTGAAACTCTGAATCACCTGTTATTGCACTGTCAATTTTCTTGGAATGTCTGGTCTATAATCTTGGATTGGTGGCATGTATCGTGGGTATGCCCGCTTTCGCTGTCAGACCTGGCTCTATGGTGGTTTGATTCCAGGTTTCAGAATTTAGAGAAAAGTGTGTGGGAAGTATCCTTTTACGCTACGTTGTGGTCCTTGTGGCTAGCTCGGAATGATTATGTGTTCAACAATGCTAACGCGAGTATTGAGGTGGTGGGGGACTTGGTAAAAACTAGAGTCGTAATGTGGATGAAGGCTAAGTTTGCAATCAAGATTTCTTCGGTGGAGGGAGTTTAAGGTGTTTCTTGATGGTATTCGTAGGCTAAAACTGTAGTTCATGTTGAGGTTTAAGTCTATTCAACATTCTGTTGGATGGGCTCACTATGTTTGCTGTATTTTTGTATTTCCCTCGATGTACCCTTTCGAGTTTTTATAAAAAGTTTCGTTTGTCGAGAAAAAAAAAAAGAATGGCCTCAAACCCTATAATGTCCTCACATTATTCACTGCAACTTGTTTCGTATAAAGTACGGCCCCTTTGTATTTTCTGTTTATTTTTTTATTTGACATATTTTCTTGTTTACTATTTTTTTTGAACTATATTGTTTATAAGATCAAATGATTAAAAATGATTTGATATTAGTATTAGAAAAACTCAATATTTAACAAATAAACAAAATGGTTATATATGTAGACTTTTTTGCTTATAGTTTTGTTTAGTCTTTTTTATAGATATGGTTCAAGATTGATAATTCTGGTTCCCCTCTTGTAGATGAAGCAAAGAAGTGCAAATTAAATAAGAAAAGCGGGACATGCATATTATAGAATGAATCTCTCAAAATGTGAGATATATATATACAATAACGTAAAAAATGTTTGAAGTATCAATAATATTCCCAATATTAACTCAGTGGGATACTTGTCTTATGAAGTACACAACTCTCATTCTTAATCCAAAGAATCAAACATGGTTAAGTGCATACACACACATTATATTTCATGTGTGACTTAAGGGCTGCGTCCCAATTACTTTAATTAATTTATCTAAGCTTTATGGTCTTTTAGGTGTTGGGCTTGTCGATCCTTAGGGTGTCTTCTGGGTTGGCATCTTGCCAATCTAGGGATTGGATCTCGGACTGGACACTTTGTTGCCTCTCTCCTTGCTCCTGTTAATCTTTGTATAACATCTTCAAAGATTAAAAAAAAAAAATTTGCCGTTAAAAAAAAATTTCATGTGACTTTGAGTATAGTTTTGCTTTTTAAAACATATGCAGAAGTAGTCTTGCAAGCAAAGCAAGCAAAAAGGGAGAAACCCAATTCAAAGTCGTTGAAATTCAGGTGTTAACTTCATCCACCCCCCATCTAACAACAAAGGGGTTTGTGGTCAACCATTATCTTATTCTTTTTTTCATCTAACTAAGATTTGCTCAAGGTCAAAGCAGTAAGTATCCTTGCTCTGCACTTTGCTTGCCTTACATTACATGTGATGTCTACCTTTCTTCTTTTATAAGTAAAATAGAATAGAATGAAGGTTCCAGAAGAATACAATCAAATGATGTTTTTGTTTTCATGCTCGGTGAAAGCCAGTTTTATTAGTCGTAATTAGTGAAGTTTGAACTCGAGCACACGATCCTACCACTTAATCGGCTACCACTCGACTTGCAATGTGTACAAAATGTATTCCCTCTCCTTCAAACTATCACAAAATAGTTGGTTGCTCCTGCAGTTAAACACTCAACATAAACATTGTTACATTAATAGGGCATTTTTAGCCAGAAAATTAGTAAAATGTGTGGTACACTAGAATGCATCTTTCATTTGTTTTGAACATAGTGAAAGGAGTGGAGAAATTCCTTGAATGTGCCCACTGAGCAACCCAACGATTGTGTGATAGTTCTTAAGGAGAGGGAATATATATCTTTTGTACACATTGCACTCAATATATCCCTTATATATCCAAGACCATAGTTAATTTGTTTTACTGGTTTTTAATGTTTCTTCTATCCTCGATCTTGTGTAACTAACCTATTTATTTTATTGTTAATCGCCAATCCATCGGAAAGCTTAAGCTTTTAGATAGAAAGAATGGTGATTTTACTATCTATATTCTCAACACACAGTACTCTCAAGTATACCCGGACTCCCATCCATAAACGGGCTTAGTACATTCAAATACTTTAGTGATCAAACAAACAGAGAGAGATCCGAAGATACTTGATCTATTATTTATGTTGTCAACACTATGTTTTAATTATTGCCCTCTCTTATGTCTCCTTGCTTGGTGTCTAAAAGACATCTCGAATATATTTCCTGGATTACTATATTAGTTAATTATGGCTTAATTAAATATTTATATGACCCATGCGTGGAGGCTCGTGTAGTACGTTCTAAATGTTTGGGATTAACATTAATTACTACGCCAAATACAACCTTTATCACGCATGTTGTTTTAGACTTTTCATTACAATATTAATTAGTACGTACACTGATTAATTAAGGTAATTACTTGGCGCGAATCTAGGGTTTGCTTTTGTGAATGGCTTGCCGTAAATAGTGCCCACGTACGTCTCATAAGTTGACCCCACCCCCCCACCCCGTTATATTTTTCTATGTAGTAATAATAATAATAATAATAATAATAATAATAATAATAGTAATAATAATATATATAGATTTGGTAGTTACATAAATCTCGTTAAATTCTGGTTTGCGAGGTGTCCAAAAAGGGTGATCACCAAACTTTGAATAACACTGTTTTGTTTTCCTTACTATTAATTGTCACAGTAAGTCTATTCACACACACTTTTAGCACAGCGCACCGATTGGTGTGTGGGGCTCACTCCGGGTCCCACACGAATGATTCGAGCCGTTCATTAAATATAAAATATTTTTTCAAAAGTCCAAGTGAAAAATCAACTCAATCTTATACATATAGATGCTCGATTCAATCATCTAACTTTTCATCATCCTGAAATCCGAATGAAAAGTTAGATGATTAAATCGAACACGTATAGGTATCGGTTGAGTTGATTTTTGGCGGAGGCTCTTGAGAAATAATTTTACATTTAATGAATGGCTCGGATCGTTTGTGTAGGATCCATAGTGGGCCCCACACAACAATCTGTGCGCGATCTATGTGGAATTCTCTGTGTGGGTAGCACGGTTGTAATTGTCATGCATGACTATTATTAGCTACTACTAATCTGGAGAGTTCTCATACTTAGTTAGTGTTAATTTATAGCTGATAGAAAATATATTCAAGCATTTCATGAACATTTGTTTATATACCACGTTCATAGGCACGCAAAGATATATATAAATTAAATTGTCTATGTACGTATGCATGTTGGATATATGAAAACACCAACTCTTGAGGCAACCGGATTGACTTTTGATCGACCATTAACTTTAGGACTCCGAAAATAGTCGAGATGTTTGTAACTTTAGGACTTTTGATCGACCATTAACTTTTGTCTATGACTTTTGATCGACCATTAAAGGAGTTATAGCACCTTAGGCCTCAACCACCTGCTCAAGCCCTTGCGATTACCCTTTTTATTGTTCTTTCATAGGTACTGTACTAAACTTACAATATTGTCATACTTTGATTGATTGATTAATTAATGCCTATGTAAAGGTGTTGATGGATTTACGTACGTAAGGCTGACCCACTACGGATTGTGGTTTAGATTCATGCACGCACGTACCATGTATGGCTGCGGGGTGACATCAATATTATTATTATTATTATTATTATATAATAGGAGTATTATTATTATTACACTGCAACATGTCGATTACTATAAAAATAGTAGGAGTATTACGTTGTGGAAAGCATTGGACTTTGGACGACGTACCATGAGGCATGAGCAGTAAGAACATACATCATCATAAAAATGACACCTTTTCCTAAAGTGTACAGCCAATATTTTAATTGATTATGCATGGGTTGGCAAAATAGAAGTGTCTCTTACCAATTTTCATTTCATTTCATTTTGATCCCTTCGATTTGGATTGATTTAAATTGGAATCGGGGTTTACGGCTATTTTGCTCACCCCTTTAGTATGTCATTCACGACCCAAGTGTACTTGGGATAGCTAGCACTCCCTCCCTCTGTCCTAGTTTATTATTCTCTTTTTGGGAGTTCATGTAACTTTTCAATTGATTATATCTTATCATTTATATTTTTTTTGGGTGATTTTTGAAAATATTGTTTAAAGGAACTACTAATTGAGATCTATCAAATAAGATCCATATTGCATGTAAAAATGTTTTTCCAATTGCAAAATATAACCAATTTTTAATCCGATTAGGATACAACGAGGGATTAAAAGTTTGGGACGGAAGGAGTATTTGAGCCCAATGGGGATGAAAAAGGCTGGACAAGGCCCATAGCCCAAATACTTTTGTTGTGGTCCAGATCTATGCCTGATGTCCAATATCGTGAAATTTTTGGGCTTGGATCAAAGCCCACGACAGATGTGGTATCACAATAGGAATGATGCAATTTTAGAAACAATAGTTTCCTGATTTCGGTTGATCTGATTTTCCTCTTCTACATTTCTAGAACGGAAATTCTAATCGTAAGGATGACCACACAAGGAAAAATGCATTTGGGTCCATTCCGGATCCCACAAAAATCTAGAAAAATATCCATAAATTTTGGGAATTGATTTTGACACTCCCCTTTTTGTTAATGTCACTTCTCTTTTCTCACAAAACAAATCATCTTATATAGACACAAAGGGGAGTGACATTAACAAAAAGAGGAGTGGCAAAATCACTCCCCTAAATTTTTGAATTTTTATTTTATGGGGTCCTGTAAAAAATCAGCTCCAACGGACATCGGTAAGTATTACTTTTGGATTCTTAGGGGTAAAACTATTCAGTTCGCCCCTACGAATCTAAAAGTAATACTTATCGATATCCGTTGAAGTTGATTTTTTATAGGGTCCCATAAAATAATATTCAAAATTTCTTCAACACTTGTTGTTACTTTTTTCCCCCTTGATAACCGGATGTCCAAGGCCAGTTTTTTTCTGTTTAAAAATCTCACTATAATAGTACTAGCATAAATGACATCCTAGCCCCTAGGGAGTGATATCTTCAACACTTGTTGTTGCTGCTTTTTTTTCCCCCCTTTCTCACAGCATGTCATGGAAAACGAAGCTAACAGGAGCTAGCTCTTCAGTGTGGAAAACTTCGAAACATCGATAAGGTAGAATTTGTGCTTTTTTTTTTTGTCCGCTATTTTTTACCTCTTTTTTATTCGATGGCTAGCCCCAAACAGTACTTTCATACTTACATACAACAATTTATTTTTGTCCGAAATTGAACATTAATTACCGTGAAATTATTAGCTCAATGATGAATTTTGATTATAACCTTCACTTTCTTCTTCTTCTTTTTGTTTCTTTTTATTTAATGAAATTGTACATTGCAATTGGACTGAGTCCCCACCATCGTAGTTGCTCAGTTCCCTGTCTAGAGACTACTCTTTTACCTTATATATTTTAATTGAAATTTATAATATCATTTGCTATCGTTGTGACAAGACATATTGGAGTTTGGACTTATATGATGATCATTCATGGTTTGTGTACATGAATTTAATCCCAATAAAACCCGAAACAATTGGCATTTATAAGGATTTGGGATTAGAATTTAGATCCATGGTGCTGGATTTGAATTTTTTTAAAGCCCAGCTAATAAATGAGACGAATACGACAATATTTCTTGAAACTTAGCCCGGCTGGTCTACATATGGGGATCGATTCCTCTCCATACTCCATCTCTCCATAACCTTCCATACTCCCCTTATGCCTCCCACTCCCGAGCCGACATCGAGAATCGGAACTCTTCTTCTCATAGAACTTTCAGTTAGCTACATCTGGGAAAAAATCAGATTCATCGAAAATTTATGAACATGCACAATCCGCCATATTAAATACTCAAATCATTCACAATCCGCATGTTTGACACCTTGGACGAAAACAAAATCTAATTCATGTTTTTTTGTCTGGCCATCAAATTTTACCAAATTTGTAAGAACTCGTCTCAGTGGTTTGGTTTGTTTGTTAAATTAATGGTTAATTTACCAACTTTTTTCCTCACAAAGTTGATTATACGTCCTTTATTTTATTTTTGCCAGGAAGGAATAGGATTTTGAATAACGCATAATTGTATGTTTGGTAACGCTGCCACTTTTTTGTTTCCTGTTTTCAATTTGCTGAAATCAGTTTCTACATTTTCTATAAAAAAAAATGAAAACAGAAAACATGTTTGTGTTAACTTGTTTTCCAAAAAAAAAAAAAAAAAAAGAAGCAAATTAGTTGGTACGTGAACGGTGACACAATAACAAAGAGACCAACACAATCAAGCTCAATTGAATACACATTTTTGTTTATCTACGCTCCAACTAACATTGTCCTCGGAATCGTCATCAAATCCATGTATCCACATTTTGAATTTGCCTAAAGATCTGAATGATAGTTCTTAGTTAAAAGAAAACATCCAAAGCAAAACACCCCCCAATCGATGGAAAGAGAGACGTCCCAAACACGAAGCTGAAACTTCATGGTACATATATAAACAACAAAGAATGTAGTGACAGAAGATCAAACGAATTGTATGGAGGAATAAGGGACTGTTGAAGCAAGCATCCGATACCCGAAGATTTTCTGTCTTCTCTCTCACTTTTTTAACAGAAAATGCAGCCCACCGTTCCAAGCTCGACGCAAGTGATCCATCGGCTTCTCAAGGGTTTTGAAGCTCCATAGGCTCCCATCCGAACAGGTTTTTGCAATTTCTCTTGGTCTGTATTTGGAAGAGAGTGCAGGAGATGGGTTTCTTAAGAACTGTATTTGGAGAGAGAGAGAGAGAGAGTGCTCCAGGATTCTAACCAACGAATAGGCTGGGTTGAGTGCCTGACACTGCAGCGGTCCTAGCGGAGACTTTTCTTGGCAGCCAGTTTTTTGTTTTTGAAAATAGTGAAAGTTGGGTTTTGTTACTTCCTCAAATTATGAAAATAGTGAAAGTGATTACTAGAATTTGGAAGCGGAAGTAGTACACCAAACAAACTTTCAAATTTAATTTTTGAAAATTCTGAAATTGAAAACAAAAAACTGAAAATAGAATGACTACCAAACATGACCATAGTTTTACACTCACTCACTTAAATGTTAATAGTATTTCGAACTCAGCCCACGTGTACGAAATTTTCTTTCAAAAAATATATCTCTATTATAAAACAGAAGGGTGTGGGGACAAGTTGTTGCAACGGCTTAGATTTGTTTGATCCAAGGGTTGAGATGTATTTTTTCACATTTTATGAAAGTATCCACATTTGCCCATCATATTACATAAATGCCATTTGTTGTCTAAGAGGAAAAAAGAATCGAAATTCAAATTTCACAGTGTGCGCTCTCTCTCTCTCTCTTCCCCCACGGTGAAGAAAACAAAGAAGGGGGAAAATAATTCTCCTTACTTCCTTCCTTTCTACAAGACCTTTCCTCCCCTACAGGTTGGCTGTCTTCGGGGAAGGGGTTCCCCCTGGGGGAAGGGGTTCCCCCTGGTGGACTACCGAGCACTGGGACAGTCCACCATCCACTCCTCCTTGACAGTCAAACCTCTCAGGATAAATCAAATTGGGAGGGGTATTTTCTATTGCCCACCATGTGTTTGTTAAAATGCTCTCTTCTATTTCGTATACACTTCCTCCATAATCTAGATGAGGTATTTTTTGTTGCCCACCACGTGTTTGTTAAATGCTTTCTTCTGTTTTGTAGAGCTGTAGAGACTTTGTGGGGAGGGGGGGGTTCCTCCCTTTTTGAACGGCGTTCTGCATAATTTCGTGAGTTGCTAATTTCTCCACTACACTCTTCGCCGTACAAAAAAAAGGGTTAATTTTTCAGCAATTTGTAGCTACCTAAAAATTTTATAGCTACCTAAAAAATTAAAATAATGTTTTGAGCCACTATCAAGATTCAAAGGGTGGCTATAAAATTCCAATCGGATGAGTAGTACCGTAGGCACGGACCGGAGTAGATAGTGCTGTAGGCACGAGTAAGCACTAGTATATAAACAAAATTTGAGTGTGGGCTGTGATAATCTTAGCACTTGGAGCACTAGGAAGTAGGAAACTTCATTTTCTCATTTGACCATGTCTACAAAAAAACAACCGCTGACAAACTTGGAGTTTGTGGTAAGGCAAATAAAAAATAAAAAAATTCGGAGTTTGACCATATTTTCATTGCCTGTCAAAAAAGACTTCATTGAATTTACCTTTTTGATTTTAATGAGAGGTAAACAGGATTCGCTAAAATAATCAAGCAATAAACCTGGCTGAAAGAACTCCCGTGATTGTCCAAGTTGTCTTGGAACTTTATAGTTTGAGTTTGTTTCTTTAAGGTTTCAGATTACCTCACCGCACGCGTAAGTTCGTGATGTGGGTGGACTTGTAAAGATTAGTTTGAGGTACAAGCAAATTGACCCAGAACATCCTGTATTACCAGGAAAAAAAAACATGGATGAAAGTATAAACATAAAAATGAGAGAAACTTCTGCCGTGATTCGTGAAGGAGTTATTAATTGCTCTCCGTGATCTCAGCCGTCCGTTTAGGCTTTGGACGGTTCGGATTTAAATAAAAATTTTCCGGAGAAGAGTTAAACTTTTCTCCAAAAAAGTTTCATTACTACCATATGAACGGTCCAAAATACTGTTGAACGGGCGCAATTAACGTTTTAAACAACTATTCACGGCGAGCCATAAAAAAAGAAAAGATTTTCTCCATAAAAAACTGATCCCTCCGTCCCGATTTGTTTGTCTCTTTTTACTATTTGGAACCTTCAACAAAATTGTCTATATTTTTCAATCTATAATGATTTTTATATGCAATATGGATCTTGTTTGATAGATTTCAATTCGTTCTATAATATGATATTTTCAAAATTATATAAAACATTATAGATTGTGAGATATATACAATTTTTAAAAGGGTACGAATGTCGAAAATAGACAAGCAAACTGGGATGGAGGGAGTACAAAAACGTGAAAAATGTTTTTTTTTAGGGGAAATGATTTTGCCACTCCTTTTTTTGTTAACGTCACTCCCCTGCAAGTGTATTTTTACACCAAAAATATATTTGCAGGAAAGTTGCGTTAACAAAAACGAGTGGGAAAATATCAGCCTTTTTTAGTCAACGGAAATATGTGAAAAACGTTTGAGGAGTGCTTTTCCCCCCGATGAGTGCTTCCCCACCCACCCACCCACCACCACCACCACCACCACCCCTCCTTCTTTCCAGTTTTAAACTTTCTTCTTTTTTTTCTTTTTTTTCTTTTTTCTAATTTTCAATTCTCTTTATTTGTTTCCTTTCAACGAGCACCCTAAAACTCATTATTTAGTTTCAGGACTCTCCTAGAGTGTCCATTGAAAGGCCTTGGAACTAAAATTTTATTATGACCATTTAGGATGAAATGATTAGAAAAATAACATTTTTGAACCGGTTCAAATGGATTGAAAATTGAAAGACTTATTTTTTTAAACTATATTTTTAATATATATATATAGGAAAAAAGGAAAAAAAAATTGGGATTAATTTTTAACTATATTTTTAATATATAAACGGTGTAAGAAAATATGTGTTAAAAATTAATCCTACTGTTTTTTTTACACCGTTTATATATTAAAAAATATAGTTAAAAATTAATCCTACTGTTTTTTTCCTATATATATTAAAAAACATAATTAAAAAAGTAAGTGTTTCAATTTTCAATCCTTTTGAACCGGTGCAAAGATATTATTTTTCTAAACATTTCATCTTAAATGATCGTAATAAATTTTTGGCTCCAAGACCTTTCAATGGACATCCTAAGAGAGTCCTGAAACTAAATAAAGAGTCTTATGGTGCTCGTTGAAAGGCCTTAGAGCAAAAAATTTACTACGATCATTTAGGATGAAATGATCAGAAAAATAACATCTTTGTACCGGTTCAAACGGATTGAAAATTGAAACACTTATTTTTTTACACCGTTTATATATTAAAAATATAGTTAAAAATTAATCCGACTGTTTTTTTTCCTTTTTTTCCTATATATATATATTAAAAAATATAGTTAAAAAAATAAGTGTTTCAATTTTCAATCCATTTGAACCGATGCAAAGATATTATTTTTCTAAACATTTCATCCTAAATGGTCGTAGTAAATTTTTGAATACACTTATTTTTCTAATGAATCCGACTGTTTTTTTTTCTATATATATATATTACAAAAAATAAGTGTTTCAATTTTCAATCTGTTTGAACCGGTGCAAAGATAGATTTTTTTGATCATTTCATCCTAAATGGTCGTAATAAATTTTTGGCTCCAAAGCCTTTCAATGGACACTCTAAGAGAGTCCTGAAACTAAATAATGAGTTTTAGCGTACTCGTTAAAAGGTCTTAGAGTAAAAAAATCATTATGACCATTTAGAATAAAGTGATAAAAAAAAAAAACTATCTTCGCTCTGGTTCAACTGAATTGAAAATTAGAGTACTTAATTTTTGAATTATATTTTTTAATATAGAAAGGGTGTATTTATAGAAATTAAATAAATAAAACAAAAGAAATTAAATAAAGAAAGAAAAAGGGCGGAAGGGGGGGTGTAGGGACTAGGGGTATTGGCGGAAAAAGGGGGTGGTGGGGGGTGTGGGAAAAGCAATTTACAAAACGTTTTCGTTAATAATGCCCCAACAACCGATGTCTAATCATACAACGGTACTCGCAGCGTGTGGTCCCTACGAACCCCTCAAGATGTTGATCCCGATTCGGAAAGTTCTCTCTCTTTCCTGCCTGTGGAAAGAATGGTGCTACTGGTACATATATAAGTGTGTACAAATCTCATTTTTGTCCCATTTTGGATCTAAAAAAAAATGATCGGAATCGTTCATTTTGTTTAAAATGCTTTATTTACGGCTCTTGCAAAAAATAAGCTCAATCCGATATCGGTTAAGACACCTACAAAACGTCCAACTTTGTCTGACAATTCAAGCTTGAATTCTAGAGCAAAGTTTGGATGTTTCGTAAATGCTCTTACCGATATCGGATTGAGTTTATTTTTTAAAATGGACCATAAGCAAAGTATTTCAAACAAAATGAGCGACTCCGATTATTTTTTTGAGACCCAAAATGGACCCAGAAAGGAATTTGTACCCACTGATACAGATTTTTCATCTGTACCATTAGACTTTCTGGTGTGGAAAAAGGCAAATTGTTCTATCAAATATTTGTGTCGCTGCTAACTTGCTATCCTAAAATATTTGAAGTAGTACACATAAATATGTGATAAAAGAAGAGTTTGTAACACCGTCACGTGATGACTTGGGTGAGTTAGCTCCTGTCCAAGTCTATTTTTTTTTTGCCCATTTGTGGGCCTTTTCTGCCTCACAATAATAATCGAAATAGTTCACATTTTAAAGCTCGTTAAGAACGTTATCCACGTGAAAAAATCACATTAATCGAATGTCTGATATAGTTTTGAAAAGAATTAACCACACATACAATGTGTTAAATGGATTACAATCCCGTGTAGCACACCTTTTTTCTTCTCACAAGATTAATCTATTTCAAAACTATACCAAATGGTATCCAATCATTGTAATTTTTGACGTGACCAATATTCTCGGCAAGATGTAAAAATTGAATGGTTCTGATTATTATTAAGGGCCCAAAAAAGGCCCACAGAGAGGCAAAAATCTGGACGCTTGAAGAATTTGAAGAAGAAGACAATCCACCTCGAAGACAATTTGAAGCTTTGTCCAATCTTCAAGCGTCCAAATTCATCAGCTAGAAGAGGAAGACAATCCACCTCGAAGCAGCCGCGCAGTTTCTCCGTTTCTATATCTGCCCATAACGTATTCATACGTTCAGCCGTAATCGTCCTCTCATCTCCTCCATTTTTGTTGTAAATGATCTGTCCTTTTCCCGGTCAAAACCCGACGATTCAGCTAACCAAACCGCGTTTCTCTCTCCCCTCTTTTCTGTCTCTCTACTATTCCGGATCTACATTAATTCATTCAATCATTAGAGAGCAGCTCTTCGCCAGTTCCTCCCCGTTCTATTGAATTTTCCGCGAAAATTTTCTCCGGGTGAGTTTTCTTTCGTCGTTGTGAGTTTCTCGACTGTTTCTGCTGTTTAAAATTGAATTGCGCCCCAGCCTTTCCAATTCGGTTGAAATGCTTTCCTTTTGTTGACAGCTGATCAGTTTTTTAAATTCAGATAGGCTTGTTTCTTTGCGTATGGAAGTGTGATTACAGTCTCTGCTTTTTCCGGAGTTGTTTTGTGAATGTTTGGTAGGTAATTTTCATGACGCTTTGAAATAGTAGATGAGTATTTCGAAAAATTCGTCGGCTCCGTTCCGCTTTTTCTAAAGATTCTTTTTGAAAAAGAATGTAATTTCAAATTCAAATATAATGAAAATAAAAAATAATTTTTTGATTTTTTTTTCACTGATTAAAAAATTTCAATGAGATCTATCAAATAAGATTCATATTGGTTGGAAAATTATTTGCGTAAATACATGATTTTTGAGCTTGAAATTACCTTTCTTTTCTAAAAGTTCTTTTTTTAAGAAACTGAAACACACGAAGTAAGTAGATTTTACTTTGCATAAGCATGCAAATTCATCGGAATCTCTCTCTCAATCAGTACCCTATTTTTCCAATTATCCTATTTTTCTCTTCAATTAGTACCCTATTTTTTCAATTATTACTCTCATTTCTCTCTCTATCTCTCTCCAATCATTACACTATTTCTCTCTCCACCCACTATCAAAACTAAAATACCCAAAACTATCAAACGAACAAAGCCTGTTCTTCATTGATTTTGACCAAGACCTGTTCATCAGAAAATGGAATCCGTGGTGTAATTGGTTAAAAAAAAAATGTAATGCATGTACATCACATGTCATGCATGCCGTGAGATTTCAAAAAGGATCATTTATAACTAAAAACTAAACCATACAAATTGAAGTTCCTAATTTTAATCCTTGTGGAACATAATTTCGACTCCTTATCGATGACTTACTTGAGCATAGCATGAGACCTTCAACTTGTGTGCAACTGAATTAGTTAGGAACCTGTTTTTACGATCTACGAAGAGAGATATGGACCATTCTTATGGTCTTGAGAGGACAACGAGAGAGATTAATCAAAGTGGGAGAGGGCGAGAAAATGGTTGATTTTCTTGCAAATGTGTGGAGGTACAACTCTCGTTATGCGTGGGTGCAGAAGTTACAACATGACACCATTAAGGTCATACCTTAGCCTTCCATAATCCATATTCTACCTTTGCACGAAGGTCCCACCAAGCTGTCATTGAATTCCCATGCTTTCATATTTATGAGTTCTAAAGCTAATATTTTTCATCGCTTGCTGTCTGAATTGAAGTAGACTAGTAGGTTTTCATATGATTTAGATTGTTGGTGACTTATGTTATGTGCATTAGGAAAAAGAAATCCTCTGTAGATTTGTGTATAATTTATATTGACAGCGACTTAGTGGATATCCTTTCATTTTACTGATGTTGTCTTATACGTAGTTATTCATGCATATTGCTCGAACTAAACGACTGACCATTAAATTTGATGCCCATTTGAATGATCTATTGTGCAATCTGCTATGGTAACATGCAATTGCATTTCATTTGCTTCTAAACCAACAGTGCTAGGAGCCTGTTGCGTTTCTATTCTTCGGGGATCAGTAGCTGTCCATTCGTCAACTCAGCTTTATCATGTTTTGACAAGGCAAACTTTTTCCCCACGTATTGTGGGATGTAATTAATTCTTTCCAAAGCTATTAACCTATTAGTATCTGGTTCCAGACGCCCAATAGGATTATAACAATTTGGTCGAGTATGCTGCTAGATGGAAGAGTATTTCTGGTTCTCATAGTTTTACAGAAGCTTATAACTGGTAGTTAATTACTCAAATTTGATGACTAACGGTATTGCAGTTTGAGTCACCTATGGCTGCTAATAATCCAGAGTCTGACTCCGAGAACTTATTGAAGCAATTCTGCATTCCCAATTACATACTTGTTCCCAACTCAGAGAGAGAGTTTCTCCCAGAACCAACATGCCCAATACTTGTGTTCATCAACTCCAAAAGTGGTGGTCAGCTGGGTGGGGATCTTCTTGTCACATATCGCTCTCTACTAAACAAAAATCAGGTATTTTGGCTGTTTGTGAAGTGCTGTCAGGATTTTAGGAGTTTCTAATGCTGCTTTTTGATCAGTGGACTTCGACATAGAATAATTGGATCTATTTCAGAACGCAGCTTACTTTCACTTTACTGTTTTTAGGTTGTTGATTTGCTGGAAGAGGCTCCCGATACTGTGTTACGCAGACTGTATCTCAATCTAGAAAAGCTCAAGCTCATCGGTGATGAATTGAGTCCTAAGATTCAGGAGAGATTGAGAATCATTGTGAGTTTTACGAATTACAAGTAAAGGTTTGGTTATTGTCTATAGTCTTTCAATATATCTAACATGGAAGTAGCTGATTAGGTTGCAGGTGGGGATGGAACAGCTGGATGGCTTCTTGGAGTTGTTTCAGATCTCAAATTATCTCCGCCACCACCAATTGCCACAGTACCCCTGGGGACTGGAAACAACCTTCCATTTTCTTTTGGTTGGGTAGGAGATCCTATATTCCTAATAGAGTACCATTAATGTGGAAGTGTAATCAGTGATTGGTTACTATTATGTTTCAATTTATTAGGCGCCATACCATTTAACTCTGACTCTCCAACTCCAGCTTATGCTTTTCTTGGTATTACTCTTAAATTAGCTTCTTCAGCTTTAGCCACTCAAAATTTTGATTTTCTTTCTCATTTCTATGGTACTTTTGGAAATCCTTCTTGTTCTTAGCATTACAGCCCCTGAAGCAGGCAGTCAGAAATTGTGCAATGTTTATAGTTGTTTCATACTTTTTCATTTTTATTTTCTTTCTTGTGTCACCGTTTTTGTTACATTAAGGAAGATTGTGAAAATCAACTGAGAATGAATTTGCATTAACCACGTGTTTGTTGATACTTCTCATTGACCATGTTTCACTTGCCAAGTCATATGTTTTAATGTAGGGTTTTGTGAAACCTTTTGAAACTAAAATGTGGTCAATAACATTTATGGTTTAACAGCCCATCCTTTTGTATCCATGTCCACAGATGATGCGAGCCCAACATTCTTACTCTTGTCAATTAATGTAACACAACCTTTTTCTGTTGGTCTATATAAGGGATCTGATGCTGAAAAGTTGGAGTTAATTACTTGCAGGGAAAGAAGAATCCTGGGACAGATCGTCATGCTGTGGAGTCATTCTTGCATCAAGTAACACAAGCCAAAGAAATGAAAATAGACAGGTTCCCATTTCACTCAGCTTCTTCTTGTCAGTTGATAAACAAACACTCTTAATCCCATTGAATTGATTTATTTGCACCCTTCAGGTGTTATATTCATTACTCTACAGCAAACTAATTTTTCCTGTAAAGTAACTTTGAAAAGAAAAGTGGAAATGAAAAACAACTACAATTCACTGCTAATTGTATGCAGGTTCAAGCTGATAAAAAAAATATTGTATGCAGGTTCACTTATATGATCCTCTAATTTTAGAATCATAATTTCGGCTGCCCATTTTTGTGCTGTCATCATCTTTCATTTTTAAGTAGTTACTGATCCAATACAATTAGAATAGACCTTGAAATTCACGATAGTTCTTTTAATGTCTTAGACTATTTTATAGCAACAGGTTTTCTTAATGTATATTTTTGATTCTTTTGCTAGTTGTTATTATTCAAGACCTGGCGGTGCCTTTGCATCCTTTACTCCAAAATGTTTCAAAAACATTCATCACGATCTTGATTGAATTGAATGATTTTTCTTCCAGCCTATATTTGCATTTGAAAATGATTTCCCAAATTATTAGATATTTGAAGACTAATGCAGTAATTTGTTGTCTTTTTTTTTTTTTTTTTATGTTTTTCCTATTACCTTTCTATTTTTCACCATGTTCCAGTTGGCACATTCTGATGAGGATGAGAACTCCAGCTCATGGTTCCTGTGATCCTATTGCTCCTCTTGAGTTGCCACATTCTTTGCATGCATTCCATCGGGTAGCTTCAACAGATACACTCAACAAGGTGAGAGAGTCAGCTTTACCTTTTAGTACCCAAAAAAGAATTTTACGAATACTTCATGTAGCAGTTAATAAATCAGGAACCGTCACTTTTTGTAAAATTCTTGTCAATAGAAAGTGTACGGTATAATCCTGACTACTACTTCCTCGTGTTGTTTTTAATTTTTGGGGTTCCTTGTTGTCCTTGAACTTTAGCCCTCTTCTTCATCGTAGTCCTTTTTGTCTTCACATATGCTAGGGTTACAGGTGGTACTGGTAGTTGAAATGGGTTGAATATAGGGTATATACCACTGTATTTAACATGGAGTTTGCAATTTCTGAAAATTCAGCAGATGCCATGTCCCATGATGATGAGAGTGTACTTAGTGTAGAGATTGGATGTGGGGTAAAATTGCAATGGAGGGACATAAGAATCATAAATTTGATGAACAGATTCCTTTATTTGTAATGTGCCAAAACCTTGGGGACACTTGCAAATTGAAATAGCCTAGCCTAAACTAAAGGTTAACTAAAGTTACAAACAATGAAGTTAAAAGCACAAGATGTATTTGTTTGGGAAAGAGACTAATCTGAATTCCTCTATATTCTTATGGGTACTGTTTGGATGCTTTTCAGGAAGGTTGCCACACTTTCCGTGGAGGGTTCTGGAACTACTTCAGCATGGGTAAGTGTATTTTTGGTCTCTAATGTATCAGTGCTAGTACCCTACGAGGTTGTGTTGTTTATTCCTAGCAATCATCTTATTTTCATTATGAAAGATCTATTAATTCCAAGATTATCTGTCGTGCGATCTCTTTGCCATTGATACCATCACTGCCCCTCTGGGTTACAACTAAAGCTACAATTAAACCTTCTCTGACCATCTTTTCGGCATTCTGGTCCATCATGTCAATCTAAGCTGATACTACTGCTGTGGCTCAGGGCTTAGGCCCACCCGAGACTTAGATTTCTGATGAGTTTTTGGTTGTTCATCAAATCTGGGAAAATGTAGGATAGCAAGGTCTTTAAAAAGTAGGTTTATAAAAACTGGCTACCTCCTATAATTGTCGTCACTTTTTTTTATGGCATAGTATGTACCAGATTATTATCAGTCACTCGATTCGAAGACTTCCTCTAGTGATTGTAGATTTTATAACCAACAAAATGATCCTCCATGTGCATGTGTGATGGCTTTGCTGGTCCATGATAGTGATGATCATGCGCATCTGGTTTATCCTCTTATTAGTTGCAACTTGCAAATTTGACAATTTATCTAAGAATACAGTTGTACTGCATCATAGTCATCTGAAGTTTGCCTTTTCAGTTTGCATAGGAACCATTGGGGATTTTAATATTAAACTTTTTTACCTGTTTCTTCCTCAATGATTTCTTTTGTGATATATTGCTCGCCAACTCCGCAACTAGGATCTTTACTACCTCTTGTGGTTTCAGACATGAGATATGAATAGTTTCTTTATTTGCAGGTATGGATGCTGAAGTGTCCTATGCCTTTCATTCCGAGCGAAAGTCAAATCCAGATAAATTCAAAAACCAGCTGTCTAATCAGGTATTGCAATGTTATGTGCACTGTTTGCAACGTCTTCAGACTGCTGGGAACCGCAAGACTGCAGTATAAGTAAACTGATGTTTTCACATTTTGAACTACTTGATAAAGATTGTGAAACATATTTTTATCTAACTTTGTTAAGCTAGTTTTCTGCTGTCTAAAAATCTCAAGTTTTAATCTTCTTACGTCATGATATGACTCAGCTGAAGACATGTAGTAAATGGTGTGTCTGATGTTGGTGAGATAGTGTAATATCATAGTGAACAAACTAGTTACAATGACACCTATGCAAGGATCTACTAGTTGTTCTAGATGGGGGTGGGGTGTAAACGTGGTATGGAGATTTTACCAGTTACCATCCTTTAGTTATCTATTGCCGTTGAGTCATTGGGATAGAATCTATCGAAATAATGTGCAAATGCATTCGTACGAACCTATAATGTGATCGTTTAAATGAGATTTTTTTACTAAGATACATTGAAGCAATTACTTTCATCAGTTAAACAGGCCTCTTGACATTCTATGGTAAAAAAGGTTGTAGCTAGTGCAAAAGGCTTCAACTTCTGACTTGAAACAGAAGTAGGCAGCCTTCTCCCCATCATTTTTTGAGAGATTGATTCCCATGACTCTGCGTCACAGCACTGGGGGCAGAGACCAATTTCCATCGCTCCACATCATGTCCTAAAAAAAAAACCATCCCTATGCATACTGAAATTCTATTATCTCTTTCATTTACAATTCCTGTTAAATAGGAATTTGTTTATGCAATATGATGTAATTATTCATCATGCTTCAATGATGAGATATATGCGGAATATGGATTCATACTCCTGATTTGGATAATTCTAGACTTGCTTGGATTTGTATGTTAGGGATATATTATTGGTTATGAGCCTGGTCTGGCTTTTGCATAGTCTAGTATTAAGTTTCTTGTATTTAGGAGTTGCTACCTTTCTTTTGGTTCTGTTCAGAGTACTTATGCGAAGCTTGGATGTACACAAGGATGGTTTTGTGCTTCTCTTACACATCCTTCTTCAAGGTTAGTGTATTGCGTATAATAACAAACTTTAATATATTACCTCCGTCCCAAATTGTTTGCATGGTCCGCAAAAGAAAGAACTTAAAGATAATACATTTTCACACTTAAAAATCAAAAAATTTGCATCATTCAATAGGTATCAATGAGTTCTATCGATTTATGTAGTTTTTTGTTTTTTTGTTTTTGGATTTTTGGTTGACAAAAATGAATTATTTTTAAGTCTTCGTTTGGCGGACTGTGCAAACAATTTGGTACAGAGGTAGTATAATCTATGAAAGAAGACTTTGGAAATGAAACTCTTTTTAAAACCTCTTGTTCGAAAAGTTTGGGTTCTCTAGTTCAATATTTTTGTTATATTTTATTTAGTTGTAACGTTCAAATACGTAATAATGATGCCATGGTTGTCTGCATTGCATTTGTTGGCTTTGAACACATTATATATCTTAGTGGAGATGATTTATTTCTTTTATGCCGTTGTCATAGATGTCATTATTATGATTATCTAGCTTCTAGTTGTGTTGTCTTAACTCTTGCAGATATAGGATTTGTGACAGCTTATGTCTTGCAAAGTCAACATGACTCAGTTTTTTTTTCTTTTTGGTCAATCGGAAATTCTCATGACTCAGTTTTGTATGTATGTTTCATAAGGAAATTCTACCCAACTTAATTTTTGGAAAGTACCTTTATAACTCTTGTTGTCTTTTGTTTCGATGAACTCTTGTCTAGATGCTTATGATATTAACGTGTAAGCTGCGTGTGGTCTCAACCTTCGCTGTAATCTTTGTTCATGTTTTGTCCTTTCTACCCCAGGTCCCCAGCTATGATCATATAATCTGGATTCTTGTGTTGTCCTAGTTTTGTCTATATATAATGACCTCTTCGCTGTATTAGGCAACTGATGGTTGTGGCATCAGTTTCCCCTATGATTATGACAACTTATGCTAGAAAACTGCTTAATAGTTCATATCCAAGAGCAATAACTGAAAATACACGGTGACTTTGTAAATGTGATGAGTGAGTCAATACAATTTTAGGGCATTAAGACAGTGGCTTAAGAAAGTTGAGCTGAACAACTTCAATGCGAAGTTGTCTGTATTTGTTACCTCAGTGAGCTATGAGGGTTGCAGCATTTGATGTAGACCTAGATGTACAAGATGTTTGATGTGCATTTTCATTAACTTTTTCATATGATCATATGATGGGTATGTTTTAGAGAAGAGCATAGTTGTGGTGTGCAGTGGATGGAATGCGCTATTTCGAGGATTCCACTTTGTTCTTTTACATGTTTTGAAAATTTTCACTCTCTGCATGATTCTCAATAAGTTTCTCTATCTATCCCTCTCCACTCATTACATCAAAAAAATTTCTCAAAACTTCAAACCAAACAAAGTGATTGCTTGTCTTGGGTTCATCAATGTTGTTGGATCTTATTTTCCATTTGACCAAAAAATATATATATATATATATATACACGCGCGCGCGCGAGAAATCAGCAAAAAAAATGACCGGAAAGGGCTTGATTTGAGCAGTTTTTATTTGAACCATTCAATAAAAAAACAAACAAAAACAGCTCGGATGAAGCCCTTCCCGGTCTTTTTTTTTGCTAATTTTTTTCGGGTACCCTTAAAATCACGTTCTGAATACATTGAGCGGCTCGGATCATCGAAATTCGATCGAAAAGGGAGGTCCGCATTTTATTAAAATGAGGTGGTCCTTATGGGAGACTGACTCTGTGTGTGCGTGTGTGTGTAAATATATGTTGGATCCTGTAATGATGTAGATGTAGTTTTTGTAGTCCATTTTGCTTTAGTTATTCATCTTTTCTTCACCATAACAATTATTCTCTACGCAGGAACATAGCACAACTTGCAAAGGTTAAGATCATGAAAAAACATGGTGAATGGCTGGACCTTCCCATATCTCAGAGGTATATTGGTGATTTATATTTCTATTTTTCAGCACTTGAACTTCACTACATGACATTGAATGCTGCTTAGTGCTGACTACATTGAATGATGGATTTTCTCTCCACTTCAGGTGGCTGTCCTTCATCTTGTATTTCGTTCTGAATATTGATTAGTAACTCTAGGTTTCGGTTTGAAAGTCATGGTAATCTCCAATCTGCAGAAATATCAATCTAACTCTCTGCCCCCACCCACTGGAACCCCTTGATGGTTTTGATTTTGTATTTCTCATGTCCTTTGATTCAGTTATCTTGCTATAATCTTGTTAAAAACATAATATGAAACTGAACAAACTGTATGAATCAACCTGAGTAATTCGACCTCTTGTTTACAGCCAATATCTTCTGTATTGACTTGCATTTTAAGTTCTTGGATCTGATTTTGAAGGGGATGATATCCCAGGATTTGTTTAACTGACTGTTTGTCTCTTCAACATACAGTATCAGGTCCATTGTGTGCCTTAACTTGCCTAGCTTCTCTGGTGGACTAAATCCTTGGGGAACACCAAATACAAAGAAAAAGCGTGATGTAAGAACTCATTTTTTTCCCCTTTAAATCCTTTGTTTTCTGCTGGCGGTGATGGATATTGTTTCAGCAACTGCAAATATATTTAATAACACTCTTTTCCGCCTCCTACACATTTGATAAGTGAAATTTGCTGCAACATGGCATGCAGAGAGGATTGACTCCGCCATTTGTAGATGATGGCCTTATCGAGGTTGTTGGTTTTAGAGATGCTTGGCATGGGCTTGTTTTGTATGCTCCAAATGGACATGGAACTCGACTTGCACAGGTTAGCAATGAAACTCCTACTGATGATAAACTTGGTATTAATTTTGTGGAATCTCGAGACAAACATGCTCAAATAGATCACATTTATGAGAAATAACACAACGTGAGATGAGTTTTGGCAAGTGATTCAGTGCTGAATGATATTGAGCAATCCAAATTTAAATTACAAGACACTGTGATGTGCCTTCTTCCTTGATGATCTTACTTAATCAAATCCATTTTCCTTAGGAGAGTATAAAACTTCAAGCATCTGCCATCGTAGATGAACTTTTTCAGAATTGTGCAAAGCAATAGACATTTGAACTACATTAAGTTGTATGTTTGTGTCCAGAATGGTTGTCAGAACCCATACCATTGTCCCACATCGGGGAATGGGAGAAATTGTTGTGAAATATAAGGATTCGCCCACCAGCTACTGTATAATTTGAGGTTAACCTTTTGAGCCATGTGGTTAGGCTAAGGGTTAAGCAGCTCAGCTAGTTCGGGTCGTTACAATGGTGGCCACCTACAACAAAATAACTAAATGGTCATCAGATCAAATAATCATCTTGATAGGGACTATGTGAAGGCAATAAAGATCCTAGTATAAAACTCCAAAGTCATCATAGCTTAAGATATCACCCAAGAATCATGCCTATTGCTCTATATTTAAATTGTACATTTCTCCAGAAATGGTGGCCATGTGCGACAAACTAAATAAAAGTTTGTCAAATAATAATCTTGATAGGGATTAGGGACAATGCGGAGAAAGATCATCATATGATAACCCACAAAAGATGCCATAGCTTAAGATGTCATGGAAAGAGTCATCCCTATTTTTACTCGGCTCATTTGTGTCATAGTTTAAGATATCATGTAAAAGCCATCCCTATGTTACTCAGGTGAATCAGAGACACGGTTTTGTTGAGTCTGAGTTACTTCCTTGAACCCACAAGTAGTTATTTCTAACATGGGACCATTCTTATTCGTGAAAGATTGCTCAAAGAAGCAGTCACACTTCCGTGGTTGCCCATCCCATGAACTCACATTAAGGGCAAACTTACATAATCAAGATTTTCTTTATGTGTCGTTAAGATGCTTAACATAAGCACATTCACCATGAAAGTGCATGCTTAGATAATGTACGACAACTTTAAGCTCTGTTAACCTATGCTTGTTACAAGCCCCAACAAACAAACATGGTAGATTAGGCAGTTTTAGTGCTGTCTAAACAATTTTATCACCCTATGATGTGTTTTTCTTTTTTCTTGTAGGCACACCGGATCCGGTTCGAATTTCACAGGGGTGCAACTGACCACACTTTCATGAGGATTGATGGGGAACCCTGGAAGCAACCCCTTCCAGTTGACGATGACACTGTTGTGGTAGAAATCTCTCATCATCGCCAGGTGACGATGCTTGCCACCCATGATTGCAGATCCAAAAGCGTACATGACCCGTCTTCGCCTACCAGTAATGATTCCGATGGAGATAGTAGTGAAGAAGACACTGCAGGGGAAGAGTGGAGGAAGTTTGGGGCAGCGGACACTTTCAAGATCCCAGACGAGGTCGAGGTCGACATTTCTCACCTCAGTTGAATTAACCATAATCGTTAACTTAGAATCTCTCAATTAGTGGGAAATTATAGTCATTTGTTGGATAGAATTCCAGTAGTAATTGGACTTTGGCACTGCTTTAGTTCTCAGGAAATGATCCCGTGGTGGCCTTACATAGTTCTCACCGAATTATATGGGGACATCAGGGAGTAACCTAGTTCTTACGCGTAATGAATAATGATAAAAATCAGGTTCTGGTTTATGTCTTCAGCACAATCAGGACCGAAAACGTTGTGTATCATGATTTTTGAATGACTGGTTGTGTAAAGTTTGCATCATTTCAGGTACGCAACTGACAGGCTTTCGGAGTTTGAACGCGCACACGCACACATTGAGAGAGAGGGAGAGAGAGAGAGAGAGAGATTATCTTACAATTGGGAAGAGAGAAAATAGAAGAGAAGGTTAATATAAACTTTTGAAAAACAAATTCTAGCCAAGAGAGAGGTTGGGCCAGAACCATGGTGTACAAAAAAAGTTTAAACATGGAAAAATTCAACAATTGACCTGTAAGCAGGATCATATAAGGTAAGGGACCCAAAATAATACAATTAACCGCAAACCGCCTTTGCTGCAAGAAGGCTCAACCTCAAATTTCAACTATTACCTCAAAATAAAAGAGAAATTACAGGGTTGAAGCTTGCTGGGGGTTTATCAGCAAATGAAACAGTATGCATCACCGACCTGCATATTGGTAATCACCCAAGCATTTTGCAACTGCCTCACTGGCCTTTTGAGATTCCACCCTCTCTTCCCTCTTCTTCTTCTCCCTGAAAGCCAAGCGTATTTACTAAAGTTATGACGCGGAAACTAATTTCATACAAGCAATGTGTAAGAACTTGGAGATCCATGAATGCCTAGATGATTATTGGAACGAATTTTGGACACAAGATATCACACCATTGATGCTTCGGCTTAAGGGCCTGACCATTTAACTGGTTCGAGATTTAACCGATCAATGCGGTCAAGAAACTGCTTCGAATGTGCACTCATGGTGAGGGGTGTGTCCGTGTGTGCACATCCGTGTGTGTTTTTTCTTTCTCGGTGGGTTGTGTGCGTGTGTGCGCGCAGGGGTTTATTATTGATTGTTCAATATTTCATTTCTCTCTCTCTCTCTCTCTCTCTGCATTTTGTGTGCCAACGACAGCTTTTACCATGACTTTATGCAGATATGTCGATACTAAACCATGGTAGGAAAAATAAACTGAATTTGGAATTGGAAGGAAAACAATTTAAACCTGTCCACGTATTCCTTAAGGAGCTCTTTGGCTTGAACCAGTTTCGTCAGCAGATTGCGGTATACATCAAGATCCCGATCCACACTTCTCTTGTTTATGTTCAATGCAGCACAAAGCTGTTGCATACAAATGGAATGTGAAATTTAGCGAGAATTATATATGAAACTCATAAGCATATAGAACTACGGTCACTTCTGTGATTTCGGAGCGTAGTAGTGAGAGATCTGTAACAAGAGTGCCAAGTGTACACGAGGGATGCTATGATGCTTAAAGATCAAGTAGTGGGGAAGCCATTCCATTGTTAAAAGCTTACCGCTCAAGTCATACACCTACTTCGTATAGAATACATCAAGATAATTCAATTATTCAACAAACAAATTTAAATGTAGTTACTGAAAAAAATCAACGCAGATGACCATACTGTCTTTGTTAATATAAAGTACCAGACTACTAATCCTTAACATAACTTGATAACTGACCATGCTACTAGGGTCTGAAATTTGACAATCTGAACTATCAGACTACTAAACCCCTTCCAACAGAGTATCGGAAAAGCCTCAAGGATTGCTGTCAATGTTTGCAATACCTGAGGGTTGACCGAGAATTAGCTCCTACTTAAGGTCAAAGATAGCACCAATAACCAGTTACAAATACCAATAGGACATCCATCATATTGAACTTGATTCTCCTCGTAGAAGAGGCAACTAAATATGCTCTTGAGCAGCTAAATTGTTATCTTTCCTGATGACTTTGAAGGAGACTCCCAGAGCTAGGGTTGTTCAAAATAGAAATGAAGCATTAAACAAAGATTTGCTTGCATCATTCTAATCAAGAAGACTTTGTGATTTGCTTTCCGGATGCATGTAGAAGATAAGATTACCAAGTGATAATCAAACCCAAAAATTTCATGTTTTCTAATGAAACACATACTTAGCACTTGAAAGAATGTCTTCCAAACTCAGGCTACAAAGAGCAATAGATAAACTCAATTTGGACAATGAATCAGAGTAAGATAGTGACCTAATGAAATCAGCACCAGTCAACAATGATATTTGTCCAGTTGAAAGACATCTACTATAAAATTGAACCGAAATTACAAATCATTGTAGATGCAGTACAGCAAGTAGATGAAGATGGCATCAAACAGTTCTCTGGTTTTATCTATTAATTTTGTCAAGCAAGATTGCAACAATACCAGAGAGGGTAAAGTAGGACTTACCTGTTCTAAAACTGTGGGTTCAGTAGCATTTGACAACTCAAGAAGGCGAAACAGACCAATAGCAAAGAAACGACTGTAGCTGAAACTACCCTCGCCGCTAGCTCTCTCTGCAATGTCTTTTAGCAAGCCTTCAACTTCCCCTTCTCTCGATGAAAAACTTACTAAAGAACTAGCATTCTGTGCACTGGCCCATTCCTCCAACTTTTTTGCATCGTTTCTGGAGTGAATACAGAAATATAATCAGTCAGTCTAATGAACAGAAATATTCAAGTGAATCATTCATTGAAAAGTGGTACATTAGACAAAGAAATCCAAAAACAGAAAATAAAATAGTTTAAAATAGTTCCCCCACATATTCAATGAAGAGTTGATGAAATCTGGGGCAAAGTCCACTTTGACCCCCTGAGGTTTGGCCCATGTGCGGATACACCTCCTATGGTTCAAAAGTAAGCACATAACCACCCTATGGTTTGTTAAATGTTGCATTCTGACCCAAATCCGTCCTTTTTAACACCTAGTGTGAAACACGCGCATTATAAGCGTGTGAGGCATTGGGATATTTAGATTTAGGACAATTTTGCCCTCAAATGCCTACCAAAACCCACATACTCTCTCTTCTCCACCCACAGACCATTTCTATTCATCTCTCTCCCCCCTTTGTCTCCTCCGTTGAACCCAGCAATCCGTCTCCTACGTCCATACTTTCCACCATTTTTTCCGGCAAACCTTGACCCACCAAGACCACCACATGTTTCCACCATTTTTTTTCCGGAGAACTCCATAGCTTCCGGCGAACCTTTAGCATCACCACAAAAGCCCAACAACCCTTTCGTCCTCGTTTTTGGTTCGATTTGAGATTGTGTTTGATTTTGGACTGGGATTTTCGAATGGGGATTGGTATGGATTTGTTAGATTGAAGGAAGAAGATGAGCGTATATTAGACATTTTGTCGTCTCTGTTAACGGTGTAAGAGCTGAACCCCCTTTAACAAACCACGGGGTGGTTATGTGCTCACTTTGAAGTTTGAACCATAGGGGGTCAAAGTGGACTTTGCCCTGAAATCTTCACAGACTTGATAGATGTCCATCTACTGATCACATTAGTGGTTTAGGAACTCATATTTCAATCCTAATGAACAACTGCCTTTTGCTCTCAATAGAAGGTCCATACAAATGGCACTCTATTACTAGCCTCCCGTACTTTTAACCTGTGATCTTATGGAAATTAAAAAACATGGGTAAGTGGAGGCTAGAAAGGCAAAGGTGGAGTGTCATTACTCATTAGAAATACCCGTGATGGAGCATAAGGGAAAAAATTACTGTTATTCTTCCTCAAGGGAAAATACATTACTATAACCAAACATTAGAACAAAATCCACATTTGACCAACCCCCAGAGAAATTAACCCCCAAACAGTGGTGAAGTGCCTACTTAAGGTTGGTTCAGGAAGAAAATGGGTGGAAAACAAAGGGACCAAACAAATATAAAAATAGAGAGACCTGTATATGTTGGGGTCCTCCTTCAGTGCCCTTATATATGACTGGAAGATGGCCTCTCGATCTTCATCACTTGGGTAGCCTTCCATGAGTTGATCAAACACCGTAACAAAACCAAGGGCAAAAACAGCATCATAGCGATGCGTCTTCTTGTACCTCATCAGATGATGTTGGACAATCAGCTCCTGCAGCACAGTGTTGTAGATACTTGGAATTGGTCGTTTATAAGCATTCAAGAAATTGGACTTTGTTTCAGCAACAGTGGGCACATCTGAAACAAAGTAAATAAATGCATCATAAGATTCATAACAATGCAATAACAAATAAACTCACTAACATCTTTCACTCATTGTGTGGTCATGAGGTTCAAAAATTGTTGTCGGATATATAGTGCAGGATGCTAGTACTCGAGTAGGAAGGAGCAGATCGTATATATGTAATTGAGCTCATTTATGCGACATATACATGTGATGTAGACTAGGAGGACTGATATAGTTACGGACCTACGGTAGGGGGTAGCACTAAGGGGAGTGGTACCAAAATTGAAGGCCATACCGTGGTAGTTCATAAGGATCTAGGTAATTTGGACATCAAAAAACACGATGCCCTCGACAGAACTCAATGGAGAAAACAGATTCATGTAGCCGAGCCATTAATTGGGAATTAAGGCTTGGTTTGGTTTATACATGTGAATTCATCAAAGTTTGTAAAATCCATAACCGCTACAAATAGAAGTCTAGAATGGAAAGGCAAATTTCATAATTGAAACGAATTCTACAATGCAGCTATCCAAATGCATATTGAGAACCGCAAACTGTGTAGTCTCTGTATTCTAGCTGTGAATTACCAGATCTAAGTAACATCAAGAGACTAGGGACAAACATAGAGAACCACTGACTCTGATTCTGAATCAGAACCGGTTTCTGAAGATTGAATTCCCTGCTTCACTATTTTTAAACAATTCATGCACTGAACGTGTGTTGATATCCGTGATATGTGTATTGAAATTCTAGCTTGCTAAGCACCACTCAGTGCGCGGTGGTTTAGCAAAGACGCAATCAAAATTCAAGGTTACTAAGCGGAACAATTCTCCCATTGCTGTCAAGTCGGATTCAACAATTGATACGAATTAATTTCCCCACATTTCCTCAGCAACCAAACATTCATAGCATAAGAAGAAAAACGTGCACAAGGCATTACCTGTAAAAGCAGACATGCACCGAATACTAATCTTCGAAACCCTAACGCGTAACGAAGTGAAGGAAAAGCTCGTACGACACCGTATCCCGTCGAAATTGGGACGAGGAGGCGGAGCAGTGACTTTCCTCTCGGTGGACTGACCAAACGCTGAGAAGGCGAGAGAACTAACCGCCGCCATTAGTGGAAAGGAGGAATTGGATTGGTCTGAAAAATCAAATCTTTTACTGTACGGAAAAAGGATTTTCAGAGTGGAAAGTTGTTTTCCATGGTGGAGTGAGAAAAAAATTGGGATTTTCTCGGGAAAATTATAAGGGGGCGAAGCAGGAGGAGGAGACGTGGGAAAGGAGGGCTTATCCGTGTACGCAAATGTAAACGAGTAGCCAGTATAAATTGGACACGTCGAGGTAATTGTGATGCTGACCTCAACCTCTCGCTTGTTTGGATATCATGGTTTGGCTGGTTTTTGATTAAAAAAAAATAAAAATAAAAATACCCCTACTACTACAATTTTAACTTCTTCTTTTTTTTTTTTTTCGAATTTATGAATTTTGTGTCGAATTTTTGTGAATTATTGATTGTCTCGACGAGAGTAATCAAAAAGATAAGAAATTATGATCGAAACTCTTAGTTTTTTGAATAAAGACATAAATAAGTCAAAAAAATCTAAATTTATTTTTTTCGATTTCTCTCGTCGAGAAAACCAATAATCCATAAAAAATTAACGCAAACTCACGAATGAGGAAAAAAATTGAATAAAGAGAAACAGAAAAGTCAAGTTTACTCTTTTTATTTTCAAAAAAACCACCCTTTGTTTGTTTGGTTCTCTCCCTGTCCTCTTTTTTTTTTCTTTCTAAAGTTCCCTTTTTAAGGCTATTTTGCTGATTTGTAGGTAATTAAATCACACAAAACTTCAAGTAAGGGCGCCCTTACCGTATTAAAGTGAAGACGTCCCTTTTCCGATCAATTTGCGATGATCCGAGCCGCTCAATGTGTTCAGAACGTGATTTTAAGGGTACTAGGGAAAAATCAGCAAAAAAAAAATACCGGGAAGGGCTTCATCCTAGCAGTTTTTGTTTATTTTTTTTATCAAACGGTTCAAATAAAAACTGCTTGGATGAAGCCCTTCCCAATCTTTCTTTTTTTTGCTGATTTCTCGCGAGTACCCTTAAAATCACATTCTGAACACATTGAGCGGCTTAGATCATCGAAATTTGGTCGGGAAATGGGAGAAAAGGGGACGTCTGCAACTTAATTAAAATAAGGGCGCCCTTACTTGAAGTGGACTGAATTAAATCATAGTCTAAAAAATAGCTGCCGTTTGTTTTCATCCATGACATATTGACATACATGAATTATGTTTACATTTTCGAAATGTCTGGTCACCCACTTAAAAGCTTAATTAATACAACCATACTACTCCTATATTAGTACCATTCTCAAGCCTGCAGTTTAATGCTCTAAATAGATCTTTCCATATCACGTTAATTAATTACCTCATTCCCAATTTCTGCCGTTTAATGCAATAGTATATATGTAAGAAGCTTAATTGGATTCCGTTGGAATGAATTCGAAAGGTTTTTCCTCAGTCTCTGCTGCGTATGATCGAACTCCACGGACTTGAAAGGTTGGAAATGGTTTTCTTAGAAATTGAAAACTTCCGGAAAAACTTCCAACCATGCAATCAAATATCTTACGTGCCAGAAGAGGAATTGTGACTTCTGAATTCAACTCTCCTCCAGTCCAGAGGATGTTTCACATCTTTTGAGGGGATGTGTCAAAGCTAGAGAGAGACCTTTGGAACTCCATTCCTTCCAGCCAGCCACTTGTTAACAGGTGGATGGACCTGATACTTCCTTGCCTCATTGGATTTCCTCTAATCTGAAGACTACCAGCTAGAAATACAAGAGATGGGGTCTAGTCTACCTTGGCAGACAGTCTTTGTCACCATACCATGGCAAATTTGGGAACACAAAAATAAGAAGAGTTTTGAAAACGTAGATCATGTGGTGGCAGCCATCAGTGCCAAGTTCGATATATTATTTCCTATTCTTTGGAAATCTTGGAAGCTTTCAAGCAGGGGTAGAGGGACATAGAGACAATAGTGGGCAGCCGATCCTATTGGCTGACAAATTTTCACAGGTAGAGATAGGTATAATTTTTATCCAATTTTTACTAATTTGATCCCACTTTAAAATTTATTTTTGCCCCAATCCATATAAGGGTTTTGTACTTAGAGAAAAAAATTAGTCAAAATAGAATCTCCATCCACAAAATTTCCGAACGTAACGTTAGTTTGTTCGTTCCTCAAAACAAATCAAGGGTTTCGTTCATGAATTACACATAGTTCAAATATTCGATCCCATTTATCGAAAATTCTGGCTCCGCCACTGCTTTTAAGTCTCCTCTTAATAGTGGCTGCCTTACACCTAGACTAACTTCATGGGTACATCCAATTGCAGGAAATATCAAGCTTAATACTGATGGGTGTTGGTATGAGGCAAGCGGGCGAAAGGAGGCTTTGGAGGAATTTTTCGTGATCGATCAGAAGGGAAATTGGAATTGGGATACTTCGGGAAAATCAGTTGCACTTCAAGCTTGGAAGCGGAACGGTGGGGTATCTACAAAGGGTTAGCTTTACTCCCGGAGAAGTGTTGGAAAATATTATTGACATAAAATTTTTTAATTTGGTTTGAATGTGAATTGACTTGATTTAGTGTCGTGTTTTTTCAGTGACATCTGTTTACCATGGATGGACGCATCATTTGTGAACAAATGTGTCATTTCCACCAGTTGGTTTATAAATAGGATCTTACTCATTCATTCTATATGGATTCGAAAAGATGTTTATGTCTATATTTCCATCGAGTTAAAGAAGTTTATTGAGAGAGTAGAAAACATAAGGAGATTCAACGGACCCATCGATTGTGCTTCTGTGAGGAGTTCGATCAAGTATTGTTAGGAGATAAACGTTCATGCAAATCGTGAGCACCGTAGCGGGGACGAATCTGTCTTGAAGACATATTTGTTTACTTTTGTGTACGTATATGTTGATTACTCAGTTTGGAATCTTCTGTTAGCCTGGAAATTAAATGATGAATTTTGACGTGACCCTTGTTCTTGACTGAAGTATCCTCTCTTTGGTTTGTATTACATCTGTGTCGGCAAAAATCACCCAATTGGATATATCAAATAGAAGAACATGGCTTTATATTTGTCTTCACTCTAATGCTTTTGTGGTTCATGACCTTGAACATTTAATCTTCACTGATATTGACACATCATGTGTGTAGTAAAAATTAATTGTGCCATGACTTCTGTGCAGTTCTTTTGTGGACAAGAGGCAACTTTGGTATCCAGAAGAATATGGATAATTGATCATTTGTCGTCTTGTTTCTTGCCATGTGTCTTCTTCCTTTTCGTTATGGAAAGGCACTGGTGTGTTTTTGATATATTGTCGTTTCATTAATCTTGAGTGTTTTGGTAATACTCAAACACTTAAGCCCCCTCGAGATATTTTTTTAAATAAAGTGGCATAGATTTTTATGCTGTGGAGAGTATCTAGTATTGCATTTGCAAAGATACTTAGAATGCAGGTTGCAGTTAGCATAAAATCTTCTGCATTTGAGTAAAGAGTTACTCAATATTGGGTGAGTTATCTAATATGGGGTTATTTCTTGCTGATGTCTCTTGATACATGCGCGAGACATGAAGGGAGAGTTTTGACATTATTTGTATCATGTCATAAACTATGGAAATTATTTTGACAAATTCTGAATTAATTTCAAAATTTTGGGGGAAGCAATAATTATAATTTCCACGACATTTTGTTATTTGTTGCACTATTGGAGATGTCCTACAATACTTGAAGAAGTATTGTGATATAAGTATCCAATTTAAAGTTTTAGTATCCAGAGGTGGATTTAATATTATAATTGGAGTGCAACAGTGATTTGGAAATCCTCATGCGTGTATAGCAAGGTCTACGATGGAGTCTGATTAACTCATTCTGTTAGACAAAAAGCTAATAAGCGGATGGATGTGCAATCTCTTGGGGGATGTTCTAACGGGGTCCAATTCTATGCAAGAGTTGTATTGTGATGGCCATGAGTAGTTGAAAGGCATAGAGGACCATATAATACGGTATGTCTCAATATTTCTGTTGTAGAAAATTTACTATTAAACATTTGTTCTCACTTGAGAATGATACGTTAAAAAATTTGTTAGGATCTATTGAGTTGAGTTTTGACTAGGGAACAAATGATCATCGAGGGTAATGAGATTAAAGCCTATCTATTAAAAGTCTCTATAACGGCAACCCATGCCTAGCTGACTGGAGATCCCAAGATATAAGTTCAATAGGACAACCTAGTTGTGTGAGACTTAGGAGTATCATTGAGGAGATATCTCTCCAACTCATTCCTATAGTGAAACATTGATGCCTACAACGTATCAGGTTAAGTTTTGCTTTTAATGATTCTTATACTGTAGAAATTCCAAGTAGGGTATAGCAGGATACTCTTAATAAGAGACCACCTATGTGAGTGTGAAGTGGGCCGCTTCCGTGAGAATTTTCTAAGGCTGAATTCTCTAAAGCACTCTTTAAAACCAGTCAGTGTTCCAGGGCCAAAATGGGTACAACCGTAAGAACCAATTGTGTTTGGAAAGATTCTGTGTGAATTCTGTTGTCTTGATTTACACAAAACGCTGAACAGTTCAAGGCATCGCGTCCACTAGTTAGCAAGTAAATTCGATAGTCTTTCACAAGGGAAGGTTCAAAACCAAAAGCTACCTATCCTATGTAGAAAATTTTCACTTATACTCTCTCTGTTGTTTGCATTATTTTTGCATTGGTTATCGAGTCAATTTTATTCAAGTGGGGGATTGTTGAAAAATATTATTGACATATAATATTTTAATTTGGTTTGAATGTGAATTGACTTGATTTAGTATCGTGTTTTTTTAGCGACACCTGTTCACCATGGATGGACGCATCATTTGTGAACAAATGTGTTGTTTCCCTTGGTCGAGTTGGTCATAAAGAGGATGTTCCTCATTCATTCTATGAATCTATATGGATTCAAAAAGATGTTTATGTTTATATTTCCATCGAGTTAAAGTCGTTCATTGAGATAATACAAAACACAAGAAGGTTCAACAGACCCATCGATTATAGTGCTGCTTTTATAGGGAGTTCGATTAAGTAATTTTGGGAGATAGACGTTCATGCAAACCGTAAGCACTGTAGTGGAGACGAATCTGTCTTATGTACAGAGTGTCGCACTCGAGTACTTGATCACCATTTTGTATGATCGATTTCCAGGTTTTGCATTCTGATTTAATGCATTCATATTGTCGATTCTTATCACAAAAAGTAAACATTTTTCCGACAAGAAGAAGATGGCAAATGTTCAAATGGAGTCTATTCGCTGACGGCTGTGAAGCTAATCAATGAAGACAGGCCTAAGAATCACCCTCTGAGCATGATCATTTAGGAAGCACAATCTTCTGCAGAGGACCAACACAAATCTCCAGCAATATATATATATAAAACTCTGGGGAGCACCATCAACTCCACCCCCATCTGCTTCAACTTGTCGGCTTTTGGTTGCCGTCGCTGCTGCTGTCGTTGAAAGGCTCGCCTATTTTACTAGTGGTTTCCAATTAATTTGTCCATGGCGGTAGAGATGAAACGATGATTTTGTTTAGGGAGTTGGGAGAAATAAATGAGGCACAATTTTTGGGATGATCTAGGTTTACAATTTTTAGTTCACAGAATGGTGTGTAATTACAGAAACAAGAATAGGAGTTAAAAGAGGGCATTATAGGGTTTTTACTTTTTATGAATGTCAGAAGGAGAATATAACCCATTAAAATTTGACTAGGATGGATACATAAAGGGACATGAATACTAGGGAATATGACTTCTATTTAATCTTATCCATTTGGATACTGAATGACAATACCCATTCTCACAAAAAAGAAAAGAAAAGAAAAAGAACAGGTTGTTCTCCCCACGACAGGGATTTTAGCATAATGATAAATCATAAATGGCTTCCTCCAAATAGTCTTAGAAGTCAAAAAGTCCAAGGTTCGTGTATAGCCGCGCAACATATCGATCCTCTCAAATGTTGAGATTTTGCGGATCCCTGCTATGATTCAATAGTCCGTGGTAAAAATTGTAATTGAATTACTTATGGAACCCGGGATTGAATCCTTACGGTCGCTCTTAGGAAGAAGTTGCTATAGTCGGTCCCCCTTCTCCACCTTTTCGTCCTTAAAAAAACAAAATTGAGCTCCCCTCGTCATTTTTTAGCCTTTGGGCCATCTTCTACCCATCATTTGTTTCTCTATTTTTTGCGTACAAGTCTCTTCAAATCCATGTGGTATAAAACATTATTATTCTCCCCACGACAGGGATTTTAGCATAATGATAAATGGCTTCATCCAAATGGTTAGAAGTTGCGGATAAAAAAAAAAAGGACTTAGAAGTCAAAAAGTCCAAGGTTAGAGTACATCTATGTTTCATGCCTATTGGTTTGAGCTGGGTTTTCATTGGGTTCTAACCTACCAAGTCGAAGATGGACCCTATGTCGGCACCTCGTGCTGGTCTGCTTCGGCAGTACGCGTTGTAGAACCTATTAACCTAAGTGCTATTGTGCAGTGTCTCGTGTCTTAGATTTTGGTGATTTTTGGTTACTCCTTATTATGGATGTAATCTTTGCCTTCTGGCTTTGAAATGTAATGGAATTTGCCGTTCATAACAAAAAAATAGTACACTTGCACAACATATCTCCTCAAATATTGTGATTTTGTGGAGCCCAGCTACGATTCAATAGCCTGGTAAATGTAGCAATAAGAGCTATAATTGAATCACTCATGGGACCCATTACAGGGTTGAATTCTTATGGTCACTCTAAAAAATAGGTTGTTATATCCGGTCCCCCTCCTCCACCTTTTTTTCCTTAAAAAAAAAATAAATTTTGAGCTCCTCTCCTCGTCATTTTTAGGCCATCTTCTTGTATCCATTATTTGTTTCTCGATTTATTTTGGGTAAAAGTCTCTTCAAATCCATGTGGTAAAACTTTATTCTATGAGAGACGATGGTCTTTGATAATCGATATATAGAAGATAAAAAGAAAAAATCCAAAGTTTGAAGGAAAAAATTGATCATTGATCTGCTTGTCTAAATTTTAATCTGTTCATTTGTTTTGCAGAAGATTGGTACTTCTAGATGTATATGCAAAACCCGTGAAAAAAAGAAAGAAAAGGATATCCCAATACTTTTAGATATGGAGTAGTATAACACAATACATTTAAAAAGCATCTTCAAAAAAAAAAAAAATACATTTAAAAAGAGATCAATAATATATTTTACAAAAGGTTAACAAAATGTTAGGCTATATTTCTGGATAAAAAGCGTAAATAGACTAATGAGGTGGAGTTCACAAAGCGTAAACTGTATTTTCTATGACCCTTTATAACCACTTCCAGAATTTGAAACTGTATTTTGATCATCTCAAAATAGAATATTTTAGTGCGTGTTGAATTGGAAATGCTCTCAGAAGTCCTTCAACATCTTCCGTATTCCGGGCCTCATCCTAGGCTTACAATATTAATTTGAATGACTTATCTCGTAGGCAAAACAAAGCATCGAAGAGAGAGAGTGTGTGAAATTAATTGACTATAAATAAGCACACATAAGCATATCATAACACACATAAGCAAATCGATGCATCGAATTGGATGTTGCAAAAATAGAAGACTTTGCAGAGATTAAAAAATATAGGGGCTTTTCTAGCCATAAGTTCACAGTGAAGCCATCTTTAACTCTTTTTTAATTCATTAAAATACTAAATCTTAACTCCTGAAGTCTATCAAGCCAAATCAGCAACCCCACCGCAACCTTAACAGTGAAAATTGCCCATAATTATAATTTAAACTCTAAAAAAAAAAAATTATTGCATGGACCTCTAGACTTGTGAATTGTTAGTCAATAAGAAACATCCCAATAGCCCGAGGGATTGTTCGTTGCGCCCATTGGTTCTGCGTAAATCTGCAGTGGATAATTTTTTCAATAGCTATGTTAAAAATAATAATCAAAGAGCTTGTTAAAAATGATTTTCCAACATATTTCGATTCTATCATATGTTAATTTTCACTTAATTTGTGAAAAATATATCATAATCAACACGAATTTGTTGGGATTACTGCAAGACACTAAACTTAGCTTCACCATGAGACCTGCACTTGGTTACACTTTTATTTTGTTTATTTAGTTCTCTCACTTTTTTTTTTGAGCTCTTGCGCCCGACTCCTGCAAGTGACGTCATGTCTCACTTGGTGCGCGAGACTGTGGCCCGACCTAAAACGGTTCACAGCAAAAAAAAAAAACTACTCCTTCAAATAGAAATCGAAAAAAAAAATGTTACACTCAATAGCAAGCCAACCCTTCAAAACTCAACTCTGGTATCTCCATGAATTAGAAGGTAGCAACAAAAATTGGACCATAAAGCTCCTCTGCGAATGAAGCTGCTAGTATTAGAGTCTTTGGTTCCACAGGATTCGTCAATCAAGATGTGCATAAGCTGGTTCGGACATCTAAGTCATCAAAAAAAAAATCAGTGTTAGTGTCAGTATAGTGAAGGTAAGCTATTATTTAGAAAAAGCTACGATCATGTTTATCAAATTTGCTCCTCCACGTGCCAAGGTTTTGGGAATGGGGTCAGAATATCAAATCCATGCTCACCTTAAATTCTTGATGGGTACTCATTCAGCTATCCCATCCTGCCTGCAGCTTTATTGCTTTAACTAAAAGTGATTCGAATCATACTATTTAACACAACGAAAACCATGGTATGCTTTTCTGATTAACTCAATCCAGTTAACAAGTGTCCCATCCCTCAGCTATTTTATTCACCATGCCTATGGCCCTTCCATTGACTGATGGAGACTGAAGCTTTTCATACTCATAACATGTGCTAAGAGTTACAAGTTGTGGACATGGCCCCTTTGATATACTTTTATAAACCTAGCTAAATTGCTTTACGCTTTCACAAAAACAGGGACATTATATGTAACAACAATGCTACGGTAATCACATATGGTGACTATTGTTTGAATACACGTGAGTTGTAGAAACATGACAAGTGGGTCAAATCAACAAATGCATTATGATGATAACTCGTACGGTCACCGAACATGGTCACTATTGGACTGTGCTATACATAAACGTTAGAGCAAGAAGCTAGGGAGCCGTATTTCAACCACTGATCTATTTAGTTGGAATTATGTCGTCCAAAAATCTAGATTGACTATACTTCTTAGTGCAATACATAGTCCAGAACAAGACATCAAAGAATTCACTTCCCATTCTCAACCTATGACAATATGAGCTTGGAATTCAAAATAAATCCCAACATTTAGCAAGTTATTATATATCACTCATCGATATCGTTGTGACCGTATGATAATATCGATCCTTGGTTATTACAGATTTACCAGAACGTTATTGGGGCAATAAAACAGCTGCCATGGATAGATACTTTTATCTAAAAAAATGTACAGAAAAGAATTCCCACTTGCTCGTATTACGACTGTGCATACCTCAATATGCTTATGCCTCGATCTTATCCATGTTAAACTTATCAGAGTAACATAGTTCTCTCTCTCTCTCTCTCTCTCAAGCATTCACAAAAAGTAGTACTATATAGATAGTATATGCTATGTGAATAAATAACTTACGACTAAAGATGTTGTTGTTATCCATCCAGGCACATGGCTAGAGAATCTCCATCCCACCCTTGATCCACTTTTACAGGATCAGATTTTATCTGACCGTGTCAACTTAGAGAGATACTCAAAATCCGCTCCATTGAAATCTTTAGTGCCCATTGTAGAGTTCTTTATTATGTACTCCCTCCGTTCCAAATTAATAGTCCAGTTCGGTCTCCAATGCATTTTTTAAATTGTTAATATCTTTCAATCTATAATGAATTTTATGTGCAATATGGATCTCATATGATAGATCTCAATTAGTTCTATTATACAAAGTTTTTAAAATCTTTAAAGACATTATAGATTGAAAGATATTAACAATTTAAAAGTTGCATTGGAGACCGAACCGGACTATTAATTTGGAACGGAGGGAGTAGTAGATTTTTTAAGAAGCATTTGTGTCTATCACGGAGAAGTTATATATTCATATATATATAGGGAGAGAGGAAGAAAATGGGAGACAACTCGCGTAACTTTAGGATGGAAGACCAGTAAGAGGCTCGAGAAGGAGATAGAGAGACAGAGTTTATCTACTTGCATATGTATGCTTTTTGTTCTTAGTTTTTTTTATAAGTTTGAATATGCTCATCAATACACATTGTAACATGTCCAATGAAGCACTCATCCACTCTCCAAACTACCCAAAAAAATTCCTATCATTTTTTATATAACGTATGCTTTGGAAAATAATAAAGTAGCCACACTAATGGAGATGATCTTATATTCCTTCTCATCCAATCTTTTAGGAGGAGTGCGACTGCAAGTATTGTTTCTATAATCTGCTTGGTCTTGGTAATCACTTTCAATAGTTTAAGTAACATAAAAATGTGAAGTTGAAGGAACAAAAGAGATAACATCTTAGGAAGAAAGTACTCCCCCACCCCCTCCAACTAGCCATAGGAGTCAAACTAACCAGAGTTAATCAACCGCGATATGTTTGGGCCGGCACATATTTTCTTTATTTTTTGCTCAACTTCGGCAATCGCTGACAACCGCTAGTTTCAAGGGTCTGGATCAAAAGATGGACTACACAGATATCAGCTACACAAGATTTCATTGACAATGTTGATGCCACCTCCCTCTCCTTTTTCCCCTCTATAAATATGTAACCTAAACCAATGCCACAATCCAACAGCCCCCCTCTATCCTTGGAAGCCATCTCTCTCTCCCTCTCTTACCTACTCTCTCACCCCCAGCCTGACACATCTTTCGAAAGCTAGCGATGAGCATGAGTAGGGTCTTTTCTCCAATGATGCAGAGGATCACAGAGACGATTAGAGAAGTTAATGACTCTGCTCATATTTCTCCCTTCCCTTCTGGTTATTCTAAGCAGCAGATGGGGAGAACAAATGCCGGTGGCTATAATCACATGGCCTATAACAAGTCTTCTATGGACAGGAATGACAACAAAGTCAAACAAGCTGAGACGTCGCTCCGAACAGTCATGTACTTGAGCTGTTGGGGTCCTAATTGAGGTGTAATTGTAATCCGAGAGCAGAACCAAAAAGTTCTTTGTAAATGTATATATTTTGTCCAGGAGCTGCTTCTTGTACAAAAAGTTCGTATGTTTATGAACTATGTATATATGGAAGAACTTTAGAACCCCCTGAACATATCTGTTTCTTCTATTCTTATATATGAACATATCCTAGCCATCAGGAGTAAGAATCTTCTCATGTGACGCAAAATGGAACCCACCACGCTCTTATTTGATGATCCAAGCCGTTTACTTTGTAAGTCTTGATGTGTTTATTGTCAAAGCAAAAACTCAAATATGCATCACAAGGAAGGTTCAAAGAGTTTTCAATTAATACGATAATACAGGCATCGTAAATATGACATCAAACGTCCAAATGTGCATGATGTAGTTGAACGAAGACGAAGAAAAGGGAAACAATAAACAGGACAACGTGATTCATGTCAAAAGCCGAACAAGCACAAGATAAAAGCACAGTAAAAATGTAGGTTTAGGCAATTCAGAGGGATGTGTTGACTTGCTGGCCATCTTTTAAGTTTAACAGAAGTATTGGCTACAAATCCAATTGAGTGGAGAATAAAAAGACACAAGGTTTCTACAGCTGACACCAAATGAAAAAATAGTTGTAAGACATTAACCAAACCAAACCAAATTGAGCCTTAAGTCCCAATCAATTGGGGTCAGCTAAAATAGTTATAAGACATGAATTCTAAGAACAAGAGCAAATCAAAATGAACCCATCCTTCACAACATAAACAGCTTCTTTGCATTTCATGTCAAGATTATCAGAGCTACGCTAAAGAATTTTGCCTGTCTTATCAGTCTCTGGTGTAAAACTAAAAGTTGATAACTTTGGTTGACATGACTATATTTTCATCCAAATATTCTTATCCTGCTTTGTTGCTAGGACTCAATTTGTAAGCTATATATCTTCTTTTACCACCCACTTTTGTCCATCTTATTGGATAATACACAAGTTTTCAAAATCACGCCGATCAAAATAAAGTTTTCAAACGGGAAGAAAGTGATGGGATCATTCAGTTTGAATTGTGAATGGCTCTAGTACAGATTCACATGTAGTTTCCCAATCCGTAACCATTCTGAAAATCGCCAAACGTACCATAGAATTTGGCTGTCCAATGTGTGAATGAAAATAACATGTGACAATAAAAAAAGTCCAATAGAACCTAAACTTAGGATTGACATTTTCAACAAGCGTGCTTGCTTAAACGATGCGACCTTAATTCTATTCATCATTCATCAAGGCTGTATTTGGATCATGAATTTCCAGAGCGATTGATAACCGAAAATTGGAAGGGCAAAGAAACCAATTTTAACTAATGGGCCTCCTTATCACTATCCTTTTCCTCCCTAAATCCCAAACAGACCCATGACCCAAAACACAGCCCACAACAAACCAATACATGTAACACAGTTCCACTTCAACTTAAATTCGAGAAGTTCAATTCCATAGAAAGTTTCATGGCCCCCATTCCAAAACAAACAACATCAAGAAAACTCATAGGATAGAATAAAAAAAAAGAAAGCATACCAATAGCAAAGACTAATTGGGTCCCCAATAAATGAGGTGAAAGAGTTGATCAGCCTTCTCAGCCTGCCTCAATCTTCGTTTATCGACTCCGTCACCCATCATCATTTGCGGCTCTATGACGCCGGGAAACTTTCTTGGATGAGTAGGGTGATCGGATTCTGACCTGGGTTTTGCCTGAGGGGGCTTGATCATGGTTTTGGAGTTGTGGTCTTTTAGCCCTTGGACTGCCCTGAGGCATACTCTGCTTATGTGCCTCAAGCTCATCTCCAAATTGCTGATAATTCAGCCACTGAAAATACTCCAGTTAACAGTGCAATTAGGCGTCGATTTCTTGGGGAGGCGGTAAACCTCCAGGCATATTGAAAAAATTATTGGATGATTCTAGAGGTACCGTTACGGGTGAGCCAATCCTCTTTTATCACTGCACGTTCACATCACATGGTGGGGTGTAGCATCAACCCTACAGAATCTTCGTGAATATGTGGCAGTCTATGGTACTGTTGGACACTAAACACGGTATTTAAAGGTGTCCCAAAATCATTGAATAATTAGTCGATATTGCGAATTGTGACCACCCGGACTCGACTCCGGTGGCAGAAAACCTAAAGTCATGGACCATTGGTGAGTTGATCTCAGAAAACAATGAAAGAAGAATGGGTGAGATGGGCCGGAGTGGGCCTGATGTGCATGGTCTCTGTTTCTGCGGAAGAGCAACGTACGTTCGGGTGGCGAGGCCCGGACCACTCCAACTTTCTTGTATAATATACGATCAATATTTATTCAATATTTCTAGGGCATCGCCACTCCCAAACCTAAAAAAAATAGGCACCTTTTTAAGTAAAGTAAATAATTTTGTGAAGTAAAAGCTAATGTTACTCGTATTTTCGATATTTTATACTCCTCAGAGAAATTGAAAAATAAACTTATGAAAAGTTTAAAAGAGATTGATTTTAGCAGTCCTCATAACATAAGTATATATGATATTTTTTTCTTCAAATTTGCTTAAACTTTGGCAACTTAACAGTTGATTGGAGTATGGTTGCTGAGTCGTGCAAATTAAAGCTAGAGTTGCTTTGTGGCTGTTTTTGACATCGAATATCAAGCTTGTTCTCCCCTAGCCTAGTGGTGACCAAGGTTCGAGTCCCACAAGAGGCCAGGGCTTTGGGGGAGTGATTTTATATCGCCTGACAAAAAAAAAAAACATCCAAGATTGTGTCAGATGTCTCTTGGGGAGTGATTTTAATTTAAGTGGGAGTAGTTTTAATTTCATGCTTAAATTTCAAAATATTAGTAACGGAAACTTAAAAATTCATGTAATCATGTCAATACATGAAATTTTAAGTTTTGGCCCCCTCCGGAGAATCTTGGCTCCGTCCCTGCCTAGATGGGCCTGCTAGTAACGGGCTTTGAAAGTGTAGGGAACTTAACCTCAACGTCACGTATCCTCTACTCTAATGTCGAAAAAGGAAAAAAAGACATGTTCCCCTGCCTGGTGAATTATCACATGCATAATCGGATTTGGCGATATTATATTTTTGAAACTAAATATTTGTTTGATTTGGCATCTTATTTGCTTATTTACTTAAAATTTGATAGAGTTTGCGCACTCAAAAAAAAGTCAAACCAAACAGAGAGTCGAAACTTGTGTGACAAATGCGTTGAAACAAGAGAACAATATTTCTGGTAGCCAGTGGAAATTATTCTTAGTTGATTTTTTTGCACCCCAGTTTTGCATCACTGCCTACTTTGAAGCTCGTGGTTATTTTTATTGTTTTCCAAATGATTATCAAAGGAATACTGATGAGAAATACTCTATCTTATTATTTGAAAAAAACTTATTGAGCTAAGAATCACATTTCAAGTGGCTGAACACAAATTAACTTGAGCTAGCTAATTCCCCAATAAGTGATTACAAGAGCATGCATGGGCCTCTTACACCCAGAAATATAAAAGCAAAAGTCGTTTTTTTGCTCCGCTAAAATAATGTGCTTTCAACCACAAATTGTGTTGAATTATTGGATCATTTTAAATCGAAGGAGCATAATAATTTCATTATCCATGTGCTCCCACTCTTGATTCTACTCATGATCAACGTACATGGTACGTACTTGAATTAGCTACAGTATAATTAAGCACATCCCACGTATGTAGTGATAAGCTAGCACCCAATAATGCATATTCTTGGTGCTTAAGTCCTTAGTTATGTCGTATTTATTACTAGTTTACTTTGATATTGAACGTAATATCTCAAGTGTTTGTAGGTAATTTGATGTTTAAAGATGAGTCTGAGAGTGGTGGATAGCTCCCGGGAATAGCCGAGGTCTTGAGGCACCAAGGAGGCCGGTCCCCTCCTGAGTCCAAAAAGTCATTTGAAGAAGCATGAAAGGGCACTCGGGACGGCCAAGTGTACTCAAGAGAGAACAAGATAAGAGAAAGTGGCAGAAATTTCTAGTTGGTACGGGTAGCAGGGATTTGTGTGGTACTAGTAGCGACTGGACAAATTCTGGCAATTTTGTGCCCGACAATGTATTCAGTTAGGGGCTTGGACATTTTGTAAAATATTTTAAGGGGCTATAAATCAAAGATATGCCTAGATTTTAGGTCATCTACCCTTTCCCACTCTCTCTATCTCCCTCTTAGGTTTAGCTCCCAAGCTTCCATGTTTAGAAATCCATAGTTTTCTCTTGCAATTTCCTTTAGATCATGTAAGCACTCTTTATTTCAATCACAATTTTAGTTTAATTTCATGTTTATCTTTATACATTGTGCGGTCTTTTTTTTTTGTAGATTTCTTTTCCCATGGAGGAGTAGCCTCCTAAGGCCCTTGATTAGAACTTGCTTTCAAGTTCCCTTAGGATTTTCCATCTATAAAAACTCAAAAACGTGCCAAGGAATTCACTCATCTCTCTCATCGCGCGCAAAACTCATCCAAACCATGTCTTCCTCAAGATCATTTCTCTATCCTCTCTATTTGATCCTCTCCTTCTCTCTCCTCCTCCAACTCACCACGTCATATGAAGGGATCTATCAATGCTCAGGCACAAATATAAGCCCCAATGGCACTTACAGGAAGACCTTGAACAACCTCATGAGTTATCTAGACTCGAAAACCCCACTGACCGGGTTTGGTTCAGGCTCATTGAGCCTCAACCAACAAAATCAAACCTACGGCCTCGCTCTCTGCCGAGGTGACCTCAATGCAACAGACTGCAAAGCATGTGTTGACCTGGCAAGCACGGAGCTTCAAAAACTTTGCCAATCTACCGAAGCAATCATATGGTACGATTATTGTGAGTTGAAATACTCAGACCTCGATTTCTTGGGCAAAATCGATCAACAACACTGGTTTTACTTCGTGGAACCTACGAATGTGAGCAACCCAGTTTATTTCAATGGAAAGGTCCTGGAGTTATTGACTAATTTGACGGAGAGCGCTTATGTAAGCCCGAAAATGTACGCTGCCGGGACATTGGGGATTGGGAATTCAACGACACTTTACGGGATGGTTCAGTGCACCAGAGATATTTCTAGTGTTGATTGTAAGAGTTGTCTTTCCGAGGCTATTAGCTTCATTCCGCAATATTTATACGGAAAACAAGGAGGGAAACAAATTGGTGGGAGTTGTACCGTGCGTTTTGAGATATTCCCTTTTCTCAACAGTGCCTAGCTAAGTAAAAGTGACCACGGTTCTCAGATGGTGCTAATACCATTAATTTGAGGTGGCCGGATTAAGAACTATATATCACGTCATCGTCTTTGTATTTGCTAGAATTGTTGCATGTTCTTTTTTATGTACTAAAAAGACACATGAATATCTACTTAAGTATTTTGAATTCGGAACTACCTATGTATTTGATGACAGGATTCCCCAGGTTTCTTTAAATATGGTTGGATTGTGTTAAATTAATTATCATTGGCATCTTCAGTGCTCTTAACAAATTCAATAAGTTGTACACGGTAGTGAAGGACAATAACTATATATAACACCCCCAAGTATTTACGGGAGGCCCCGTTAAAAGGTTTTTCTCCCCTTAAAATCATATTCATATTGATATAAGAGAGGAGATATTATTGTTGGAAAAATGGTAGCTTTGTTCGAATATTTTGGTGCGCCTAAATATGAACAAAATTCATTTTAAGTGTTAATTAATGAGAATTGTCTCATTATGGGGATTGAAAAAGCCAAGGGACGCGCGTGCGTGCCATCACCGAGCACCTAAACTTGACCTGGGCCGTGGCGACCTGTGTTTCGAGGTCTGTGATCTGGTCTAGGTTGGTGTGGAATTGATTGTGCTTTATTATTGGGTCTAAACCGTTCATGTGTGCATGGATGGTCCAATTACGGAATCAGTTGTGCGCGGCTGATCCTAGAGTTAATAGCTGAATAAGTTTTTTTTCCAAAATTGAATACCTCAAATTCAAATTCCCATATTGAATAATGGAGTCCTGCTTGTTTCAACACATGAAAAAAACACAAGCTCTTCTACTTCTTTTGCAATATTGTTCTTTTCAAGAGAGAGAGTACAGATAGAAGTTGGTTTGATGGACAGTCTACGGTGGTGCTCTGGCGGCTGAGTGGGAACCGAGTCAATCCTGGGAGACAACACCGACAAAATCTCCAGTACTGGTGAGGCGGCGAATTTGTCTTAAGGGCACCGTTGTACAAAACGGGTCTCGATTTGTGATTTCCACTCCTTACTTACAGTTTATGTTTATGTTTCATATTTTGTAATTCCAATTCATGTCATTTCTATTCGTTTGTAAATTTTCAAGAAATTAATAAAATCGATTATTATTTTCCGCACTGTTTTCCTCCAACTATAAGGATAAGTGATGGTCTTGGTGTACCTAGACAATACTATTAGACTTTGACGAAACATGAAGCTCCAACAGGCTGAAACGACGTTCAATCAGATGGCATTTATAACTTGTACTTCTGATTTTGAAGTCTTAAATGTTGCATGCCACAAATCTCTAGTGCCCATAAAAAAGATTTATTAGCAATTAAGGTTAACTGCTACAGGCTCTACAGCAATGTTTTTGTTCCGGGTTGGCTTCTCGCCAGCGCTTCTTTTCCCTCTTTTGGTAGCCGGTGGCATGTTATTGACCTTGGCCTAGGTGCCAATTAACATTAGTTGGGATCTAGATTTTTTGGTTGTGATGCATTTTGTCTCACTTCTTTTTAATTTTTGTAACTCTGTTTTTTAGATTAATAAAATCTTTCTTTTGTTTATAAAAAAAAGTTCTACTATCGACTTTTAAAGCAGTGATAAGCCGATTTTCGTTTTATTATAAATAAAACAAATTGAGATTAAATTCTTTCCACCACCAGTGGATCGAAAACCCCACCTTTTCACCACGGCCTTTTTTGGCCCTACCGTGTGTTTATTATTGATCTGAACCATTCATCTTATAGGCACCACATAGTAGTGTATCCACACAAAAAATAAACTTGATCAGACATCGATAGGTATATCAAAATGCTCGATCAACAAAATTGAACTTTTGATATACCTGTCGATGTCCGATCAAGCCGATTATTTGCATGGCCATATTTCTCTGCGGGTCCTACAATATGAATGATTCAGATTACAACATAAACACTCGGTGATGGAAAAGTGAGATTTTCCGCCGGCGGTCGATGGAGTTTATTCCCATGCTATATTTGGATATACCATCCTAAAAAGCCAGCTTTAGGGTTTTTTGTTGAATATTTTTGAAAATATTTGGAGAAAAGTAAAAAAAAAATTACTTTTCTGATTCTTTTTTTCGAGATGAATTAATAATCTACAAACGTTAGGGATCCGCAAAACTAACAAACGCAAAAAAAAAATTAAAACATGACAAAACAAAAAAAAGCTCAAAAAAACTTAATGGAACATGGCCTAACAGTACAATTAGGTGTCGATTTTCATCCCCACCTAGGATTTCTTGTTGAGTCGGTAAACCTCAAAGCATACTGGAAATTTTTTAGATGCTTCCAGAGTACTGGTACGTTTGAGTAGTCAATCCTGTTCTATCACTACACACATTTTCAGGTGGAGTGTAGCATTAACTCTACGTCCAAAATTTTAGATATTACTGCAAAAAAAAAAATATATTAGGGTGAAAGTAAAAAAAATTTACTTTTCTAATTCCTCTCGTCTTGACGATCAATAAGGGTAAAAGGTTTGTTGCAAAACGAACCAATGCGGAAAAAAAAGTTGAATTAGGACAAAACTACAAAAGGGGGGATCCGGATCCTCTGTGAGGATTTTCCTTGTGAGGATCGTGTGAGGGTTTTAATGAGAGGGCGACAACACACAAACAATTCAATCCAAGGGCAGAAAACAAGCCACGACATGCAGTCCATAGATTTTAATGAGAACGACGTCGTTGGGCAGAAACCAACCAAAGGGGAAGAAAACGCCTGCCAAGCACCGTTTCTTCCTCCATCCAATCTCTCGTTTCCTTTCTTCCCCCAATTTCTTTTTTATGTTTTTTTATGGAAGGTGTTTTCCCCCAAATTTGAAACCAACTGCAATGGAATCTGCATCTCTCACACTAAAATGGTCCATCTATCACCGTTTCTCCCAATTTCAAACCACACGCGAAATCACTGTCTACAGAGGATCTTTAGGGTTGGTGTTGGGGAAAATCCATTTTTTTAGCCTTTCTTCCTAGTGACTGAAGATTCTAGCCCAAACGAATTGAATAAATTTTGCTTGAAAGATAATTTGGCTTCGGTCAAAATGCAAATGGACTACTTGATATTCTCGGTTATGTTCAAACGAACTAAACCATTTTGCTTTCTCTCTCTCTCTCTCTCTCGCTAAATACTCCGTAATAGAATAGAATCTATCTTTGGCGTGGATGATTTCTGTTGAGATGGGTTTGTAGGGTTTTTTGGTAGATATTTTTTGTTGGGATGGGTTTGTACGCAGGTAGAGAAATGGAGTTTAGAGAGAGAGAGAGAGAGAGAGAGAGAGAGACGGTGGAAACTTGGTTTGTAGTGATAGAAGAAAGAGGATGATTAGTTGGGAAGAAAACGGAAAGGGTTATCGTTGGGCCGAGCTATTTGCAACCATAAATTCTCTAAACTTAACTCACAAATCTTATAACAATTTTTTAAATGCAACCTAACAAATATTCATAAACTTCCAAAAATACCCTCTCCTTCCCCCCTTTTTTCTCTCCTGGTTCTCTCTTCTCTTGACCGCCGAACACCACACCCACCACCACCACACCTCCACAACTGCCGCCTTCACCAAACATTCAAAGGCCTTGAAAGATTTCTTCGTCTCATAGAGGAATTGACTTCTCCACGACCCAGAAGCCGGATGTCGCCGGGAGTTTGGTTGCCGGCAAAAAAAACACCGGCAAGGGGGTGGGAAAGGAGAAATGAGCGACGCTTCCATTGCCGTTTTGGGTACTAGGGAATTTAGAGATACACGTGGCAATATTGTTTTTGGGCTGAGCTATTTGCAACAATCTCAATTCTCTCTTTCTTCTGCTGAACTCACCACCACCACCACCACTGTGTATTCGAAATTTCAAAAAAAATTCCCCGACATAGTAAAATACACATTTCCGAAAAATTTAGACAATTTCAGATTTTAAAACTTGAAAATGTTTACAAATTTCAAATTCTAATACTCGAACACTTTATAACACATCTTGAAGATGCGTCATGTCTTTTTTTTTTTTTTTTGTTAAAAACGTAGATTCTGACGGTTAAAAATACAAAAAAAAAAAGGCAAATTCCAAATGCATCGACGGCTTTGTTCGGTTGCCATTTTACTTTTGTTTTAGTTTTGTTTTTCAATTATTACCCTATATCTTTCTCCAATCATTACCCTATATCTCAAATTATTAATTTCATTTCTCTCTCTATCTCTCTCCAATCATTACCCCTCTCTCCAATTATTATCCTATTTCTCTCTCCACCTACTACCAAAACTAAACTAAACTAAAATGCCAACCAAACAAAGCCGTCGACGTCATGCTCCGTAGAATGCATTCACGAAATGCGCGATTAACATCACGCATTTTGCTAATGCGCAATGGGACCAGTTCGTCAGCGAAGAAATGCGAGTTCATGAAACTGGATCGGAAAACGATGAACCCATTCGTTTGAGGGTTCATCTGAATTTTGTAAACAACACACTAATGGCCTAATGGGTTCATCGTTCACCAACGACACACTATTTTCCCCATCGTTAACTTTTGCAGAGAAAATATGTCACCGATTAGTTTCACGTTCGCTCGCAGCACTCGTTTTCCCATTTCAAGAAGCATCTTGTTAATATATGTCACCAATTAAGAGGGAAAATTAATCGGAAAACGAAAATGGAGGTGGAGCTTGGAACCAGCGGTTATGGAGAAAACGTGGAAGGGAGCTTGAAACCGGTGGTGGATATGGTGGAACCGGTGGGAGGGAGGGACAAAGATGGGTGGGTTGTGTTTAGTAATTTTAAAGGGTATTTTTTGTCCATTTTTTAAAGGGTATTTTTTTCCGAAAGTGGTTTATTTTAAAACAGGCTACGTATAGAAAATTTGTGGTTGCAAATAGCTCGACCCGTTTAGGGCCGCCGTTTAGTTAGTTTTCCTTAAAACGGCACCGTTGGGTTAAATTTTATGAGGTGCAATTCGTGGCTTGTTTTTTGACCTTGGATGGATTTGTGTGTGTGTTGTCGCTCTCTCATTAAAACCCTCACACAATCCTCACAGGGAGGATTCTCATAGAGCATCCGGAAAAGGGGAGAAAATAAAAACGGGTCGAGTCGGACAGGTTTGGGTATGACTTAACCTATATTCGACCCAACCCGTTTCAACCCGCCTAATATTGACCCGTATTCGACCCGCTCATATTCAACCCATGACCTGTTTCAACCCGCCCATTTGCCACCTCTAGTTTTTATCATAGTTGCCCAGATTCCTATATACCCTGTTTCGTTGTCTTGAGGGAAGATTGGAATCCTGATTCCTGCTTGTAGCCATACATTTTGGGCCCAATTGGATGCCGTATAAGTTTTGGATGTATTATTTATGGGAAAAATGACGGCCCAGGACGTGTTTTGATAATTAATATCCGCCAAGAATAAAATAGTAAGGGGTATTAATTAAGAAGGAATGACCCACATTGATGTGACATTTATGAATGGGAGATAAAATAATACTTGATTTGGATGAAAGATAAATTTGAGGTATAAGGAAGAGTGTATAATGTAAAAAGCTGTCAAATGACTCATTTGCCCTTACGCAGTATGAAATTAGATTATTCATTATATAATAACAAAATTCAATAAAATTAATTACTTTTCACAATTTAAGGAATAATAATTTAGTTTACAAATAAAAATAATTAATTTAATATTTATAAATAATAAAAAATCAATTTCAATTATATTTAATTCAATTTGTGGTTTGTTTAATATGAAAATGTACAAATGTTAAGTTGAAATGCACCAAATCATTTTTCCTCTTTCCTTATCTTCTCCTTTGTTTTTATTGCCAGAGAGAGAGAGAACGGCAGAAGAGAGAAGAAGAAGAAGAAGCTGCTGCTCTCCGATCATGGTGAACATCCCTCCCTCTCTCTCTCTCTCTCTCTCCGATTTGTTGTTGATGTTCATCTTCTTCTTCTTGTTTCTTTTCACTGTTCATCTCTTTGAAATTTAGGGTTTCAAATTCGAAATTGGGGGTTTGTGGTGGTGGCGATTTGTGGTGGTTCTGATGGTTTGTGTGTGTGTTTTTGTGTAGGTGTGGGGATCTCCTCTTCTTCTTCTTCTTCTCTTTTTTTTTTTTGACCGTCTTCTTCTTCTTCTCTCTTAACAGAGCAAGAGAGCCATTGGGGAGGGGGATGAGAAGGGGTGTTTTGGTCAAAAAAGCAGGTGTATTAGGCCGGATAAATTATGGAGAGCTCAAGGGGTGGCAATAATTTAGCACCTCATACACCGGATTGAGGTGTATTCGCGAAGAAGGGGGACTAAACAATACAGGAGGAAATAGGCTTGCCAAACCCAGCTAAAACTGTCCCATCATCCCTAAACCGGGTGTATTCCACAATACACCCACCCAAAGCTGCATCCAATCGGCCCCTTTAGTAGATAATTTACATGAAGGTTATGCGATCAGGTTTAAAAGTCAAGAGGGTGGTCCACACAAGCCTCAAAGAACAATAGTGTAAAATAGACTTCACTAAAAAAAAATAGGGAAATAATTTTGCCATTCTTTTTTTTTAACGTCACTCCCCTGCAAGTGTATTTTTGGTGTAAAAATACACTTGACAAAAAAGGGAGTGGCAAAATCAGCAGCCAAAAAATAGCGTAATGGTAAATATGCAAATAACTAATATGTACCATTTTCGCCACCGAAGCTTGTAGTAGTGACTCAAAACTCTTCATGCAAATATTTGACCGGTGCATTCACATTTGTTCAAAATGCTCTCAGGATTCCTGATCATGCGTCATACCTTCATGATGTTTTCTCTGATTAAGGGAAAGAGGTCGTCCTAACAAGTACATTAGCTTAGACAACATTTTTTTTTTTTTTTTTTGATATTGCTTAGACAACATTCAATCTATTATTTTGTGAGCTTAATTTGCATTCACATCAGGTTATTCTAGTAATGGAAAAGTGGAGGGAGTGGGAGGGGGAAAGGGAGACAACTTGATTTTGAACTTACCTTGGAAAGTTGGAGTGGCTCTGATGGCCTTCAACACAAATAGTTCATTACAGCCTCACTGATAATTTCATTACCCTCACGAGCAAGATTACGTCCCTCATTACGAGCTTGCACACATGCTGCAATTTGAGGTTGCCACTATGAGAACTAAGCAACTGCTTCTCTACAGAAAACAGTTCTAAAACCTCTGCATTCGCAGCAAGAGATTGGGCATAAAATAAACGAACACAGTCCCATCACAATCAGCACTAATAAATGAAAGAGCGGCTGGTTTTACAGATGGAACAGTAATCATAGGTTTTGATGATCTGATTAAGGGATCAATATTATCTCTTTTACACAGGGGCAACCACCCATAGAAACATCCATTCTCTCTCCTTATTAGTCACAATCTCTGAATTCAGATTTTGAAGCACCCCAAAATTTTAATCCTAAATTGAACAATGCCAGAAGCTCTAATGTCCCCGATAATTTTGGGAGCTCACCCATACCATTAAGTATAGCCTTCTTTTGAAGCAACAACATATAGGAGTAAGAAAAGAAATGCAATAGATGAAATCTGAGAAGGAGGAAAAAAGTTGAAGAGGCATTAGATATTTCTCCTAACAAATATTTTCGGCGATGACACAACTATCAACAAAAGATAGACGAACAATGCCTTTCCAAATTACATGTTCCACACCAGGAAAACAAAATCTAGAATCACTAACCAAATTGTATCTCCGACTATGATGTAATCTGGAGAAAATGCAAAAGAAGAGAAAAGATACGTGAAGAAAGGTAGTCAAGAATATAAGCGCCGAGAAGTTTTACCATCTAATCCGAAGCCAAGTAGTTGCAATAGATCGCCAAACTATAAAAGAAGAAAAGAACAACATTGAAATGAGTAAATCAATAGAATGGAAAAGCAAAAGCTAGAGAAATAGGACAAAAAGAATGCAAGAGAGGAAATCAATCGCCAACAAAAAAGAAAAAGAAAAGAGAGGATATCAATCTATAAAAAACCAACAATCCGTATCATTGCTATCAATTCTAGAAAACTCCAACCAACAAAAGAACCACCTCCTAAATTCAACAAAAAGCCACACTAATTTATGTCGCAAAACGCCCACTTTTTAAGATCAAAACATCCCAATTAAAGTTCTATAATAAAAAAAATTTACTTGCAAAGTTTATAGGCATAGCCAACTAAAATGAATAACCAATAACAAAGATGAAAATCTTCCAACAAACCAAAAATCCTCTGTCTTAATCCATTATTTACCCATTTCTTGTTGTGCACTTATAAAGGATCAAACCCAAATACAGTTCTCAAGTAGCAGAACAAGCACAAAGTATAAAAAAATGAAGAACCCTGGTCAATGGACCTGATCAAATGAAGAGGAAAAAAGTGAGAAGAAAGTAAAGTCAATTATCAAAAAATTAAGAGGCAACATTATTCACATATTCCATACCAATAGCATAGAAACTTTTAAGGCAATAGTCTTCTAACCTCTTGGAACCCACCTGCTTGTTTTCTCAAAAGCATCTTCAATCCAACAGCAGGAGTTATTAGCTCACAACTTCTGCAGGTTTTGAGTTGTGGAAATCGAGATGCAAGGACTGCAATCTTTTGGATACATGTGACATAATGTTATGATGGTAAGAGAGCATTCAAGCTAAAACATGCAAAGTTTCTAGGGAATAGAAAGTGACTTGCCTTATCAGCCAACGGTTCACGGCTAAATGGTGGAGCAATGTCGAAATATTCAAATAAAAGAAAACCAGGTGGGTCGCTAATCTCACCTTTGTCAACTGAAAGTCGGTTAAAACTTTGGGCCATTGCACGCATATTGTTGCGCTGGCTCCACGCACCCTGAGCATGATTGGTTCCTCTTTCGGCACCACATTCACTGCCACCATCACTACTGGTTTCCCTGGATGAATCTGCATCACTCTCTTCACCAGGCCGCCTGTCAGAAGAGGGTGAAAATATCATCAATTTGTCTAAAATAAAATCGAACGTACACGGACAGACATCTCACACAACAATTGGGAAAAAATGCAATAAATCGACTACAAAGAACTATTAAAAAGCAGAATCAATCGGTAGATTTACCTCTTTGGAGCTAATAACAGGGAAAAACATCCATAGCACTCAAATGCAGACACAAAACCACATCAAACAACCAGGTTTGGAGAATGTGCAGTTCGTGCAAAAGAAGTACTGCAAAGATGAATAAATGTACTCATTAGATAGATCTAAGAAAGCATGGGGTGGTTCTCAGAGCTAAGAAGATAAGAAGACTTACTTTTTGAGGTCTCGGAAGACATGCACTGAGAAACAAGGGATCAAATCTTTGCAATTTTGTTACAGGAGTTCTGTAGTAGTCAGTAGTCACTATGGATTTTTTTGAAAAAGTAGTCACTATGGATGGAGCACAACACAAACACAGACCAAAAAAGAATACCACAGAAAAATTGCTTTATACAAACCATACTTAGCATAACAACCGTAGCATTCGTAAAATTCCAGCCAGCTTTGATTCTTGTTGATGTTAGCAAATGCGTTTCAATTGATTAATCGAACATGAAACCGAGAATCACTACAAAACCCTCAATTCATCTAAACTGGCAGAAAAAATACAAACTTTACCTAAAGACAAATTCCAAACAGAAATCACAGACATATACATCCAACCCAGAGAAATTACCACTAACAAACACATGCAAAGCGGGCAAATCAGTTATATAGAACAAAATTCAAAGAAACCCCTAGATCTACAACCAGAAAGGATTAACACCCACAGAAAATATGTATACCTTATGCGATTTCTGGTAGTCGGGTTCCATGGCCTAGGGTTTAAGAGATTTGATGGTGGGATCGTCCAGTGAACGTGAGTTGATTGGTTTTCTTTGGGTAGTCGGGTTCCATGGCCTAGGGTTTAAGAGATCTGTGTTGTGTTTGGATGAGTTTTTGAGAAATTTTATAGGGTTATGAGTGGAGAGAGAAATGAGAGTAATGATTGGAAGTAGAGGTAATAATATTGGAGAGAGATAGAGAGAGAAATGGAAATAATGATTGGAGATAAGGGTGAGTAATGATTGGAAGTAGGGGTAATGAGTGTTTTTTGAGTTGAGAATTTTTTTTCAAAAAGCAATCTAAACAAAGCATTGATGGTGGGATCGTCCAGTGAGTGTGAGTTGACTGGTTTTCTTTGCTTTGCTCGTACTCTCTCTCCATGCATGAGGAGCTTATGGCTGGTAACCGAGACGACTGGCGTCAGTGGCGAGGAGGTTATGGCTGATGGCCGAGAGAAGACTGGCGTCAGTGGGTTAGGCTTTTTGTTCTTCCGATCTTCAAAAAATGAGAGAGAAAGAGAGAGAGGCCATGAGAATCTCCTGAAGAAAAAACGCAGAAAAGCGAGCAAGAGAGAGGGAGAGAGAGAGGTTATGTGTGGGAGCACTACGTGGCTTCCTGCGGTCCACCCACCTGACCATAAGGCAATGAGGCAAAATAACAATTATGGGCAACCAGCTAACACTGCATGTCCAGAAATTGAGGGTTAAAATCGTCCAAATCGAGCAAAATTGGCTAGCTATCAATTGCCAAAACTGGTTCTTCTAGGAAGAGAGAACGACATTGAATATCAATTGGCTAAGTGAGGCATGCAAGGCACGTCCGTCATGTCTGTTGAAGAGAACGACATTGAATATTTGTGGATATGCTGATTCTTCCAGGAAGAGACTCTTTCGGGCTGTAGCAATTCTCATCTGCTGGCCCTTTTTCAGCATGGAAAACTACTCCTTGTCTGAGAGAAGTGAGTGTGTAAATTGATTTTAGTTTCCTTGGGAACCTTCCCGTCCTTTCCTATATGAGTTTTTTGCTAAAGAATCAATACATGAGGTCATATCCAGTAGAAGACCAAACTAAACCAAACCGAGCCTTATGTCCCAATCACTTGGGGTCGGCTACATGAATCATTTTCCTCCAATAACTTGATGGAGATTTCTCACACTTTTTTCTCATTTCAACTTGCTTGAACACACTTAACACGGTGGCGAACAGATAAAATATTGCAAGTTTTGAACAATGGTAACAATTAAGAAAATTGAAGAGCCAAAAAGGAACCTCGACGAGGTTTCACTATCGATGTCATCCAATCTTCAAGATGACACATAAAAGAATGACCATGAAAGTGATTTACTTGAATCAAATGTCAAGATTTCAAATCCAAATTCTTGAAGGTCTCAAAACCAATTCCTAACAGGAAATAGCAAATAGGTCATTTTTTGGTGTGTTTTTTTGGATAGGAAAACTTAGGTTAACAAAGCAGTGTCTGCAATTCTGTTAGGGTTAACCATATGTTTAAAATTATTTGTCTGACAATAGAGTTTTCCAATTCACTTCAACCACAAGACGAAGAAAAATAAACTTCAGCGATTGAACCTACGGAGATGCATAAGCACACTTCACAGATTCGATTATAAGGTGGCCAGAACTTGCCTCAACAAATAATTTCATTTTTTGAGCCCCACATAACGAAAAGAACTGCTAAACTGCCATACAATGGTAGCACAGTTATTATGTTTAAAAGAGCGTGCAGGAGAATTTTTTCCAGGGTAAATGCTAACGTGACACACCTTTTCCCACGCCAGTCACATTAGTTAAAAAGTAAAATTGAGTACCTTAGGAAGTTCGATGAGTCTATGTTTTGAAACTTCACAAAAATCTTCAGCTCTGTGATAGCTTAACCAACGGTCTCTTTGGCCCCAGCATATCATGGTTGGAATTTTCCAATCCTGTCTGTAAGTATGATCCTCATTTCTTCAACATAAGCCTGCAGTAACCAAAATGAGAACAAAAGTCAAATTAGAAATCAGCCGCATAGTCCTTTTACAACATACATCGAGCACTGAGTTTTCAACATGCACATTTCATATCAAATTGTAGTCAAGTCTATAAAAATGTAAAGATTAATATGTCACTCCCAAAACCTTGACACAGATAAGGAGTCAGGTCAATGATCGAACAAAAAAGCTTTTATATTTATGAACTAATCTAGCTTGTAGCAAATTTTCAACAAAAGTTAAACATGACATAGATAAGAAGTAATCTACATCAAGAACCTTGGGAAAAATTTCACCCAACAAAAAGTTGCTGAATATGGACAATGTTGATGGCAAGTTGGCATGTTTTGCTGTTAGCTACAACACACCATGATTACGAAAAGAATAGGATCACAAGTTTTAAGGGAATTAACCAAAAGAATAGGACATCTCTTGATAAAAAGGAATCACACCATTTAAACATGAGACAAAATGTACTCCGTCAGCGAGTGTGATACCAAGATAATTCGGAGTAAACACAAAGACACGGCTACCTAAAAGATCTCTGGTGATAGTGTCTACAAATTCTCTGGAACTCATGTTTCCAACGAATTCCTCTTGCCATTCCCTAATTGCATTGAGCCAACCAATCTAGAGGGAAAGGAAGTCAGGTATTTCAAAACTTCATTGGAACCAAACGATTTCTGCATCATGAACTTTGTACTGCGCACATTACTTAGACGGGTTCTATAAATTCATGTAGGAGGGAATGAAGAAATAGAATAGTAATGAAAATCCAAAGAAATGTAAAAAGACAATTCCTTAAAGGATAAAGGAAGACTGTTAAATTAGCAAGGATCAAAGAAAAATACCCTAAGGGCAGTGCTTGCATGACCAACTAAACCGTTAACCAAAACCTTCCCACTATAAGGGGTAGCAATGCCTCTCTCTGCTATCAGATCCATCTCTTATCTGTCAACCATAAAAAGAAAAAATATAACTGAATACCAAAAGTAAGGGAAATCCAAACAAAATTAAGCCTCATGCTACAATGAAAAGGCATCGGATACAAGAATCCTTGCTGGGGAGTTTCTTCAGTTGTTGGGGAGTTTTTTTTGTTGGGTTGCTGTTCGTTGGGGTGTCGATTGCTGGGCCGGAGGTTGAGATGCTTGAGTTGTGGTCTCCCTTTTTGCTTTTCTTATTTGGAGTGTTTGGTGGTAGAGCGAGAAGTGCTTCTAAACGGTTAGTTGTTTCTGTGCTGTTGTCAGCGGAGATGGTGTACACGTTGAACTTTAATTGGCTGATTTCGGCATAGCTGTACACGTACAAGGATGGTGAGATCAAAAGTAAACGTGGAATCTTTAATGTGCATAAAAGTAATCAATCAAGCAGAGCTAAGGGGGCTGTGGCAAGTGGGATTTTAGTGAAGACATACCAACAAAGGTTATGTACATCTAGGAGGTAAATAGAAAATCATAGTGACAGAAAAAGATTCAGTAGTTGTGAATGATTTTTCATGGGAGTTACTATAGTGCACAGTTGGGTTTTCAAAGGCTAGAGAGGGATGGGGAAGAAGAAAGAACTCAAACTAACAAACACTGATAGAATGCTGGATGTAGTGAAATGTGCAGAGCACCAGCAATGTGGATGGTCCGAGAATGAAAGACGCCAAAAGCCACTTGTATGATGGTGCTATTTAAAAAGAAATGAGCTAGTAACGAATTAGAAGAGAGAAAAAATGGGATATTCATTTGGCATTTATCTATCAGTTGTATCTTAGGCAAGGACCATTGCTAATTTACATTTACTTACAGGAAAAAAGTCTGTCTTGGACCGTCATCATGGCCAAGTAACCTCCAAGAATAACTCCAGTAGTAAAAATCTTTGCCAGCTGTCTGGCTGTGGAGATGGTTTCACCCTATCCTTGGATATTGTCATAATGGTACCTGAAGTGCCCAGTAGGGAGAAGACATTTAGAACCTCAAGCATAAAAGCAGCAGCATGTTATTCAATGAGGAGAAATTTATACTCCCTCCGTCCCAATTTGTTTGTCCAATCTCAAAAATCCAACTTTTTTAGGGAACACAATGATTACATCTAAAAAGGTTCAACTTTCCACATTTACCCTCAACTTTTTCAAAAAAGTTACTTTATTCCACTAAAGAAAGGGCAAAAAGGGAAAATCGATCCAATTAGAAGTCAAATGGACAAACATTTTGGGACACTTAAAAGTCAAAAAGTGGATAAACAAATCGGGACGGAGGGAGTAACAACTATGCAGTTATCAACGTGTTTTATGAGTGGGAAAATATGCATGTATCTATGTGTATAGTTTTATGTACGTGGTAACTGGAGAAGGGATTTCATGTTCAAAATATAGCAGAGTACAAACCATCATTGAGGATGGCAATAACAGCACCATGAAGGGTGGAAAATCAAACTGCCATATGAGTGCGAGCAACATAAAACCAAGCTGCCAAAACAGAGATTAAAAGGAAGTGTGCAAGAGGAAACTAGTGATCCAGGACAGACAATCCTATCAAATAATTCATAGCTGCAAAAGTAAAGGTGCAAATAACACTATCAAAAGATATTTTTCAGTTGTCGTCCTAATTCTACACACTTACCACTATACGGATTGTAATGGAAACAACATATATCTGCACATTGAACACCCAATGTATAAATCAAACCGGTTGTGTAAGTAGCATAACAGAAGTCATAAAAGGTCATGTTGCTTCTTATGGCCCATGGAACATTGTTTGTGTGGATGCATTGTACAGTGGATGACATGGCAGCAAAAGGGTTGATAGTCTGGTTGTGTAGATGAGGTTATTCCCATCCTTGCTTGTCTGGTAGTGGAATAAAACTTAGAAAGGATGTGATGCCGGCAAGGTAGCTGGAACATTTTTATGAGTTCTTCAGGAAAAACTCCTGAGAAATTCACCAAATAAGTGAGCTATAATTTAAGAAGCGACATCATTTAGAGTAATTGCGGTCATGTTTTAAGGAACTGTAAACGACGGGTCCCTTTTATTTCATTTGCTTACTTCCCCCATATGCTTACACAAGTTGTTTGGATTCACATTTTCAAAAGGTAGAACCAATCAACTAGAAATAAGTAGAGCCAAAAGTTTCAAGGCCAGAAATTAAATGAATCTGGTTGTGAATGTATCCATCCGACCCAAACGTGAAGGATCCAAATCTGCTGTTCTCAAATAAAATTTCAGGATCACTAACTGATCCAAGATGCAAACAAACTCACATTCTTGTTGATGGTTGGGTTACAGCACAAACCATTAATTTGGAACACACTCAACACAGAACGAGTAATGATTTCAGAGAAGAACTCCCTTACCTAGGCATGCATACAGTTGCAAAGATGGGGACAAAGAAGGGAATGATACCTCAATAGTCGTAGCTCATCATGGAACACAAACACCGACCTTGTATTCGATGACAAAACTCGAAGTTAACAATAAAAGCCAATGCTTTTACTTGATTGATAAACAAACTGTAAACAGAAAAATAAACCATAAATAATCACATCACATAAAAACCACACGAAAAGCATCATAACACTTTTTTTTAATTGAGCAAGAGTCCGTGAGATTATTAATCTAAATATGCAAAAATCACGTATTTGTTGATTTTTAGATTTCAATTTATCGCACAAATACTCCATTGAGTACTTCTCATAAATTTTCCTGCACTCTTAACATCCACAAATCGAAATCTACACTGAAGTAGGAAATCGAACTTTAACAAACAATCCATTCCTTCAGTAGGGAAATTTCAGCGGATTTAAAGTAAACCAAAAAAAAATCAGAAGGAAAATTTACCATAGCTAAAGTTCTGAACCAAATTGTACAACCGAAATCATCTAAAAGAGAACTTACCAGAAACCGCAGACCTAAAAGTGTATATTTGAAACAGAATCAGCTCTGTGCTAAACATCAAAAAAAAAAAAATGCAAAGCAAGCAAAGAATCAGCGTGAGAGAAAAACAGAGAGAGATGATTCAAGATCAGTGTGAGATAAGGAGAACCTATGCAAGAGAGAGAGTGACTTACTCACCGGCATGGCAACGGCTGTGTTTGTGGCCGGAGATATGGAGTCTGGACTGTGCTGGTATACAGTCGCGTGCAGCAATCTGGTGAGAGAGATAGAGAAAAAGAGAGGAGGAGACGGCGAAGGTCCGAGAAGTAGCTACGTGTGGTGGTGCAATGTAGTGGCGGTGGGTCGGAGGAAGAGAGAGAATCGAGAGAGAGAGAGAGAGAGAGGAGAAATTTCTCCAAAGGGAGGGTCTGAGGAAGACAGAGGGAGAGTGAGTGAGAGTAGGGAAGGACGTGGAAAGTCCTGATGCCCCATCGCGCCATGTAGAAGAAGGTAAAATGGCAATTATGCCCAACTTACCAAGAGCAAAGTGCCAGCACAAGAGGGGCAAATTGGTCCAAATTGGCCTAAAATTGGCTAGCGAAAGAATTGCCAAAGTGATTCTTCTTTAAGAGGGGAAGGAACAAAAAAAGGAGGACATGAAGCAGATGCATGACCTGATAGAAACTATTGAAAGCCTGTAACAGAAAACATGTACAAGGAAAAAGGAAGGTGGGAGCAAGTCAGGCGTAGAGAGCAACATCGCCGCAACAACAGCTCCACAGGAGTCAGGAGGAACAAGAACGATGTAGACAGATAAGATAAGAACGATATCACATTTTCCCCACTATGCCAATAAGACCTGCAAAATTATGTAAAAGGAGAACAGATACACGATAAAGGGATAATTCATATCTGGTAACTCTTATTTACCCTGGAGTTCATATTCCTCGTGGTGGGGTAACAGACCACATCTGCAACGCATGTACAAGCAGTAAGGACCGAGAATCACCCTTGGGTGATAGGAAAATAGCAACTTAATGAAACTCATTAATTCATGAAGAAAGAGGATATGGAAGGAAAATAGATAAACTTGGTATTCCGTATAAAGCTATTACTTCCAACCTTGTAATGGATCCTACAACCCGCAGAACTAACTTACTACTCCAGAACCCCCAATCTGAAATAACTGACAATAATCAACTGTAAAGCAAAGGACAAGGTAACTGAAAGCACACAAGAAACATTAACGCATAGATGCAGAAAGAAACTCAAAAAAGGAACCACATTTCGAAACCAGATCATCTAAATGACCTACCTAGACTTCAATTGCACTCACTATCTACATCAACAGCCACGTAGGGATAGCTTGGCATGAGTGCAATTACTTGAACTTGCCGTAAATCCAACAAAAAGCTACATAAAATGGAGAACATAAAAGGTGATTGCTGAATTGTGTATACATTCATATTAAAATCTTTACTGCACTTTTGCCTATCAAAAAAAAAAAATCTTTACTGCACTTATTTATCTCCAAGGGCCATATCCTGCAACACACCTTGTCTTGAAACGCTGTGAATCCTTAGATGCATAAATTAGCATTGTGAGTCATTGTCCCCCTGAATCCAATCATGCCCTTAGACACCACCAGGGTCTTACACCAGTCACTGTTCATAAGGTCCACGGAGAAAGCAACACTAATTGTAGAAAACATATTTCACATTGTTAAACCAGCCGAAAATCCAAGCTCATGGACCTAACATAACTGGTCCTATATAGCATCAGAGAGAATCATTATCATCATTGTGTAAGGAAACACTAGGCAAAACCAGCATGCCTGTCTGTTAAGACTTGAGAGCCATATAGGCATGGATGCTAGCCAACCGCAAATGGAACCAGTCCAACAGATTCCTTTGATCCTAAAAAAAGAAACATGAAGCAAAAGCATGGCCTAGTAGAAACATTTGAAGCCTGTGAACAAAAAATACGGGTACAACGAGAGAGGGGGTGGGAGCAGGTCAGGCACAGATAGTAAGACTGTTACAGCAACAGCTACAAGGAAGGAACACATGATGGAAAACTGACATGACTGAGAATGCAAATAGGATCTGCAAAATTCATTCAAAAGGAGGGGAAAATGATAAAAACAGTGACTCGGACTTATTCTACTCTGTAGATATAGGAACATATGTTAAGGGCCTTAAGGCTTATCAGAAACTTGCATACGCAAACTTTTAAGTCACTGGCATTGAAAGAAAATGATTAATAAAGCATTAAAACCTATATACAAGGGGATGAAAAATCTTACATGACCCCGTGATACAGCACATATCTAGAAAGCTAGTTGCCATATCTAGTAGTCAGGGTTGAATAAGCGCTAAGGGCATAGCTAGAGGCACCCCCACAGTCACATTTCATCCAATTGACCAGGCCAGAAACGGAGCAAGCACAGGCTAAGGTGGTAGCATCTCGCCTGCTAAGCCATTGAACTATCCAATAGCTATTCTAGCAAGCTACCTCACCTACTAGCTGCGCAAATAGATCAAAAAATAGGCCACTGAAAAGGGGAGCTAATAAGAGGGAAAGAATTATCAGCCATCCCATAATCTGCAAAAAAAGAAAAACATAAAAGAGATGATAGAGAACAAAACAATAGAAAACTATAACAATCCAGCGTTGATCCAGCTCCTTGCGATCCACAACAAAGATGACTCAAACAGTCCCTAAAAAGTAACTAACAATAGAAAATTAAAGTGCAATGACCAAAGAAATACAACATAAACCGCGAACGCGATAATTAAGTTACAACCATCCAAAGACATTACTTGAACAAGCCAACGGGGAAGAATGCTAACTTGATACCTGTCTCCAAGAGTTCTTATCGCTTCTTGACAGCTACTTTCTCAAAATTTTGAACCACAGGATTAAAGACTACAGGGAAAAGACTCGGCCGCAGAATAAAATAACTTCTGCGTAAACAGATAAGGGAAGATGTCAGAAATCAAAAAAGATAAGAGACTTTGACTGATGAAACCTCAACGACAACTCTACCTTGCTATACAGACACATCCATACAGACTATCCCCCGTCATCATCATGAACTATTCGCATGCGAGGCACTAAATAATTCTCAGGGGCCATAGAAAACAGTTGGAAATCCAGCATCACTGGTCAAGAAAACATAGTTTTCATTATAACATTACAGCATCCCAATCAACTAGACAAAGCTAATTATGCCCCACATGAAGCTACAATCATTCGCAGACCTGAATGCACAAACATAAGGGAGAATGCTAACTTCATACCCAGCATGTTCATGTGTCTAACTCAAGTTCAGTTTCCAAAAAACAAATCAAACCAAACCATAAATCAAATACGTTCATTAAAGATCTGACTGAATCTTTTTACGTGATGGTTGTCAGGCTACCAAATGTACAACCCTCTTCCTTTCTCCAAGCTTGGGACCGGCTGTGTAAAAGAACACAAGTGGAGTTAAAATATTGATACGAAAATATTAGTAACTAAAAAAAAAACAAATATTTTCAGATCACACATACTGACTTTTAGGATAGATGACTAACCAACAAGTTCGAATACATTTCAGAGCTATGCTGAACAACTTGAAACCCAACTCAAACAAGACTGCAAGGCAAATACAAGTCTCAGACCACAAGTGAAAATAACGTGAGAATGAAATAACTTCTGCACAAACAGATCAAAAAGAGGTAAAAATTTTAAATAAATAAATAAAAAGAAGAAGGAAAAAGGTAAGAGACATCAACAAAACCTCCATCCCATTGGATGCAAATAGATCGATACAGACTCTCACACCCAAATAAGTGTTCGCACACCCTACAATCCAGAGGAGGGCCTAAAAATCTGCATCACTAACCAAAAGAAGAGAGTATATCAATGTCACCCAACATACATTCTCTACAACTTAAAAAAGCTAATGATGACTGAACTACCAGACCAGCTACCACAAATAGAACAAGGAGTCTTGATGTCTAATTGCCCAGAAAAACTTCTCTACTGAGCGTGCAAGAAGACCAGATCCATCAACGCTATTAATCATTGGAATGTAGATACAAAGACTTCTTAAAATGAGATAAACAACTATCACTTATAACGAACAGCATAATAGCCATAACAGCCAGCCAAAATAATATTTATCCTTCATCTGTAAGAACAAGTTCAATAAGCAAAAGCTAATAAATTGAATATTTTGCAATTTAATTTTTTAAATTTAGTCATCATAGACATAAACCAAACCATACGAACTCCTGCAAGTCGGCATTGTACCTAAGAAAGAAATTATACATGGTTCTAACCATCAACCAAAGATAGAATTACATAACGGATTCCTGCAAGTCGGCATGTACTTAGGAAAAAAATTAGACATGGTTCCAACCATCAACATTTAGAAGCACTGACTTCCAACAAAAATAACTACTGCAAAAAAAATAAAATTAGAAGCCAACTAAACAATAATAACCATACCCTCCCACAAAGATAATATTATCAAAGTATTTGAAGTTCAAAAACAGGTAAAACCCAAAAACAAAAGAAATGGATAGATTGACCTGAGGTGTCATCTGACACCAATAATAATGGAGAGAATAAATAAAGAAGATGCAGCACGATAGAACTACCAAGTTTTCCTGCAGCGACAACTCTTAGAGCTTGATTACAGGCCTATAGGTCTTCCTAGGCACTGAAACAAGAGACCTACTGCCTATTGATATAGAAGTAAAATGTATGAACATAGTATGAAACAGAACCCTGCTTCGCATACAAGTAAGAGCCCAAAACAAAGGAAAAGGTCCCAGACCTCTACCAAAGAACAAACATTGAAGACAGATGACCAAACCTTGTAAATTGCATCTACATATATGTGTCCACGGGTGTCTATACACAGAAGCTGCTACTAACCATCATGGCATAGATCGGATTCTTTACAAGCTGTAGTAGCATTTCTCCACTTTCGATCATCAAGGATACAAGAATTTATAAGAAAAAGCCCAACCAAGAGGAAGACAGACAAGAATACCTTAGCATCAAGTCTACAAGTCAGACAACAGTAGAACTTGGCCGTCGCAAAATTAGAACATGCGCCACATAGGCCCTATCACGCTCTCAATTCTGCCAGTGACATTTTAAATACTTTGCTTGAAAGTGTACGTGGCTAAATAAGAAGTGTTGCTGCAAAGAGAACTATAACAAAGTCGGTAGAGGTTGCTGACAGATTGCTGACAAAGATACTACGATAAAAATCTTCCTGTTAGCATTATCCACATCAAACAAAAATGGCAAAAATTAATACCTTCCCCTCAGTCTGTTTCTTTCATATGGCAAGTTTAGGATTCAGTTTCCTTCCTTAACTTAGCTTTATTGTACCTGGTAATGCACCGAAATAGGAACACCAAACATAAAAGATACATACACGGCAACCTACACCAAAAGAATTTCCATCCCACAGCCTAACAATCCCTTGGATGCCAACGACATCTGAGCAACCATCAGCGCCCAACCAATGTGTCAACGTCAACAGAAACCTACATAGAAGGAACACAACTGGAAAGCTTTATTGTAATCTCACAAGTCCAGGATCCCATCTTAAACAACCCATGCAGCATTCCAGATCAACAACTTATCCTCACCTATACATGGATAGACCTAACAATAATTGTAGCCCTACCCAGAACATAGAGAATATGAAAAAGGGTAATTAGTGACCAAAGAGTATTGTCGTTCAGTCACCAATGTCTCGAAGTCCACATAGAACTGCGTCACTTGTTACAGATCAACCAGGCTGGACAAGGAAATAAACCAATAAGGAACAAGATCATCACTAACATATCAGAGACCATGGTAAATCGAACTTCAGCAGAGATTGATGCCCGGAACAATGTTGCAACTCAAAATGAACAACCACAATAACTGGCAAGCACATAAATGCAGAGGGCATTATAATGTAAATAATACCAAGTATTCCCCAATATGCACCTTTCACCCACCAATTTACTTTGCACTAAAAAAATCACCACAAGCCAGACCTCCCAACTCCAGAGAATAAGGGAATACAGTTAAAAGTTCAGCTTACTCCACACTTTTCAGCAGCACATAGATATACTGTACGCATCTGCACCACAAGAAGTCAAAGAAAACTGAACTGCATATAAGGATATTTGAGATAGTGGAAGACAACATTATGAGGCCGCCGGTGGGAGCAAGCAGAAAAAAGAAGCGATTAGGGATATTTGCTAGATGGGTACGACTCTTCAACAACTTAGTACCATGATTTACCCTCTAATTCAGCCTTCATGATGTGCTTTGTGTTCACATATACTGCTACCCACAGAATTAGGACGTGGAAAGAAAAATGGAACGGCAAAATGAGAGAAGGAGAGAGACCATTAGCTGCCCGACAACATTTGCTTCCTCCTTGAATGAAATTTAGATTGCTGCAGGGAATCAAGCAATCAATAAAGGAAAATAAAATGCATTAAAATGCAAGAGAAATATGGGAAAGGTGTGCCAAAGGATGCCCTCCCATTAATCTCATGTAAAGAGCTGTCTAACAAACACAGAAAGAGGTTGTAGTGTTGTATACCAACTGCAATTAATGAAGTCAGTACATTAAGCTTGTAACTGCGCATAAACCAAATACATAATAGCCAGCACAAAATAAAACATTACTTGGAAAGCAGAAATAAAACATAAAAGAAATAAAGAGTTGACGAGAAGAAGAGAACAAAAAAGAAACCAAATAACGAGTGACAGCTTAAGGAAAAAAGAGCGAAACTCAAACGACGACCTTGCTAGCTTTTAATTTTGTAAATTTCTGTTGGAACAAAAAAAAACCAACACTAAACCGTCTAAAAACAAGACCAAATAACAATCCGGCCCGAGTTGGTATTCCTGCGGGCACTTGACAAGGGTCTGTCTATCTCTGAAAGTAAATCTCAAGAGTTACTGATACAGAGACAGAGATCATGGCATTCCAACAAACACACACCTTAAGCAATAGATTCTTCAATAAAAAGGATTGATCGCCAGAGAATGTTGTTGTAATCAGAATCAGATCATGCTTATCGTGACTTAATTTGGTGGTCCACCGTGATTGCAAAATGCATCCCCTTGTCGGCACCAAGCTGACTTCTAGAAAACAAATTACAAAAAGGTTGAAATGTGATGAAAGATTGAAGAGAGATGAAGATTAATGAAAGAACAAGAAGGACCAAAAAAAATTTACAAGGACCAAAAAATGTGAAGATGAAGTATAGCGTAAGAAAAACTGGCATATAGGTAATGAAACACGAAAGGACCACCAAAAACTTGAACTTCATGTATAAATCTCAAAAAATAGGTGACTGCGGAACTCGAAACTCAAAATCCAACTATTGCCAACAATCACTCAGCAACTGACATTAAGGACAAGGAACTGCAAACCAAAATGAAAACAATTAAGATAAGAAACTCAACAAAGTCAACCAAAATTTTTGGATTGAAACCAGACAATTTAATTGACTTGTCTAGACTTTAATTGCATGCACTATGTATTGGCAGCCACATAGGGATAGCGTATGTGGTGGCAGGCATGAGGGAAGATATGCAAACCTGCTGCACATCCAACTAAAAGAAATGTTAATGAAAAAATAATGGATGTGCCATGATAGTGGTACAATTGAGTCGTCATTGGAAACATCTTTCTAAGCTCCGGAAGAAGCACACCCATTGCATCTGAACAACCATCATTGGTTACGAGTATATACCAAACTCAACACAAAGCTGACCAATGTGCTCAACAGAAAGCATCATAAAAGGCTGAATAGCCAATGTGCTTGAAGTCAACAAAACCAGAGAGCTACAACAAGTGATTTAAGTTCAACAACAATTAAGGACAAGGCCAACAAATGAAGAATCAGATTCCGTATGGACTGAGACGAACCAAACAGATCATCACTTGCTGCTGCATTGGTTTATCCTAGTTTCAAAGATCATCACTTGCCGCCGTATCGATTTATACTTTCACGTTTCTAAGATAGAGAGGCTCGAAAAGAAGGTGAAACTTCAACAAAGATCAGCATCTAGGGAAAAAGTTCCAGAATCTAGACTTGACCAGACCAAAGCCGAAATCCCAGCATTATCTCAGAATATAGAACTAAAGAAGTTGAAGCTCTATCCCATTAATAAAATAGAGCAAGATAAGATGTAATAGGAGAAGATTTAATACAACTATAATAATAGCAATACAGTAAGTGCTCTCCATGCGCACCTTTTCACCTAGCTTCAGAATCGCAGCTTCCTTCAAAGGAAACAGTAACCATAAATACAGAACTTAAACAGCACTTAATCGGTTGATACTGAGAGAAATTAGAGTTCACTTCTAACCAGGAACAGAAACAAAGGTCAAACTGTCTCGCAAGTTACAGCAGCTCGTGAATTAGAAAGTACCCTGCAGCACAAGAATGCTGAGAAAATTTGAAGTGTCAATCTCGCATCTTGTACAACTGAAGGAAGAGAGCAACTCAATCTTAATGGATCAAGCAGACAGAAAAAGTAGTATGAGAGGAAATATTTGCTTTCTCTTCAATGGAATGAGCAACATTTATCTTGTTTCCCTCAAATCCAATGCAGGTGATGTGTCATAACATGCTGGGGGCTAACAAACCAAATCTACAACACGCGAGGATACAATTAGGCTAATGGAAGGAGCAAGAAAACAACAGAAAAGACAAAGCAGTAAACAAAGACATTTGGGACATCTGCAGGTGCTAACACAAATATCAAATACCTCCTTAAATGCAATTCCAACTCCAACAAATGCTGCAGGAAAAAGCCTAAATATAAACCATGATGGACAAGAACACACAACTTCAGATATTAGGCGAAAAGAGTAAGAGGGAGGAAACATTACTACTAGTACACTGTCCAGCTCCCTGGCTTACAGAACGAGCTACCAAAAAAAGAAACATTAAATAGGCACACGAAACAAAGGAACTCCAAGACCCTCTATTCATGGCTTATCATAACTCCTCTCAAATGCAAAACTCTAACATTGACGATTAGACGATCAGTGCCTATGTTTAACACCTAAAGAAATCTACAAAAATGTTGAGTTCGGTCTTATATCTGATCTACACAAACCGAATACCAAATGAGTGATTTGGCAAGAAACCCTAACACTTTCTTTTCTTTTCTCATGAAATCCCTCCATTCAAAGGGGCAATGGACTTCTTGCGACGTCGCCGGCAGCGAACTGCCCACTTTGCCATGACCAGAATATACAATGTACGAAAGACAGAAGTCACAGAACCGATATTGCTTCTCCCTCTCCATTCCAATAAAGATCTGCAAAACTCACGCAGGAGGACAAAAAGATGATAAAAATATATATTCCTGTAGTGAAATATTAATATAGGATAGAACAAGGAAGACAACATGCTAGAGTATTATTATAACCTGCATGCAAGGGACGACTCTCATGACACACATGGTAATAAATGACGAGACTCAGCTGCATAGATAGATAGCAGTAGGAGAGATGGCAAAAAGGAAGAAGCACAGCAACATACCCAGCGACAAGATGGCAATGCACTTCTCAATCATTAAAAAAATTGGGATTAAAAAAAAAAGAAGCAAAGTTATGAAACGAAACCAAAATCCATCAGCATAGTAATGCAAAATTTTAGATTACAAAAGGCAAACCAACTTCTACGACCAAAATAGTAATGCAAACAATGATAAGCCAATACCAGTCCCTGCAACTACCCATACTCCGACATGACTCGAACAAATGAGCATAGGGAGAATCCTAACTTCATCCTTATCTCCAACAGCATATCCCTGCATTTCCTCATCACATCTTAAGGAAAGCAAATAAGTTAGAGCAACGCAAACATAGTCCGGCAGTGCCCCACCTCTCCTACAAAAGCATAAACAGCCACCCCAAAAACAGACATGACTAGAATAATCTTCAATCCTCGATATAAAAGACCAAAGTAAACTACAAAAACAATCACATGAATGGCCACCAAGACTAACGAGCGGTGGAGGCAGTAACCATCAGCAAAAAACTAATCATGAAGAAAAATGTTAAATAAACCTTCTACATCAAAAATTCTGAGAGGAGGATCCACATTCAAAATCCTTCTAGATCCTTCACTTCACCTCAATCAAAATGCAAATCTCTCCATCCAAGAGAACTGTAAAAGTAAGAATTATCTGGAAGTCATGATCTCTTCAAGTAAATGGAATCCGGCTTGAGCAATCACATTTAGTTAGGAGCCCAAAAAAGGAATCTATTACTCTTGCTAACAACTAAAATAAACTCTTACACCCGCAATGTCAAACCAAGAATCCAAAATTACTCAAAACCATTTTCTGCAACAGTGAAAAACAATTTGCTCCCAATTAGTAAACTGATCAAACCAAGCACAACTTGTTGGGTAGTAGCAACAGAAATTCCATAGAAGGCAAAGAATACCAATAGCAAAGGAACCTGAATTAATAGACATCAACCCAAACCAAAACTATCTCGAGTCCTTGACCAAGATGAAATCACAGACGATGTGACATGCAAGGAACGCAATTTAAGAATTTTCCCTGATCAGCATGTCCATCAAACCAAGAACAACTTGTTTGGTGTAGCCAGGGGGAATCCAAACAAATCCTGAATCAGAACTCCAAAGTAACAAACAACACAAGAAAATAAACCTGAGCCCATAGTATGCAATACCAAATTACCATAGATCATCAACATCATAATGTAGGGTTCCAAATTTGCTACAAAGAGATCGTACAGTATCTTAAAACTGAAGCAGCTTGGATTTCTCAGCTCGAATTATTACACACACACACCACCCCCAAACACCACCCCCCCCCCCCCCCCCCCCCCCCCCCCGGCGCTATTCAGCTCCCTAGCAACTTGCACCAAACAACATAACAAGGCAAAACCGTGAAACAAAACTATTAAAATGAAGTGTCAGCATTGTAATCCAAAGATAGGACAAAAAGCAAAGTCAAACAACTCAATTGCCTTATACTTCAACACTGAGCCATGACGTGCATTCCAAGTACCTAAATAGGTAGCAACAAATCTCTGGTAGAATCAAAAGAAGAAACTATTACACTGAAAATCTACAAAATACCATATATTTGCAATAAATTTTTGGAATATAGCTCAGTTAACATGGTTTTTTTCATCTTAGGGTTTACCATTTTATCATTTCTCATTTTAAGGTTAACAGTTTCTTGGGACGAGTTGTGATAGGCAATGGTTAAGGTCTTGGACTTTCTCTATGAAATGGTTTTTACGAAAAAGGATAAAGAAGAATTTGAGTTCCTCTGGTGAGTGAGTAAGTGCATTTAACTTATGCGGTGATGAACTACCTTTTCACTGAAAATCTGCAAACTACCATAAATTTGCGAGAAAAATTTGGAATATAGCTCAGCTAACAAGGTTTTTATCATCTTAGGGTTTAGCATCTTATCATTTCTCATTTTGAGGTTAATTTCTTGGGACGAGTTGTGATAGGCAATGGGTAAGGTCTTGGACTTTCTCCATGAAATGATGTTTATGAAAAAGAACATAAAAAATAACAAAGAAGAATTTGAGTTCCTATGGTGAGTAAGTAAGTGCAACTTACGCAGTGATACCTTTCACTGCAAATATCTAGTCCTAAGTGTATTAGTTTTATTAAAAAGTGACCTTGTTTTGTACTTCAAGAGACAGGCGGGCAACTATCATCTGCAAGTTCTTATAGAAGAGAACACGATTAGAGAAACATACCTGCATGCAAGGGGCTTCTACTTCTAAGATTCGCCATACAAATGGAATGGAAATTTGAAAAAATGAAATCGCATGACAGACTGGGCTGCATAAACAGATCAGGTTGATGCAGCAAAAGGAGAGGTGATACAAAAGAAAGAAGCATAGCAATATACCCAACGACATGATGGCAACCCACTCAGCAATCCTCCCAGAAACTGTAATAAAAAATTGACCAATGACATGGAACAAAGCAAAACCAAAAAATCCAGTGTGATCCAGCTCTTTCCTGTCCAAATATGAGACTCAACTGTCACCAAAAATACTTTAGCAAATAATTTCTAACCGTGTTACTGTAATGACCATTGAACAACACACAAACCAAACCATCATTGAGAATCCAACTTCATCCCAGTTTTTTCCTCGTCACATCCTAGAAAAGCAAATACTATTTAAAACCACAAATGCAAACTTTTACTATGCAATGCCCACATGTCCCCCTACAAAAGCATATGCAGCTACTTCTTGAAGATCTTGAACTACCCCAAACAAGACTGCAACAAAATGACAGGTATCAGACAATGACATAAAAATACCAATCTAGCTACCAACAAACGACTAGCATGAACCACAATCCTCATACTAAAGAAAAATAATTTTCACCCCAAATTGTGCTTGGATATTGTGTATAATCTCCAACTCTAGACACAAATGACAAAATTCAGAATGCATGTATGACTAAATGAAGTGCAAGAATCATATCACAACCTAATACCAAAATTTTAGAAAGAAATAATGAAGTGCAAGAATTTCACAAAAATTTTAGAAAGAAATAATGAATATTTCGCGATAAAAGTTAGTTCACGCACAAATTTACGTGCTTGAGCGACGCGTCAAGTTATGGGTTTTTAAGAGCTGGAATGGTAAAACAAAAGGGCAATTTCTGAAAATATGCAAGAGCTAATAACCTACCAAGAGTCATGGGAACACATTCCCCCTTTCGTGCCAGTTTTTTTTTTTTTTTTTGTTAAGTGTAAAAAATAGAAATCATATAAATGGCCACCATGGAGATCCAATGTCAACGACTGGGACAATATTTATCAACAAGAGGGGATCACAAACATAACCCAGAAATTATTTGTACCATAATGGAAGCCCTCCAGGACACATCATCAACAGCAAAGAACCCTCCGACTAGTCAAGATAAGTCCAACCAAACATCAAACATAATATTAATGGTTCAAGATATCAACAAGAAAAATACCAGTATACCACAAACCTTGTCCAGCAAAAGTTCTGAGAGGTATCTACATTCAAAATCTCATCCAAATCCTTCAATACCCCTTTATCCGCATCTAGATCTCCCAATAGAGAACTGTAGAATTCATGATATCTTAAAGTAATAACCTCATGGTAGTACATGGAAATTGATTCGATTAATCATCTCTGACTAGGAATCAAAGAAAGGAAATCTTATACCCAAGCCAACAAACAGCGTTCTCAAATCAAGAATCCCGAAGTACTTAATCCGATTTGTGGAACACTGAAACAATTAGCCCCCAATCAGCATATCCCTCAAACCAAGCTCAAGTTGTTGGGTAATAGCAAGAAAAGCCCAAAGAAATCCAAGAATTCAATTGATAAAGAAACCTCGACTAGAATTCGAATGGGGGCAAACAAGAACATCCATGAATGAAACCTGAAAAAATCTTTAACCGATACAGAATCGCAGTACATTGAATTAGGGAATTCCACTAGTTTAGATATAGCAAGAGATATTCCAAGGAAATCAGAGAACTCCACTAGTAAAGGAACCTGAATTAATATTCGAATTGTGGCCAACAAGAACATCTACTCGACCCGAATCTATCTTCTACAGATATGGAATCAAAGAATTTCGAAGATCAGCACACCGATAAAATCAAGCGCTACGTCTTAAGGTATTCATAAGGGAAGTTCCACAGAAAAATCAACTAATTCCAAAGGTATACGAAACCGCTTCCAACTTGAATAAGCATTCTGATTGTAACGAACGAAATCAACCTGAAACAACCTACACAATATGCATAATACCAAATCGCCACTTTAGAAGCCAAACACCGAACCCTAGAAAAGCGTAAGAGGAAGATACCGGAAAGGAGATCGCCTAGTCGCTGCCTAGATGCGTAAAACCAGACAAAGGTAGGAAGCGAAAGAGGCTCCAAGGGCTATTTATAGGGGAGGTCGGTGAAGATGCACGGCTAAGTTTAGGCGGTGTTTCTGAGATCGGATGGTTGATAGATGTTCCCATCTTTGAAGGAATCATTGCCGCGTTTTTAAAGCTCCAACGGTCATATTGGTTGGGTAAATTTAAAGCTCAATTTGAAATGGTTTTTGGTTGGGTAAATTTCACTTAACTCCCCTGAGGTTTCTAACAATGACAGACACCTCCCCTCACGTTTCTAAAATTTCACTTACCTCCCCTGTCAGACTCTTCAGCTAACAGACATTAACGGAGCGCGTGAATGTACAGTTTTACCCTTTTATTGACCTCCCCTGAGGTTTCTAACAATTGCAAGTACTTCCCCTAGGTCTCTCTCTCTTTCTCTCTCTCCGTTATATAATTTAAGCTATAATTTAATTAAGTTATTGGAGTTAATGCAATAGTTATCTAATCTAGAATTTTAAAAATAAAAGTTTATTTCATCTTATCTCTAAATTTTTTGTGAAAAAAAACTTCAAAATTATAATCTTTTGCTTATTTTTTCAAAGATTTAAATTTCTAGTTTTAGATTTCTAGTTTCATTGAAGTTGTTAAGATTTAATTCTGGCAAAATTCTAAAGGTATTTGTTATCGATTGGGAACCCATAACCTTTTTTCCAATTATGATTTTGTTGCTTTATAAACTAAATTAAATTTTATTAGAATATCCTATCATAAATATCATTACCAGAAAAAACATATGGGTAAATCATGTAGCCGTAAGGTCTTTTTCTGAAAATAGAAGCGTATTTTGACATGTGTACTGCTAATTTAGACCGGCCTCGATTAGCAACTATATTCTTTATACCATAGAATTTCTTAATACCATGAAACTTTTAATCTTTTAATTACAAATTTGTTTTACAAGATCCAAAAGTTTGGAGAAAAAAAGATGGTTTGGCTAAGAAATTGTGTAAGAATTTTAGCCAAAATATGCCTTTTAACTCCAATTGATTTTTTCCCAGACTTTTGGATGACGTATAACCTTAATTCAAAGCCATGTATTTTATAAATTTTTCTTATTCTTTGCAAAAATAATAAAAATTGAAGCTTCGTGAAATGGAAAGAAACTTTAATTTCTTTGGGATCATGCCTACGTGTGTGTTTGTCTTCAAATAAATTCAAAAGTTTTTTCAATCTCCGTAGAAAAAAATACTTATTCATGCATATTTAAAACCAAATGTATATATCTAATCTAAAAGTTCGAAAAAGAAATCGGTTGAAAGAAAAAAGATGTTTTGGCTAAAACTATTTCACGATTTTTAGGGGCCTTCATCACGAATCATGGTGTGCATACACGCACATACGCTCATACACGTACCCGCCTCCACACGAGAATCATATATGCGCCCGCGCGCCCTTACGCGCCCAACATTTTTTTTTGTATAAAAAAGATGCATGGTGTAGGATTGGGAAAAAGAAAGTTTACCTTAATTTAAAACCATATTGTTCTTAGAAAATTTTGTTATTCTATACAAAAAAAGACTTTTGAAGTTTCATGATAAATGAAAGAAATTATAATTGTTTTGTATTTATGCCTACATATGCATTTGACTTCAAAAAAAAAGTCAAAAGTTGTTTCAAGTTTCCAAAAAAAGATTAAGAAAAGAAACTGTAATTTCTTTATATTAATGCCTACATATGCATTTGACTTTAAAAAAACAAAAGTGTTTTCAAAGTTTTGTAAAAAAAAAATGTTTATACACGCATATTTAAAATCAATGTATATATGCGTTTAATTTTAAAGACACACGTGCATGTGAGATATGTATAATAACTTGATCTCTTTTAAATAGTTTTGATTAGAAACTTGAACGTCTTTTAAATTGAGTGTAGAAGGGCATTAATTTCACAAAATCATTCTAAAGGGGTAAAATTGGTAATTAAATGAATTTAGTAGCTGATGTAAGCATTTTCCATCACCTAGTAACGGTCTTCTAACGGCAATGGGGGAATCTGCAGCCGACAACTAAAGCAGAGGGGAGGTAAGTGCAATTTTTAAAACGTGAGGGGAGATGTCTATCAAACAAGATCCATATTGCATATTTTTAGATTTCAGTAAGCCTATTATTTTTTGAGCTAAAAAATTACAAATATAAGTACTTATTGAACGTTCTGGAACGGGCCCTGATTGTGGTCAAAATCCACATGATGTGTGGTAGCCTAGTAGGAAAAGTGGTTGGAGCATCATATATTACTTTGTCCCAAGAGCACTGAATAATTTAGTGAGTTTGTCCACTGGAATCATAACCCTGAACCCACAAACCACCCACAACGGAGCTCGAACTCCCACAAGGAAGAGCCATGAGTTTGGTGGACTTCGGCTCGGCGGCGTATGGAAGCTTGGCTACCGGATTTCTAGCCGTTTGTGAGGGCCGAATCGACGGTTGCTTGGCGGCGTCTTGTGGGATCCAGTAGTTCGTGGGTGTCGCGGCGGCGATGGTTGTTGGGCCGAGGTCTGGGTGGGTGGTTGCGGCGGCGACGGCAACAAGTGTGGCAGTGAACAAGTCCGGTGCTGCTTGGATTTTGGGAGTTTAGGGTTTGGTTTGGCCCTCTTTGGGCCTTGCCTTGGTTTTGGGCTGATTTGTATATCTGGGCTTTAGGCCTTTGGGTGTTAAGCTTTATTGTTTATATCTGGGCATCTTGAGGTCCATTGGGTGTTTTGGGTTTTGTCCCAACAGGTGTTTTCATCCAATTTACTGTTGGATTCCCCTTCCCCTCCCCCCAACTTGATGTACCATTTGTCAAGTTTCTTAATAAAAAAATTTTGCCTATCAAAAAAAAAAAAGGAAGAGCCATGAGTTACCAATTGGGTTGGGCCTCGAATGGATTTTTTTTAAAGTTAAAATGGAAAACCATGTGCCAGCTATATGCCTTGTAACAATTGAAAAACCATATATGTCCTCATCTAATTAATCTTAACCGTAGGGGAACTGCATGGACAAAATAGTCTTTCCATGAAAAAACCATTTGCTTCCAAACCATTGTAAAAAAGGCCACCCCGCCTCCTGTTTTGCCCACAAACTAAGTGCTTAATCACCACCAACAACAATCAATCTCCTCTTTCTCTGCATACTTTCACGGTTTCACCTATATATACACCCCTCTCCCATTAATACCCAAATCAAATCTTTTCATCAAAATCAATCACAGACACACTTGAAAAACCATTTCTCGTTTGCAGCACTCGAAAATCAAGAAGATGGGTTCAGTGAGTAGAGCGTGGATTGTGGCCGCCAGCGTTGGACTAGTGGAGGCCTTGAAGGACCAGGGATTCTGCAGGTGGAACTACACCATAAGATCGATACACCACCACGCCAAGGCCAACCTCAGGTCCCTTCCTCAGGTGAACAACAAGCTTTCTCCTCCTTCGTCCGCGGTGGTCTCGAGCAAGTTGAGGGAACAAAAGGCCAGGCAATCGGAGGAGTCGCTGAGGAAAGTCATGTACTTGAGCTGCTGGGGTCCCAATTGATCCAAATTTGGCTTCTAGAGGCATAAATTTAGTCAGACTCCGATAAAAGTTTGTTTGAGTCGTGTTATGAGCTTATGATAAGTCCATGAAATACGATCAAGTCAGTATCATAAGGGCATTCAGAGGACTTGAGAGTACGTTAGAAAGTGATCAGAAGAGAACTGGTGGAGTAATTTACATATGCTGTAAATGTGCACTTTCTTGATATATATCAACTAGTATCATATGATTCATATTCGATCAGCAGCCTTTGCATCTTTTTTTGTGACTTGCTTTTCAGCTTATATATGTTCATATTTTGGGTAATTCGGGTTTTGAATTTGTGGAGGTGAAAAACAAACAAAATTGGAAGAAATATACAAAACAAAAAGAGAATATATACGCGGCGTTGTTTGCTAATCGATTAGATCAGGAAATGAACATATGAATGTAGATAACTATAAAAAAAAAATACATAAATAAAACCAATTTTGTTGCCACAAACTATTGATAGATGAATAAATATTTTTTTTATGATTAATCCATGAGAAATATAAGATCTAACCAAGCAATTATAAAGTCTTATCGTCACAAATTCCCAACAATCAGAATTGAAGATCATGTTTGATTGGTTGGGCTGTTTGGTGAAGAAAAATTTTAATTACTAGCGCAGAATGAGTATCTCAAATTCTCAATCACTAATACTAATAAGATGAGTATCCGTGATTAGGAAATTGAAAAGGTCAAAGACAGGAATAAGGCGTACAAGTTTCTAAACTTACCTCCCACACAGGTTAGGTTAGAAACTAAGTGTTGCGTTATAAAAGTTTTGCCGGGATCCGGTAATTGCCATCCCATAGGGGTGAGCTAGCATTACAACAAAAAATGATTTTCATAGCGTGCCAAAAACGTTGTGGTATGTAATACATCCATGCCATTAAAAGTCTTCACTCTCTATGATGTGTTCATTGTCCGTTATTATTAACAAAATGCATTCTTATATTGAAGATCCACAAGGCCTATTGCCCTATATGGGTGACTAATTTTTATGGGTCAATGTCTACTTCCTCATATCTAACCAGTAACATTATTTGCAGAGAGGTGCTACTGGTACAGATTTAATATCTGTACCAGCGAGTACAAATGACTTTTTGGGCCTTTTTTGGGTCTCAAAAAAATGATCGAAACCGCTCATTTTGTTTAGAATGCATTGTTTATGATCCTTGTAAAAAATAAGCTCAATGCAATATCGGTAAGGGCATTTACAAAATATCCAACTTTGTCACAGAATTCAAGCCTGAATTCTAAAGCAAAGTTGGATGTTTTGTAAACGTCCTTACCGGTATCGGATTGAGTTTATTTTTTGCAAGGACCATAAACAAAGTATTTTTAAAAAAATGAGCGGCTCCGATCATTTTTTGTGACCCAAAACATGACCAAAAATGCGTTTGTACGCACTGGTACAAACATAAATCTGTACCAGTATCATTTCTTCCTATGAAAGTACTCAACCATTTATTCCAGAAAATGTAAAGTATTTACGAAAATACCAAGGGTCGAATTTATTCAGAAAAATGTTTTGCAAATCCAACGATGGAGGGAAAATGTGTGGGCCACCTCATCGTCGCGATTTGTATAATAGATATTTGTTGCTACCAAGGTAGACGTGGCTCGGGTTTCCACGAGTATCATTTCTGCATTTGCCACTAGCTATAATCTAAATGATACAAAATTAATCTCATATCGCTCCCATATGATTTACTTATCTTTTTTGTCTATCCCATTTTGTTTGGATGTAATTTAAGAAAATCCTGATTTACTTATCTTTTTTCTCTATCCCATTTTGTTTGGATGTAATTTAAGAAAATCCTGAATCCTATGTCCAACTCCAACAAAGGCAATGTAAGAAAATATCTCCTTTATAGGGTTAACAAATTAGCTATTGCAATTCAAAAAAAGGAAAAGTGTTTCGATCCGGACTGTCTGGTTGCATTTTTGGACGGCCAAAATGTGCGCGTCGTATACCACATCAGCCGTACCCTATTTGCACCCAAAAATTTCTCCTCAAGAGGAGTGCGGAGAATCCATCTCTAAATATCAAATCCACTTACATGCAACGAAGATATTCAGTGTCCCTGGGACAAAATTGAGTACGAATCTGAATCACGCATTCATGTCGGATTCACTGGTGTGAATTCTATACCAATGTGTTATTCAAATTCATGATCAAACTTTCCCGTGGGCATTGAACAATAAAAAATACTAAATGCACAATCATCCAAACACAACTTGTCACATACACATGAGTCTCACACACATTTAATACGTGAGACCCGCGTGTATGTGAGGGATTGTATTTGATATTATGTTCGGATGATTGTGCACCTAGCACCTATTCTCCAACTTCTCCCACATACGACACCTACCCCACACGCCCACTCCAACTCCTCCTCTTGGAGCAGCGGTTTTCTTCCCAAACTTCGGCAAATGGATTGTTTAATAATTGAACCCCAAGTCTGTTGGCGCATCACCATCACCCCATCACACGCCCACGTATTCACAGTCCAAACCACCACCAAAAAGCTAGAAAACAAAGAACGCCCGCCTCTGGTTTTCTTCACTTCTTGATTAGCTGATTTCCCATATATATACGCATCTCCATGAACACTACCATCTCATCTGCTACACAACACATTCTCATTCACTACTTCAAGTTTCTCTCTTGTTTTAACACTATTTGCTTACCAAATTCTTCCAACCAAGAAATCAAACAAGACCATGAGTTCAACAAGCAGAGCTTGGATTGCGGCCGCCAGCGTCGGAGCTGTGGAGGCTTTGAAAGATCAGGGATTCTGTAGGTGGAACTACACCATGAGGTCGGTACATCATCACGCCAAGGCCAGTCTCAGGTCCTTTTCTCAGGCCAAGAACCTCTCTTCGCAGTCTCCGGCGGCGGCCGCGTCTGCAAGCAGAGTGAGGGGAGGAGAGAAGGCAAAGCAATCGGAGGAGTCGTTGAGGAAAGTCATGTACTTGAGCTGTTGGGGTCCCAATTAGTTGATCCTGAAAAAACCCGACAATTAACTGAGCTGAGAATTAGTAACTTTGAGATTTCCGGGTTTTGAGTCAGGTCTGGATGTTGCAAAACGGACGCCCGATCCGATCTGATGTAAATACTAAATGTAGAAATATGTCCTTGGATTTATTGATAAATGATCATCAGTCTTTTCCTCGAATTTCTGGCTCTTCTTTGGTTACTATCGATTCGCTTCAGCCTTTTGTAAGCATTTCTTGGCTAGCTGTCAATTTGTTCAATACGAGGAATGGAAATACAAGATCTTCTTTGGAATTTAGATTACTGGAGAGGCTGTAGGAGGCGACTGGACGGTCCGGTTGGACTCTTTGAGCTGTTGTGGTCTCTTTAAGAGCCCACTTCATGCATCAGAGTCTCGACCGTGCGACACATTGTGTTGATTGAACGATATCCAATCAATTTAATGTGATTTTTTATGTGATTGTTCTACCGGACAAGCTCTACAACATGGCAGTAGCTAATAAAAACTTAGAAATGGCAGTACTGATTCAGATTGAAGAATGTGTTCAAGTTAATAAACACTTAGAAATGGCAGTACTGATTCAACATGGCAGTACTTTTTTTGGGGTCAAAACTAGGAAACTGATTCATTTTTTCGATACCAGAACGGATGGATCCGACTTCCGAGTGAAGTCTTCAGATTGAAGAATGTGTTCAAGTCTAAGAAATGGACCAGTAAACCTCATCACGGTGACTGCAAAATGGGTCATTGCCTGACTCATATCGCAATTCAAAACTGACGAGTTTGAAAATGGAACTAATAATCCATACTCAAATGCAGTCTTTTGATGAGTTTGAAAATGGTAATTGCTCTTAATTATCCTATTCCTGTAGAGTTTGATTGTGTATGGCTGCAATTAGAACATCTTCTACGCATGAGTTTTAAAATTTTTGCAATTTGATAATTTTATGTTCATGATTTGTGGAATGATAGGGCACCAGTAGTAACCAAATTTGATTATATCTCCAGAAAAGTCTGATCTTCAGTTCCGAAACACTTTGGATCTTGCTTTACTATATTTCTAACTTGTTTGGAACTTGGACATGTTGCTTGTTGGCCGATAAAAGAAACAAATTCGAGCAGATCTTTGTTGTCGTTATCTTCAAACCATATTAACGACACACTATTCCAGGGATTGTATGCCTAATGCATTACATATGTCCGGAAATAGTCACTTAATTTCGAGCTGAATCCACTTGGGACGCTTTTGACAGTTTCAATAGGTGTTTCTAGTCTTTCGTATTACCGTATTTGTTGGGTATTCTCAAGATTCTTGTGGGGGAGTTCGAAAGTCTAGGAGAAGAGTTCTCTAAGGTCTATACAAAGCCATGGAATACTCGTTTAATTCTGCAGCATTGAACAATAGTATGTTTTCCAGAAATTTTGGAATGTCTTTGGTATTTTGCGATGTGCCTTGAGTTTCTTATTCTTTGTTGCTTTCTTAGCCAGAATGCTGCATTACCTATCTAATTTAGCACCACTCCCATTTATGTAAAACACTACTACTTTATAATCCTTGCTCTTTTTCCTTTAAATCATTCCATCAAAGAACAAATTCAGCTAATGTTCGCTTTCTGAGTTCTGCTAATATTTTCTGTACTAATCTGCTTGGCCCTAACTTTTAATACCTATAGCTTACCCTAAATCGTTATTTGTATTTACAATCTTTTTAACAACACATTGTTAGATTCAACCCTATAATTAAAGCCGTTTAATGCTGAGTTCTTATATATTTGGACCTTGCTGTTCATAAAAGTCATGTAAGCTAATAGACCACTTCTGCAAAAATAAGAAAAGAAGGATACATGGTTATATGTGAGGAATACATACACTTGCTGAAGTTATGTACTTCAGGGGAACCAAACAAACCACGAAGAGGGGATCTACCCTTGGAAGCCAGACACCAACAGCGGAATCAAGAAAACTCAAACAACAAAAACAACGGGAAAACATATCCCATAACACAGGCGAATACGGTTTTAGGACAGCGACCTTCCAGGGATCTCACAGCCTATTATCCTTACTCCAACTATCTAATACTCCATATCTTACTGACTATGACTGCGATTTTAAAGTTCCATGCCTTATCTTAATTGTTTAGCATTTTATGATGATTGTGTGTTAAATTCCCAACAGATACTAGGCACCATAGCAGGCAAAATCACACAAAACAGACAGTTAAGCTCTGAACATGCTATGGGAAACATCTCAATTCCTAGCTGGTGTAAATTGGGACTCCCAAGTAGTATTATATATTCAGTACTATCCATACACGTCTACATGGATCCTTGTATACACCCTATATATGTATTCTCATTGGGCTACCACTACTACTAATGTTCAGCAACTAGTTGATTTTTAAAACGACATGACAGCTAAAAATGAGATAATTTGGATAAGCTGCTGCTTAGTTGGAGATTTAGTTCCAACAAGAATAATCTTTTGTTGCTTGTTAATCTCATCAGACTGGGCTGCTTAGTTGGAGATTTGGTTGCGAGAAGAATCTTCTTTTAATGTTACTTAATTGGGTTGAAGAGTGGGATGTGGATTGATATCTAGATCCACTAGCTTATATTCTGCACTAATCTTATATTAATCCCAGAACCGGTGAAATCCTATCCATCGTATAAAATTAGATAATCCGTATTCTTAAGCTGTGTTTGGGGCATCTGTCGAAAACTCCATGTGGTTATGTTGAATACAGATTTCTCAAAACAGGTTAGTATTTCATTTGGTGCATAATTTCTGGGTCTTAGCTCCCCATGTGCTGTTTGTTGATGATTCTGAGTTTTCTAAGGATTCCATTTTCTGTTATGTCGTAGATTCTGCATTTCCATGGGTGACCAAAACGTACAGGTACTAAGTCCTAGCGCAGAATGAGTATCTCAAATTCTCAATCACTAATACTAATAAGATGAGTATCCGTGATTAGGAAATTGAAAAGGTCAAAGACAGGAATAAGGCATACAATTTTCTAATTAAACTTACCTCCCACACAGGGTTAGGTAAGAAACTAAAAGTTTTACAACAAAAAATGATTTTCGTAACGTTCCAAAAATGTTGTGGTATGTAATACATCCATGCCATTAAAAATCTTCACTTTCTATAGCGTGTTCATTGTCCGCTATTATTAATAAATAATGCATTCTTATATTGAAGATCCACGAATGCCAGTTGCCCTATATGGGTGACTAATTTTTATGGGTCAATGTGTACTTGTCTACTATTATTAACAAATAATGCATTTTTATATTGAAGATCCACGTGACTAATTTTTATGGGTCAATGTCTACTTGTCCGCTATTATTAACAAATAATGCATTCTTATATTGAAGATCCATGAAGGCCTGTTGCCCTATATGGGTGACTAATTTTTATGGGTCAATATATGTCTACTTCCTCATATCTAACCAATACTGTAACATTATTTGCATATGAAAGTACTCAATCATTTATTTCAAAAAATGAAAAGCATTTACAAAAATGTCAAGGGTCGAATAAAGGGTGAAGATTTATGTAAAAAAATGTTTTGTAAATCCAACGGTAGGAGAAAATGTGTGGACCACCACACCATTGCAATTTGTATAATAAATATTTGTTGCTACCAAGGTAGACGTGGTTCAGGTTTCCACGAGTATCATTTCTGCATTAGCCACCAGCTATAATCTAAATGATATAAAATTAATCTCATATCGCGATTTACTTATCTTTTTTGTCTATCCCATTTTGTTTGGATGTAATTTAAGAAAATCCTGAATCCTGTGTCCGACTCCAACAAAGGCAATGTAAGAAAATATCTCCTTTTTATAGGGTTAACAAATTAGCTATTGCAATTAAAAAAAAAAGGAAAAGTGTTTCAATCCGGATCATCTGGTTGCATTTTTGGACGGCTAGAATGTGCACGTTGAGTACCACGTCAATCATACCCTATTTGCACCCTAAAATTTCTCCTCAAGAGGAGTGCGGAGAAGCCATCTCCAAATATCAAATCCACTTACATACAGCGAAGATATTCAGTGTCCCTAGGACAAAGTTGAGCACGAATCTAAATCACACATTTATGTCGGATTCACCCGTGTGAATTCTATACCAATGTGTTAGTCAAATTCATGATCAAAATTCCCCGTGGGCATTGAACAATCAAAAATACTAAGTGCACAATCATCCAAACACAACTAGTTACATACACGTGAGTCTTACACACATTTAATACGCGAGACCCGCATATATGTGAGGGATTTTGTTTGATGTTGTGTTCGGATAGTTGTGCACCTAGCACCTATTCTCTAACTTCTCCCGCATACAACACCTACCCCACACGCCCACTCCAACTCCTCCTCTTGGAACAGCGGTTTTCTTCCCAAACTTCGGCAGAAAATGGATTGTTAATAATTGAACCCCAAGTCTAATGGCGCATCACCATCACCACGCCCACGTATTCACAGTCCAAACCACCACCAAAAAGCTAGAAAACAAAGAACGCCCGGCCGCCTCTAGTTTTCTTCACTTCTTGATTAGCTGATTTCCCATATATATACGCATCTCTATAAACACTACCATCTCATCTGCTACACAACACATTCTCATTCACTACTTCAAGTTTCTCTCTTGTTTAAACACTACTCTATTTGCTTACCAAATTCTTCAAACCAAGAAATCAAACAAGACCATGAGTTCAACAAGCAGAGCTTGGATTGCGGCTGCTAGCGTCGGAGCTGTGGAGGCTTTGAAAGATCAGGGATTCTGTAGGTGGAACTACACCATGAGGTCGGTACATCATCACGCCAAGGCCAGTCTCAGGTCCTTTTCTCAGGCCAAGAACCTCTCTTCGCAGTCTCCGGCGGCGGCCGCGTCTGTGAGCAGAGTGAGGGGAGGAGAGGAGGCGAAGCAATCGGAGGAGTCGTTGAGGAAAGTCATGTACTTGAGCTGTTGGGGTCCCAATTAGTTGATCCTCAAAAAACCCAACTTAACTGAGCTGAGAATTAGTAACTTTGAGATTTTCGGGTTTTGAGTCAGGTCTGGATGTTGCAAAACGGACGCCCGATCCGATCTGATGTAAATACTAAATGTAGAAATATGTCCTCGGATTTATGAGAAATTTTTCAGTGCCGGGTGGGTACGGGACACGTGGTGCCCGTGCACCATCTCGGCCGTCCAATGAAGTTTTGGACGGCCCAGATCTGTTCGGCTGTTTTTAAGTGTGAAATGACTAAAATACCCCTCGGCAGCCGAACAGATCTGGACCGTCCAAAACTTCATTGGACGGCCGAGATGGTGCCCGGCACCACGTGTCCCGTGCCCACCCGGCACTGAAAAATTTCTCCGGATTTATTGATAAATGATCATCAGTCTTTTCCTCGAATTTCTGGCTCTTCTTTGGTTACTATCGCTTCGCTTCAGCTTTTTGTAAGCATTTCTTGGCTAGCTGTCAATTTGTTCAATACGAGGAATGGAAATACAAGATCTTCTTTGGAATTTAGATTACTGGAGAGGCTGTAGGAGGCGACTGGACGGTCCGGTTGGACTCTTTTTTTTTTTTTTTTTTGGTTTAGGTAAAAATTTTAGAGTCCTTCTACCACCACACCCATTTACACACCCATCCACACACTCACAACAAGGGTGGTGCCCACACACACTACACACCCAATGTGTGCGGGCCCCACCCTTGTTGTGAGTGAGGGTGTGTGAATGGGTGTGTAAATGGGTGTGGTAGTAGAATTATTGAAAATTTTATACATGAACCCACATTACACAATTCTGAGGCATACCTCAATCAAACAAAACCAAACAACCCTGCAACAAGCAAGGCTGTAAACAAAAACAACACAAATACAAAACTAAAAGAGACTAAACAACACAATTACATACTCTCAAAGACCCTAACTGGGATATTCCACAAGGAACACAGAGCTATATTAGATCCTGACTTCTTAAGACTTCTTCAAGAGCTCACACAAGCTCGGATATTAGTTCTCACCTTAGACTCCAACTATTGAACATTACACCCATGACTTTTAAAAATCCTACAATTCCGTTCTCCCCAAACATGGTATACGAGAGCAGCCAAAGCAACCTTTGATAACAAGCAAGAAAACTGAGAACCCCTATCAACTTGAATCATCCATTCCATAATTTGAAGTAATCCATCGAAGGGGCATTGAGGTTACAAGTCCCTTTGCAAATGTTTCCAAAGTTGAACAGAAAAAGAGGATTGAAAGAAAAGATGCTCATGGGTGATCCACTGCAGCAAAGCACAGGACACATTGATCATCCATAGCCATACCCCACTTAAGAAGTCTATCCTTCGTAGCAAGCCTCCATTGATTGGCTAGCCACTGAATGATGGACCAACGAGGGACACGATGTTTAAACCAAATAATTTTGTACCAGGTAACCTTGGGATGCTCTCTTCTTATTGCATTATAGGCAGACTTGATAGAGAATTGATTATTTGAGGTAAGCTTCCAAATAACTTGTAAAGACCCGGTATTTTTAATAAATAATAATAATTACAAAAATAAAAATTATTTTGCTTGTTAGTTTATTTAATCTGAAAAATTATTTATGTCGTCACACCAATTTTGTTTCCGTAATTGATTGTGTGCGCGCATATCCGGCGAGTAATTTTTCTAGTGTGTGCATGTGTTGCACCGGATTTTTTTTTTTTTCCAACCCAAACCCATTGCTTCTCCCTTCTTCCATTTCATACTTTCGGCTGAAGAAAAAAAAATAAAAAATTCCTCATTCTCCAATCAAAATTCGACAACACATAATCTTTTACCCATTGGCTATTCCACCCCTCTTGCTCTCCTGAAATCAAATCCAATAAATCCACCCATTCCCATTTTTCTTTCCTTCCGGAAAGCAGAGGAGAGAGAGAACAGCAAGAATGAGAGAGAGTTAGAACCAAGAAGAAGAAGATCATTTCCAATTCTCTTCACGCCAATACCTCCAATCTTGTCCTCCATTCCACTACCCATAAAGCTCACGTATGTGCTCCAAATTCTAGTCCCGTTTGACCTCCGAAAAACAACCTAATTCAGCTCTCAAAACAGCCCAAAAATCAGCTGCATTCCAGTCCAAAGCCTGCTGCATTTCAGCTCCAAAAGCCGCCATGTTCCAGTCCGAAACAGCTCGGTAAACCAGCTCCATTCCATTTCCGAATCAGCTCCGAACCGACCACTGACGGAGCCCCGTTGCCGTGCGTTTAATCCACCGAAACCCAACACCACTCCTCCATTCTCAACCAAGCTCCGCCGCCGCTTGGAACCGCCACCGAAATCTCTTCGAACCCCGTTTCGCCGGACACGAGGTAGTTCGGAACTCACCTCCCTAAGTATATGTTGTGTTTCTATTATGATTTTAACGTTACGGTATGATATTAATCGAATTAATTGAATCCGATGTCGCCCGGTCGAAGTCCGGCGGGAGCCCACTGTTTTCCGTTGAAAACTGTCACTGGAAAATCGAATGCTGTGTTTGGGTTGTGTTTTGAATTTTTTTTTGAAAAATAGTAGGGGTAATAAGTGGAGATAGATAGAGAAAGAAATGTTGGAAGTAGAGGGAATCTAGAGAGAATCTAGGGGGAATTTTTTGAAAAATTCTTTTTGAGAAGGAAAGAGAACAAGTAAATGTTTAAGATAGTTTTAGAAAAATTATAGTTTGGTTCCTCAAGTTTGTTTAGCTTATAAATCTAACCCTAGTGTATTGGAATCTAAGATTATAAGCCCAACGTTAATTAGTTAATTAGTTTCCAGTTCGATCTTAAATTTATCGCAATAATGTATTTACCCAATACCGTCAACACTCCGAGATGATTAAGAGTAAACGTAAATTTTAGTATTGAAAAGGATAAGAGAAAATAAAAAGAATTACTTAATTTGTTTTAATCGTATAGATTAATTTTATTGCAAGATTTGTTATTATTGTAGAATTAATTATTGTTAGCATGTTCGTAAAAATATTGAACTGTGTGAAATGTTGTTGTACTGATAGATTGGACAAATGGTTCCCGGGGTTGGTTGCGATGTGCGGATTTAACATATTAAACGTGAAAGTAGGTATAATGGAAAATGGACAATGTGAGAGGATGTGATTTGGATTTCGGGCAATCCTGGTTTGGAACCCGTGGTGATGTATTGTTGATGGATGATTGGTGGTGATTTGTTGAAAGTGTTGATTTACGAAACCCTAGGTACAGCATGGTGGTGATCGGCTCTCGGATGTTGGGACGGGACATAAGGGTGGCATTGTGCTTGCGTCACAACCCGGGCTAGACGGCGCTTGAGCGTTGCCAGTGAATTTCAATCAGGGCTAGACGGCGCTGAGTGTTGCTGGTGAAGTTTTATCCGAACTTATGGTCGCGGATGGGATACCCGAGTACATAACTTAGGTATCTTTCATCCAGATCTGGAAAAGGGGAGTCGGACCACACTAGTGTTTGTGCCAAAGGTTATGGGTAGGAACGGATCTATGGATAAGATCCGAGCTTTCACATAGGTTGAAGGATAGTAATGAAATGATTAATAGTTCTCTTTTTATGTTATTTTAATGCATTTCAATTGTATATCCTATTGCTTGTAAGTTATGGGTTCGGGTGGGTTTTGGCTACTGAGCGTCATCGCTCACGGTACTATGTTGCCCTGGTAACTCGAACGCCAGGTACTGAAGACGGAACAGAAGTATCGTACGATTCGATCGAGTTCAATCCTATTGAGGAAGAAGCTAAAAACCTTGGTTCCCATGCGCATAGTCATTCTGATTAATTTAAGTCGACTTTATTTTGGAAGCTTGTAAGTTTATTTTGGAAATTGTAATGTTTTGATTTATTCGAAACGGCTGACATATGCTTTTGAAATGGTGACGCAGTAAATCTATGAATTTCTTTTGAGAAAATAATCTTCTTATATTTAATTTATGTCTTCGAATTTTCGGGGCGTTACATAACTGCATCTTCTTGAGATGGGCGAGGGACAAAATTAGCCAGGGTGGCCCTCAATATATCCTGGGTCACAGCATTTCTACATCTTGGCCAATGCCAAGAGTGGTCAGCAATTATGGTATCAACTTTGGCATGGAGATTTCTGCCCAAATTATATACAACTCTGGATCCAAACCTGGCAAAAAGAGGACCAAGTGGATGCCAGTTATCCAACCACAAAAAAGTATTCTTTCCATTACCCACCACATGAGTTATCCAGGGGTGAACTAGGGATCTCAATTTTAACAATTTCCTGATAGTCCAAGAGGCTGAAGCAGAAATAGGGATATGCCAAAGGCAATGATCTCTGATTATGTAGGTGTGAATCCATTTAACCCACAAAGTAGGACTCTTTGAGCTGTTGTGGGCTCTTTACAAAGTAGGACTCTTTGAGCTGTTGTGGGCTCTTTACGAGCCCACTTCACGAATCAGAGTCTCAATCATGCGACACATTATGTTGATTGAACGTGCGACACATTATGTTGATTGAACGATATCCAATCAATTTAATGTGATTTTTTAAGTGATTGTTCTACCGGACAAGCTCTACAACATGACAGTAGCTAATAAAAACTTAGAAATGGCAGTACTGATTCAGATTGAAGAATGTGTTCAAGTTGATTGAAGAATGTGTTCAAGCTAATAAACACTTAGAAATGGCAGTACTGATTCAACATGGCAGTACTTTTTTTGGGTCAAAACTAGGAAACTGATTCATCTTTTTCGATACCAGAACAGATGGATCCGACTTCCGAGTGAAGTCTTCAGATTGAAGAATGTGTTCAAGTCTAAGAAATGGACCAGTAAACCTCATCACGGTGACTGCAAAATGGGTCATTGCCTGACTCATATCGCAATTCAAAACTATGACAATAACATGAATATGTTTAGAATCAATGTTATGAATACTGTACCGGTCAGGGTACCGGTTTTCCTACTGGTACGGTACATACCGGTACCGGTCAAATACCGGGTACCGTTTCGGATTTACCGCAACTACGATATTTATAATAATTATATATAATTATAATTCAAAAAAATCCCCCATACCATGCAATTCATTATAAAATACCTATGTGTTTGCCTCTTGTCCTACATTGCCTAGTTACAAAACTCTTTTCCATCTTAAATGGCTTTGCACTCTAGTGGGCTTGTGAATGAGAACCCAAGAAGAGGTCTCGCGCGCTTGGGAAAATGGGACCCAGATCACTTTTTTTTTGGACCCAGATCTGCAAAAAAAAAAAATTCAAAATTTCGGCCGAAATTCCCGGTAAGCTTGTCTCGTCCGGTACCGGCCGAAACGACCGGTATTACGTCCGGAACTGAATTGGGGGGTTAGGGTACCGGTTTTGGGTAAAAACGGTACGTACCGGCCGGTACGGTACGGTATTAATAACTATGTTTAGAATCAGATGCAAAACTTGCTTTGTGCTGAAGTAATAATCCATACTCAAATGCAGTCTTTTGACGAGTTAAAAAATGGTAATTACTCTTAATCCTATTCTCGTAGAGTTTGATTGGGTATGTAAGATATCCATGCCATTAAAAGTCTTCACTTTCTATAGCGTGTTCATTATCCGCTATTATTAACAAATAATGCATTCTTATATTGAAGATTCACGAACGCCAGTTGCCCTATATGGGTGACTAATTTTTATGGGCAATGTCTACTTGTCCGCTATTATTAACAAATAATGCATTCTTATATTGAAGATCCACGTGACTAATTTTTATGGGTCAATGTCTACTTGTTTTTCAAAATACTTCTTTTTCAAAAAGTATTTTTTTTGGAGAAAGTGGAACACCAAATAATTGAACCCCAAGTCTAATGGCGCATCACCATCACCCCATCACACGCTAGCCGCTAGGGATGGCAATTGGGCGGATCGGAGTCGGATTTAGCGTCCCCCAAATCCGCCCCGTTCTATATCGGATCGGAGTCGGAGCGGGGAAAATCGGGGAGGTGTCGGGGGAAAATCGGGTCTCCATTCACCATAATAATTTGACTAGTTTTGTTCTTTTTAGAGTGTTTTGAAAAAAAAACAAGATATTGATGATCGATGAGAGTTAAAAAATATATATAAAAAAAAAAACAAACACATAAATTAGTGTTTTATTAATTGGTATATTTCTCTTATTATATCAAAACAATGAAATTTATTTGGACATATACATACAAAAATATAAATATCTATAATCGGGTTCGGATTGGGTTAAAACGGAGCGGGGGAAGCAAATACCATACCCACCTCATTTGCCTATCGGAACGGGGCGGGGAGGTCGGAGGCGGGGACGGATCGGAGGTATTTGCCATATCTATCTTCACACGCCCACGTATTCACAGTCCAAACCACCACCAAAAAGCTAGAAAACAAAGAACGCCCGCCTCTGGTTTTCTTCACTTCTTGATTAGCTGATTTCCCATATATATATATATACGCATCTCCATAAACACTACCATCTCATCTGCTACTCAACACATTCTCATTCACTACTTCAAGTTTCTCTCTTGTTTAAACACTACTCTATTTGCTTACCAAATTCTTCAAACCAAGAAATCAAACAAGACCATGAGTTCAACAAGCAGAGCTTGGATTGCGGCCGCCAGCGTCGGAGCTGTGGAGGCTTTGAAAGATCAGGGATTCTGTAGGTGGAACTACACCATGAGGTCGGTACATCATCACGCCAAGGCCAGTCTCAGGTCCTTTTCTCAGGCCAAGAACCTCTCTTCACCGTCTCCGGCGGCTGCCGCGTCTGCGAGCAGAGTGAGGGGAGGAGAGAAGGCGAAGCAATCGGAGGAGTCGTTGAGGAAAGTCATGTACTTGAGCTGTTGGGGTCCCAATTAGTTGATCCTCAAAAAACCCAACAATTAACTGAGCTGAGAATTAGTAACTTTGAGATTTCCGGGTTTTGAGTCAGGTCTGGATGTTGCAAAACGGACGCCCGATCCGATCTGATGTAAATACTAAATGTAGAAATATGTCCTCGGATTTATTGATAAATGATCATCAGTCTTTTCCTCAAATTTCTGGCTCTTCTTTGGTTACTATCGAATTCACTTCAGCTTCTTGGCTGTCAATTTGTTCAATACGAGGAATGGAAATACAAGATCTTCTTTGGAATTTAGATTACTAGAGAGGCTATAGGAGGCGACTGGACGGTCCGGTTAGACTATTTGAGCTGTTGTGGGTTCTTTGCGAGCCAACTTCACTCATCAGAGTCTGGATCATGCAGCACATTATGTTGATTGAAAGATATCCAATCAATTTAATGTGATTTTTTAGGTGATTGTTCTACCCGACAAGCTCTACAACATGTCAGTAGCTAATAAAAACTTAGAAATGGTTAATTTTAGATTGAAGAAATGGCAGTACTGATTCAACATGGCAGTACTTTTTTTGGGTCAAAACTAGGAAACTGATTCATCTTTTTCGATACCAGAACAGATGGATCCGACTTCCGAGTGAAGGCTTCAGATTGAAGAATGTGTTCAAGTCTGAGAAATGGACGAGTAAAACCTCATCACGGTGACTGCAAAATGGGTCATTGCCTGACTCATATCGCAATTCAAAACTATGACAATAACATGAATATGTTTAGAATCATGAGATGCAAAACTTGCTTTGTGCTGAAGTAATAATCCATATTCAAATGCAGTCTTTTGACGAGTTCAAAAATGGTACTTGATTACTCTTAATCCTATTCCCGTAGAGCTTGATTGTGTATGGCTGCAATTAGAACATCTTCTACGCATGAGTTTTAAAATTTTTGCAATTTTATATTGTTTTGATGGGCAAAGGGATCAAGTCGAAGTTGGGAAGATACTGCGAGTCGGTTTTCATAACATTCCAAAAATGTTGTGGTATGTAATACATCCATGCCATTAAAAGTCTTCACTTTCTATAGCGTGTTCATTGTCCGCTATTATTATCAAATAATGCATTCTTGTATTGAAGATTCACGAAAGCCAGTTGCCCTATATGGGTGACTTATTTTTATGGGTCAATGTCTACTTGTCCGCTATTATTAACAAATAATGCATTCTTATATTGAAGATCCACGTGACTAATTTTTATGGGTCAATGTCTACTTGTCCGTTATTATTAACAAATAATACATTCTTATATTGAAGATCCATGAAGGCCTGTTGCCCTATATGGGTGACTAATTTTTATGGGTCAATGTCTACTTCCTCGTATCTAACCAATAACATTATCTGCATATGAAAGTACTCAACCATTTATTTCAGAAAATTCAAAGTATTTACGAAAATGCCAAGAGTCAAATAAAGGGTGGAGATTTATGCAAAAAAATATTTTGTAAATCCAACGGTGGGAGAAAATGTGTGGGCCACATCACCGTCGCAATTTGTATAATAGATATTTGTTGCTACCAAGGTAGACGTGGTTCAGGTTTCCACGAGTATCATTTTTGCATTAGCCACTAGCTATAATCTAAATGATACAAAATTAATCTCATATCGCTCCCATATGATTTACTTATCTTTTTGGTGAAATTACACGAAGATCCCCTCATCTATACGTTTTGAACACAAACACCCCCTAACCTTTAAAAACGTCCAAAAGCACCCCTTCAACTATAACCGTTAACCAATCAGCACCCTTCTGTTAAAAGACCGTCAAGATGAAAGGGTCAGCGTGGACAATTTTTTATAAATGATGGGGTCAGTGTGGGCGAGTTTTAAGGGATAGAATCGGCATTTTCTCTTATTCCATTAACAGAGTTAGCCAACTTTAAATTTCATATAGATGAGGGGGTGCTTTTGGGCGGTTTTAAACGTTAGGGGGTTTCCGTGTCCAAAATGTATAGATGAGGGGGTCTTCATGTAATTTTACCTATCTTTTTTTTGTCTATCCCATTTTTGTTTGGATGTAATTTAAGAAAATCCTTAATCCTGTGTCCAACTCCAACAAAGGCAATGTAAGAAAATATCTCCTTTTAATAGGGTTAAACAAATTAGCTATTAGCTATTGCAATTCAAAAAAGGGAAAAGTGTTTCGATCCGGATCGCCTGGTTGCATTTTTGGACGGTCAAAATGTACGCGAGTACCACATCAGTCGTATCCTATTTGCACCCAAAAATTTCTCCCCAAGAGGAGTGCACAGAAGCCATCTCCAAATATCAAATCCACTTACATACAGCGAAGATATTCAGTGTCCCTGGGACAAAGTTGAGCACGAATCTAAATCACACATTCATATCGGATTCACCTGTGTGAATTTTATACCAATGTGTTATTCAAATTCATGATCAAACTTCCCCGTGAGTCTCACACACATTTAATAAGAGAGACCCGCGTGTATGTGAGAAATTGTGTTTGATATTGTGTTCAGATGATTGTGCACCTAGCACCTATTCTCCAACTTCTCCCACATACGACACCTACCCCACACGCCCACTCCAACTCCTCCTCTTGGAGCAGCGGTTTTCTTCCCAAACTTCGGCAAATGGATTGTTTAATAATTGAACCCCAAGTCTGTTGGCGCATCACCATCACCCCATCACACGCCCACGTATTCACAGTCCAAACCAGTAACCACCACCAAAAAGCTAGAAAACAAAGAACGCCCGCCTCTGGTTTTCTTCACTTCTTGATTAGCTGATTTCCCATATATATACGCATCTCCATGAACACTACCATCTCATCTGCTACATAACACATTCTCATTCGCTACTTCAAGTTTCTCTCTTGTTTAAACACTATTTGTTTACCAAATTCTTCAAACCAAGAAATCAAACAAGACCATGAGTTCAACAAGCAGAGCCTGGATTGCGGCCGCCAGCGTCGGAGCTGTGGAGGCTTTGAAAGATCAGGGATTCTGTAGGTGGAACTACACCATGAGGTCGGTACATCATCACGCCAAGGCCAGTCTCAGGTCCTTTTCTCAGGCCAACAACCTCTCTTCACCGTCTCCGGCGGCAGCCGCGTCTGCGAGCAGAGTGAGGGGAGGAGAGGAGGCGAAGCAATCGGAGGAGTCGTTGAGGAAAGTCATGTACTTGAGCTGTTGGGGTCCCAATTAGTTGATCCTCAAAAAACCCAACAATTAACTGAGCTGAGAATTAGTAACTTCGAGATTTTCGGGTTTTGAGTCAGGTCTGGATATTGCAAAACGGACGCCCGATCCGATCTGATGTAAATACTAAATGTAGAAATATGTCCTCGGATTTATTGATAAATGATCATCAGTCTTTTCCTCGAATTTCTGGCTCTTCTTTGGTTACTATCGAATTCACTTCAGCTTCTTGGCTGTCAATTTGTTCAATACAAGGAATGGAAATACAAGATCTTCTTTGGAATTTAGATTACTAGAGAGGCTATAGGAGGCGACTGGACGGTCTGGTTAGACTCTTTGAGCTGTTGTGGGCTCTTTGCGAGCCCACTTCACTCATCAGAGTCTCGATCATGCAACACATTATGTGGTTGTTCTACCCGATAAGCTCTACCTCTACAACATGGCAGTATCTAATAAAAACTTAGAAATGGCAGTACTGATTCAGATTGAAGAATGTGTTCAAGCTAATAAACACTTAGAAATGGCAGTACTGATTCAACATGGCAGTACTTTTTTTGGGTCAAAACTAGGAAACTGATTCATCTTTTCGATACCAGAACAGATGGATCCGACTTCCGAGTGAAGTCTTTCAGATTGAAGAATGTGTTCAAGTCTAAGAAATGGGTCATTGCCTGACTCATATCGCAATTCAAAAATATGACAATAATAACATGAATATGTTTAGAATCAGATTCAAAACTTGCTTTGTGCTGAAGTAATAATCCATACTCAAATGCCAGTCTTTTGACGAGTTCGAAGATGGTAATTGCTCTTAATCCTATTCCCGTACAGTTTTGATGTAGGACAAAAATTGAGAGTTTTTGTACTTTATTTTTATTGTTTTAGAATAAGATTTTGACTAGAAATATTTTCGTTTAGGTTAGAATTATTAACTTTCCGTATTCAGTTTGATTTTGATATCTACCTTTATTAGGATTCTTGGTCTACAAGAATTAGGATTTTATTTTAATTAATTAGGAAATATTTTTTATTTAATGCCGCTTGTTTTGGCATGATTTATTATTTCTTTTTCAGTAGGATTTCTAGGGTTAGGGTCTTATAAAAAGGACTGTAACCTATTCAATTATTTATCTTTTAAAGCTTTTTCATCAATAATATTCAGACTTTTGTCTTTCTTTCTTGTGCGCAAGATTTGCTCGTTGCGACGGGTTGTTTATCTCGTTTGGACTAGTACGCTAACTAGTCTCTCGTGATACCACTTGACGCAGCGGAATTCACGAGAGACTAGTTAGCGTACTAGTCCAAACGAGATAAACAACCCGTCGCAACGAGCAAATGATCTCCTTATTTGTCATGTCCGCGTAAGGGCTTTGTAATTTGTTTCTTATATTGTGTTGCATTACTGTATAGGCCTTGGATAACCTTAATCGACAATTAGTTGAGCCTGAGGCTGATATTGAGGCACGTAAACGGCCTCCAGAAGACAGGCCCATGCACAGTTGTTGGGGAAGGACTTGTTATAGATGAATGGGTGAGTTCTCCAAACTTTTTCGAATCTCATTTATGGGTTATCCTTGTGGAATTTGCTTATTATACCTTGCTTTTGAACATTATTTCGCCTTTTTTGCTTTTCCAGAAAGTAATGAGGAAATTAGTGTTGTGTCCTCTTGTTTCTAAGAAATGTGGCAGTAATCCTTAAATTGTAGAAGTGCTCAAGGTGGTTTGCCGAAAGGTAAAACAGATATCTCTTTTTCGTTTGTCAATTTTGATACTCGATTTTAGGCTCTTGCCTTCTTACTTGTTGATAGAAATATTTTCATAACCATAATAAGGTGTTGAGCTTTCATAAGTGATAAGTTACCCTTTCTGCAGAAATCGCATCTGATGTATGCATGCAAAATTAGACTTCACTAGAAAAAAACTCAACTGGAACAAAAAAAAAACTATCCTTGCCTCTCAGCAGGGCAACCAGTTTCATGTGTATTATTCGGACTTTCACATGAACACATAATGAATTTTGGGGCATCCCAATGAAATGTTACATCCTCTGCATCTTTATGTGCTGATACAGTGGTAGAAAGTCATGATGGGCATATTGTCATAGAGATGCTATTTATGTTCATGATTTGTGGAATGATAGGGCGCCAGTTAGTAACCAAATTTGATTATATCTCCAGAAAAGTCTGATCTTCAGTTCTGATTCTTCTGAAACACTTTGGATCTTGCTTTACTATATTTCTAACTTAATTGGAACTTGGACGTGTTGCCTGTTGGCCGATAAAAGAAACAAATTCGAGTAGATCTTTGTTGTTGTAGTTATCTTCAAACCATATTAACAACACACTATTCCGGGGATTGTATGCATTAGGCAGATGTCAGGAAATAGTCACTTAATTTCGAGCTGAATCCACTTGGGACACTTTTGATTGCTTTACAATAGATTTTTCTTGTTTATATACAGTTTCAATAGGTGTTTCTAGTCTTTCGTATTACTGTATTTGTTGGGTATTCTCAAGATTCTTGTGGGGGAGTTCGAAAGCCTAGGAGAAGAGTTCTAAGGTCTATACTCTATACAAAGTCATGGAATACTCGTTTAATTCTGCAGCATTGAACAATAGTATGTTTTCCAGAGATTTTGGAACATCTTTGGTATTTTGCGATGTGCCTTGAGTTTCTTATTCTTTGTTGCTTTCTTAGCCAGAATGCTGCATTACCTATCTAATTTAACACCACTCTCATTTATGTAAAACACTGCTACTTCATAATCCTTGCCCTTTGTCCTTTAAATCATTCCATCAAAGAACAAATACAGCCAATGTTCGCTTTCTGAGTTCTGCTGATATTTTCCGTAACATTCTGCTTGGCCCTAACTTTTAATTAATACCTAAAGCTTACCCTCAATCGTTATTTGTATTTACAATCTTTTTAACAACGCACTGTTAAATTCAACCCTTAAAGCCGTTTAATGCTGTGTTCTTATTTATTGGGAGCTCGCTGTTCATAGAAAGTTGTGTAAGTGGTTAATTAAAGGGGAATTACCATCCGTGTGTAAATTAATTTGCAAAAGTACAATCACTTAACATAAAATGTATAACCCTAAAAGAGAAGTAAACGTAATTATCCAAAGTGCGAAAGGAGTACAATAGGCCTAAAAAGTCATGTAAGCTAATAAACCACTTCTGCAAAAATAAGAAAAGAAGCATACATGGTTATATATTAGGAATATATACTTGCTGAAGTTATGTATTTAAGGGTTTACATCTGCTGAAGAATGCATACCGAATATATTTTCCGGATTCACACTTAGTTTGTGAAGGATACTCGCTTGAGAAAGAAAAATAGACAGTTATTCCAATAAATACTCTATGTTGCTAACTTGGCTAGTTACGTTATCGTATTCTTGTTTTAAACTAATATTTATATCGTACGGTACTTTGTAGACTGTATAGTGTTTTTTTGGTTTCCGGTAAGTTAATTGTTTAAGAACGAAACAAACCACGAAGAGGGGATCTACCCTTGGAAGCCAGACAGAAACCACCAGTGGAATCAAGAAAACTCAAACAACAAAAACAAGGGGAAAACATATCCCATGACACAGGCGAATACGGTTTTAGGACAGCGACCTTCCAGGGATCTCACAGCCTATTATCCTTACTCCAACTATCTAATACTCCATATCTTACTGACTATGACTGCGATTTTAAAGTTCCATGCCGTATCTTAATTGTTTAGCATTTTATGATGATTGTGTGTTAAATTCCCAACAGATACTAGGCACCATAGCAGGCAAAATCACACAAAACAGACAGTTAAGCTCTGAACATGCTATGGGAAACATCTCAATTCCTAGCTGGTGTAAATTGGGACTCCCAAGTAGTATTATATATTCAGTACTATCCATACACGTCTACATGGATCCTTGTATACACCCTATATATGTATTCTCATTGGGCTACCACTACTACTAATGTTCAGCAACTAGTTGATTTCTAAACGACATGACAGCTGAAAAGGAGACAATTTGGATAAGCTGCTTAGTTGGAGATTTAGTTCCAACAAGAAAAATCTTTTGTTGCTAGTTAATGTCATCAGACTGGGCTGCTTAGTTGGAGATTTGGTTGCGAGAAGAATCTTCTTTTAATGTTACTTAATTGGGTTGAATAGTGGGATGTGGATTGATATCTAGGTCCACTAGCTTATATTCTGCACTAATCTTATACTAATCCCTGAACTGGTGAAATCCTATCTGTCGTATAAAATTAGATAATCTGTATTCTTAAGCTGTGTTTGGAGCATCCGTCGAAAACTCCATGTGGTTATGTTGAATACAGGTTTCTCAAAACAGGTTAGTATTTCATTTGGCGCATAATTTCTGGGTCTTAGCTCCCCATGTGTTGTTTGTTGATGATTCTGAGTTTTCTAAGGATTCCATTTTCTGTTATGGCTCATGGCTGCTCCTAGAGACTACCAAGATAGATTCTGCATTTCCATGGGTGACCAAAACAGGTACTAAAGTCCTTGTTGTAAAATGACAAATATATACCTTATTTAATAGTCAAAAGACAATAAGAGTGAAGGATCATATCTTTTAGGCAGCTTGAAAAGAGTAGGATCTTGGCAAGTGGTGGATAATTGTAGTTAAAAAAAATTGTGTCCTGTGGGGAATATAATACATTACTTTAAGTAGATAATTGTTACAGTGGGGGGTTATCCTTAGGTTAAATTAACATGTCTTTGTTCCTCTCAGGGATTCTATCTGCTGGTGCTGAAGTCTACTCTCTTGATCGAACATATGTTCCACCTCCTGGCCATCTGGATTTTTTGATAAATGCTTAAGCAAATATTACATTTCCAGTAACAGAAGAAGTGCACGCATTACTGAGGTATATGCAAGGGATCGATGTGGAACTCTTTTTCGTGTCCAAGACTGGGAATACTGATAATTCTGTCTATAACTACTTGTTCCCCTCACCCGACTGTTTCCCGCTTATTGATGTTCATGTGCTGTGTTTGTCTGCACAAATTTGATGGGTAACTTTGTTAGATCAAACACTAATGCATGAGGAGAAGATCCAAACGATCCAAGAATTTTTTGAATCTTATATAGTGTTGCCTTATTTCTGATCAGGAATGCTACAGACACCGCATAAAGTGCATATCCACATGAAAATGAGTGTGTACTCTACGTGTGTCTCTATCTTTTTTTTTTCCTTCTTTCTCAGGATAGATTCTTGTAAGCTTAGCTTTGTGGAATGGAGAGAAAGAAAGCCACAAACTTGCTCATTATTAGGGGGAAACTTTTAGAGCTCAGTGGTGTATAAAGTTGGATTACTTTTAATTGCTTTACTAAAGTGGCTTTGGACGTTCATATTGTGGACCTCACTTGAAAGGTTGTGACTGAGTAATTCATGTGGTCTTCGTAGCTGTACGTATTACGACTTCGTACCCCAACATCCTTTTTCGTCACATATTCATGTAAGGTTCATACACTTTATTATGGATTTGCACAAATATGTGGGGGAGAAGGGTGTTGCGGCATCGCCACGTGATGCCTCAGGCAATGACAGAGCCAGACAGACCAAGAATTTTAGATCGAGGGGAGCCGACTTAAGAAAATATTTTCATTCAAAAATATGTTCAGCACATCGTGTAGCTTTTGTACTACATTACTATATTGTATACAACATTGTTTTGTTTTTCGGTTGACAATTGCAACACTCTAAGTGATTATTTCCATCAATTAAAAAAATGAGAAAATTTTATATGACAATATAGAATAAATAAATTTCTTTATAAGACCACATCAAAATTATTTAAGTTTTCAGAGATTTGTGTACCAATCATTTACATGCTAATTATATTATATATAATATAATATTAACAAAATTTTTGAATCGGGGGTGGCCGGACCCCTACACACCTCCGCCACTGGCTCTAGGAGCACCCAATAATTTTATCTCTCTTTCCCTCTTCCCTATTGATTTTTTGGCTCGTTTAGACTCGTGCACAAGTTCGAGTTTGACTCAAATATATACAAGCTCAACTCGTTAGATTCTTGATGAGCTCAAACTTGAATTTGTTAAAGGAAAATTCTAAAATCAGTCCATTGGGCTGACAATAGTAAGTGTGTGAATGTGTATTAAATGGCGTAAAAAATTCATAGAAATACGTGTTTTCTTTGTCTTCTCTAATACATTACTTTCGCCCCTCCCCCACCGCACTCAATCTTATCGTCTAAAAGTGTTTTTGATGATCCGAATTTTAAAAACTCTTCCGGGGAATAGGTCACTTTCTGCTTGAAAAGTTTTTTTAAAAAATTCGGACAATTAATTGCAGAGACGGACAATACGATTGGGGGAGCGGTGAAAATGAGTGGTGGGCATAACATCGCTCAGGATTAGGGTTTTTGTCCTAATCCCCTCGAAATTCCCTATCTTTATCATTAATCAAAACATTTTTTTATGCGGAGCATATGCCGTTACTCCGAAAGCAAAGATTAATTTCTCATTTCTCCGGCGAAATGAGCCGAACTTGAGAGCCCTGGGAATAGTTAACTTTTCGCTTGATTTTTTTTTTTAAAAAATTCGGACAATTAATTGCAGAGACAGACGATAAAGATTGGGGGAGTGGTGAAAATGAGCGGCGGGCATAGCATCGCTCAAGATTAGAGAATACATGCAAAACGAAATAGAGAACATATACGTGGCGTACGTTGTTTGGTAATCGATTAGATCAGGAAATGAACATATGAATGTAGATAACTAAATAGATAAATAAAACCAATTTTGTTGCCACAAACTATTGATAGATGAATAAATAAATTTTTATGATTAATCCATGAGAAATATAAGGTTTTTTTTTTTTTAACTGAGAAATATAAGATCTAACCAAGCAATTATAAAGTCCTTTCGTCACAAATTCCCAACAATCAGAATTGAAGATCATGTTTGATTGGTTGGGCTGTTTGGTGAAGAAAAATTTAATCCTTGCGCAGAATGAGTATCTCAATTTCTCAATCACTAATACTAATAAGGTGGCTCCATTTGTTTGGGCGTAAAATATTTTTCGGTAAAATGTTTTACCTATTTTTTGGTGTTTGGTTGTGTAAAAAATGAGGAAAATATTTTGCATGTAAAACATTTTCTGAAAATGACTTACCCTTAAATCTTCAGTAAGTTATTTTCCGAAATGAACCCGCTGCCTTCTACTATAATTTTCACTGCTCAGTTTCCTCGATCGTCAGTCCTGACCCACGTTCAATTCCAATATTCTCAGATCTCTCCACCATTTAAGCCCCTCTCTCTCTCTCTTTCTACACTATTTTGTTAATTTTTGAAAATATTTTCAAGTGTCAACCAAATACCGAAAAATAAAAATTTGAAATTTGTTTTCTGAAAAAAATATTTTACATGTAAAACATTTTACCTCGAAACAAACGGAGCCATCGATGAGTATCCGTGATTAGGAAATTGAAAAGGTCAAAGACAGAAATAAAGGCATACAAGTTTCTAAACTTACCTCCCACACGGGTTAGGTAAGAAACTAAGGGCCTGTTTGGAAGGAGTTAAAAATGGGGGGCAAAAATAAGAGGGGGTATATGGGGAGGGCCCCACCCCTTTCCCCCCGTTTGGCATCCCTTTATTTCCCCCTGAGTATTTCCCACCCCCTCATCGTTTTCCCCTGTTCTAGGGCTTAACCGGTGTAAGATTTGGGCTCCTCTGGAGGTCCCCAAATTTAATCCGGCTGTGGAGGGCTGATTTGTGGACGAAGATACCCCTCCTTATCCCCTTTTCCCATCCCCAGGCCTCGTCGTTTACCATTTCAGTTGCCGCCCATTTCTTTTCTGGTCTGTGGAAGATATAGGGTTTTGGTGGCGATTTGGTGGCGATTTGGCGATTTCTGGTGTTGCGAACTCAGGTATGGCTTCCATTCGCGATGTTTAGGGTTTCTCACGCCCTCATCTTCATCACTCGATGTTGGGTTTTTCAGATCTGTTTTCTGTGTGATTGTACGCGATTTGGTTTGGATGGCTGGAAAATCGAACGATCTGTGTGTGTGTGTGTGTTTCTGTGTTTGATTAGTGGTTTGATGATGGGTTTCGTTGTTGGTTTCGTGTACGGTTTGTGAGATGAAAGCACATGTTTCTGTACAGAGAAGGCTTCCCATTGCCTGAATCGTCAGTATTTTGTTTCGAATGAAAAAAAAAAAAAAAAACCTACGTAAATCTGATCCGAATGAGATTGATTTTCTAAGCCTTGCCCCAGATTTTGTCATCTGTTAGGTTGTGGGGTTTAGTGGGTTTTTTCTCTGTCAAGCATAATCTGAACTGCCTTTTGTATTGTATTGTGGTTTTGTATTGTGCCCTGCCTTTAGTACATGGAGGTTATGGTTTTGTATTGTGCCATGTTTTGGCCTCTGTTGGGTGTCTTTTGAACTGCCTTTTGTATCCACAAACAGCTAATGTATCCACAAACAGCTTGTATCCACAAATAGCTAAAAAATCAAAACCTTTCAGAAACAAAGGTCAAAACCCCCAGTTTGTATCCACAAACAGCTGTTAAAAAATGCAGCATAAACTTAACCAGAACTTGCATGTATAAACTTAGGCTAACACATGCAGTTATAACTCACGAACATAGGCCAAAACCTGCATGTATAAATGAACCAAAAGTATAGTTATAGCATGCTAACATAGGGGTTTTGGTGATTGATGGTGCTATAGCTAATGTTATAGGCTATACTCTAATCATATGGCTATACTATGTGTATGTTCTGAAATCCATGAAGCCCTTTATAGGTTATTTACGATGCCAAGATTAAACAAAACAGAAATTAGGAGAAGAGAAGTGGAAGAGGCATTCATCGCGTTAACCATGTACATTCGTGCTGCAATGGGTGTGTTTCGTCTTTATTGCTTCATTGTGTCTACGGCAGAGTATCCCCGTCTTGAGTTGTCTCCAAATCCAAACTACTACCAGACCCAAGTAGATGCGGTGAATAGGCTCGTCAATGGTAATGAAGTAGATTGCCACAAGCAGTTGAGGGTAAATAGGCATACATTTTTTAGGTTGTGCTGTCTACTTCGAGGTGTTGGGTTAGGGGACTCGCGAAATGTTTGTCTTGAGGAGAGGGTAGCCATTTTTTTGTTTATTCTCGGTCACCATACAAAACAGAGGCGTACGAAATTGCAATTTTGGAGGTCGACTGAAACTGTGAGCAAACATTTTAATGTCGTACTCCAAGGTGTGTTGCGCCTTTTCGACATGCTCCTAGTAAGGCCTGAGCCCGTACCTCCTAACTACCACGACAGTAGATGGAGTTGGTTTCAGGTAATATTTTTTTCAATTGTTTGTAAATCTTACCCTTGATTTTCTCTCCTTGACCACGTCAATGTAGTATTAATTTTGTTGTTTTGATTTTGTCGTAGAATTGTCTCGGGGCATTGGACGGGACGTATGTGCCAGTTAATCCCTCGGCAGTTGACAGGCCACACTATAGGTCAAGGAAGGGTGAGATTGCCACAAACGTTTTAGGTGTATGTAGTCGAGACCTAAAGTTTGTCTTCGTCTTGTCTGGTTGGGAAGGGTCAGCCACTGACTCTAGGATCCTAGCGAACGCCATTTCAAGACCCGATGGTTTAAAAGTCCCCCGTGGTATGTTCCAAGTCCTTAGTTCACCTTCCTTTCACTATATTCCTAGTTTGAACCCTTCCTTTAATGCCCTAACTTCCATTTCATACAGGACATTACTACCTTGTCGATGCCGGATACCAAAATTCTGAGGGTTTTCTAGCACCGTACTGCGCGCAACGATATCACATTAATATCTGGAGGCAAGGTCACATGCCAACGACGAAAGAGGAGTACTTCAACATGAAGCACTCCGCTGCTAGGAATGTGATTGAGAGAAGCTTTGGTGTTTTGAAGATGCGGTTTGCTATATTGAGGTCTCACTCCTATTACCCCATTAGGACTCAAACACGTATCGTCACAGCATGTTGCCTTCTCCATAACCTTATCAAAAGAGAGATGCCCAACGATCCCTTGAGAACGAGTACACAGCATGGGAACGTGATCACATACACGATGTCGAGGCAGATGATCACATCACTACCATAGAGACTTCCAATCAATGGACCGGGGAGAGGGATGCGTTGGCTACAACCATGTACAACCATTGGCTAGGAAATGGTGGGGGACAAGAGGTTTTCCCACCATGACGAAGTTTGTTTAGTGTATTTGTAATAAGTATTTCAAGAACTTGTATGATGTAAACATTCTAATTGCGGTTTCCATAACTTTGATGATGTAACCATTCTATTCGAACAATATTGTACTAACTTCATCGTAATTGCTTATCCGGTTTGTAATTCATAATAGACTTGTTAAATAATCCTTTATTGTCCATCTTAACATCCATTTTCAGCAATGGATACCGAAGGTGGTGATGTGCCTACAAGAAAGGCTACAAAGACGCGTAGGCCGTGGAGGATGCCCTCATCAAATGCATGGTAACTGAAATTTGTGATAGATGGAGGGCGGAGAATGGGTTCAAACCCGGGTTCTTCACCCTACTTGAGAAAGAGTTGGAGAAGGTAATGCCGGAGAGCAAAATTAAGGCCTCGCCCCATATTGACTCCAAAGTCAAGTATTGGAGACAAACATATGCCAAATTATGTGACATTCTCAAACTTAGTGGCTTTGGGTGGGACCATGTCAACAAAAGAATTGACGTGGATGATGAGGTGTGGAAAATCTATGAAGAGGTAATTTCCAATGCTTTAACGTAATAAGTGATATGTTAAGGCATTGGATTGTGTACTAAACTTGTAATGTTCATGTAGGCGTACCCTAGGAAGGCAAAAGAGGTTGGTGGGAAGCGTTTCCCTTACTTTGAAGATTGGGAATTCCTCTTCGGAAAGGATAGGGCCAACGGGGAAGGAGCGGAGGTTCCTTCGGAAATGGCGCGAACGCCACAAAATGAAAACGATATCCCAAATGAACAAATTGAGGAGAATGAGGATTGCTACTATCCATACTTCGGTGAAGAATTTCATCACAACCCCACAAGTGGACTCACGGGGATTGACAATGAAATTCCTTTGGGATCGACACCTCCACTCTCCACACCTCCACTCTCCACACCTCCGGTCTCCACACCTCCGGCCTCCACGACTTCTAACTCCGCACGTCGTACGTCACTCCCGACGTCCACTCCCCAGACCTCCACACCTTCGGCCTCCACGACTTCAAACTCGGGACGTCATACGTCACTCCCGACGTCCATTCCCCGGACCTCCACTCCTCCGGCCAACTCCGGAACTCAAAAGGGGAAGAAGAGGACACGGATGGGTGATGTGGGATCCCTTGCTGCAAGCATGGAGGTGTGGCTCGAAAAGAGTGATAGCCATATGGAGAAAATGACCGACGCAATGGGTTATTCGAACAAATTATCCGCTCGCCGCACACAAGTGCCTCTTGAGCTTGAGAAGCTTGACCTTACCGATACCCAACGATTTAGGTTAGGTGCCATCATTTGTGCGGCTGAAGAAAGGTTGGACCTATTCTATGGCATCAAAGAGCATCAAAAACAAGCGTGGGTTGAGGCCGTCCTGGATGGTCTCATCTTTGGTCCCGTTTAGCTGTGAGGGGGAAGAAGTACAAGTATTGGAAAGAAGTTTTTTGTAGTGGCATGATCTTTAACTCTTATACGTATGGCCCATTTTTTGAAGTGGCCAATCGAAGCACTCCTATACATGTGGTCGCTTGTAATTTTAAGAGCCTTTTGTTCTACAAACAATGGTAGATAGCTCTTGTAATGTAATGTACGTATGGTGTCCAAACATTGGTACAATTAGGCTTTTGTACTGCTAAAACAATGTCCGTACGTAGTTTGATGTTGGTTCAGTTTATGGAAATGCATGTCTTAGTGCTTACTCATGTTGCATTGTACTTATGTTGGGGGAATAAACTGTTTGCATGGTTCTGTTTCACTGCTGCAGGTTTTGGGTGGCTATGATGAAAGTTTTCTGAGCCAAATGGTTCACTATTGTGCCTGCATATTGGTTCTTTTTTGTTCATGCATGTGTTGGCCACTATTGGTGGGTTAAAGCTGCAGGTTTTGGCCATTGTAGGTAGGTTAAAGCTGCAGGTTTTGGCCACTGTAGGTAGGTTAAAGCTGCAGGTTGTGGGATGTGTTTGTGGCCATGTTTGGGCTGGTTTTTGTTCAAGTTTGGTTCAGTTTTTGGCTATGCTCATATGTGTGGGTCAGTGTTGGTTCAGTTTGGGTGCAGATTTTGGTTCAGTTTCTGTGCAGAATTTGGTTCAGTTAGTGTGCAGGTTTTGGTTCAGTTTCTCTGCAGAATTTGGTTCAGTTAGTGTGCAGGTTTGGATTCAGTTTCTGTGCAGGTTTTGGTTCAATTTCTGTCCAGAATTTGGTTCAGTTTCTCTAAAGGTTTTGGGTCAGTGTTGGTTCAGTTTGGGTTCTGCTTATCTGTTTGGTTCAGTTATGGTTGAGTTTTGGCTCTGCTTATCTGTGCAGAATTCTGTGTCACTGCTGCAGGTTTTGGTGGCTATGATGAAAGTTTTCTGAGCCAAATGGGTTCAGTATTGTGCCTGCATATTGGTTCTTTTTTGTTCATGCATGTGTTGGCCACTATTGGTGGGGTAAAGCTGCAGGTTTTGGCCACTGTAGGTAGGTTAAAGCTGCAGGTTTTGGGCACTGTACGTAGGTTAAAGCTGTAGGTTTTGACCACTGGTTTATATGTGTGTGTGTGTGTGTGCCCGTGATAAAAATAATCTGCACAGAAACTGAACCAAAACCTGCACTGGTTGTGTTTTGTGGCTGCATGTCTGGATTCCTAATTTCTGCCTGTATGAGGAAGCCAAAACCTGCAGTTTTAAGTGAGTGGCTGTGATGTGAAGCCAAAACCTGAAACCTGTATGTGGAAGTGAGTGGCTGTGATGAAAATTGCATAAGACACACAATGGGGACTTAGGCGGGGCAACATGAGAGGGTCATTTGGCAACTCATGTTGCAGCCTAGTTCCCTCAACAAGTTGTGGACAACTCTGAGCCCAATGCCTTAATTATGTGCAGAATTTGGTTCAGTTAGTGTGCAGGTTTTGGTTCAGTGTTCTGTGTAGGTTTTCGTTCAATTTGTGTCCACAATTTGGTTCAGTGTTCTGTGCAGGTTTTGGTTCAATTTGTGTCCAGAATTTGGTTCATTTTCTATGCAGGTTTTAGTTCAGTGTTCTGTGCAGGTTTTGGTTCAATTTGTGTCCAAAATTTGGTTCATTTTGTCTGCAGGTTTTGGTTCAGTGTTCTGTGCAGGTTTTGGTTCAATTTGTGTCCAGAATTTGGTTCATTTTGTCTGCAGGTTTTGGTTCAGTTTCTGTGCAGGTTTTAGTTCAATTTGTGTCTTATTTGTTTGGTTCAGTTTCTGTGCACGTTTTGGTTCAGTTTCTCTGCAGGTTTTGGTTTTCTTTGTGTGCAAGTTGTGTTGTACCATGGTTTTAGTTCAGTTTTTGGCAGTTTTTGGCTGGCAGTTCGTTCAGTAAAACCTGCAGGTTATGGTGAAAGTTTCTGGTTTTAAACTGCTATGTTCTGCCATCCTTCTGGGCAGTGAGTGTGTGTAAACTGGTGCAGTTTTTGGCTGGCAATTCGTTCAATAAAACCTGCAGGTTATGGTGAAAGTTGCCCAGTGTTGGAGCAGGTATTGGCATTTGGTGAAGGCATTTCAAACTTGGTTCAGTTTCCTGGTTTAGTTTGTGCTTTAAAACTGCAGAACTTGGTTCAGTTTGCTGCAGGTTTTGGCCACTGTTGTTGGCTTCAATCTGCAGGTTTTGGTTCAGTTTGTGTGCTGGTTTTGGTTCAGTTTGTAAGGCTTTGGTGCCTGCATTTCTGGGTTTGCTGATCATGTTTTGGTGCCTCTGTTCATGTGTGTGTGTGTGTGTGGCTGTGGCTGTGATGAAAATTTAAGAAGACCCGTCGGGGCCTTAGGCGGGGCAACATGAGAGGGTCATTTGGCAACTCATGTTGCAGCCTAGTGCCTTGCAATAGTTGTATACAAATCTGAGCCACATGTTTGAAGCTATTTGACTACAAAAGTCCTCATATTCATGGCTGCTTTTTTACTTGTGTCCTAACTGTGTCAATTGGCGATGATGAAATTTGAGCCAAATGCGTTTATTTTGGTTTTCAAGTCTTTATTAGCGAATAAGAGGCATGTGATGGTTTATTCATTAGATATTGGGAGGTAAGCCTCCTGATCTTTTATGAATAAACCCTCATATGTCTCTCGATGATCAACGGAGACTTAGAATGTTATTTTCGAATAGATTACGGCCATCTTTTATCGTAAAGTTTGTGGTGACTTATAATGTTCTTTTCGAATAGATTACCCAATGACAGGTGAAGGAAAAGACTATTATTGGGTGGTTTTCGTTGGGCATCAGCCGGGCATCTATACAACTTGGAAAGAAGCTCAACTCCAAGTTAATGGATACTCAGGAAGCATGGCGAAAAGGTACAAGACATTCGATGCATCCGAAGAAGCATTGCTCAAGTTTCACGAGGAGAGCTACGCCCTGAAGAAGTTGGAAGACAAAAATTTCACATCCACAAGTGCGTTGGGAGTTGAACATCAAATCAATGGGTGCAAGACATTTGTTGTATTTTTTTCTTAGGTTTCGGAGGTTGTATTTTGTTGGCACTTATTCTCGATTCCGAATGAAGTTCTACTATGTAAAATTAACACGTTATGAACGCAGACAAGTTCTAATATATTTTAAATCAAGACGTTCCAACATTACATTCCAACATCATTAATTAACAGATAGGACAAATGACACAACATCCATAGGTAATGCTATTTATTCTTCCGCCATCTTGACCTACTCCTCGGGCTCCTCGGGAGGGGGAATGAAGCAAACACGCCAATCATCGAACAATGGAAATTGAACATCTTTTGCCTCCCTAGCTTGTTTGTTAACCTAGTCAAAATGAAAAAAATAAGAACAAAAAATAATTTCACCTATAAAAAAAATTAAAACACTTTATTAAGGCTTACTTGGAGGAATGCAGCCCAAACGTCGTCTTCAGCCACCACCATGTTTTGACTTGCATCCCATTCAAACCCGGGATGCTCAAGTAGGTTCACAATGATGAAGCAAGTACGGCGCCACTTCTTTATCTTCGCTTCAATATGCCATTCCTCAATGCCAGCATCGGGAAAATCACTGTCCGTGAAACGTTTCAAGTATCTCGCGTAACCTGGACGAAAGTGTCCACTACTGGTGGTCCACAATTGGGACTCCACCATTGATTTCAGTATCGAAATCAACTGGATCTCCTCAGCCTGGACCTAATTGTGACGAGGAGGCGGACGACCAGCCATACAACAAAAATTAAATATGAGACTTGTTTTGTAATTGAAATTTTAGAATGAGTTTCAAAATGAATTTACTTCCTATTTATAAGCAAAATTCACCAACTATTCAACCACATATCTATTATTCAATAATATATCTACCATTCATCATTCAACCAACTTCTACTCTCCATTCAACCCAAACTCATACTTTTCATTCAACCCTACCCTAATTTGTCTTCTCTTTTGAACAAAATTCACTTTCCAAAATATTTGAAAAATAAATACAAACCATTCATTATAAAAATGTTTTTTAATAAAAAAAAATTTAGTATAGACATTTTTTAAGTTACTTAGTTTTTTATACTTTCCATTTTACAAAATTTATTAAATATATTAATTTTTGAATTTATATACTTATTTTCATACATAATCACATTTGACACTGCACATGGGCAAAATAGTCATTTCACAGTTTTTCCCATCATCCACCCCTCCTTATCCCCCCCATTCTATAAATCATCCAAACAACGTCAAATTTTATCCCCCTGTTTAATACCTCATCCAAACAACATACTATTTTATCCCCCCTCAATAAACATCTAATCGATGTGGGTCAACCCATCAAATTTAATACCCCCTACTATCTTATCCCCCCTTCATATTTTTTACCCCCGATTTTTTTCCGGCATCCAAACGAGCCCTAAAGTGTTGCGTTATAAAAGTTTTGCCGGGATCCAGTAGATGCCATCCCATATGGGTGACCTAGCATTACAACAAAAAATGATTTCCGTAACGTTCCAAAAATGTTGTGGTATGTAATACATCTATGCCATTAAAAATCTTCACTTTCTATAGCGTGTTCATTATCCGTTATTATTAATAAATAATGCATTCTTATATTGAAGATCCACGAATGCCAGTTGCCCTATATGGGTGACTAATTTTTATGGGTCAATGTCCACTTGTCCGCTATTATTAACAAATAATGCATTCTTATATTGAAGATCCACGTGACTAATTTTTATGGGTCAATGTCTACTTGTCCGCTATTATTAACAAACTAGTGCATGCATGTGCCTGAAGGCACGGCTCGAGCAATCAATTATGTGCACACATGCAGTATCTCAACCCCTGACCAACAATTTCAACTTTTCGAAAAACAATTCCATAAAGTTTTAGAAAATCTAAACTCCCAATCGACATAGTATGATAGAAAAAATTTAACATAGTAGAAATCATCATTCATGGGATAAGAAAACCCTTGGTTTAGAGATGAAATACCAATTAAACCTAGCAACTCTCAATTAAAGTTTCATAAAATCTAAACACCCAATTAACAAAGTATGCCCAAAAAAGTAGGAAGAAAATTCTAGTAATTGTCCGTGCCTGAAAACAAGACGCAATATAAATAAAGTACCCTTCCCTGATAAATATACTCACCCGCACACCCAACTCCTCCCAAACTCTATTTTTTCAATGAAGTCAAATAAGGTCAATCTAATAAATTCCATCAAGCTAATTAAAGAAAAATATGATACACAGAAAATGAAACCAACGCAGACTATAATCTGATTGTGTGCAAGGAAAAAGGGTGCGTTGTTACATTACTGTGAAGGTAGATACTACTCCCCCGCCCCAATTTAAATACTTTCTATGGAAATTCGTGCAATTTTAAACACCAAAAAAAAATATTAGCACTTTTTTTTTTATTTTCTTACACCAAATTAAAGTACTAATTGAATACTTTAATTTGGTGTAAGAAAATTAAACAAATAATATTTAGAAATATGTTTTTTTTTTTTTGAAAATTGCATGAATTTCCATATGGAGCATTTAAATTGGGACGGAGGGAGTACAAAAGACGATATAAGAGGTAGTAGGCATCAAACATGGGTAAATTAATTTTCAGTACGACCAGAAGAAAAAAGTTCAATTCAAAAAAATTCAGATTAAGTATCTTTCTCTCTTTTTTTTCCTGAAAACACCACAAAATCATAAGTTGCTCATCTGCACGCCCAACCTCAATATGATTCGCCTAATGCACAACCAAACAAAGGAAAATAGAGAAAAACTTAACCAGAAAGAAAAAGGTATCACATAAAGAGCAATAAATTTTGTTATCGGTACAGTTGATCAGTCAATCCAACTCTTAGAACTAAACCCAAAATTGAAAGAAAAATCCTTACCTCTCAAGTTTTTGGAAAATGGTGAAGATGAATCAATGAAAATTGTGAACTTTTAAAAATCTCACATACAACAACTGTTTCATTAGGGGTGAGCATGGATCGGATTGGTTCGGTTTTATAGTAAACCAAGAACCAAACCACTTACCGACAGATTATGAATTCAGGGAACCAAACCAATCCACAAAAAGCATAGGACCAAATCAATCCAAACCATTGGATTATGGTTCGGTTTCAGTTTCGAACCACGGTTTACTTAAAACTAAAATATTATCTTCGTAAACTATTTAAAGTACTCCAAATTGTGGAGATAATTACTAAGAATTGGTTTTCACTTATAGAAATATAGGAAAATTTAGGAATTAATTGAATCATGGAACCACTATTCACTGAATGAAGCATTATATATTTATATACCATGTACATTTGAGGTATCAAAATTATAGGAATAAGTTTTTTTTTTAACGTCACTGGATTTAAACAAGCAAAACTAGGAAAAGTCCTTAATCAAAATAGAATTATGAGCGGGCGGAATATGACCCGTAAAATGGACAATTTAATTATAGGAATAAGATGTGATATATAGAAGTTTATGCTAAATAATTTTGATAGTAAATGAATACTGAATAGGACGGTGGATTGAATAGATTATTAATTTAGAAAATTAGTTGACTGTATATAACTCTCAAGTATACTTTGTGTATTTAAATTAAATGAGATGTATAAATATACGGTTCGGATCGGTTTAAAACCGAAACCATTAACGTAAATCCACAGACCAAACCATTTAACGCAGTTTCTAATTTTTTTAAACCGGAACCAAACCACCCTACTAAAAAACCAAACCAAATCATTCGGTTTGGATTGGTTTGGACTAGATTCGCGGTTTGACGGATTTTTTGCTCACCCCTACAGTTTCATGGAAAAGTTATTTAATTTCCCGTAATTTAAAAATCTCATCTACAACAACTATTTTTATGGAAAAGTGGTATGTTACCCCGTAATTAAGGGGTGTTTTACTTACTACTCCCTCCGTCTCAATTTAAATGCTTCCTATGTAAAGTCGTAGTATCATTTTGACTTTCAAAAAAATCATATTTTCATAATCTTTCTTGAAAGTTTTTTGCATCGTTTGAAAGTACTCATTGAAATCTTTTGAACGATGCAAAAAAAGTTAAAAATTAATTCCGAAAGTACTTTATTTTTTGAGGTCAAAATGATACTCATTAGTTATTGAAATTTCGAATTTACTTTATTCCGAATTTCAAAATGATACTCATCAGTACTTTATTCCCAAAGTTTCTGGGAGGGAGGGAGGGAAATCAACGAGATGATTTTTTGTGGCTGTATGTAATGAGTTATGTAATATTCTTCAAGGGTAAAATGGTCAAATAACATGAGGTTTTAGGGGTATAATGGTCAAACTGCTTGAGGGCATTTTTGTCCGTAATTGGTAAAAAATTTAATCGGCTGCGAGTAGCAAGAAGTACGCTGCAAATAGCGCCCACCTTTTAAAATGCTATTGAAATTTAAAATTTACTCATCAGTTATGGAAAGCATGAATTCTACTAAAAACATTGAATTCCATAGGTAGGCATGCAAAAGAAAAAGGTGATTAAAACCGCTAGATCGGAGAGAGAGAGTGAGAGAGATTAGATCGGACTTCCCATAATCGGAGAGAGAGGGAGAGTGATTTCCAAATTAGATCATACCACTTAGATCATCATAATCGTATTTTAATATAAAAACCAAGCTCATAAAATGGGGATCAGAGAGATTTTCGTATTTTAGATCATCATAATCGTATTAAAGGCATTATTATACGAAGAGAGAGTGTTTGAAAATCAGATTTCCAAATTAGGCATGGGAATGTGTGATTGGGAATGCTCAAAAAATATTAAGTATTTACAGACATGCCAACAAAAATGGAGGGTGGAGATTTATGTAGGGGATAAGTTAGGACCGTTAGATTTATGCATATAGGATTCAAATACTGAGCTAATTTATTATATAGATAATGCATTCTTATATTGAAGATCCACGAAGGCCTGTTGCCCTATATGGGTGACTAATTTTTATGGGTCAATATATGTCTACTTCCACATATCTCACCAATAACATTATTTGCATATGAAAGTACTCAATCATTTATTTCAGAAAATGCAAAGTATTTACGAAAATGTCAAAGGTCGAATAAAGGGTGGAGATTTATGTAAAAAAATATTTTGTAAATCAACGGTGGGAGAAAACGTGTGGACCACCATACCGTCGCGATTTGTATTATAGATTTGTTGCTACCAAGGTAGACGTGGTTCAGATTTCCACGAGTATCAGCTATAATCTAAATGATACTAAAATTAATCTCATATCGCTCCCATATGATTTTGTAACGCCCCTATTTTTCAAAACGTTAAAAGGACACTTTTTATTGAAAATCTAATAGAGTCTGGCTCATTATTACATCACAAGAGTATTTTTATTACACAAAGGATTGGAAATTCTAGGGTTTAGTACTACTCCGCCTCTTCCTCCATCCTAGCAAGTTCCTCGGCTCCAAAGACCTCCAAAGTGTACTGTTCACCCTGTTCATCTATTAACTCTGACACATTATACCAGCGTCACCCCCAGTATAATATGTCAGGGTCACCAAAAGGTAATTAACACCATGAGCTACAGAAGCTCAATAGAACAAATCATACACACTAACCCCTAACTTACAAAAGGAATCATACAGATAAGGTTATCTACACAATACATGCTTTTCTAATAAAACAGTTAACAATGACATATCCACATTCTCCATTAACTATCGTTGGTGTCCGTGACTTTTCTGAGTTTCTCCTACGCGACTCGTCGTAAACCGTGTCACAAATTTCCATTTTCTTATCCAAATCAACATTTCGAAAATCCGTTTTTACACACCCAACCTCGGTTCCGCCGTTCCGGGTTCCCGAGTATCCTCACAATGGTTCCGCCGCACCGGGTTCCCATTGGCACACAAAACTTTGTATTGGCTCCTCTCCGCGGATAACCAAGCCACACACCCAACCTCGGTTCCGCTGTTCCGGCTTCCCGAGTATCCTCACAATGGTTCCACCGCACCGGGTTCCCATTGGCACACAATTATATTTCAAAGCTTTTTCTCCTTTTCAAAACACACACGACTTCACATAATGACTCCCACATTGGTAATTATGTAGTTTCAAAAATATTTTACCAAGTCATTGCCTTTAATCACACCCTAGGTGTCATGTTTCTAATTTTCTCGATTTTTGTGTCTCGTATTCATGCTTAGACTCCGCGGTGGGACTTTTTCACATAATTAACATAAATCATTTAATTTGAAATCTTGAAACTAAACTAGCAAGATCATCCAACTCTATATTATTTAGCATGCTCATTTTATCCTTGACCTCACATAATCATACTCAAGCAATTAACATACAATCTAAGGCATAGTGTCACATGGACGGACACCTTTGGAGTGGAAAACCACTTATGCCTTATCACATATAATTAAGACAAGTAAATCTAATAATCCTATAATCATGCTTATCCTTCTAAAAAAAATTACTAACTACCATGCATTGGATCATAAAAGTAAATACTATCTATCTTTTTTTTTGTTTAACGGATAAGGAAATTTACTACGTATACCTAGAGTAAGTAAGTAGAGGTATTCTACCTTCCTTCTTGGCGGTGGGTACGGCTACGGAAAAAGTAAGTACGTCGGACGGAGTAACTTCCTACGGTGGCTTCCGGTAGCTTCGAAAGAGAGAGATTTCTCTCGAAACTAGTTCTTGACTAAAACTACTAGACTTTTTGGATCGAAGGGTGGTTGAGTGGCGGTTTAGTGGCGGCTTTGGATGAGTTTCTTGAAGAACACAAGAAGAACTCAAGAACAAGGAAGAACTAAGCAAGAACAAGTAAGAATACTAGATTTTCTAGAGAGAGAAGTTGAATGGGTGAAGGTGTGAGTTGAATGGCAAAGGTGGGGTGCTATTTATAGCAAAAACTTGGCTTATTATCCAAGGAATAAATTTTTCCCTAACAATTATTGTCCAAGGGACAATCTTTGAAAGGTATGGCTTTGAAAGCATGCCATGACTTGTCATGTCCAACCCTTTAGGCTTAAGGCTAAAACCTAGGTTATTATGGAGGGTTCATGGCCTAATCTTGTCCTTGGTTAGCTAGCTTGCAAGAAAAAAACAAAATGATAAGCTAGTTTTATGTTTAAAGTTGGCTAGTAAATGGGTTGGCAATTGGTAATTAGGCTTAAGGCTAATGGTAGCTTGCACAAGAGTACAAGTACAAGCATGCACCTCACTCCTCCTCTCTCCCCTCCAACCGGCCTTTCTCTCCCTCTCCTTTCTTCTTCTTTTTTTTTTTTTGTATCATATGTGTCTATGTGTTTATCTAAGTACAAGTAGGCTTATAAGTCTAAGGAAAGAGCAAATGATTATGGTGAGTTTCTAAATGGTAAGAACTTTGTCCCATGGATAATCTTTCTCCTAGAAAGCAAACCTAGGTTTATTTAGGCATGCTTAAGTACTAAGTAGTCTTATTAGGCCTAAAAGAAGTAATGACATGGCTAAGGCTTTCAAGTGTTAAACATTGATCAAAGGTTAAAATTTTCCTAGGAAACTTTTATCCAAGGGGCATACTAATATAAGCTTAAAGAAAAATTAGAAATGTAATTAGGTTGGCCAATTTAGGGTTAAGGCTATTGTTTTTAGACTTGCATGTGGCAAGACTAGTTTTCCTCTTTTTGAAACAATATAATGGCTCCCTATTTTTCAAGTACCTAAGTGACTAGTCTTACCAATCTAAGTCTTTATTGGCAAGACAAATTTTCTATTGTCCAAGGGATAAAAATTTCCCTAGCAATTATTAACCAATGGTTAAAAGGATAATGGACTATTAAGTATACATGTGCTTGGTGAATCTAGGAAAGTAACTTAAATAGGGTTAGGGCTATTAGTCTAGGGTGGCATGCATGGCAAGGCTATGGTTGCTTCTCTTTGAAGCATAATGATGAGATTAGGCCATGACTAATTTTTATTACCCAAGGGGTAAAATTTCTCCTAACAATTATTATCCAAAGGTCAAGGAAGAAAAATGACACATATGGCTTGAAATGACAAAACATAAGGTAAAATGATTACTTCTAATGGTCTATTGGTTTAATAGGTTAGTAAGGGGTTCATAAGGCTCAAAGATGGCCAAAAAGGTTCATCTAAGGTTAGGGAAATGTAACTAGGTGAATCGGTAGTTAGGGTTTGCTAACTAATCGGTTGAAAACTAATTCTACATGCCATGTAGGATTTCTAGTCAAGAAATAAAATTTTAAGACCTTATTTCAATTACTAGGAAAATATACAAGTGCTTTTGTAAGCATACTTGTCTTTAGAAAATGACTATATTGTCCGATGTTAAAAGATATAATTTTAAAAGTCTCAAATCTAATTATGACGGATTATTAGAAATTAAAAGGATATTTTAAAAGCAATCCAAGTAATTAAAATAAAATTCAAATATTTAACAAAATTTTTATTCACCAAAAATCAGGGTCGTTACAGATTTACTTATCTTTTTTGTCTATCCCATTTTGTTTGGATGTAATTTAAGAAAATCCTTAATCCTGTGTCCAACTCCAAAAAAGGCAATATAAGAAAATATCTCCTTTTTATAGGGTTAACAAATTAGCTAGAGATGGCAAATACCTCCTATCAGTCCTCGTCCCCGCCCCGATCCGATAAGCAAATGGGCGGGTATGGTATTTACTTCCCCCACTCTGTTTTAACCCGATACGAACTCGATTATAGATATTTATATTTTTGTATGTATATGTTTAAATAAATTTCATTGTTTTGATATAATAAGAGAAATATACCAATTAATAAAATACTAATTTATGTGTTTGTTTTTTTTATTTCTATTATTTTTTTTAACTCTCATCAATCATCAATATCTTGATTTTTTTCAAAACACTCACAAAAGAACAAAACTAGTCAAATTATTATGGTGAATGGAGACCCGATTTTCCCCCAACACTTCCCCGATTTCCCCCGCTCCAACTCCGATCCGATATAGAACGGGACGGATTTGGAAGACGCTAAATCCACTCTGATCCGCCCTATTGCCACCCCTAGCATGTGATGGGGTGATGGTGATGCGCCATTAGACTTGGGGTTCAATTATTAAACAATCCATTTTCTGCCGAAGTTTGGGAAGAAAACCGCTGCTCCAAGAGGAGGAGTTGGAGTGGGCGTGTGGGGTAGGTGTCTTATGTGGGAGAAGTTAGAGCATCTCCAATCCATACTCTATATCTCTATTTGAGAGTATCAAACCACTCCAACCCATCATCTCAACCCTCCTCCATTTGAGAGTATTGAATTTTGATACTCTATATTTAGAGGGTGAGAGAAAATAGAGGACCATCTCTAAAACACTATTCACCTTTTTAAAATATATTTTTGTCCTTGTTTGCTTTTCTTACTTAATTTTTATTCTCATGAGAGTATAAAAAAAGGTTTTTTTTTCATAAAGTGATTTTAGAGACAAAAATAGAGGGTTTGTGGTTGGTGTAAATATGAATAGTAATTTCCTCTATAATCACTTTATGAGTAAAAAACATTATTTTGATACTCTCAAATGGAGTATTGGATTGGAGATGCTCTTAGAGAATAGGTGCTAAGTGCACAATCATCCGAACACAACATCAAATACAATCTCTCACATATATGCGGATCTCGCGTATTAAATGCGTGTGAGACTCACGTGTATGTGACTACTTGTATTTGGATGATTGTGCACATAGCATTGTTGATTGTTCAATGCCCATGGGGAAGTTTGATCATGAATTTGAATAACACATTGGTATAGAATTCACACGGGTGAATCCGACATAAATGTGTGATTCAGATTCGTGCTCGACTTTGTTCTGGGACATTGAATATCTTTGATGTATGTAAGTGGATTTGATATTTGGAAATAGCTTCTCCGCACTCCTCTTGAGGAGAAATTTTTGGGTGTAAATAGGGTACGGCTGACGTGGTACTCGACGCGCACATTCTGGCCGTCCAAAAATGCAACCAGATGATCCGGATTGAAGCACTTTTCCTTTTTTTTTAATTGCAATAGCTAATTTTAGGGATGGCAATTAGGCGGATCGGAGTCGGATTTAGCGTCCCCCAAATCCGCCCCGTTCTATATCGGATCGGAGTCGGAGCGGGGAAAATCGGGGAGGTGTCGGGGGAAAATCGGGTCTCCATTCACCATAATAATTTGACTAGTTTTGTTCTTTTTAGAGTGTTTTGAAAAAAAACAAGATATTGATGATCGATGAGAGTTAAAAAAAATAGAAATAAAAAAAAACAAACACATAAATTAGTGTTTTATTAATTGGTATATTTCTCTTATTATATCAAAACAATGAAATTTATTTGGACATATACATACAAAAATATAAATATCTATAATCGGGTTCGGATTGGGTTAAAACGGAGCGGGGGAAGCAAATATCATACCCACCCCATTTGCCTATCAGATCGGGGCGGGGAGGCGGGGACGGATCGGAGGTATTTGCCATATCTATCTTCACACGCCCACGTATTCACAGTCCAAACCACCACCAAAAAGCTAGAAAACAAAGAACGCCCGCCTCTGGTTTTCTTCACTTCTTGATTAGCTGATTTCCCATATATACTACCATAAACACTACCATCTCATCTGCTACTCAACACATTCTCATTCACTGCTTCAAGTTTCTCTCTTGTTTAAACACTACTCTATTTGCTTACCAAATTCTTCAAACCAAGAAATCAAACAAGACCATGAGTTCAACAAGCAGAGCTTGGATTGCGGCCGCCAGCGTCGGAGCTGTGGAGGCTTTGAAAGATCAGGGATTCTGTAGGTGGAACTACACCATGAGGTCGGTACATCATCACGCCAAGGCCAGTCTCAGGTCCTTTTCTCAGGCCAAGAACCTCTCTTCACCGTCTCCGGCGGCTGCCGCGTCTGCGAGCAGAGTGAGGGGAGGAGAGAAGGCGAAGCAATCGGAGGAGTCGTTGAGGAAAGTCATGTACTTGAGCTGTTGGGGTCCCAATTAGTTGATCCTCAAAAAACCCAACAATTAACTGAGCTGAGAATTAGTAACTTTGAGATTTCCGGGTTTTGAGTCAGGTCTGGATGTTGCAAAACGGACGCCCGATCCGATCTGATGTAAATACTAAATGTAGAAATATGTCCTCGGATTTATTGATAAATGATCATCAGTCTTTTCCTCAAATTTCTGGCTCTTCTTTGGTTACTATCGAATTCACTTCAGCTTCTTGGCTGTCAATTTGTTCAATACGAGGAATGGAAATACAAGATCTTCTTTGGAATTTAGATTACTAGAGAGGCTATAGGAGGCGACTGGACGGTCCGGTTAGACTATTTGAGCTGTTGTGGGTTCTTTGCGAGCCAACTTCACTCATCAGAGTCTGGATCATGCAGCACATTATGTTGATTGAAAGATATCCAATCAATTTAATGTGATTTTTTAGGTGATTGTTCTACCCGACAAGCTCTACAACATGTCAGTAGCTAATAAAAACTTAGAAATGGTTAATTTTAGATTGAAGAAATGGCAGTACTGATTCAACATGGCAGTACTTTTTTTGGGTCAAAACTAGGAAACTGATTCATCTTTTTCGATACCAGAACAGATGGATCCGACTTCCGAGTGAAGGCTTCAGATTGAAGAATGTGTTCAAGTCTGAGAAATGGACGAGTAAAACCTCATCACGGTGACTGCAAAATGGGTCATTGCCTGACTCATATCGCAATTCAAAACTATGACAATAACATGAATATGTTTAGAATCATGAGATGCAAAACTTGCTTTGTGCTGAAGTAATAATCCATATTCAAATGCAGTCTTTTGACGAGTTCAAAAATGGTACTTGATTACTCTTAATCCTATTCCCGTAGAGCTTGATTGTGTATGGCTGCAATTAGAACATCTTCTACGCATGAGTTTTAAAATTTTTGCAATTTTATATTGTTTTGATGGGCAAAGGGATCAAGTCGAAGTTGGGAAGATACTGCGAGTCGGTTTTCATAACATTCCAAAAATGTTGTGGTATGTAATACATCCATGCCATTAAAAGTCTTCACTTTCTATAGCGTGTTCATTGTCCGCTATTATTATCAAATAATGCATTCTTGTATTGAAGATTCACGAAAGCCAGTTGCCCTATATGGGTGACTTATTTTTATGGGTCAATGTCTACTTGTCCGCTATTATTAACAAATAATGCATTCTTATATTGAAGATCCACGTGACTAATTTTTATGGGTCAATGTCTACTTGTCCGTTATTATTAACAAATAATACATTCTTATATTAAAGATCCATGAAGGCCTGTTGCCCTATATGGGTGACTAATTTTTATGGGTCAATGTCTACTTCCTCGTATCTAACCAATAACATTATCTGCATATGAAAGTACTCAACCATTTATTTCAGAAAATTCAAAGTATTTACGAAAATGCCAAGAGTCAAATAAATGGTGGAGATTTATGCAAAAAAATATTTTGTAAATCCAACGGTGGGAGAAAATGTGTGGGCCACATCACCGTCGCAATTTGTATAATAGATATTTGTTGCTACCAAGGTAGACGTGGTTCAGGTTTCCACGAGTATCATTTTTGCATTAGCCACTAGCTATAATCTAAATGATACAAAATTAATCTCATATCGCTCCCATATGATTTACTTATCTTTTTTTTGTCTATCCCATTTTTGTTTGGATGTAATTTAAAAAAATCCTTAATCCTGTGTCCAACTCCAACAAAGGCAATGTAAGAAAATATCTCCTTTTAATAGGTTAACAAATTAGCTATTAGCTATTGCAATTCAAAAAAGGGAAAAGTGTTTCAATCGGGATCGTCTGGTTGCATTTTTTGACGGTCAAAATGTGCACGTCGAGTACCACATCAGCCATACCCTATTTGCACTAAAAAATTTCTCCTCAAGAACGAGGAGTGCTGAGAAGCCATCTCCAAATATCAAATCCACTTACATACAACGAAGATATTTAGTGTCACTGGGACAAAATTGAGCACGAATCTAAATCACACCTTCATGTCAGATTCACCCGTGTGAATTCTATATCAATATGTTATTCAAATTCATGATCAAACTTCCCCGTGGGCATTGAACAATAAAAAATACTAGGTACACAATAATCCAAACACAACTCGTCTCATACACGTGAGTTTCACACACAATAAATACAAGAGACCTGCGTGTATGTGAGAGATTGTGTTTGATATTGTGTTAGGATCATTGTGCACCTAACACCTATTCTCCAACTTCTCCCACATACGACACCTACCCCACACGCCCACTCCAACTCCTCCTCTTGGAACAGCGGTTTTCTTCCCAAACTTCGGCAGAAAATGGATTGTTTAATAATTGAACCCCAAGTCTGTTGGCGCATCACCATCACCCCATCACACGCCCACGTATTCACAGTCCAAACCACCACCAAAAAGCTAGAAAACAAAGAAAGCCCGCCTCTGGTTTTCTTCACTTCTTGATTAGCTGATTTCCCATATATATACGCATCTCCATGAACACTACCATCTCATCTGCTACACAACACATTCTCATTCACTACTTCAAGTTTCTCTCTTGTTTAAACACTATTTGCTTACCAAATTCTTCCAACCAAGAAATCAAACAAGACCATGAGTTCAACAAGCAGAGCTTGGATTGCGGCCGCCAGCGTCGGAGCTGTGGAGGCTTTGAAAGATCAGGGATTCTGTAGGTGGAACTACACCATGAGGTCGGTACATCACCACGCCAAGGCCAGTCTCAGGTCCTTTTCTCAGGCCAAGAACCTCTCTTCGCAGTCTCCGGCGGCGGCCGCGTCTGCGAGCAGAGTGAGGGGAGGCGAGGAGGCGAAGCAATCGGAGGAGTCGTTGAGGAAAGTCATGTACTTGAGCTGTTGGGGTCCCAATTAGTTGATCCTCAAAAAACCCAACAATTAACTGAGCTGAGAATTAGTAACTTCGAGATTTTCGGGTTTTGAGTCAGGTCTGGATGTTGCAAAACGGACGCCCGATCTGATGTAAATACTAAATGTAGAAATATGTCCTCGGATTTATTGATAAATGATCATCAGTCTTTTCCTCGAATTTCTGGCTCTTCTTTGGTTACTATCGATTCGCTTCAGCTTTTTGTAAGCATTTCTTGGCTAGCTGTCAATTTGTTCAATACGAGGAATGGAAATACAAGATCTTCTTTGGAATATAGATTATTACTGGAGAGGCTGTAGGAGGCGACTGGACGGTCCGGTTGGACTCTTTGAGCTGTTGTGGGCTCTTTACGAGCCCACTTCACGCATCAGAGTCTCGATCGTGCGACACATTGTGTTGATTGAACGATATCCAATCAATTTAATGTGAATTTTTATGTGATTGTTCTACCGGACAAGCTCTACAACATGACAGTAGCTAATAGTAAAAACTTAGAAATGGCAGTACTGATTCAGATTGAAGAATGTGTTCAAGCTAATAAACACTTAGAAATGGCAGTACTGATTCAACATGGCAGTACTTTTTTTGGGTCAAAACTAGGAAACTGATTCATCTTTTCGATACCAGAACAGATGGATCCGACTTCCGAGTGAAGTCTTCAGATTGAAGAATGTGTTCAAGTCTAAGAAATGGACCAGTAAAACTCATCACGGTGACTGCAAAATGGGTCATTGCCGCCGAGCAAAAAAAAAAAAAAGGGTCATTGCCTGACTTATCGCAATTCAAAACTATGACAATAACATGAACATGTTTAGAATCAGATTCAAAACTTGCTTTGTGCTGAACTAATAATCCATACTCAAATGCAGTCTTTTGACGAGTTCGAAAATGGTAATTGCTCTTGATCCTATTCCCGTAGAGTTTGATTGTGTATGGCTGCAATTAGAACATCTTCTACGCATGAGTTTTAAACTTTGCAATTTTGCAATTTTATGTTGTTTTGATGGGCAAAGGGATCAAGTAGAAGTTGGGAAGATACTGCGAGTCGGTTTTCTTGACCCTTAGTGTCCTTGCCCTGTAAGTAAAGACTACATTGGCATTCATGTAATTTTCCCAAAATGATCTCCTTATTTGTCATGTCCGCGTAAGGGCTTTGTAATTTGTTTCTTATGTTGTGTTGCATTACTGTATAGGGCTGAGGCTGAGGCTGAGGCTGCGTAATTTTCCCAAATCGACAATTAGTTGAGGATGAGGCTGAGGCTGCTATTGAGGCACGTAAACGGCCTCTAGAAGACAGGCCCACCGTTGTTGGGGAAGGACTTGTTATAGATGAATGGGTGAGTTCTCCAAACTTTTAAGAAACTCATTTATCGGTTATCCTTGTGGAATTTGCTTATTATACCTTGCTTTTGAACATTATTTTGCCTCTTTGGCTTTTCCGGAAAGTAATGAGGAAATTAGTGTTGTGTCCTCTTGTTTCTAAGAAATATGGCAGTAATCCTTAAATTGTAGAAGTGCTCAAGGTGGTTTGCCGAAAGGTAATTAAAACAGATATCTCTTTTCGTTTGTCAATTTTGATACTTGATTTTAGGCTCTTCCCTTCTTACTTGTTGATAGAAATAGTTTCATAACCATAACAAGGTGTTGAGCTTTCATAAGTGATAAGTTACCCTTTCTGTAGAAATCGCGTCTGATGTATGCATGCAAAATTAGACTTCACTAGAAAAAAACACTCAACTGCAACCAAAAAAAAATTATCCTTGCCTCTCAGCAGGGCAACCAGTTTCATGTGTATTATTCGGACTTACACAGGAACGCATAATGAATTTTAGGGCATCCCAATGAAATGTTACATCCTCTGCATCTTTATGTGCTGATACAGTGGTAGAAAGTCATGATGGGCATATTGTCATAGAGATGCTATTTATGTTCATGATTTGTGGAATGATAGGGCGCCAGTAGTAACCAAATTTGATTATATCTCCAGAAAAGTCTGATCTTCAGTTCTGAAACACTTTGGATCTTGCTTTACTATATTTCTAACTTAATTGGAACTTGGACATGTTGCCTGTTGGCCGATAAAAGAAACAAATTCGAGTAGATCTTTGTTGTTGTAGTTATCTTCAAACCATATTAACAACACACTATTCCGGGGATTGTATGCCTAATGCATTACAGATGTCAGGAAATAGTCACTTAATTTCGGGCTGAATCCACTTGGGACACTTTTGATTGCTTTACAATAGATTTTTCTTGTTTATATACAGTTTCAATAGGTGTTTCTAGTCTTTCGTATTACTGTATTTGTTGGGTATTCTCAAGATTCTTGTGGGGGAGTTCGAAAGCCTAGGAGAAGAGTTCTAAGGTCTATACTTTATACAAAGTCATGGAATACTCATTTAATTCTGCAGCAATGAACAATAGTATGTTTTCCAGAGATTTTGGAACATCTTTGGTATTTTGTGATGTGCCTTGAGTTTCTTATTCTTTGTTGCTTTCTTAGCCAGAATGCTGCATTACCTATCTAATTTAACACCACTCTCATTTATGTAAAACACTGCTACTTCATAATCCTTGCCCTTTGTCCTTTAAATCATTCCATCAAAGAACAAATACAGCCAATGTTCGCTTTCTGAGTTCTGCTGATATTTTCTGTAACATTCTGCTTTGCCCTAACTTTTAATTAATACCTAAAGCTTACCCTCAATCGTTAATTGTATTTACAATCTTTTTAACAACGCACTGTTAAATTCAACCCTTAAAGCCATTTAATGCTGTGTTCTTATTTATTGGGAGCTCGTTGTTCATAGAAAGTTGTGTAAGTGGTTAATTAAAGGGGAATTACCATCTGTGTGTAAATTTGCAAAAGTACAATCACTTAACATAAAATGTATAACCCTAAAAGAGAAGTAAACGTAATTATCCAAAGTGCGAAAGGAGTACAATAGGCCTAAAAAGTCATGTAAGCTAATAAACCACTTCTGCAAAAATAAGAAAAGAAGCATACATGGTTATATATTAGGAATATATACTTGCTGAAGTTATGTATTTAAGGGTTTACATCTGCTGAAGAATGCATACCGAATATATTTTCCGGATTCACACTTAGTTTGTGAAGGATACTTGCTTGAGAAAGAAAAATAGACAGTTATTCCAATAAATACTTATTTTGTCTGGAACACTATGTTGCTAACTTGGCTAGTTATGTTATCGTATTCTTGTTTTAAACTAATATTTATATCGTACGGTACTTTGTAGACTGTATAGTGTTTTTTGGTTTCCGGTAAGTTAATTGTTTAAGAACGAAACAAACCACGAAGAGGGGATCTACCCTTGGAAGCCAGACAGAAACCACCAGTGGAATCAAGAAAACTCAAACAACAAAAACAAGGGGAAAACATATCCCATGACACAGGCGAATACGGTTTTAGGACAGCGACCTTCCAGGGATCTCACAGCCTATTATCCTTACTCCAACTATCTAATACTCCATATCTTACTGACTATGACTGCGATTTTAAAGTTCCATGCCGTATCTTAATTGTTTAGCATTTTATGATGATTGTGTGTTAAATTCCCAACAGATACTAGGCACCATAGCAGGCAAAATCACACAAAACAGACAGTTAAGCTCTGAACATGCTATGGGAAACATCTCAATTCCTAGCTGGTGTAAATTGGGACTCCCAAGTAGTATTATATATTCAGTACTATCCATACACGTCTACATGGATCCTTGTATACACCCTATATATGTATTCTCATTGGGCTACCACTACTACTAATGTTCAGCAACTAGTTGATTTCTAAACGACATGACAGCTGAAAAGGAGACAATTTGGATAAGCTGCTTAGTTGGAGATTTAGTTCCAACAAGAAAAATCTTTTGTTGCTAGTTAATCTCATCAGACTGGGCTGCTTAGTTGGAGATTTGGTTGCGAGAAGAATCTTCTTTTAATGTTACTTAATTGGGTTGAATAGTGGGATGTGGATTGATATCTAGATCCACTAGCTTATATTCTGCACTAATCTTATACTAATCCCTGAACTGGTGAAATCCTATCTGTCGTATAAAATTAGATAATCCGTATTCTTAAGCTGTGTTTGGGGCATCCGTCGAAAACTCCATGTGGTTATGTTGAATACAGGTTTCTCAAAACAGGTTAGTATTTCATTTGGCGCATAATTTCTGGGTCTTAGCTCCCCATGTGTTGTTTGTTGATGATTCTGAGTGTTCTAAGGATTCCATTTTCTGTTATATGGCTCATGGCTGCTCCTAGAGACTACCAAGATAGATTCTGCATTTCCATGGGTGACCAAAACTGGTACTAAAGTCCTTGTTGTAAAATGACAAATATATACCTTATTTAATAGTCAAAAGGCAATAAGAGTGAAGGATCATATCTTTTAGGCAGCTTGAAAAGAGTAGGATCTTGGCAAGTGGTGGATAATTGTAGTTAAAAAAAATTGTGTCCTGTGGGGAATATAATACATTACTTTAAGTAGATAATTGTTACAGTGGGGGGTTATCCTTAGGTTAAATTAACATGTCTTTGTTCCTCTCAGGGATTCTATCTGCTGGTGCTGAAGTCTACTCTCTTGATCGAACATATGTTCCACCTCCTGGCCATCTGGCTTTTTTGATAAATGCTTAAGAGAATATTACATTTCCAGTAAGCGAAGAAGTGCACGCATTACTGAGGTATATGCAAGGGATCGATGCGGAACTCTTTTTCGTGTCCAAGACTGGGAATACGGATAATTCTGTCTATAACTACTTGTTCCCCTCACCCGATTGTGTTCCCGCTTATTGATGTTCGTGTGCTGTGTTTGTCCGCACAAATTTGATGGGTAACTTTGTTAGATCAAACACTAATGCACGAGGAGAAGATCCAAACGATCCAAGAATTTTTTGAATCTTAGTGTTGCCTTATTTCTGATCAGGAATGCTACAGACACCGCATAAAGTGTGTATCCACATGAGAATGAGTGTGTACTCTGTGTGTCTCTTATCTTTCTTTCTTTTTCCCTCTTTCTCAGGATAGTTTCTTGTAAGCTTCGTGGAATGGGGAGAAAGAAAAGCCACAAACTTGCTCATTATTAGGGGGACACTTTTGGAGCTCAGTGGTGTATAAAGTTGGATTACTTTTAATTGCTTTACTAAAGTGGCTTTGGACGTTCATATTGTGGACCTCACTTGAAAGGTTGTGACTGAGTAATTCATGTGGTCTTCGTAGCTGTATTACCACTTGGTACCCTAGCATCTTTTTTCGTCACATATTCATGTAAGATTCATACATTTTATTATAGATTTGCATAAATATGTGGTGGAGAAGGGTGTTGCGGCACCGGCACGTGATACCTCAGGCAATGACAGAGCCAGACAGACCAAGAATTTTAGATCGAGGGGAGCCGACTTAAGAAAATAATTCATTCAAAAATATGTTCAGCACATCGTGTAGCTTTTGTACTACGTTACTATATTGTATACAACATTGTTTTGTTTTTCGGTTGACAATTGCGACACTCGTGTGATCGATTATTTCCATCAATGAAAAAAAAAAAAATTTATATGACAATATAGAATAAATAAATAAAAAATTATAAGATCACATCAAAATTATTTAAGTTTTCAGAGATTTGTATACCAATCATATACATGCTAATTATATTATATATAATATTAACAAAAATTTTGAATGGGGTGACCGGGCCCCTACACACCTCCGCCACTGGCCCTCGGAGCACCCAATAATTTTCTTTGAATAATGGAGACACACATAATTTTCTCTCTTTCCCACTCCCCTATTTGTCCTGAAAGGAGACCCACTACGATAGATCAGCTCACCTCCAAACCTGTCGCTATTCTTTCCAAACTCTTTTGTGGGTAACAGGGACCCCAAATGATAATACGAACCGTTCATTTTTCTAACAATGAAGAATATTTTGTAAGAGTAGTATTTTGGTCAAATATGGAGAAGCACCTCAACAACAAGTTGTATTTTATTCTATAATATAAAAAGACGGCAAATTAAGTACTCCTACAATTTTTTACATCGCTCTCTATTTTACTGAAAGGAATAAGATCTGTTTAGGTATTATGCACGTCATATCAAAAAAAAAAAATTGAGATTTTTGTTCCAATTTTTTGAGAGAAAAGGGATATTGTTGCAGGGCCAGCAAAAAAAATGAGTTATGGGAAGTATAGAGGAATGGAGTTGTGCGAATTTATTTGGAAATTCTGTAGTGCAGCCCGCACTATAGGAGTTGTAGGCGGCCAATTCGATCGTCCATTTTGACGTCGACATCTTGGATTTAATCCGAGCTCTTACTTATCCAGGCCGTCCATTATTCGAATTAAAATTTGAGCCGTTCATTGTGAAAATGGACTGGATCGGCCACTCTACAGGATATGCACGGAGCAGGTCCCAAAAGTTAAATATGGATAAGAGGCTGGAGTAGAGCATATCAAGTCATGTATACACTGTACTTGGACATTTCCCCCTGCCCACAATTGTATACTGTGTCTGTTGTTTTGAAACAAGGAATTTTTTCCCTATATTGCTTAGGCCCCGTTCTGGGTTTTAAGTGCTTATTTTTTAAGAAGATGATTTCAAATTAAAAAATAATGGACTTAATAAAATTTAAAAATATGCAATATGGATATTGTTTGAAAGATCTCGATGAGATCTTTTATACGGTGCAAAAAAATCAAAAAATTATTTTTTATTTATATTATTTTTGAATTTGAAACTGTGAAAATAAGTATTTATTTTTTAAGAAGGTGTTCTGAAACGGGCTTTTAACCCATAATCAGGCTGTCCTTTTCATTACAATCGTTAGACTATTGTGATAGGTTGCGATAATTTCAAGAACCTACACTTATGCTTTGTTTTTTGATTAAAGGACCCTTGCACTTTTACCCCCAACTTTAATACTCCCCCACTTCCAAAGTCCATATTACTATTTCGGATATTTAATTTTTTATATATATTTTTTCAATCTATAATGCCAAAAATACTCAATATAAATTTTATTTGATAGATTGCAAATTGTTTTATTAGACAAAAACTTTAAAATCATAAAAAATATTACAGTAAATTGAAAGATATAAGCAAGATCAAATAACAGGAAAAAGTAAAAGTAGACTTTCATTTAAAAATGGAGGGAGTATTCATGTCATGAAGGAAAATTAGTTATGCGCTTAAAATTTTTATTCATATAATTTACCAGTTTTTTTTGGGCACAGTTTGCCGGTTGTATTTAAGTGTTTTGAACTTCACAAAATAATACTCCTATATTCCTTAAGCATATTGGATAAAATTTAAAGTGCATTTTATAAAAAATAAAGGAAAATTCTTTATTTTTTGGAGTGCCAATATAATTTCAGTAAAAAAAAATTCCTTTTCGTTGGGAAATCCTGTCCAGAGAACAATATTTCTGGTAGGCAGTGGAAATTCTTAGCTGTTTTTTTTTTTTGCACCACAGTTTTGCATCACTGCCTACTTTGAAGCTCACGGTTATTTTTATTGTTTTCCAAATTGATTATCAAAGGAAAATCCTGTCTGAAGGGGGAGTTAAAACTAGGGGTGAGCAAAAAATCCGTCAAACCAATCCAAACCGAAAGGTTTGGTTTGGGTTTTTAGCAATATGGTTTGGTCATGGTTTTAACAAATTAGAAACCGCGTTATATGGTTTGGTTTGTGGATTCATGGTTATGGTTTCAAACCGATCTGAACTGTATAATACATATATATATATATATATATACACACATTTAATTTAATATACATATAATTTAATTATGATTCACTAAATAAATAAGCCTTAGTCAAATATTTTTCTAATTTATTGATTCTATTAAATTTACCGCAATATTTAGTTTTCCTTCTCTGCAAAGATAATGTAGACTAAACTTCTATATATCACAACTCATTCTTAATTTCCTATGATTATTAATTTTCATACACAAAAAACACATGGGATCACCAGATCAGTCAACTTATACTGCTCAATTCCCAAATTTCTGTAAATTCAATTCCTATAATTCCTTCACTACCAAGACTTGAGGCAATTGTGGTATTCCACTTGTAATTAGTCAGTTGATGTTAGTGTGTTTTGATAATTTGAATGGAATTAATTTTAATATAAGTTTTATTTTAATTTATCTTCATAACTTTAAGTACTTTAAATATTTTTTGAAAATAATAGCTTAATTCAAAGCAAACCGTAGTTTAAAACCGAAACCAAACCGTACTTTAATGGTTTGGATTGGTTTGGTTTTTATGCCTTTTGTGGGTTGGTTTGATTCTCTAAATTCATAATCCGTAAGTATTGATTTGGTTTTTGATTTACTATAAAACCGAACCAATCCGGACCATGCTCACCCCTAGTTAAAACTGGGTGGTGGTGTCTAGACCCAGCACGTGAGACCCAAAATAAGTGATGGACCCAGCACGTGAGACTCATAATAAGTGATGGGCCCACAACAAAAGGGAATAGAGACAGAAAGCTACTGGCGCGTCGAATCCATGCCCATCCAACGTGTTTCCTATGTCCATTTGTAGAAAAGGGCCCCACGCAAAGAAAAGGATATGAATTATAGGTAAAATACAAAAACACGAAAAAGAAGTTCCAATTGCACCTATTCCATCTCATGTTTCTGGTCACTGTTCTACAGTATTTTGGAATGTCTCGAAAAAATGTGTGTAGACACAAATTATCCCTCACAGGGAGACCTGCATTCAAATTACTTCTTCCGTTTCTAAATGAAAGTCCACTTTCACTTTTTCTTTTTATTTTTATATTTTTTTTATATCTTCCAATTTATACTCCCTCCGTCCTATTTTTAAAGTCCAGTATTCCATTTTGGACCGTTCCTTAATAAGTGTCCATTTTGTAAAGTTAGTGGATAAAAATTGGTACGTTTTCCATTTTGCCCTTAAAAGTATATTCCATTTTGAAAAGCTAATAAATAAAAGTGTAATGATGATGTTTCCATAGAGGATAAGTATGGAAAATGGAGATAAAAGTTGATGTGAAATGTGTAATGATGATATTTTCTTAATAAGTGGGAGTTACGAAGCAGGACACTTAAAAATGGAAGGAGGGAGTAATATTTTTGGTGATTTTAATTTTTTTTTTCTAATAAAACTAATTGAGATATATTAAACAATATCCATATTGGATATTTTTAGCATTATAGATTAAAATATATGAACAATTTTTAAAAGTGTCCAAAATAATAACATGGACTCGCATTTAGAAATGGAGGGATTAATATTCAATAACGGGAATAAGAGATCCATTATGTGAACTTCATAAACCCACAAGTTCACCTAATAGTTTCATTAAGCCACAAGTCCACACAACCTAAAACCTACAGTACCCTATGAAAGTTTCTAAAACCCTAAATCCTACTCCCTTCGTCCCTTTATTACAGTCCAGTATTCCATTTTGGGCTGTCCCTTAATAAGTGTTTATTTTGTAAAGTTAGTGGGTAAAAACTGGTGAATTGTCTATTTTGTCCCTAAAAGTAGATTCCATTTTGAAAAATTAGTGAGTAAAAGTATAATGATGATGGGTAAGTAGGGAAAGTGGAGGAAAAAGTTGATGTGAAAGGTATAATGATGATGTTTTTTTAATAAGTTGAAGTTACGAAGCAGGACACTTAAAAAGGGACGGAGGGAGTATGAAAGTGTTTAAAATCCTAAACCCTATAATAGAAAAGTGCACCCTAAAAGCCTATAAAAGTGTCTAAATCCTAAGGTACCCTACCCTACTCTAGAGTACTCTAAAATAGACTTGAGACTTTACAAAATTAATAGGTGGACTTGTGGATTTATGAAATTCACATAATGGACCTAAGACTATTTTTCTATTAACTTTATGTCTTAAAAAATTGAATTCCTCAGGCCTGGCAAACAATATGGGAAAGAGGGAATGTATATCTCACACTAACAAGAACTTACGTTCATTTCCAATCTTAAATCTTTGTGCCGAAGACTCAATCAAGTCAGATCAAAATTTAATGTACAATTAAGTCAAAATAATCTTAAATTTAATAATTGTGACGTAAAATTGACAAAAAGGCCAAATTATACATCAGTTCCAATAACTAAGGGAACTATTTAAGAAAATGGTCATTCTATTGGCAATTCAAGGGGCAGGCATAATCAGGTTGCATTCTTATAAATTTATAAGTCTAAAACTTATTTCAGTATTTTTTATTTTTCGTAACTTTTTATTTAGCTTTTTGTCATAATTTTTAGAGTTAATCGGTCGAGATGAACTGAAAAAATACAAAAAATATGGACTGATGTTGAAAAAATTCAATAAGACGACACTTTATACCAATAAGACAGCTGTTTGATACTTTTTTTTGCCTTTAGTGAACTTTTTTTGCTTTTGATCATAATTTTGTTACTTTTTAGATTGCTCTCGTCGAAATGGATGATCAGTTAAAAATATATCATGCAAATCTAACAAAAATTTGGAAAAGACGAGTAAAACACACAAGACAAAAAAAAAAAAAATTTACAAGAACCCGTCATAAGTAAGCTAAATAAAATGAAAAAAATGCAAATTTCAATACACTATTTATAGTAATTTTCAATACGGTTTCACATGCTTCTATGCATTTTTCCAACATAAATAATTGTCCAGTGGATTGTTTTAAAACTATTTCCCTAAGAATTACTTGCTACTTCCTCCGTCCCTTTTATAGAGTCCAGTATTTTATTTTGAGATATCCCTTAATAAGTGTCCATTTTGTAAAGTTAGTGGATAAAAGTTGGTGAATTTTCCATTTTGCCTCTAAAATTAGATTCAATTTTGAAAAGTTAGTGAGTAAAAATGTAATGATGATATTTCCATAGAGGGTAAGAATGAAAAATAGAGGTAAAAGTTGATATGAAATATGCAATTATGATTTTTTTTTAATAAGTTGGAATTACTAAGGAGGACACTTAAAAAGGGACGGAGGGAGTATTTAAATTGGGAGAATAAAAGTCAATTAACCCATTTAAAAAAAAATGCAATGGGCCCACCCACTTGCGGATCGGGAAAAAAATGCAACGGGACCACCCACTTGCGGATCGGAACCAATCACTGGGAAGCCAAGGACAAGCCTATTGGCAAACCATGTTCCCATCAGGGATGAGTCATTATGTCTCCCTCCGGATAAGCTTTCCACCTGCCCCCTCTCCAAAATTATTATCAAGTATATATATATTTTTAAATCAGGAGAAAATGCTATTATCAAGTACTTCCAAAACACCTTTTTCCGGTGCTCCAGGACTATCCACCACCATACCATTCAGCAGAATCCGTGTTGATAGAAGGTTCAGAACATTTCGTGACGATGCTCCGGAAGCATTGGATAGTAACTCGTCCCTTTTCCACTTATTTTTTCCACAGTACTTTTCCTCTCTCCTCTCTCTCTATATATACCACCCCCTCTACGATCTCCGGTTCATCAGAGAGCTCACTAAAGCAAAGCAAAGCATAGTAAAAATTAAAAACATTAACAAAGTACTATACAAGATGAGTCAACTGAGCCGGGTTTGGATGGCGGCTACCGTGGCCGTCGTGAACGGCCACGCCGATCAGGGTTGCAAGCTGAAGTCAGCCATCAGATCGTTCCACCACAGCAAGCAGCGGATCTCCTCCTCCGCCGCCGGGAGTCCGGCGGATCTCCGGCCGCTCTCCTGCGCGAACGGATCCGACCTAGGCGGATTCGTCCGCGGGGAGGAGAGACGGAATCAGGCCGACGATTCGCTCCGGCAAGTCATGTACTTGAGCTGCTGGGGCCCCAGCTGAGTATATGTAAGGGTCCTCAAACACCCATAAAAATGAGTTGATGTACTGGACCTCGCTTGTGAAAAAAGAGAGGGATGAGTTGACTCGGTGAGGGTATCGGTGAGTCCAGTCGGGTTGGGAGGATCTGGTGCGGGAAGATGAGTCCGTGAATGTAAATTACCTGTACAGTTGAAATGGAAAGTTTCAATTTTCATGACTCGTTTGATTGCATCTGTTAATTTAGATCCTTCGTCGCTTTCTCCTGCATAGACTTAAACTGATTTGATTCCCGGAGTGCAATTGATGATTCTAAGTTATTTTTTGCCGGTGAGATTTTTTTTTTTTGATCCTGCCGGTGAGATTGATCTATCAGAATAAGTCTGATGTGCTCTTGAACTTGACCGGACACGGTCAAAAATAAAAATAAAAATAATTTGGTACCTGAACAATATGACAAATGAGATTATAAAGACGTGACCTGATTACCATGATACATGTCCATCTTAAAGAGGAAAAGAAAGATATTTGTCAGACGTTAGTGCAAAGTGGGTTTATCGTTACGGTCTAATGGATTAGTTAAGGTGCGCGTAAATTGATATGATCGTAGTTCATTATGGTTATTGGTTCATTAGCTCCAGGAAATCGACTCCTAGGAAACCATTGCGTTGATTCCATAACAATCAAGAGAACTCTCCGGCTGATCAGAAACCCAGCCATTTCCGCCCCACCAATAAATGCACGACCGACACCTCAGTACACAAACAGGGGCCTTCCTTTTTGCCCTTTTTCCTTTTGCAAGTACTGTGGTTACTTTAAGGGTAGGTAATTTATTACTTTCCCACCATTACAGAAGTACACTTTCACTATTCTATTGAAAGAGAAGCCCAAAAATCAGCTAACAGTAAAAATAGACGCACCTTTCCTTCTTTTTTTTTTCCCCAGTTAATTTGTTGAAACAAATCAATTTTAGATGTCATTCCGCTAAAGAATTTTTGGGCTTTTTTGTTTCTGTCTATATTCAAGGTGAGCTCTCCTAAACTTATTAGAAAATAAGTTGCTTTGTCCTTATTTGAATATATATATATATATATATATATATATATTTTTTTTTACATTTGTTAGTTTTGCACCAAACTTGTGTAGATTATTGATTCGTCTCGACGAGAGGAATCGGAAAAGTAAATTTTTTTAACTAAGTCATTGACTTATTTTGCTAAGAAGTGGTTATTTTCCAAAATATTTCGGTAAAAATAAAAAAAAATTATTATTTTTCCGATTCCTTTCGTCGAGACAAATCAATAATCTACAAAAGTTCTGCACAAAACTAAGGACAAAACAAATGAGGCCTCAAAATAAATTCGCGTTTATTAGTTTTGCGTCAAAATTTTTGTGAATTATTGATTCGTCTCAACGAAAGGAATCAGAAAGGTAATAAATTATGACTTCTACCCAAATATTTTTTCAGATATCTAAGATAAAGCGCAAAAAGCCGGTTTTATATTGGATATTTCAAAACAAATTTGGGTAAAAATCATAATTTCTTACTCTTCCGATTTGTCTTGACACGATGAATCAATAATTCACAAAAGTTAAACTTAAAATTAATAAATACTAATGACGAAAAAAACCTTGAATAAGAACAAAAGTCCAAAAATCCCAAAAATCTAAGCGGAACGGTTACAAAGGGAAAGAAATGTCATTCAAATGTACCAAAAAAAAAGAAAAAGAATTATCGTTAAAAAACATCGAAACGTAATGGAACCAAGTAACCATAGTACTTGTACTGTTGAAAAGCCCTCTGCTAGAGAACGTCACTTTCCAAAGTATTTAAAGGCGTTCGCTGAGGTGTCACGCATTAATTGGTGGGGCGGAAATGGCTGGGTTACCTGTACAGTTGAAATGGAAAGTTTCAATTTTCATGACTCGTTTGATTGCATCTGTTAATTTAGATCCTTCATCGCTTTCTCCTGCATAGACTTAACTGATTTGATTCCCGGAGTGCAATTGATGATTCTAAGTTATTTTTTGCCGGTGGGATTGATCTATCAGAATAAGTCTGATGTGCTCTTGAACTTGACCGGACAGAGTTAAAAATAAAAATAAAAATAATTTGATACCTGAACAATATGACAAATGAGATTATAAAGACATGACCTGATTAGCATGATACATGTCCATCTTAAAAGAGGAAAACAAAGATATTCGTTAGACGTTAGTGCAAAGTGGGTTTATCATTACGGTCTTAAGGATTAATTGAGGTGCGCGTAAATTGACATGGTCGTAGTTCATTATGGTTATCGGTTCATTAGCTCCAGGAAATCCACTCCTAGGAAACCATTGCGTTGATTCCATAACAATCAATCATTATCTTCTTTCCTACTCAATAGTCAATACACAATGCTCAAGCTAATAATGCCGGAAGACTTAACTGCAAACAAAACAAGCCTAGCAGTGTTCAAATACTAGCACTTATGGCATACGAGACTCGTAGATGGTGGGATTAGTCTCCCAAATTAATCCATTCATCATACAGGATACCGAGTTATAAAAAAAAAAAAATCAAACAGCTCAACCGATCTCTTCCCCTCCCAATTCTCATGTTTTAAGGTGGTGTTCACGTTTTAGACTCGTGCATGATTTTGTGGATGTAAAAGAAATACTAAAAAAACGATTGGATTTGTTTGAATAGGTTGTCGCCTTCACTTTAGTTTCTTTGCATAGATTTCTTCCATAAATTCTGATTCAACACAGCGTAGGGGAAACTTCCATGGGGAATTTTCACAATTAAGGTCTCCAGTATAAAGTTTCATATAAATGCTTACTTTTGCCCATTCCACAGAGATTTCATTCACGATCAGAAACAATGGAGGTTTATCGCACGAACCTCACTCTCTCACAAACTCTCTGGTCATTCAGTATTCGGATCAGGAGGTGGAGAATTCTCCTGTTGGGTGCAAAGGGGTGGTTGTTGACTTTGCCCCACATATGAGAAATAGCTTCAGAGAGGGGTGATTGTTTTGTGAAGAACTCAATTTAACCAACTAAAGACTAGGAAGTAAAACATTTGAAAGAGAAGATTACCTCATTTTCGTCCATAGAAGATAAGTACATAGTTGCAGCAGCACCATGCCAACAGTGACAGCAGGAGTAATTCTCAAGTCGTTCTGCCAAAAAGAATTTCCTCAAGCAATCCTCTAGAGAACATCCAGGCATCTAGAGTACATGCAAAAACTGAGGGAAAAGGTAGCCTACTTGTTATCAGAAAATAAAGTTGAGGTGCAAAGAACTAAGGTTTAACCAAATATAACAGGAACCCCAAATACACTTCCACTAACGTTAGCACTGCCACAAAGCACCGGTGAAAGGTGCAACCTACAAAAAAGTTGAAAATCCATAGAGATCTGAAAGATAAATTAGGTCAGATGATCAATAAACTACTCCTATTTTGTATTCACATCATTACAGAGAATAAATGGCACGAAAAATTGCAAGACTACCATGTGTGGTGAAAATGCCCAAAGGAGACCTTTCGTCAGTAAACGTATCAAAAATAACGAGGTTGTAGACCTTAAGAGTTAAACATCCAAAACAACTAATAAGATTTATTTTTGTGGTAATATTTCTATACCAGTTCTTCCAAAGCAAAATGATCCAATTTTTAGACAGATGATGCAAATTTTAGCCACCAGTATCATACGTGACTTTCAAATGCAATAGACACTAGTAGTTGTAGTGTTGTACATATGCTAAAGTACAGGCTTGAAGAGTAGTAACTCAAATCATCGATTTACAGAAGAAGAAAAATCATCTTATGAGAGCCATTCAACCTGAAATGAACAGCTTTCACAAGTTAAATTGCTTCCAATAATCCCATCAGAGGGCCCAAGGAAATTTTGTCACCACCTTTCCTGCTCACTTTGGTCCACCATCCTCCTTGGAGCAAGAATCCTACAATCAGGAATGGTAGTCAGGTCCGCCAGAGACATATGTATAGGAACATAACAACTTGAAACTTCTTCGTCTAAAGAGGACAAAACTTGTTTTCATGGGTAAAATGTTGAACCAGAAGTAGCATGGCGTAACCCTCTAAGCAACACCAAGCAGTACAACCTGACACTCCCGGTTAATATAGGGTTCGAACCCAGTTCAAAGGCCAATACTGGGCAAAAAGATAGGCCCCAGAACAAAATTCTCAAATGCATGAAGCAGCATGGGCAATACTAAAACATCCTTTCTATCCAGCAACACTAACACATACTCCTTTAGTCTTGTATTTATGGTCTTTTTCCTGTAGTCGTGCCCTTTAATGGATAACTAAATAATGTATTTTTGTCAGGAAAAGAATCAAGAACTTCTCCACCAATCAAGAATAAAATAAAAATCTTGTCAGTAGTGAAAAAGGGCTAAGAATATAGAACGTAGGTAGTACTATATATAATCACCAATATAACGTATAGCATGACTAAGGTGACAGGGACTATTTTTTGTGACCTAAGCTCTTTGCCTCTTCTCCCTGTCTTTCTTCAACTCCTTTACTTCTCATGAATCTCACCTAACGTTAATTCCTTATTTCTCAATTTAACGTTAATTCCTTATTCCTTATTCCTTGGTGCAATGTGTTTGATGGGCCATGAGACTAGCTCTCATAGTAAGAAGAACTCAAGAAATTGAGCAAAATGGATAGAAGTAAACACCAATCCAATGAGGATGAGGCCGGGATGATGTCAGGGAAACAAAGATGTCAAAATAAAGGTAAACAAGTTTCAAACATCAGTGATGACAGCCTAATTCCGATTTAAAAACATCAAAAAAAAGTTAGTTTAATGCGTTTGGTAACCTTTTCAGTTTTCAGAGATTTGTTTTTAAGAAACTAGAAGTAGAAACAGGTTTATGTTTTCATAAAAACAAAAACAAGAAACTTGTTTGGTAATATTTGTGTTTAAAAGAAAAAAACTGGGAAAAACACCTTTTGTAGTTTCCACAGTTTACAAAAACTCTAAAAAAGTTTATGAAAAACAAAAAATTAGAATCTTGTTACCAAACAAGTTTTCTTCATTAGTTTTCAAAAAAGTAAAAACAAAAACCAAAAACTGAAAACAAAAAGGTTACCAAACGCTAACTTTTACACTAACTTCCATCATAGAAGCCAAGGCAACTGTAAGAGGCAAGCTATCAGCTCATTCCTCTCCCAGCAGAGATTCACATTCCTCTACAGTGGTTTGAAGAAACCTTAGAAAGCAAGGGCAACTAGCCAGAGCCTGACATAGGCATTCAACAAGCAGAAGTTCAATTTAGTATAACACACTTAAACTACCACAAATGAGTCAAATAATAGATACCCAGTTGCACAATCTTGTTATGCAACATATATATACAACAACAGAACTTCGAATTCAATAGAGTTCACTGAAACTACTGACATATGATTCAGATAACTGAAACGCAGTTGCGTAAATTGGTTATACCCATAAAATTACATTTAGAAAACAATTATTGCCAAGATTTAGCAATCCAGGTACCACCCACTTCTTCAAAGAACCGCCACTATCCGACGACCACGGTAAGCAATTAAATTTTCTTATTTTACCGTCTCTTAGGGCCAAGATAAAGCCAGCGACAGCCGGTAGATAGAATATCGCATTTCCCTTCAAGTTTCATATGGACCAGACAATGATATATGAAACCCAGAAGCTGAAACCCACTTCACTTGAGGCAAAGTTCGAAACCCATGTTTGAAATTTGTGAACTAGTGATAGAATATCGCATTTCCCTTCAAGTTTCATATGGAATCAAGTGATGTTCTTCAACCACTGGACGATTGTATATATATGAAAAAACAATTGAATAGGATCAGAGAGTCTCTACTTGTGTCTTGAGCACAGATAGAAGATCACTCCTTGCAAAACCCAAGAAAATGGTAAATAATCAGTTGAGAGGGAAAGGTTTTGTGCAGTTTGAAAGGATCGCAAAGCCACTGTTCCTTGGTTCGGCATAAATAGGCATGGGTACGGTATCTTGCGCGGGTTCCAAAACCCATCCCCGCCCCGCTGTAGGGGGTTTTCCCCCATCCCGACTTGCGGGTATCTTCCGTGCCCCCGCTTTACCTTGTTAACCGATCAATATTTTTTTCTTTACCAATATCACAACTACATCCAAAGTATTTCCTTCATCTGTAACACATTCATAGTCACACAAGGAACAAAAAAGACAGTAACGCCTCAAATATTTCATATTACCTGCTCATAGTTTCGTTGTGGATACGGTGGCAACTCTTCTCCTCAAGATCAAAAAGTCTCCAAGTTCATAGCCAACGAGTCCAAGCAGTGGTTGCAGTCCTCTGCCGACAGGCAACTATTTATCCTCATTGGGTGGTCAATCTGTCCTACCGATGCATTCGAGTTGCGTGAACCAATGTGCTTGAACTTGTGACACTTAACATCAAAGTATATATTGTTACTCAGTGCTACCTTCAAAAACTAGTCCAAGATTTTCAAAGTCGAGATTCACCTTCAAAATACGTCACTTCAAGACTTCCATCTCCTTAGTTGCTTTGTTGGACCGCTACATATTCCTAATGAGTTTGCCATCAATATACAGGCCATACAGTGTGCAAACTGTAAAGGAAGGAAAGTGTCACAGTAAGAAGCATTTATTTGCATAAAAGGAAGACAAAGGAATGGAACAACCAGGTGCATTTTGTTTTTATCAAAAGGCATCAATGGGAATTTATATGTACACAAGAATTGCTTAAATTGATTCAAAATATTTCTGCTTTAAGATTTGTATTCGATCTTAATATGGGTGTAAACTGAACCAGAGTTTCATACTTGTATAACCAGAGATATCAAATATCCCTAGTAAAGTTGGTTAGACAAACTTATTTGAAGCTTTACTGAATGGCCTTTTGAAATAATTCATTTTCTCCAGCTTGCTCATTCCAAAAATTGTTGTTTCACGTGCTACAGTTCACAAGAAAAAATGAATTGACAGCGTCACCTCATTAACTTTGGAAATTAATTTGATCTTCATTTTCTCATTTTCCACCATCAATCCAACTGTTTCCTGTAGTTTTGACCAATCCTCTACCCTCCATTAGCTTTCTCACTCGTACAGCGTCCTCCCATCTTCCTGCCGTAGCATATATATTTGCCAATGTCACATAATGTCCAGCATATTCAGGTTCAAGATGAACTAAATGTACTGAAGCTAGTATTGCAAAATTAATATCTTGTTGGGCTTGAGAAGCAGAAAGAATAGCTCCCCAAATAGACTTATCAGGCTCTAGGGGCATTTTCGCTATGAAACCAACAGCATCCTCAAGACGGCCAGCACGTGCTAATAAATCAACAATACACGAAAAATGTTCCATTTTAGGGTTGCAGCCAAAGTCTTTCTTCATTCTGTGGAAGACTTCAAGCCCCTTATCCACAAGACCCGAATGACTACAAGCCGATAGCACTGAAGTAAAAGTCGCAGAGTTTGGGCAAATGCCAGTTTTATTCATCTCTATCAGAAGTTGAACGGTGGCTTGACCAAACCCATGCATTCCAAACCCTCCAATCATTGTGTTCCAAGATACTAAATCTCTACTCACCATTTTGGAAAAAACAGAATATGCAGTTTCGATGCATCCGCCTTTAGAATACATATGGATCAGTGCGTTACAAATAGGAATACTGTTACTGAAACCGTTTTTACTAATGTACGCATGTAGTTGTGTCCCAAATTCAAGATCACACACTGGCAAAACGGTGGAAATCGTGGTCTGGTCATTTTTTATACCCATGCTTTGCATTTTTCTGAAACAGTCAAGTGCTGATTTGTTTGTTCCAAGATCAGCACAAGTAAGAATCATGGCGTTCCAGGTGACAACATCAGAGTTGTCCATCAAGTTGAACACATTTGTTGCATCGCGTACTTTCCTACATCTAGCATACATCGTCAACAATGCAGGTCCGGCTGATTTGTAAAATGCACACTCAGTTTCCATTTTAATGCCATAGCCATGAATTTCTCGCCCACGTGTTAAAGCACCTAGATGTCGGCAAGAAACAATGATACTGGAAATACAATCCAAATCAGGGAAACCTTCACCTTTCCTAACCATATCCCTAAAGATCGCTAATGTTACTTCATGCTTCCCGATCCTTGAATAACCGGATATCAATGTGGTCCAAGAGATGATATTAGGCTCTTCAATCTGTTCAAAAATATTCCAAGCCTCGTCACATTGCCCCATTCTGCAATAAACGTCCATTGCCATGTTCCAAGTGACTAAATCAGGCTCAAAACCTTCCAACCTCATAGAACCCAACAAATCCAAAGCTGATTCAAGAAACCCATTACACACATACCCCGAAATCATCGAATTCCACGACAACAAATCTCTTTCGGCCATTTCGCTAAAAACCCGTCTGGCACCCTCAGTATCCCCGCATTTCGAATACATATCGATCAATGAATTGCAAACTTGGACATTTAATTCATCTCCACAAGTAACAACATCTTTGTGGACTTGAATCCCCACTTTGAAATTCCCAGACTGTGCACACGCCCGTAATACCTTAGGAAACACATACCTATCGGGAACCACACCCTTCAACTTCATCTCACAGTAAAACCCAATGCACTCACCCGACATTCCGCGCCGCGAATAAATCGACAGGATTGAAGTCCAAGCGAACACATTCGGTTGCGACATTTTGTCGAACAGGAGGTGGGCTGATTTCGAGTCCCCACAGTCCGCGTACATTTGGACTAGTTTTGTGGCCATGAAGGGATCTTGGTCTAGCCCTTGGAGAATGAGGCGTTGATGGGTCTGTCGTCCTTGGTCTAGTGCTTTTGACTTGCTGCAGAGTTGAAGTAATAGGTGGAGCTTTTCTGGTGAAGGGAACTTCATAGCGGGTGTGGACAGAGATGAAATTGGTTTCCGAGACTGCCATGTTATTTTCATCACGCAAGTAATTTGAAGTGTGAATGGAGAAAATAAGTAGGAGAAAAGATCATTTTTTGTCACATACTTACAGACTAATGAGAAAATAAATTGCAAAGTTATGTCTATGGTCATCGAGAATCGATTACCGTTGTGACACCGTGTTTTTCTGGCCGGTATCTTTTCGTTCCTGGACGCGATCCTCTGTTTCTTGCCGCTATCTTTTTGTACGTTGCCGCAATCTTCTGTTTGCCCAATTTGATCCACAGATACGCGTGGAAAGCAAACACGACATGCTTGGGACATAATTAGGCATCACAACTCTACAAAAATAGGCGTCATGTGCCTATCACGCCTTCCTTCTTGCGCTTTCATCAAATGATATGATGAAAGACCTGAAACACAAAAAAAATCTCTCTTTTTTTTAAAAAAAGTTTAAAAAAGCTTTGTTTAATTCGCAAAAAAATGGGGCGCCAAAAAAGGGGGGAAAGGTGCTTTAGCAAATGTGAGTTAAACAGTTTGAGAATAAAGTTCAAAGTCAAATAAAAAAATAATTAATTGATGAATTAAACGCAAATCGCTTAGTTGGCCAATATTTATGAATTAGATTGCAACACGTATCCTTGTATTGTATATCTGACAATGTGGATGTTTAAATTAATCGAGTCATCAAAATTTCATCAAAACACTGATTGTATATGCTCTATAATTTCATCTAATACTCATATTTGATCAGACAAACGTGCCCTTTAAAGTAGAGAGTCTAAACTTTTTCTACAGGCCATTGTATTTTTTTTTAATTTTATAAGCAGGCCATTGTATCTTTGTCATATCCCTTTCTTTCTTTCTTTCTTTTTTTACTTTTTTTCCGTTCATAAAAGGAAGAAAGAAAGAGTAGTACTTGATATCTTTCTTCTCTTTTCTAACTCTAGTTTACTTTCTGAACTACAAATGTATATACTTCTTGTTCTATCGGCTCGCTTTAACCGAAAAGAAAGAAATGTGTCTAACTTTCTTTTTCTTTTTGGATTAACTAAACAATCATTCTACATGGTCATATCACGTAAGTTTTCATTCCTGTCATTTTGAACGATTATGTTTTCATCCTTTTTGCTTGTTAAATACCTTGTGTACCCTTTTTTAGTGATATGTATTAAATACATAAATATAATTTCCTAATTAATGAGGATTTGATTAGGATTTATGTAAACATAGTTTCCTAATAAGGGGCACTCGATTTGACAATTTCAAATGGAAAATAGGGGAAATTTCAAAATCGTGGATATCAAAAACTAAGGAATTGAGCATTGACCAAGTGGGCTTAAGAAAATAAATAAGTGATCGATTGTCAACAAAAGAAGAAGAAAAAAAAGTTCTATATATAATGGCCTTGTTGCTAGCCAAATCTCTGCATAGGATTAAAGGGAAATTAGTTAACAACATACATAAATGATAGTGAACCCGTCATTGAAAGCTTGCCAGATAAGTAGAGGCCCTGCAGATTTGTCAACCGTGCATGTCCTTGAAAGGCATCAAGGATCTCGTCGGAGAGTAGGTTTAGATCCAAAGACTTGATACATACAAAAAACTACAATTTAAAAAATCGATCTCTTTGGGAAATGAACAACTTCTTGAATATATCCTAAAAAAGAAGGCAACAACATACAGAGCTAACAACTGCATTAGAGTGGACAACAAAGTTGGAGTGCTTCCGATTAACTGGTTATCTAGGGAAAAAAAACCCTGCCAAGAGTAACAACCAGCATTAGATATTATTTTTGTAGATAATTGTGATTCAATTTCACTAATTCGAAATCACATTCATGCTTGTGGCCCATGAAGTGCTTTTATTTAGGATCGTCAAATCTCGGATAATATACTTGTGGCCCATGAAGTGGTTCATTATCTCAAAAACAAAAGGGGTGGAAAGGAGGTCTACAAGGCTCTTAAATTAGACATAGCCAAAAGCATATGATCGTGCCGAATGGAATTACTTGAACAAGGTTATGTTGCAGATGGGCTTTATTCAAAATGGATTGGGTGGGTCATGAATTGTGTATCTACGGTCTCATGGTCAGTTACAGTTAATGGTCAGCATTATGGATTTACCCAACCTCAGAGGGGACTTCGGCAAGGTGACCCTCTCTCGCCATACCTCTTCCTTTTATGTGCTAAAGGCTTTTCGAGCTTGGTGAAAGTGAGAGAAAGACAGGGGAGTAAAGATTTCAAGGGAAGGACCCACCATCTCGCATCTACTGTTCGTGGATGACTCTTTAATTTTTTGCAAAGCTGTGAAGGAGGAAAGTGAGTGGTGAAGGGTGTCCTTGAATCGTATGGGAAAGCTTCTGGACAATTGGTGAATACCCAAAAATCTTCGATCTTTTTCAGTTCCAATACGCCAGCAACAAGAAGAACTGAATGCAAAGAAATCTTGGACGATCTAAGAAGGCAGCATTGATGATCTAAGAAGGCAGCATTGATGTATGTTAAGGATAGGATCGTGAATAAAGCAAGAAGCTGAAACGGGAGACGTGTGAATCCAGCCGGGAAAGAGGTGCTAGCTAAGTCAGTTTTGCTAACTATACCCACTTATGTAATGGCTTGTGTTAAAATCTCACGTGGTTTGTGTCGGATGCTGAATTCAACTATAGCAAAAAAAAAAATTGGAATGGTACCGAGGATACGAGGAAAATTAATTCATTGGATGGCTTGGGAGAGGATGACAGAGGTCAAAGGAAAAGGAGGTCTGGGTTTTAGGGATTTGGAAACATTCAACCTTGCAATGCTTGCTAAGCAGGCATGGCGTTTGGAGGTGGGTGAAGATTCCTTATTTTTCGAAGTTTTCAAGGCCCGATATTTCCCTACCACAACTTTCTTGAAAGCTCAAGCAAAACAGTCAGCATAGTGAGCCTGGCAGAGCATTCTAGCGAGCAAGGAGGTGGTGGAGAAGGGCTGGAAATGGAAGGTTGTAAATGGCGAACAGATTAACAGATCCTTAGCTAGCTGATCCCTTACTTCCTAAAGTCCTAACACCAGACCCAAATGATGGCAGGTTGAGCAAAGTCAGTGACTTGATTAACCCAGACCGAATGGGTTGGAATGAAGAAATTATCAAACAAGTGTTTATAAGTCGGGATGTTGAGCAGATCTTGGGTCTCCCAAGTCCCAACCACTACAACTAGGGTTTAGGATAAGAGGATATGGGCAAGGAATCCAAATGGGAAATTTTCAGTGAAATCGGCCTATGTTATCGCTAAAGAGATCGAACAAAGGACCAGAAATGATGCAAGAGGGTGGACAAGTGGGGGAGGTGGTGACAAGGGCAAATGGAAGCGAATTTGGCAAATTAATGCCCCTATGAAAATAAAGTCCTTTCTTTGGCGGTGCATCCAAAACATCCTCCTGGTTAACACTGCATTGGCACATTAACAGCTTCCAATTGATCCAATTTATTGTGTGTGTGGTTTGGGCCCAGAAGCTACATCACATATGTTGTTGCATTGTGAGCAATCTGTAAGGGTGTGGCTGCTTTCACCCTTTCGGTTTAGGCTAGAGGTGTTAGCTGCTAATCAAATCGGTAACACGTGGTCTAACTTAGGGACCAGTGATTTTGGTGGAGATAAATGGAAAATGCTTGGCTTGTTTGCTATAATTTGCTGGAATCTGTGGAAGGCAAGGAATGAATGGGTTTTCAAACAAGTTTGGGTGGAGGAAGCAAAGGTGATTACAGATGCCTTGAAAGAATTTGATGAGGTCTATCAAGCTAAAATGAAGGTTACTTCTGGCCTCACTAGTCAGATTATGGCGAATCCTACAGGCTAGGTACCACCAGAAAGGGTGTGCTTAAAATCAATATTGATGGTGCGTACATTGCTTTAACAGGGAAGGCAGGAGTGAGGGTTGTGGTAAGAGGTTTTTGTGGCAGGTTGCAGTTAGTGGAAGCTATTCCTGTTTTGAGTGCTACTTCAACGGAATTGGTAAAGGCTTTGGGTTTTCATTTTGCGATCTCGACAGCTACCAAGTATGGGACAGGTGATTTTATTTTGGAGGGGATGCAAAGAACATCGTTTAGATGCTACAAATAAGATTGAGTGTCAAAGCCAACCTGGAAGTGATCATCAGTGACTGTTTTAATATTGCTAGTCTACTTAATTCCTATTCTTTCAATTTTATTTCTAGAACTTGTAATAGGGTTGCTCATTGTGTGGCCAAGTATGTCCTATCTGTAGAGCTCCCTGAGACCTGGCAGGGAGATTTTCCCACTTGGGTTTCACGGAATGCTTCTCTTGATTTTTCCAATTTGCAGTAATTAATAATAGTTTTGCCGATTGAAAAAAAAAAAAACACTTCTCCGAGATCTTTTCAGTCACTAAAGTATGAAAGTTAAAATACGATGGCTCTCACCTGAATTTGGGAATGCTCAATATCTTTTCAGGTATTGGCCCAATGAAGAGGTTATTCTCAATGTTCTTGTTTAAGATGAGAGGTTAAATGAAATTGTAAGTAACTTAGATTGCAGTATCTCATCAAACAAACTTCTTAAATTAGATTTTCCTTAAATCATGACATTTAAAAAAAAATAAACTTCAAAGTTGAGAAGGATGAGAACATTACAGCTCTACCAAGTGAAGATCTTGGAGAACATCCAGTTCCCCGGAAAACTTGTTATTTTCCAAATCCCTATTAATAAACATAATAGGCTTATGTGTGATGTTGAGAAAAGTGGAAAATAAGTGTGATATAATGAAAAATACTCACAAGCTTGTCAAGGATGACAAGCTCTCAATGTACGATGGAAGGGGTCCCCGAAAATCATTTCCATCTAAGTTTCTGCATAAGATTAAAGGGATAATTAGTAAATAACATAAATAAACGATAGTAAAACTGTCTATGAAAGCTAGGCAGAAGTAGAGGCCCTACAGATTTGTCAACAGGGTAAGTCCTTGAAAGGCATCAAGGATCTCGCCGGATAGCAGGTTACCATCCAAAGACCTGAAAGGCTACCAAAGGCCATTTGGTCGCCGAAAACAAACAATTGGCGAATAAAATAATAGTCGGCAAAGAGAACATTAGGCGACAAACGCTTTAGTCGGCGAAAGCTACCATTTGGCTACCAAAGGTCATTTGATCGTCAAAAATAAACAATTGGCGACCAAAAAATTAGTCCGCAATGAGAAAAATTATATATTATATCATAATAAACTTATATATTTTATAACATCATACATCATATTTTTTGTTCGATTATTTGGCTACTAACATGCCATGAAATTAATGTTTTGTAAGGATCATCTAATCCGGAGTGACGATCGGCTGGTTGCTCGGGAGGGGGGAGCTCTTCTTGTTCCTCTGGAAGCACGAGTTCTTCAGGAAGGGGCTCGGGAACAGTCCGACCCAGACAATGGATTACCAAAACCCAGAGTGATAAACCTAAAATTCCTATTGACAACATAATGATAAATGTTGTCAATAGTGCGATTACAGAAACTGATAATCTTATCTTAGATTCAAGGCCGCTAAGACGGGGTGGGGATGTGGGTAATGAACCATTTGTATTAATTGGATTTCCAGCAAATCTGCATGATAAAAATCAAAATTAGCAAGCGAAAGCATAAGATAATCACAAACGATGTAAACTGCCACTCTAGACATTTTAAACAACTTTTTTGAAGCACAAGACATTCTAAACATGTCAAGGAAATAATATCATATGTGGTTTAAGTACAGATATTACTAACTGGTTGTCAAATACACCCATTATTCTACATACCGCTCCCAAAAGTATTTACCGTAAAACAAATATGCTACCAATTCTGCATAAAAGAACCTGCCCGTGTAAACTGCAATTTCACTAGATTGGAAGCTATATATATCATCACACATTTAACTGCATTTAATTGCTTCATGGAAAGTATGATTTTAAATAAGAGGTCAGACATAGCTGCTGCGTTAGTTGAGGACTATGAATTTCGTAAATTATCAGTTCATGAAACATCAAAACTTTCAGGCAAGCTTTATGGCTTCAGGGTTTACACGTGACAACTTGCTAGACAATTTCATTAACATGTGAAATAGTAGGATGTTTTCATAGCTTCCTAAACATTAAACGTTCTCAAACTTGCCCTAATTAACTCTAGCATTACACTCCAACAAAATAACTCCAGGGGCCACTCACGCTTTCTTATTGGAACAAAGCTGGAAAGGTTGGGTGAAGGCAAATAAATGGGAGAGCCTGGCCAGATCAGAGCTTTGGAGAAGGAATTGGGGGCAGCTGAAGAGGCAATATTGCGTTAGTAACTCAAGTTATAGATTGTGTACACAAATTCGGTCTGTGCGTAGCACACGGATTGCACGAATATAGTACGGGCATTACATGTGTATTGCATCTGTTTTTGCTAGTTTAGCACTTTAGAGAAACTACCCCTAATTCATGGTCAATTTTTTGTATAACATTAATGATAAAAATAGATTTTTTCTCAGCAAACAAACTTCTTAAATTATATTTTTCTTAGATCATGATATTTGTAAAAAAAAAAAAAAAAACTTCAAAGTTGAGAAGGATGAGAACATTACAGCTCTAAAAGGGGGAAGATCTTGGAGAACATCCAGACCGCCAGAAAACTTGATATTTTGCAAATCCCTGTCAATCAACATAATAGGCTTATGTGTGATGTGAAAGGTGGAAAATAGTTGTGATTCAATAAGAAATACTCACAAGCTTGTCAAGGATGACAAACTCTCCATTGATGATGGAAGTCCCCCCTCTCCCCCGAAATTGTTTATAGCTTAATTTCTACATAAGATTAAAGGGATAATCAGTAAATAACATAAATAACGGTAATGAAACCATCTATAAAAGCTTGCCAGAAGTAAAGGCCCTATAGATTTGTCAACCGTGCAAGTCCTTGAAAGGCATTAAGCATCTCGCCGGAGAGTAGGTTATCATGCATTGAAAGACCTGAAACACACACACACACAAAAAAAATCGATCTCTTAGGGAACATGAACAACTTATTGAAAATATTCTAAAAAATAAGGCAACCACATACAAAGCCAACAATTGTTATAGGGTGGACAAGGAAATCGGGATGCCTTCAGTTAACTTATTATCGGAAAGAAACCTGCCAAGAGTAACAACCAGCATTACATTTTTTTCGAATGAGTAATGGGCAAAATAATTAATGACTAACTTATAAATCATGCATCAAATGATTTGAACATAATGAATTTCATTATGGCAGTACATACAAGCCTATACAAGCCTTGTAGTGTAACGGGAAGATTGGACGAAATGCTCCCCCAATATGGTTGTTGCTCAATCTCCTGCCAAAAATTAATGATACAACCATTAAAAATGACACCAAATAATGAGCATTAATATGCTTTCGAATTAGTGAAACTGAAATACTATTATCTAGAGGAAGGGTTTGTTGAAACCCTCTCACCAGTTGCATGTAATGCAAGTCATATTAAGAGGCAACATTGAGTTAGTAACTCAAGTTATAGATTGCGTACACAAATTCTGTCTATGCATAGCACACGGATTGCACGAATAAAGCACGGGAATTGCACGGGCATAACACATGCATTTGCTTGGGTTTTTGCTAGTTTAGCACATTAGAGAAACTACCCCTAGATTTTTTTCTCAACAAACAAACTTCTTAAATTAGATTTTTCCTTAGATCATGATATTTTTTTAAAAATAAACTTTAAAATTGAGAACGATGAGAACATTACAGCTCTAACAGGGGAAGATCTTGGAGAACATCCAGACCGTCGAAAAATTTGTTATTTTGCAAATCCTTGTCAATCAACATAATAGGCTTATGTGTGATGTTCAGAAAGGTGAAAAATAATTGTGATCAATAAGAAATACTCACAAGCTTGTCAAGGATGACAAACTCCCCATTGACGATGGAAGTGCCCCCCCCCCCCCAAAATAAAAATAAAAATAAATTGTTTATAGCTTAATTTATGCATAAGATTAAAGGGATCATCAGTAAATAACGATAGTGAAACAGTCCATAAAAGTTTGCCAGAAGTAAAGGCCCTATAGATTTGTTAACCGTGCAAGTCCTTGAAAGGCATCAAGGATCTCACCGGAGTGTAGGTTATCATGTATCGAAAGACCTGAAACCAATGTTATGAATACCGTACCGGCCAGGGTACCGGTTTTCCTACTGGTACGGTACGTACCGGTACCGGTCAAATATCGGGTACCGTTTCGGATTTACCGCAAATACAATATATATAATAATTATATATAATTATAATTCAAAAAAATCTCTCATACCATGCAATTCATCATAAAATACCTATGTGTTTGCTTCTTGTCCCACATTGCCTAGTTATAAAACTCTTTTCCATCTTAAATGACCTTGCACATTAGTGAGCTTGTAAATGAGGGCCCAAGGAGAAGTCTCGCGCGCTCAGGAAAATGGGCCGTGGTTGAGGGCAATTCGGAAAAACTGATTCGGAAACCAATTAACCAGGTGCGCGTCACGGCTAATTCGCGTGCAGGGGGGGTGCAAATCTGGGGTTTGAGCCTCGTGCACGTACTATAGTTGAGCCCACGTTTTGCTAAAATACGTAACGTCTTTTTTCCTTTTTTCTGTTCCAAACTGCCCAGAAACGGTAATAAAAAAAAAAACGCTGCAAAATACCGGACGGAAATTCCGGTAAGCTCGTCTCGTCCGGTATTTTCCGAGATGACCGGTATTGGGCGGTAAGGACCGGTATTTGGTCCAGAACGGTATTGGGGGGTTAGGGTACCGGTTTTGTGAAAAAACGGTACATACCGGCCGGTACGGTACGGTATTGATAACTATGCCTGAAACACAAAAAAAATCGATCTCTTAGGGAACATGAACAACTTATTGAATATACACTAAAAAAGAAGGCGACCACATACAGAACCAACAATTGTTATAGGGTGGACAAGGAAGTCGGGATGCTTCCAGTTAACTTATTATTTGAAAGAAACCTGCCAAGGGTAACAACCAACATTACATTTTTTTCGGATGAGTAATAGGCAAAAAAAATGACTTAACATATAAATCATGTATCAAATGATTCAAACATAATGAATTTCATTATGGCAGCACATACAAGCCTTGTAGTGTAACGGGAAGATTGGACAGAATGCTCCCCCAATATAGTCGTTGCTCAATCTCCTGCCAAAAATTAATGACACAACCATTAAAAACGATACCAAATAATGAACATCAATATGCTTTCGAATTAGTGAAACTGGAATACTATTATCCAGAAGAAGGGCTTGCTGAAACCCTCCCCCCAGTTTGCATGTAATGCGAGTCACATGAAAAGGCAACATTGCGTTAGTAACCCAAGTTACAGATCACCTAATAGAAAGAACCAAACTGATCTGGGTGGGTCTCACCTGAAGTTTGGAATGTTCAACAACTTATCCGGTATTGGCCCGCTGAATAAGTTATTCTCTTCTTGTTTAAGAAGAGAGGTTAAATGAAATCTTAAGTTCAACTTAGATTGCAACATCTCACCAAACAAACTTTTTAAATTAGATTTTCCTTAGTTCATGACATTTTAAAAAAAATAAACTTCAAAGTTGAGAAGGATAAGAACATTACAGCTCTAACAGGGGAAGATCTTTCAAAACATCCAAACCCCCAGAAAACTTGTTCTTTTGTAAATCCCTATCAATCAACATAATAGGCTTATATGTGATGTTGAGAAAAGTGAAAAATAATTGTGATCCAATGAGAAATACTCACAAGCTTGTCAAGGAAGACAAACTCTCTATTTACGATGGAAGTGGCCCCCCAAAATTGTTGCTCGCTAAATTTTTGCATAAGATTAAAGGGATTATCATTAAATAAAATAAATAACCAGTTGTGGAACCATCTATCTATGAAAGCTTGCCAGAAGTAGAGGCCCTACAAATTTGTCAACCGTACAAGTCCTTGAAAGGCATCAAGAATCTCGTCGTAGAGTAGATTCAGATCCAAGGACCTGATACACACAAGAACTACAATTAAAGAAATCGATCTCTTTCGGAAAGGAACAACTTCTTGAATATATTCTAAAAAAAGGCAACAACATACAGAGCCGACAATTGCTTTAGAGTGGACAAAGAAGTTGGTATACTTCCGGTTAACTGGGTTATCTGGGAAAAAACCTACCAAGAGTAACAACCAGCATTAGATATTATTTTTTGATGAGTAGATGGGCAGAAATAACAACTTCTAGATCATGCATCAAATCATTCCAACATAATGAATTTCATTATGGCAGCACATACAAGCTTTGTAGTGTAATGGGAAGATTGGAAGGAATGCTCCCCCAATATGGTTGCTCAATTGTCTGCCAAAATATAATGACACAACCATAAAAAAGGACACCAAATAATAAGCATGAATAGGATTTTGAATTAGTGAAATTGAATCACTATTATCTACCAGAAGGGCTTCCTAAACACCCCCCCCCCCCCCCCGTTGCATGTAATGCGAGTCATATGAAGAGGTAACATTGCGTTAATAACTCAAGTTATAGATCATGTAATAGAAAGATCCAAACTGTAACGCCCCGATTTTTCGAAAGCAAAATAAAATAATTTCTTAAGAAAATTTTGCTAAATAAATATAATTTTCCAAAATAAAGGTCTATTACAATCCCAAAATAAATTTACCGATTCAAAATACATTAACTTCAGAGCTGACTCTAGGCTTGATACGAATCCCAAGCATACTCGATCTCTATTCCTGATATTCTTCTTGTGTTGAACTGCACCATCGTTGAATCCTCTCCATTGAATCCTGCGCCCTCTGGCAAATTGATCGCCGAAGCAATCGATTTACCAGGATACAGACGTATCCGTGAGTGATAAATCACCCAGTAGAATAATCCAACCCAACCACCCCTCTTACATTACAGCTAGCAGATAACCATATATTATTAATGCAGGAAGGTAAAATAGAAGTATCACACATGAATTTATTCATTTCTGTCCAATAGCCTAACAACAAGAGAAAACTATTCACGCCCAGACCATAACTAGGGTTTGCCTATATTAATCACCACATCAAAATTTCCACTGGACTCCCGTTAGTTCTGTCATCACAAAATTTTGCTGGACCACCCGCCAGGTTTTATCAACATAAAACGTCACTGGACCACCCGCCAGGTTTTATCAACATAAAACGTCACTGGACCACCGCCAGGTTTTATCATCACAAGACATCGCTGGACCACCGCCAGGTTTTATCAACAGAAAACGTCTCTGGACTACCCGCCAGGTTTTACTGTCACAAAATATCGCTAGACCTCCGCTAGGTTTTATCATCGCAAAACATCACTGGAACACACCAGGACTCTTAATTTACCACTGGACTCTCGCCAGGACTCTCGATGTTCCACTGGACTCTCGCCAGGACTCTCAAATTACCACTGGACTCTCGCCAGGACTCTCGATGTTCCACTGGACTCTCGCCAGGACTCTGGATGTTCCACTGGACTCTCGCCAGGACTCTCAATTTACCACTGGACTCTCGCCAGGACTCTCGATGTTCCACTGGACTCTCGCCAGGACTCTGGATGTTCCACTGGACTCTCGCCAGGACTCTCAATTTACCACTGGACTCTCGCCAGGACTCTCGATGTTCCACTGGACTCTCGCCAGGACTCTGGATGTTCCACTGGACTCTCGCCAGGACTCTAAAATTCTTATTACGATCTCATCATATTTCAAAATCACGCCTGCAGGCAATTTAAAACAAAAACTTTCCAATTCATCCATTAACTAACATCGTCTAGGTGATTTCTATTTCGCATACCACCCCATGTCTCTAGGGTTCAATCTAACATATCAATCAGCGGTTGGAAATAATAATTAAGCTAACAGAATAATAGTTGAAATAAACAATATGCATTAAATCACATAACCTTTTATGAATGGGCCGTTGCCCTTAGTCCTGTATGATCAACAAGTTATTAATAAAGTAAGGAACTTTTATTAAATAAAAGTTTTATTAAAAAGAATATAATCTAGGCTTATATAAATTTTTATTTAGGAAAATAAATTGGTTAATGATCATAATAAATACAATAAATAAATAACAACACTAGAATAAGTAGCATGGCTCTAAAAGGAGTCCTAGGGTCCTACGTAACATGTTCGAGTATCAAAAAGTGGGTCCGGAGGGTTACGGAATTATTTTTAAAATAAAAATGATTTTTAAGGTTGTCAAAAGTAGAATAAATAGATAATAAATTATTTAATAAATAAAATATGTCGAGATTAACAACATATCATCTTTAGGATGTAAAGAATCTAAAAAAAATATTTTGGGAATTTATAAAATGGTTTATAAGGTCGCAAGGATTTTTCGTTTGAAACTTTTGATTGAAAATAAACAAAAAAAATTAATTAAATAGATATTAAAATAAAAAAAATATGATATTAACAAGTTATGATCTTTGAGGTGTTAGGAGTCTAGGAAAAATAGATCGGGCGTCGAAAACGATGTTCGGAGGGTCGAAAAGTCAATTAGGAACGAAACAGAACAAACCGCAAGGTCTGACCAATTGACCTTGTGGTGGAGCACGCGGCCGCAACCTCGCAGCTGGTTCTTGCGGCCCGCACCTTGCGGCCGCAAGGTTCGGCCCAGATTCGGTTTTTTTCGTTTTTCGCTACGGTTTTGATGCATGGGACCTTGGGGGACTATGGGTTAGGCCTAAAAACATTAAATATACTTAGAGGAGTGTTTGGAAGGGATTATAGTACCTCGAATCGGGTCGAATTGATTTAAAACGAATCTTGAACGTTTGGAGAAGAAGACTTCGGTTTCTTCGATCGGGGAACCTTGGGCTCGAATTGGATGACGTTTGGAGATGCTTGGGGTTGAGGGAAGTGATTGGAACGATCAATTTGAGTTTCGGTTGATCGTAGACACGAAACCCACTTTTCTCTCTCTTTCTTTCTCTCTCTAAAACTCCATGGATTGGAGTTCGATTTTCTTCGAATTCTTTCTCTTTTCTGGACTGGTAGGGTATGAGGAATTTCGTGGTGAACCCTAGGGTCGAGCTTAAGGGTTATTTATAAGAGAATTTTCGATGAGGGTGAATAATTCGTATTTGAAAAGGTTTCAAATTCTCGGGTTTCGATGGGGACGGAATATGGACGAAAATATGGTTAGGGGAGTGGTAGAGATCGAGTAGGAATAGGAGATGGAGAGATGGAAGGAATTCTAATCATGTATGCAACTAATAAAAGAGATAAATAAGATAATTATATTTTTCTGTATTTATCTATTAAGGAAAAGAATATATATAAAAATAATGATAATAATTAAGATTTAATAATATTAACGCTATTATTTAAAAAAAAAAAATTGGGTCGAAAATCCGGGTCGTTACACAAACTGATTGGTAAGTTAATTGCACGTACACAAATTCAGACTGTGCATAGCACATGGATTGCACGAATATAGCACGTGCATTACATGGGTTTTTGCTAGTTTAGCACTTTAGGAAAACTACTCCTAATTCATGGTCGATTTTTTGTATAACGGAAATGATAAAAAAATAGATAGGAGTACTATTGATAGACAAAACATCAATCCTAACAAATAATCCACTCCTATAGGACAAGGACATTTGTGGGTATTTGTGTACAAGGACTTGATAAGACATAATCCACTCACATAGGACAGACCCGGAAGAACCCCATTTGTCATTTATGACAAATTAAAAATTGAATCAAATAATCAATCCTGGTTCATGACAAATTTACCCAGCATTCATCATAAATTTATGAAGAACCTATAAAAAGTATAAATAGAAAAAAAAAACTAGCTGTTATTGTCTAATTTGCACATTCGATTACAATTCATCCCCCAAAACTCTTGATTGATACGAAAATCAATTGATGGTAGTGTTCCAATTTTTCTGATAAATTACTCAAACCTTGCTTGCCTAGTCTAATATTACATCCTATGTGAGAGTCGCTTCCAAAATTTGAAGAGTGCAGGTCTGTAGGCCGTCACATCTGTCATTGTTGAGTATGCTTCTGTTGTTTTTTGGTGTTGTTTACAAAGTTGTGTTTTATTGTCATGTGTCCCTATATAATTTGATTCTTGGATCTTTTTAATAATGATAATGACATCAACCTTCTTCTCAAAAGGTGAGTGTAAATAATTAAATGTGCAAAATATTGGCTATGATGCTTCCCAAAGGACCAATTTGAAACCATGAGAAGGTTCTCATACCGAATTAGATGGTAACACGTCAGATTGGCCTAAATTTTGACCTGCCGAAATCATGTGCACAAAACATGGAACGATTTTGCCCATAATTGGTTGAAATCTAATAGTTAAGTGACCAAATATGAGCAATTAAACACTAAGAAGTACTACGTACTAAACAATATCCGAATTGTACAGGGTCTATAAGTGAAATTAAGCCGTAATTAAGCCGCTTCATTTCTTGTCCTATTAAGCCTTTACATCAAATCGGAGCGTCGGTAAGAGCCGTTTAGCATCCAACGGCCAAGGACGGAGAGCGGATCCTCAACGTCTACTTTTTTCTCAACGGTCACAAAACTCAAATCATAGAAATTCCCCTAATGAACCCCTTTCCCTGAGATTCTCTCTCTCTCTCTCTCTTCTCTCTCTCTCAAGAACGCTCCAAGATTCCAACCTCTTTCTCCCCATCTACGAATTCTTGACACCCACTTCAAGAAAATGAGTGTTCTCCAATACCCAGAAGCCATGAACGCTTCAGATCTCCAGATATGGAACAACGCCGCGTTCGACAACGGCGAATCAGAAGACACTTCGATTACAAGAAGATCTTCTTTTTCCCCACTGAAACCCATCTTCGTTAACCGCTCCGAGTCTCTCGATTCCGTCTCGAGTAAAGAAAATCACAGCCCTGTGCCAAGAAAGCCCCTGGTTTCCGTCAAGACTCCGTTACCGGTCAAGCCGCTTCATTCGAACGGCGTTCTCGGAAACTCGCAAGGGATCCCGAAAAAGCCCCTTTTGAAGAACCCTGTCTTGAAGGATGATAAAAAGGAAGAAGAAATTCGTGATGAAACTAAGATCGATGCGGAGATTGAGGAGATTCAGGTGGAGATTACTCGGTTGTCCTCGAGGCTAGAGGCGTTGAGGCTTGAAAAAGCTGAGCAGAAGCTGAAGTTGTTGGAAAAAAGGGGAAGGGTAGTTTCGGCAAAGTTTATGGAGCAGAAACAGAAGAACCCAGATGGAGTGAAAAAGATTGAAGAAGTTTCATCATTTAGTAGTACAAGAAAAGTGGAGAGAAGGGGGTTCAGTTTGGGTCCATCTGAAATCGCTGCCGGGATCCGGAGAGGGGCGAGTCTGGGTCCATCGGAGATTGTGAAGCAATTGGGTAAGCAAGAAATTGTGAAGCAATTGGGTAAGCAGGAAATCATCATCACTCCTGGTCAGTCTATAACAAATAGGAGAAAGTCATGTTTTTGGAAGTTGCATGAGATTGATGAATTGAAAGTGACAAAAGAGAGGGGGAAGAGTTCGAGCATTAGTCCCAAGTTGAGGAAAACCATTCCCAAGACTCAACCTTTGAGGCAAGCAGTTACAACGGTGGGGTCGAAAAAGGCGGTGAAGAAAGAGGATGGGGTTATTTCTGCAATTCAGCCAAAGAAGCTGTTGTTCAAAGATGGGGAGAAATCAGTTCCTAATAAGAAGGTATCGAAACCGGGTAGGGTGGTGGCTAGCAGGTATAGTCAGTCTAGTGGGAGTTCAGTTATGAGGAAGAGGTCATTACCGGAAAATGAGGAGAGCGAGAGGTGCGAAAAGAAGAGGGCTTCGTCGATTGGGACACCGCGGGGGTCTGATTCAGACATAAGCCAGAATCAAGGGACTCAGAGCCGGGTAAAGAAGCGGTGGGAGATACCGAGTGAGTTGGTGGTGGTTTGTAGGAATTTGGCGAATGATGAGGAGGAAACACAGGTATCGGTTGCGAAGATTCCCGAGATTCTTCCAAGGATTAGGACTTCGAGGTGTCCCAGTGAGACTCCAAGGGACTCGGGACCGGCTAAAAGAGTGGCCGAGTTGATTGGGAGGAAATCGTACTTCTGCGATGATGAGATCGCGGAGGAACCAGTTTGTCAGGTTTTGAGTTTTGCTGAAGATGGTGAAGAGAATTGATAAATGGGAAGTGTAAAAAGAGAGTTTCTTCCTCCATTCCTAGTTGGTCTAATGGTGGTGGGTAAGCATTCTTTTGCTTCCTCTAGGTGATATGGATGAAGTGTCTAGTTTTTTTTTTTCTTTTACCCTCTTGTAATATGCCATAATGGGACATGATAAGCTGTTCTCTTGTGATTCTATTTTGGGTTGTGTTGTTGCTGGGGAAAATGAGGTGAGCTTACTTTTGCTACCTCTTAGTGATTTCTGAGATTGGGGTTTTGTATTCTTCGGTATCGCTTAATGCAAGAAGCTTTCTCTCTTGATTTCTGATTGCATACATGTCTTAGACTCATGTGAAAATGGCAATTCCATTTCTTGTTTTCTTATTTTGTTTGGTGGCATTGAGTTCTTTTCATCTTTCATGAACATTAAAATTCAAACTTGATGACACTTTTGTTGAGGCCATGTGATTGATTGCAGTTTCTCAGGCAAGGCTTTTGAGTCTTTTGAATGATGATTGGTTTAAGGGTCCCATTTTGACCTAGCTGAGAAGTAGTATTTTTTTGAAGTCGCAAAGGATGCCACCAATACTACTTTTCTTCTTTTGGGAAGAAAAAATACTCCTTTTCTCCTGTTACTTTATCTAATCTTCAAAGGTAAAGGGTAACCCTGATGTCAAAAGTAAATTTGTTCCAAGTTCGTATCAAGTTATGAGGATTTTATAAGAGAGGTGTCTACGGAAGAAGTTCCAACGATGACAAATACCATCTCACACAGCATGGCTTTTTCATATTGAAGAAAATAAACTTTTATCATACAGTTGGAGGGTAATGCCTATTGAAGAAAATTGTTCAATACCTTATACTATGTTGTTTCAGTATAAGAGTTTGTACATGGCTTGCTATGCAGATTGTGTGAATCCATTGCAGAATTGCTGATTGTAAAAATGTTCCATGCAGAATCGTGGTGTATTTCATATTTTATATTGGAGAAAATTGTAAAATACCTTGATTAGGTGAATACAAGTCCACTGCAGAATTGCAGAATGCTGTTTGTTACAGGAAAAAACTTCAATTTTTATAGTTAAGAGGATAGATTTCTGTGACTCAATTTGTTTGGATTTGACACAGCTTGTGAATTTACCCCCAAAAAAACACAGCTTGTGAAAGGAATAGTCTCAATCACACATGGCAAATACGTATAGTGGCAATAAAACTATATTGCTCTAATACTCACAGGCTGCAACAACCGAGTTCAATATCCGACCAAGGGAGAAGTTGAAAGCAGAAAGTGTGTAAGAAATACATAATCCAGGAACGTCACACCAATGGAATTGTAACTGCTGATATAAGCTTGACAAAAAAATTAAGTGTTAATCGCAGTCAAAATTTTAATGTGAAATGAGAACAAAATTTGCTTTACTACAGCTCTATAACAGCTCGTGTGATCAAATGAATTTTATTGTATTAAGCAGTGGCTGTGGCCTCAGATTCGGCTTGAGTCCCTTCCAAAAATAAACCGCCTTCCCCAGTCAGATATTACCAGCATTCTTGTGCGCCAGCTGACCAGTTTGCTGGATGTCAAGAGAAACAGTAATGGTCACAATATCATCAGAAAATGTGTACAAACATGTTAAAGCCACTGTGCGATACTTCAGGCACACTAAACATATTTTGAGGAGTGTATTGATTATGACTTTTTACCTCGCATACACAGAATACCAAAGCCACTGGGTGCTATGACCGATTGAGACCCAATCCCCAGGAAGTTGAGCTGCAGTTTGTTCTCCGCCCAGCGGAGCAAATTGGCCAAGATGCTTGTACCTAGATCATAAGACAGACCACAAGAAGTTCAATCATGGAACAAACAGATTCTCTGGCTTGCCACGAACATAAATAAGCAAAATATATATGCAGTTCATGGTTGTGCAAGTCGCCAGCACATCAGAATAAAAAGGGATTCAAGAGAACCGAGAGTTTTTACAGGCAAAAAGCACATTATCCAACTTGACATTTCTCTTCAGTTTTCCTACACCAATGCTACGCCATACAATCTAAGAGTCGACATTTAGGAATTAAACTTTAAGTTCAAGAGGCCCAAAAGTTTTTTCCTTTTAAAATTTCAATATCCGCAGCAATTTGCTCAGAAAAGCAACCAAGCCTCATTCTTTGGAAACCAAATACTGCTCTTAGATCAAAATCAATCTGCAAATGTAACCGCTTAAGCATTTGGTGTCCAGTACTTCAATCTAACTGAGCCAACGATTTTCCTTCTGGGTTTCAGAAATTTTTGGCAAGAACGGCCTTTTTTAATATTTTGGCTAGATGATGCTCAATTACCTTTTTCTTTCATCTCTTTTATTCCTGCATTTATGTTGGGACAGGTGGCATTGGGACTACAAGCAGTCACATTCATACTAAGCAAAAAATGTACCTGAAGGGATGAAACCTATGGCGTCCAGACCCCCTGAACCTTAGTGGACCTTCAGGATACGTTTCACACCTTTCCATGCGGTTAAAACAGTTGGCAAGGTAATCACCTTGTTGAGCAGCAACCTACAATAATAGATGCATAAGACATAGAATGAAGTTGCAGAACAATATCAGTACAAATGATTCTGCACTAGATAACCTGTGCTGTTGCTGGAAGATTTTTCATTTGTGCATCCACTTCAGAAAGAGCTTCTTTGAACAGTTCGATATCAATGATTTCCTTTTGGGCATTTCCTTGATAGTTCTTCAGTAAATTAACAAAATTCTTCAACTGCTTCCTCTTCAAATAGATCTCCACTTGAGGATACCTTTCACAGATATCTTTAATGACATCTTTAAAATCTGCCACAGTTAGGGTACCAGATTGATTCTTGTCTGCCTTACTAAATATGGCCATAATGTCTTCCTGAAGAAAGCAAAAAGCCAGGATTCAGGACATTGTAGTGTTTACTGTTAACTCTGGCAAAACACTTCCTTGTTTACAAACTTCACAGAGGTTGGAACGTATAGATACAAGAATACTATTGCATTCTATGGCTGTCATAGACTCATATATGCTTCAGGGAATAGTAAACATGTTAGAACAAGAATATCTGACAAGAAGAAGGCAAGCAACCCCCACTTTGCAAACAAAAGATACTGAGATTTCGTCCGAGGGCGTTAATGCAATCTTAACTAGCTTCATAATTGCACTTTAGTTCTGGAAGCAATGGGCACGTTAGAACTATCTCAGAATTTGTTCACACAGCGTAACAAAAATCCTCTATTAACTCCATCGTTCCATTGGAAAAGAATGATCATTTAGGAATGGAGTGAACATGAAATATCTGTATCAATGTTACACAGGATGTCAACAAACTTATGAAGATTAGCTTCAGTTGTCAAAATACCAAGGCAATATGAATATCACAAGATTCAGAACAACGTTTGGTAAAAGAGCTGCATCAATTGCAAGGGAAACTGCAACATACATGTGGTGAGCAAGGACCATCATGTACGAACTTGCAATATGCAATGATATCTAATGTGCAGACCTCATGCAAGCGGTTTAAAAATAAGGCAGATGATACATACCATGACTCTGCGTTGGTTAATTGTAGCACAATCACCTAGCGCATATATGTTATCGCATCCTTCCACCCTGAGCCACTCATCAGTTGCTAAAGCACGCCTGTTACCCTGAGCATAAAGGAATAGATTGCTCACATTAAGGACAGCTTAGAAAATGGGTACTCGTAAATGATCCGAGAAAGACAGGTTCAGAGAACCAACCTGACCAATTTGCTTCATAAAATCCATAACGACTGGGCGAGTTCCAATACCAGTTGACCAGACGACCATTCCATATGGTATGGACTGGTTCTCACCAGTTGCTCTTTCTTTAGTAGAGATTTCACTATCAGTTACTTTAACAACCATTGACCCTGTTTTCAAATTAATGCCATCTCTTTGGAACTTCTCTTCAGCAAAGGCAGTAATTCTTTTGTCAAACCTGCAAGGTGAAAACAAGTGAAATCTTTAGACAAAATTACCCTTCCAAATAATTGCCCTTTATGTGGAACAAAGAAAGATACAAACCAAAAGAAAAATGATGACAATACTAGTCATCACTCAAATTTCGTGAATCAATCACCCACACTTTGTAGCATTCGTTTTTCTAAAGTTTTGGGATCATTGAAGACGTCATACTTGCTAGTTCTGAGTCCCGCAGATGGAATTTCATGTATTATTTTCTAGAAGGTGGTTCTACTAAGCTTCAAAATTAAATTTACAATGGCAGCCAAATAATTGGATGACGATGACACACATACTAAATGTGAAATCCCACCTGAGAGAGTCCCACATTGGATGGGAGTCCCAGGCCAACATGATTTCTAAGTGACACACCTAGGCTGCTTGTCAACCTGAGGTTAACCTGGTGAGGCCACGTGGTTCAGGCCCAAGGAGAGTGCTGGTTGGCAGTACCAGAACCACCAACCTAAGTGTGTAGCGGGTCTCGCGAAGAAAAGTTACAAGGGACAAGCTTGAGGTGCTTGTCATGCTTGGGCTCGTTCCATATAAGACGAACTTGAGGAGCTTGACGTGCTTAAGCAAGTACTTGTCCAACATCACTTGGCGAGTGAAAGTTGTTGGACCATGGGGCGCAACCATGATGTTTCGATCTTAAGTAGGGGAAATTTGTGAAATCTAAGAGAGCCCCACATCGAATGGAAGTCCCAGGAAAATTTTGGATATAAGTGACTCACCTAGGCTACTTGTCAACCGGAGGGTAACCTTTTGAGGCGCGTGGTTCAGGCCAGGGGTAACTTTAGCTAGGGTGCGGTTTGTTACACTAAAGTTGCATTTGTTTCACCATCGGTTTTTAAACATTTTCCCGCATTTATCTCTTGATCCTGTCAAGATTTCCCTTTACAATGCACATAATTCCAAGTTCACAACTACCACCCTTGGTAAGCCACTTTATAGAATCTAGTTATGAAAGCAGTATCAAACATGGATAGCCACTTTCCCTTTTGGCAATTAATATTTATAACTTCTTCACAAAAATACCATGAGTATATGACATCAAGTTGTTTGAATTACTTTGATATGTAGAGTCTAGGAAAACCAAAGAGTTCCTTACATGTTGAGTATGTGATCTGCAGCCTCAAGAAGTGTTATTTTGACATCATCTTTGGCTGTAGGATATAACTTGGCCAAATCTTCAGTGACGAAGTCATGAAGCTCAGCCGCAAACTCCACCCCAGTAGGACCTCCACCGACAATTACAAAATGTAGAATTTTCTTCCTCTCTTCTTCGCTTATGGATGGAAGGGTTGCCTTTTCAAAACAATCAATCACTGTCCTTCGGATTTTCTGAGCATCTTCTACTTCCTGTATGAAGACAGCTTTTCTTTAGATCTAGCCACAAAGCGGGTTTTATCAAACTACCACATGAAACTGTTAAGTGTTAAGGATGTGAATAACTGATAAGACGTAGAGTTAAATTGAAAGGAAGCGATTGATTCGTTTGAACTCGGTAGGTCAGTCAACATACCTTCAAGAAGTGGCAATTCTCCTCAACACCAGGAGTGTTGAATGTATTTGAACGGGCTCCCATAGCTATCACCAGGTAGTCATAGTCGACTGTAAAATTTTGTTCTCCACCCAAATTGTTATCTGGACTCGATCGACAATAGACTTTTTTGTTCACTGCATCGATTTGGAGACATTCAGCTTCCCTAAATTGAACATCTAAACCTTTCTGCCAAAATAAATACAAGAACCAGGTAAATATTCATGGTTATGTAATAAAAGAGAATGATGACCCAAAAATGTATCAAATTGCTCAAAAAATGCATGAACCTGATTCCTTCACTGCTTTAGAGTTTAACATCATGGATACTGTGCACTTTATAAGTAAACAAACATATTAGCACATTCCAGTCTTTTATGAGACAGCAAGGAAACGTCTGAAAAACAAGAGTAAAAAAAAAAAAACAAGTGAAAAATTCCAGGTTTTTCCCCTTATATGTAACTTGACTTGCCTTGAAACCCCATGTGTTGTATGTAAAATGTTGCACCTAATTCCCGGGGATCATCATGTTTTGCAACATTATATTTTTGTCCCCTTCCAAATGACATCATCCATTTCTGAGAATGGGGCAGGCAGCATGGATAATTAAAGCCTTAAAGGAAATCAAATGAAAACATCCGTTGTTTTATATTCGCACGCCTCAAGGCATTTGTTGCCAAGAGGTGAACCGATCAAACAATGCACTCCATAGGTTTTCGGGATTATTGGAGACAAAATGACTTCGTCGCAGCCTTAATTGGATAATTGGGGATGGACCGATGGAGCTTAAGTTAAATGCAAATTGCCCAAAATGGAGCACATTGACATGAATTGTGCTACTGGTACCGAGGATAAATTCAGCTGATATAGACAGTTCAACAATGCATGTGTACCTTCTTAACGATGTTGCGAACTGGTTCAACAATGCTTCTTGCTTCCACTGTACCACATGTAACACTAGGTAGCAGAGGAGTAAATGCAAAATAGTTACGAGGTGACACCACCTGAACTTCATATGAAGGATCTTTCAGATTTTTCAAAAAACTTGTGCCAGCCCAGCCAGTCCCAAGTACAACCACTCTCTTTTTCTTGTGATCCACTGGAATGGCATCAGCATAAGCACCATGGAATGGTCTGGCATCAGAAAAGGCCAGAAGACCTCCACCACTGCACAAGCCGGAATAAAGTAGATGACATGTTGAACATGATGTTATCAAGAGTACAAGAAACATGGCGGTGTAGTGAGGCAGAGAAAGCCAGCCTAGAATTCAATGACAGAATCAAAAGAAAAGAGGTTCCTCAACTCCAAATCTAGAACCAAGCATTAAAGTAAAGCACTTACAATGACTGGTATACCAGGAATAACATCCACTAGTAAACATGTCATATATAATGAACTTGCGTGACTCATACAACTGATACGAGTGAAATAAGTAACAAATGATTCAAATGGATTCATTGTCTCCAGTAGGTTATGGAGAGTGGTTATTAGCTGTAACACTGCATTGAGTATAAACATATTGAAAACTCTCACACTAACCCCGTAACCAGTCAATGAGAAAATTTAAAAAGATGGAAACAATCACAAAAAACGAGTAACAATTTCTTCACCAAGGAACATCAATTAACTTGCACAATCTACCTTTAACATCTTCTTCGTAAACAAATTGCGTAACCGCTTATGAGATCTAATCCAGCTGGGTGTCAAATATGTAAGATAAAACAGAACTCAGTATTTTCACAAAAAAAATCTTCAAGCCATCTGTCCTGGTGTTCACGACATATTTGACAGTAAGCCAATAAGCATTGAAGTGAAGTAGAGAAAATGAAGGCATGTTGGATCCACCCCAGGAAGGCAAGACGCATTTAAATCAAAACTTAAGCATTTATCAAAAGATTACACGCAATCAACTATAACATGGAGATGGATATCTTGTCGCAGGATCTGTAAATGAAATAGAATAAGCTCAATTAATTCCACGAAATGTCCAAGTGGCCGAAAAACCGTAGGCTTACTTGGATTCATTATGTACTCATTTCAAACCAACAAGTCATCATAAATGTTGGACACATAACCACACATGCAGCTCACATTAACCATCGCATTTATATGTACAGCTTTGGTAAGTTATCAAGGCAAAATCACCAACTCTGCATCGAGGCGGTGCAAATTGATCTACACAAGTTGAATCTCAGTTTTCCTTTCAACTAAATTTTCAAACTTAAATCATGGCCAATTGGATAAAAAATGCCACTGACAATCCTCTGTAATCGATGGTTGCACTAGATTATCATTGACTAATTGAGTGGAACACACTGAGTCAAGTCCTCATATCTATCTTCTTCTTTATTTTTTTTGCTAAGTTTGTTCTCGGATAGATCACTTCTACAGAAAATATGAATAGCAATGTAATCATTTCTTTTTGCTTCATTAGCCTCGTTCAATTGTCAGATTGTTAAACAAAAGGAAACAGAGTTCTTCAACAAAACAAAAATTACAGGTGCTTTTCTACTATTCTATATATTCAATCCAAAAAAATGCACAGCCTATAAGGAGAAGAAACTCAACCGAACCCAAGAATAGAGAAATAAAAATGCAGTGCATGAAAAATCAACACGGACGTATTCCATTTTTATTGACATTTGGCCCAAAATTTCTCGAACAAATCTAAGACAGATCCATTTTAAACCAACAAAAAGACCAATAACAAAAAATTAAAAACAAAAAACAGGGCGTACAGAGCGGAGATCTACAAAAACGGTGTCATGAGATTCAAAAAAAACCTGACGGTGAAGAGAACGGCGAGTTTCGTTATGGAAGGGTAGTCGTGAGAGGCTCTCGAGGCCCTCTGGTAAAACGCGTACCAACTCATTGCCGGCCACAAACCCTAGTTTTTTCTCTCTTTCGTTCACGCAGAAGAGAGGCAGAGAAAGAGACTCCAAAATGGAAACTCTGTTTTTTAGAGAGAGAGAGAGAAATGTGGTTTGCGATTTTATATGAGGCGCGGGGGCAGTGGAGTAACTGTCAAGTAATGTAGGCATTTTGTGAGCTGTTTTTTTATTTTATTTAAATTTTTGTTTATTTGAATTGACTTGTTAAAAACTTGGGAAGTGGGCACGTGTCTTTTTGGGGGAGACGGCGATCTCCTCTTTTCGTGGAGGAATGCCAGTTGGCTTTCTTTCCGTTGATTTTTCCGACCACACAGAGCGAGCTGATTTCTCGGCAGCCGTTGATTTCGGTGCAGGGTTGGAAGAGCGTTGATCGGACGGTTCCTCGTGTGGTTACTGTACGGATTCCGTGGGACCCGCTGCGAATGAGTCCTACAATACCGGCCGCGTGCTTTCTCCGCTGAGCGTGATCTTGCATTGCATGAATCTTAAGTATTTTATTTTTGTCAACCAAACCAAAGAGTTTTACTTATCAAACCAACAAGTTACTCCATACCATTCACCTCTTTTTTACGCGTTCAGTTTCGTAATTTCAACTTATTAAATAGGTATTATGTCATCATTATCAGGGGCGGAGCTGGTATAGGGGAGGTGGCACGTGCCACTCCCGTTCCAAAAATACCAAAATAAAATAAAATAAAATTTACCCAAAAAGCGTTAAATTTTAAAATACGAAAGATGTTAACAAAGCTCAGTGGTTTTAGGTGGTGTTCCACTTTAAGAAAAAATGTTTTTTTTTCAAACAAAGGTAATTTCAAGCCCAAAAATCATGTGTTTATGCAAATAATTTTCCTACCAATATGGATTTTGTTTGATAGATCTCATTAAGATCTTTTAAACGGTGCAAAAAAAATTAAAAAAATATTTTTCATTTTCATTATATTTGAGTTTGAAATTAACTCTGTTTGAAAAAAAAGCACTTTTTCTTAAAGTGGAACACCACCTTAGCCCTGTGGCTTAGGGTGCTGTTGGAACAGAGTTCGAAACACAGTTGCAACAGTGGCATTGCTTTGAATCTTTGTCATTTTGCTCTCTCTCTCTCTCTCTCTCTCTCTCTCATTTTAAATTCTTGCATAAATTCTCTCACATGATTTGTATTTTTTTCCCACTAGTTGGAGAGAAATTTAACACGTTTGGACATTAATTTTTTTCACAAGTTTAGTAATTTTATTGCATGTTTCTTTTTGCATAAATCCCACATGACTTGTATTTTTTTCACTAATTGGAGAGGAATGGAACACATTTTGACATTAATTTTTTTTCCACAAGTTTAGTATTTCTATTAAAAAATTCCACATGGTTTGTATTTTTCTTTCCACTAATTGGAGAGGAACATAACACATTTGGACAGTAATATTTTTTCCCACAAGTTTAGTATATTTATTGTATGTTTCTTTACGGATTATAGTGAGTTGTATTGATATAAAAATTGAATTCACAAGCATATCTATTTACATACTTCTATGAATAAATTACGGTGCCACCCCGTATCTGAATCCTAGCTCCGCCCCTGATCATTATCACACTTTTCACATTAACTTTTACCTATACTTTTCAAAATTATCATTTGCTTTTATGCATTAACTTTTCAAAATGACAAAATGATAATCATACAACCTTTTACCCATTAACACTAAATAAGGGACAATGCAAAATGAAATACTAGACTCTTATTTTGGGGCGTTAGGTAACATTTTTGTTTTCTATTTTTTTCCCTGTAAAAACCAGAAAGTAGAATCATGTTTAAAAAAAAATTAATCGGCAAAAGAAGATATTTTAATAAAAACAAAAATGTTGGGGAAGGGGGAGGGGGAGGGGGAGGGGGAGGGGGAGGGGGAGGGGATATATCAAATGGGCCAAAGCCCAAAACCAGAAAATTCAGAGAACAAAATATGGGCTCAAACTCATCCCAAGAACCCAAAACCTAACCTAACCCTAACAACCCTGCCGCTACCATCTCACCACCGACCACCACCTGCAGAAAACCTACCACCACCAGAAAAACCCATCATGGCCGAGAATAAAAAAAACAACCGACGCCGGCACGACGCCCATGGACGCTGCAGAGTGCAGACCCACACGATTCCAATGATCACCGCCAAGATCCTACCGAAGCAGATCTCGTGAACGACCTAAGAGAGAACAAAAAATGAAAAACATGTTTAGTACTACCTCCGTCCGCGTTTGTTAGTTCATTTTCACTATTTCACACCTCTTAAAAAATTTTACAAAAACATACTCCCATTTTCAAAAAGTAGGTATTGATAAATATTGCAATTTATATTTCAAATTGTTCACAACACACGTCACACGCTATACATAGAGATATAAAAAGTCATTTCCTTATAAAAGAGATCGCAACTAGTCTATATAAATTTTAAAACTTGATTTATAAATTTCAATATTCTAAAAATTGATTCAACGATTGTACATATCTTGTGAAGTACCTAAGCATTTCATTCTAAACTCATAACCTAATTGAATGGAGATCAGTTATTAAATGATATATTGCTATCGCACACAATTAATAAAAGGACTTAAATAGAGAAAATTTATTGAAGATCTTACTCAGGAGTTTTGAGATTTCAAAACGAACAAGACATGATTCTATCAACTAATATTTTAAAAATATGAAACGTGTAATGGGAAAAAATCATTCATGAAAATTTCAATATCTAAGATTTAAGGCAAGATTTTGAACTCCGCTATGCAAGATTTCCACCACGGCTGTTGCTTTTATGGACCCTTTTTCTCGGAGGGATCATTTAGCTTTTTGGTCCCCGATGTATAGGGCACGTTTCATTTTGGTCTCTAACCTAACAACAACAGAACCCATGTAGTCCCCAATCATTGGGGGTATGGACGGGAGAGGATTGGAAACAGACCTAACCTTTGGTAATATGCACAAAGTGGCTGCTCTCAAAATACCACTGAAACAGTGGCCCCCCCTATACCTGTTTTGCTTTGCTGCTGAACCATGCCCCTAAATCAAAGCCGAATAGCATCAGAGAGGGCAGGCCTAGAGATCCAATTTAATTTATATGCACATTACCATGCTTCCTTCATTGATAGTCCAGAACATCGGTATGCACATAGATCTCTAACCTAACAATTGTAAATATTTAATCTATGACGTGTATTATAATTTTTGTTTAATAGTAGGTCCTAAACCAAGACACCGTTTATTTTGCCCCTTAAATGCAGGAGCATTATAGGTGTTTTGCTATATAACTCATCCAAGTTTCAAGAATGACGTATTTAGGGACTTGATTTCTAGAACTGGTTTCTGGGACTAAAATAGCACTCGCCTTAGACACGGGGGACTGAAAAGGTAAGGGTGCGTTTGGTAACCTTTCCAGTTTTTAGTTTTCAGTTTTTAAAAAACCAGAAATAGAAACAGGACAAGAAACATGTTTGGTAATAATTTTTTTTGAAAACAACAAAAATTGAAAACACAAACATATTTGGTAGTATCATTTTTGTTTTTGTTTTTATTCTTCAAATTGAATGAAATTAGAAGAAATGAAAGAAAAAAGTTCCATTGCTCTAAATCTCTACACAATATTGTATTTAAAATCTGCAACACAACAACATTGTAACATTTGCTGGAAAAAAGCCAAAAATGAGCAGCACGCACCATAACCGGCCACTAATCCTTACACCACCAAAAACCTTCTAGAATTACAATCAACACAAGCATCTAATTCTCTACACAAATTAACCAAGTTCATTATGATGATGTGACAGGGAAAAATTAGTAGAATAGAATCTTGTTGCTAGCTGTGAACATTACCAAGTTCTTATAGGGTCCAATGTCCCTTGGAATCGATTCTTCTGAGTCGAAAATGCCATAAGGATCTTGTTGCTTTGATTCTCTCTGTATTAGGTTGCTGGCCTTGCTGTTGTTGGAGCTAGTGTCAACTCTGAAGCTTCTTGAGCTCAAGGGAAAATTGGCAGACCGTGAAATGGCCCCGGACTTCTCTAGCTCCATTGCTCTTGACGTTCTGAGAGGGGTAATGATTGGAGAGAGATAAACAAAAGTTCATCAACAAAAGTTCCAACAGTAATCAATTGACTGATGAACAAGCAAGGAATACTCCACAATTTCACAATTACACTCTTATACATAGTTCCACAATTTCAAGGAAATCAATAGCCGAAACCTAATTGTAGGCACAAAATACATACCTTCTTCTCAAAAGGGTTGATTAAACTTGTATTCTTCAATAATCTACAAGGAGAACATAGATTAGACATACAAGTGGAGAATTCGAGTTTCAGAAAAGGAACGACTATAAATGGATTACACACACAAACCCAAAGAGATGGAGAATAGGTTTTACAGGCGACTAGATCGAGAGAGATGGGAAGGGGGAAGAGGGAGAGAGAGAGATCGTACCAGAAGCCATCGCTAGAGAGGCCATCGCCAAAGAGAGAGAGAGAGGAGCGTATCTATTCTCTCGATTTGGATCTGTTTCAAGTCGACCGTCGGGGACTCGGATGAAGAAAAAAAACCGTACTTCTGTTTTCAAAACAGTGTAAAACTCCATTTTCTAATTTTCACAATTTCCAGAAATTCTAAAAAAGTTTTTTGAAAACAAAAAAGTAAAAATATGTTACCAAACAAGTTTTTTATTTTAGTTTTCAAAAAAGTAAAAATTAAAAGCAAAAACTGAAAATAAAAAGGTTACCAAACACCCCCTAAAAGTTTGGAATTTGTGGTTATGAAGGCTTTTTTCCTGTCAAACGCAACAGCATTTTGAGGATTCTCCATCACAAATTATTGGAGCAGATAAATGCGCATCTTTTTTTCTCCTCGATCCAAACACCCTCTTTTTAAAAAATCTCGAAAGTTTATTTTTTCTGCTCTCACCCACCATAAACCCACCCTACTAGGTTCGGGGGTGGGGGGTAATTCGCGGCCTTTGCCACCATTAAATCACCTCAACATCTCGAATTCACCTTCTCCATCGCGACCTCTGAGTGGTGAATTTCTCTCTTCTCTATGTGTTCTCTCCACCCTTTTCTCATATACAAACATGGCAGCAACGAATGAGGAGGAGTTGAGACTTCGGAGAAGAGAGTTCAAATTGATATTTGCACAAAAGAGTTTACAAGACACTTGTGTTTCATTTGTCTGTTTTCACAAAGCAACCTAAACGGAAGTGAAAACAGCAAGAACCAAATTTTCCAGATAACGAAAAACTTAGTGCTCACAAACGATTTTTACGAACACTTGTACTAGAAAACTAGAAATCAACATACTGACTTCAAACATAGGCTATCCTCGACGAAAAAGGGAAAAAAAAAAAAAAAAAAAAAAACTAAATTCTCATTCAATAGCTGCTTCTGAAAATTGAGTACTAGAAAAAGGAACGGAAAAAAAATATCAAAATAGCAGCCAAGTACGCTCCTGAAATTCGTTAATGTAGGGATGTCCCTAGCTGTAATAAGAGGGACCAAAACTGAGTCGGCTAAATAAATTAGTGCAAAAACCCAGAAAGCCAACTGCGCACGTCAATCATGCTTCTTTACTTCTGAAAGAATGAGCGATACATAAGTAGATTTCAACACTAGTGGGACTCGAGTAAATATCGTTCGAGTAGTTACATAACTCAAACTAACAACAGAAAACTCCAGACAGCAAACAGCGCTGTGTTCATGAGCATCATTAACAGCATCATTTTTGCAGTACAGGCTTTACAACTAATCGTAGAAAATAATTGAGGGCATTGCACGACACCTATTTGTCGAGCACTCAATGAGAGAGAGAGAGAGAGATAGAGAGCATATACATCGTATTGGGAGCTGGATTTTCTCTGCACATGTGCGAAAACAGCATGCCTCTGGAAAAAAAACTAGAGTTTGATTGTCACCTCAGAATCTCATATACGGCTTGAATCTCTCCCGAAAATGAATCTCCTCGTCCAATCAAATACCACTAAGATCCTCGTGCGCCAACTGACTTGTTTGCTGAATGTTGAAAAAACAAAATGGCATAAATGAGTTAGATTCACTAACATTTTCTGCTCTAGCTCTAACGAAACCACACTCAATTCAAGCTGCAGTAAGTGATCTATCACCTTGCATAAACAGAATACCACAGCCACTGGGTGCTATGACCCATTGAAACCCAGTCTCCAGGCAGTTCTGCTGCCGCCTGCTCTCCACCAAGGGGAGCAAATTGGCCTAGATGCTTGTACCTTGTGAGCAAAAGTTGCCATCAAGCCACAAGTTATGAAATAATAAAAGTAAATGGCAGTGAAAAATATATGAACAAGATTTTGTCATGCATATACGGTTTAATGAAATTTGGCGCCATTGCCTTTAGTGGAGAATGAAAAGAACTAAAGACAAGAAAAAATATATAAAAGTTGGCTTAAAAGCATTTTCCAAACTCGTCTAATCCTCTGTTGGAGAACACGAAACAGATGGCTCGCCGGCCTCTGCCTAACAGTGATTGACAGCACTTACATCAAGTCGTACTACACAGTCAAGGGGAAAAAAGGCATCCCATTGAAAGTAAACAATAAGACTGCAGCACACTTATGATGATTCAACCCGACTGCTTTAGGTCTTTCAACGAATGACCAAAGATCTGAACAGAGGACTAACCGACTAAGAAATCACGTTAACCAGAGTAAATTATATAGGAAGTTCTTGGCAGATTAATCTGTTAATGATCCCTTAAACAAAAGTACAGTCAAAATGATAATCCAAAAGCAATTGATAATCCAATAGTATGATTACCGAAAGGGACGGAATTGATGCCGTCCAACACCTGTAAAGCGGCGAGGGCCTTCAGGACTAGTTTCGCACTTCTCCCTAAGGTTAAAGCACCTAGAAAGATATGCACCTTGTTGAGCAGCAACCTAAGATGCCAAAATACAGCAGGATCAAGAGGTTTCCACATTCTCCTTGGCCACAGAAAGCGACAAAACACTACGGCAGTGTTTGAGAGGTTGACTGGAATGAAGCTGGAATGGAATTATCATTTCTTGCAACACTTGTTTCGATGTTTGACTTACTAAAAATCAACTGAGTGTATGCTAAGATGGAATTGTCATTCACCGATTAGCTGAATGGCCATTCCATCTGGCAAGCATTCCATTCGTGCCCAAATCATTCTAGCGCACCAAACACTAGCATAAGAAGTTATTAGCAAAGAAATCAACAGCTAAAGACCTGAGCAGTTGCCGGAAGACTCTTTGTCTGAGAGTCAACAAGACAAAGTGCTGACTTGAACTCTTCGTAATTAACTTCTTCTCTTTCATTTCCCATTGTAGCTTGCAAGAGACTTCTGATATCAGGTAGGTGGTTTCTCTTTAAATAGAGGTCTACTTGGGGGTACCTTTCAAGGATGTCATCAACCACGTCTTCAAACTCTTCCATGGTCAGGGTGCCAGAATTGTCCTTGTCCGCAGCCTTAAATATGTTCAACATATCTACCTAAAATGGTAGAGATATCAAATAAATGCAGCATTGTAAGAATATGAAGTACGATGATCGAGGATGACAGGTTCAATTAAGCGTAATCTCATTTCAAGGACAATGAACCAGAAGAGACTTCCAAATGTACGAGCCATATGTGGTTCATTCATATTGTCTAAAATATCACCTCCACATCCTTGCAAAAGGCATTCGTGTAGAATAACCTATGTTTCTGAACCATTCATCTTATATAAAACAGGGCACAGTATGACACCAAAAGTTAGACACAGTTTATGGTCTTCTCGACATGTTATCATGGTTCTACTTAGTTTGATATGGTCTTCTGACAGCATTTTAAACCCTTACTCTTGAGGGAGGTCATGATATATATGTATGCATGAACTTTTCGTAGACATATCGGCAATTATATGCGGAATCACCATAGTTCGTAAGATTTAGTAGAACAGGTAGTGATTTATGTCACAGACTCGTGAATAATCAGGCGCGTCATTTGGCATTTTAGCTAATCTAATAACAAATGAGGTACAAGCTTACTCACCATGATTTTACGTTGATCTATTGTAGAACAATCTCCAAGTGCATAAACCTCTTCGCATCCTTTTACTCGCAACCACTCATCAGTCTCCAGAACCCGTCTGTTACCCTGCAAACAGACAAAACCGCAAACTATAACTAAGAATTTGCCTATTCACAAATTGTCAATGTGCTCAGAGGTACAAAATCTCAGAAGATGTATTGCCATGCATCAAGAGAAGCCAATCTTAGAGACCGAAAGATTGGTAATGAGTGGATAAAGACATCTATAATCCAGAAAATTTGAAGGACAAAATAACAACCTGGCCAATTTGTTCCATGAAGCTCTTCACAACTGGACGGGGCCCAACACCAGTTGACCAAAGCACCATTCCATGGGGCACAGAGAAAACCTCACCACTTGACTTCATCTTCATGTTTATAAATTTATCAGAAACATTTACAACGCGAGATCCTGTCAAAACTTCAATGCCATCTCTTCGAAATTTTTCTTCAGCAAATGAACTGATTCTTTCATCAAACCTGCAGAGACAGGAAAAGGCTTGGTCAGTTCTGAGCTCAACTTTTATTGCAAGATTGTACTTTAGAGTAGAGAAACAATCATGTCAAGAAAATTAGATGAACTACACTAATTTATAAGACTTAAGAAAACTTGACTGGATCATGGATTTGATATACACCTTATATATAACAGATACTTGAAGCAATACTAATACATAACGGAAAATCCCAAAGGGAGGCTGGACCAGGAAAAGTACTTAATAATTACATACAGATGTACAAAGCAAAGGAAACCTCATAATTTACTTTTTGAAATTAAATAATCCTAAAAGTTCAAATATATAGCACGTGATAAATGAACTATCTCATTTTCAATGCATTCAAGAGAAGGGTCAAAGAAGTCATTGATCAAACTAGTAGTAAGATTGAGATCCAAAAAAAAGTACTCCAGTATTAGTAAAGATTTATTAGGATACCATAGTGCTCCTTTTGAGAAAATAAAACACCAACTTAAAGCTGGTAATCTTCAATTCTTACGTGTTTAAGATATGATCTCCAGATTGAATCACTGATATTTTAACTAGATCTTTAACTGAAGGATATAACTTGATCAAGTCTTCCCGGACAAAGTCATGCAGTTCTGCAGCAAATTCCACTCCAGTTGGACCGCCACCAACAATAATAAAATGGAGATTTGTCCGCCGCTCTTCCTCACTCAGGTCTGGGAGTACAGCCTTTTCGAAACAATCTATCACAGTTCTACGGATCCTTTGAGCATCCTCTACCTCCTGCAGGAAATGTTGTATTATCTTTTTAGTTTTGGAAACCTCCACAACTTTCAAAAAACCTTAATAGGATTTCACCATTATTCTCTCATCCGAGAGTTTTGGTCTTATTATCATTTCAGAATAAGGGGCATATAACAAGTTGGAGGGAAAATAAAGAGGATCCATCTCTAATATCATACATGTACATATAATGGAAATTCTGGATAAACCATCCTCAATGAACCAAGGATACCTTCAGAAAATGGCAATACTCCAAGACACCAGGTGTGTTAAAAGTATTTACTTCTGCTCCTATCGCAATGACCAAGTAGTCATACTCTAAACTGAATTCATTACTTCCCACCATATTCTCATCCAGATTAGACTTGCAGAATATTTTTTTGTTAGCTGCATCTATTTTGAGACATTCTGCTTCCAAAAAGTTGATTTCTCCGCTTCTCTGTCAGGTAAGAAACAGAAATGCATCAGCACTATACATACGATAAATTGTGCACAAAATATTCTGAAATTTCCATGCAGCAAGGTCAACTTAACCCAGAGGAATCTGTAGCGAGCACTCATCGTGAGCTCAGGAAACCAAAGGGTATTGACTAGAGTGTGAGTATAATTTTCCCAACTTTCTCCAAACAATATGCATGAAAACTGAAGCTGAATTATATAGTCGATTTGTTTTCTCAGTAATCTTATGCAGAATATATACCCACCAAAAAATATTAGTACTGAATCATGGTATCCAATCATTTCCACCAAGAATGCTCTGAAAAATTTCCGATGCATAAAGTCAAACTGACCTTCTTTATCATATTCCGAATGGGCTCCACAATGCTTCGTGCCTCCACTGTTCCGCATGTGACGCTGGGTAGCAAAGGAGTGAATGCGAAGTAGTTACGAGGGGAAACTACCTGAACATCATATTTTGTGATGTCCAGATCTTTTAGAAAACTGGTACCAGCCCAGCCTGTCCCAAGCACCACCACCCTCTTCTTCTTGCATTCTGTTTGGCTAAGCTCAACATTAGGTCTATCAGTTTCTGCATGCGACTCCGAATATGCCAAGAGACTTCCACTACTGCAGTGATTACCGTTTATAAGAACTAAGAAGTAAAATGCAAAAAACAGATGGCTAAAACTGAATCGTAGATTCTCCATTCACCGAGAAACTGGCTATTAGTATTCTTGCCTGTCAAGTTCAACTAGAATATCAAATCAAGCCAATCTTCTCAGCAAGACCCAGCAGGGCAACACATTTTTTTAGGGATAAAAATGTTTATATTGTGAGACTTCAGCTATTAAATCAACCCAGTCCTCTTTCAAAATAAAATTTTCAGTAAAGAGGTACGAGGGATAAGGTAGACCATGGATTCTAGCTCTTTCAAGGTAAGTGAGACTAACGAGGATAGAGCTATCTTATATCCGAAACCACGAGGAGCATATAATAATCAACAATCTCCAATTCCACGAGTCCCCACGAAGGAATGAAAAACTAAATAAAAATCATCCACTGTCAATGTGATTTCCTTTTTCCGTGTCTATTGCCTTGATCTTTGGGGCATCCAGTGGTCAATTTTCATGTCTGCATTCAGGAGACTAAATTTCTCAGATTCAACAAGAGCATTCTTCGAAGTCGGACACTATGTAAACAGTTGATTTAAGCAGAAAATCAATGTGGTCCTCTTCAAAGAGAAACATGTATCCAAGCAACAAATCTTCATCTAAAGGAGACTGAAGAGGAACTGGTGCTTGCACCAAGGGATAGAAACTCAGACACACAGAAACAATGAAACAAGTTGAATGGCAGACCAACCAAATCGGTTCTTGTGGCCTTAGGCTAAAGTATTTTATTTGGGATTAATGGAGGGAAAGGAAAGATAAAGGAAGAGACGAAAAGGAAAGGACTAAATTTTACTATTCTTTGGTGACCCCATCAATATCTTTTTCTTTACAAATCCCTCATATTGATCCAAGTACAGTTTGTTGTTCTACCAAGGACATGCCAATGCTTTGGTACAGATCTATCACATGTTATAATGTATTACAAAATGCAAAAGGAAAAGGAAAAGGAAAATTTGTGGTCAAACAGTACCCCAAGAGAAATAATAAACAAAACCAATTTGAAGCCGGATCAACTTCCATTGATGGCTCAAATGACTAATTATCCATTTTAAGAAAAAAAAACAATATCCACTTCGCAAATTCAAGAGGAAAAAAATTACTTCTGTTTTTATCAAACAAAACATTATTTAACTCCACAATATTTCTGTTTCCTGCTTATTAGCTGAAGATCAAAACTCTAAACAATCAAACCTCCCAACGTGGTCTTCCAAGTACAGAAAAAGATTCTTACGAAAAAGTAGATCTGATTAACCCCTTCTGACCCAACTGAAAAAATATATCCCAACACATCACTAGGCATTACATGTTGAAACTTCAAAACGGCGAAAAATAATCAAACAAAAGTTGAGTGTAGAACAAAACACGGGTATTCAATAACGAAAAGATTAAGCAAAAAAGAAAGGGTACATCTAATCAATTTGAACAAACAGGAAAAAAGATACCATCACTATTCATGACAGGGTGAAACTTCAAAACCCAGAAAAGAAACAAACAAAAGTGGGTCTACAAACCAAAGATGGGTGTTCAAATAACGAAAAGAAAACAACCCAAATACTCAATTCACATTGGAATATCATGAAATGTGGATCGGATTAACAAGAAATGAAAAGAAAACAAAAAGGGATCATGAGATTCAGAACCTGACAGAGAAGAGAACCAGGAGTTTAGAGCAGGTGGAGTTGCCATGGATCACTCTGTTGATGAACGAGAAGACAGTCATGTTTTCTTTTGCCCGAATTGTTGGAGAGCTCCTCTTCAGAGGCTCAGACCAAAAGTCTATGAAACGTAGATGGAGATGCAAAATGCTTCTTCTTTTTTTTTTTTTGGGTACTTCGGAATATAAAAATGTACGTGTGAATCTCGGTTTGGTTTATGGATGAGAAGTGTTTTTTCAGACCTGTTTAGATTAGATATTTCTGCTTCTGCTAACGTGTGGCAAGCCTTTTTTGTTTTGCTTCCACGCTGTAAAGGACTACTACTCTACTCCATATTTTACTCGAGTTTAAGGTGGAGCAGTTTTTTGGAGGGGGGTTGCTCCAGGACCGAGGAGAAGTTTTTCAGTGCCGAGCGGGTATTGCCGATGTGGCACCCGCTCAGCGCATCTCAGCCATCCGATTCACTTTTGGACGGTTCGGATTAAAACCCTCTCTCTCCTCTCATCCCAACACTTTCTCTCTCCTTTCTCTCTCTCAAAATCTGAGCCGTCCAAACACGAAATGGACGGCTCGGATGCACGAGCGGGCACCACGTGGTACCCGCTCGGCACTGAAAAATTTTCCAGGACCAAGGGATCCCGCGGTGCAGTCTGCACTGCACGGCTATAGGGTGGCGATTCTGCTGTTCATTTTGGTGATGGACGGTTTGAATTTTAATCCAAAAAATATGCGGTTCGGATCAATACAAATTTGGATTAAATTCGAGCCGTCGGTGCTAAAATAAACGGCCGAATCGGCTACCCTACAGAACCTGCAGGATTTCCCATTCTGTGGCTCCTCTGCAGTTAGAGGTGGTTCTGCACGGGCTGCAGTTCCACCATTTCAGACACAATTTCGTCTTCACATCGATGGTCGAATGCGTTCGTATTACATATCTTGGTAAGTAGAATGACCACGTAATAAATCAAGTTGAGCAAATTCCATCGAATACTCAATCGGAGAATATTTATTTTGAAAAAAATAAGTTGTCCGCACAATATTTTAAATTAAAGAACCTTTTTAATAAGATAAGTATGCTTCGATCAATTATTGAATGATATCCTATCAACTTGATCTTTTATGTCAACATTCTACTCAATGAGATTTATAAGCTTGGAAAGGGTGGAACATTATTAAAGCAGCTACTCTGGATAGCATCACCGTTACCGAAAAATGAGGTCAAAACGAAGAGTTAAAGTTTAGATAAAGGTCGCTTTCCAAATTGTTAGTGTTCATTGTCTCTTTTTAGTTCCACAAATTTATACTCCCCCTTCCCCATTTAATAGTTCATTTCGAAAGTTCGTACCACTTTTCAATAGATTATATATTGTAAATTATAATATTTTATTATGATTTTAAAAATATTGTCTTATAAATTATAAAAATTTAACAAATAAGATCTATATTGAATATAAATTTTTTTATCAATTTAAATATATAATTAATTTTTTATCTTGTTAAAATATAACGAGGAACTATTAATGGGACAGAGGGGCCACTTGACCCATAACGATAACTCCCTTGTATGGTAGTATCAATTTAATTTGTGGGTCTCGATATATTAATGGTCTTTGAGAAAATTTGAGTAAAAAGTTCAAAATTGAGGCTATAGAAGTAGGAGTAGAAAACCGGATCAAAAAAAAAAAAAAAAAGTAGGAGTAGAAAACTAGTAGGGGTATCTCTTGATTTAAGAATCTTGGACAGTCCAAACTGCAGTGATTCCATTAGAAAACTAGTAGTGCTTGTTAGATTTGACTAGTGAGAATGTACCTACCCGCCGGATTCTTCAAAGGGTTGTTTCCGGATACAGTAGATTTTTATTTGTAGTTGAGAAGTTGTTAAGTATTTTTGGTAGTGAAAAAGTTATTGAGAAATGTCAAATTGTTTTCGGTAGTGAATAAGTTGTTAATAGGTTTGTGAGTAGAGTTATTGTAGCAAAAACAGTTTCCCTTGACAACTTTTTTGTTAGTGAAAACGAGATGATAAAATGTTGAAATTTTTTTGAAACGAGATGATCAAATACGTTGAATTTTTAGTAATTTTTGTTAGTGAAACAGAGCCTAACTCTTTTTTCCTTTTTTTTTGAACCAGGGGGCCTTAACTCTTAGACTAATGGAAAGTTTGATTCCCAAGTACTAAGGACTTTTCAATCAGTTGTCCCTTACTTGTCCGGTGCATTTTTCGTGCATTTTTCTGCCAAGGACTTTTCAAATACGTTGCATTTTTCTGCTAAATTGTCCGGTGCATTTTTCTGCTAAATTGTCCCTTACTTGTCCGGTGCATTTTTCTGCTAAATTGTCCCTTACTTGTCCCTTACTTACCAGAAAAATTGTCCCTTACTTGTCCCTTACTTGTCCCTTACTTACCAGAAAAATTGTCCCTTACTTGTCCCTTACTTACCAGAAAAATGCACCGGACAAGTAAGGGACAACTGATTGAAAAGTCCCAAAAATTTTTGGGCCAAGCTATTTGCAATCATAAATTTTTTAAACGTAGCCTGTTTTACAATGCATGTGCACTGTTCATCATGTGTAAAACAAGTTACGTTTAGAAAATTTGTGATTGCAAATAGCATGGCCCAATTTTTTCTATGTTGCTGTGTTTCCATGCCCAAACGACGTAGTAGAGGCCTCTACGTGGGGGGGGGGGGGGGGGGGGGGGGGTGTTTGGTTTCTGTCCATGTGTCAGAAGAAAAGTTGGTCATTAAAAAAGGAAATTGAATTTTACGCTCCTTTTTTGACATCTCCACTCATTTTTTTGGATTTAAGTGTTGAAAATGTATGTAATTTTTTTGTTAGAAGACAAAAAAAAGAATGTAAATGTCAAAAAAGGAAGTGTTGAATTCAATTTCCTTAAAAAAAACACGGTTCATCTACTGTCAGCCCACTATAGTGCATGGCACGCGCTAAAAATTTCCCTCCATTCGCAATTACTTTTGCAGTCGCTTAACGTCCTTCTATGCAAGGTCAGCCCACATGATTTGATTGATTGTTTTCAGCCACAAATGACCGAATTAACCCTAGCTCTTTTGAAGAAGTAAAAAAAAAAAGTGGACGCATGAAAAACTGTGCCTTCTCTCATTAGTCTTCCATCCAACAATGCTACACCCACACACAAAAACAAAATGAGAGGGGTTGTAGTGCACCCACCGCACGGCTGATCCTGTCGTTCATCTTGGCACAGACGACTTGGATTTAATTCGAGCTCCTACAAATCCTAGCCGTCTATTGTTCGGATGAAAATCCGAGCCGTCCATTGCCAAGATGGACAGCCGAATTGGCCACACTACACGTGTAGCCACCCTCATTGTGAATTAGGAATTGCAACGGGGCGGGGCGGGTTTTTGCATACCCCGACCGGGTTTTTTTTGGGTACCCCCGTTCCCGCCCCGATCGGGGAACGGGTTTACCCGCCCCGCCACGCCCCGCCCCTTCAAAATTAAAAAAAGTAAAGTATAAGTAAAAAAGTAAAAAAAAAAAATGCTGAAAAAGAATAAAAATTATCTAGAAAGAAAACTTTTGAAATTATTTTTGTGTCTTTTGGTATCACGGTTTTATCTAAACTTTTAATTGCAATCAATATTTTAGATACCTCATTACATTTCTTTATGTGTAGAATTTATTATAAATTTTGAAGAAAACTTTTTAAAAAATCCACTAAACACCAATAAATATCAATTTTTATTTATTTTTTAGATTTAATTAGGCTACTTGACAGTAAAGAGACATTGTTTTTTGGATTAATGCTAACAAAATGAAAGGACATGTATATAAGTATATATACATATATAAATAAATACGCCGGGGCGGGTAATTTCGGGGCGGGTTTGGAAAATTTCACCCCTACCCGATACCCGAAAATGGGGTGGAAAACCCGCCCCGTTCGGGGCGGGGTGGGTTCGGGGCGGGACGGGTACGCTTGCCATCCCTAACCAATTACACCCCACACAAACACTTACACATATTCACATTGTGAATATGTGTAAGTGTTTGTGTGGGGTGTAATTGGTCTTGTATCTTCATCAAATGATTATTTCAATTTTCAAAAGCTCCTTGATTAAATGTCTACTTTTTTCACAAACACCTCCAGCTACTCATAGTTTCACTTTTAAATTTGCAAATGAAATTTGTTGGCAACCAAATGATGCAATGTCGTCCACTATGAAAAAACATATAATTTCTAAATAAAAAGGACTTATGCATATCATTTCATTTTTGTTGATATGCTATAATTTTGAAAATGACAAAAGCAGTCTACATCCTTTTCCTTTTTGATCGGGGTAGCCTTCATCCTCTTAAACACATTTTTTATTTGATGCACCGATGCCTGTTCGAAACTTCCCATAGAACGACAATAAAAAAATTATGCTTATTTGAAATTTAGAATAAATTGGGTCCAGTTTGGCCAAATAACAAAAGTTGAATTATTTTATTATGTTTATTTAAATTTTTCTCAATTATTAGTTTTACGTCAATTCTTTAATAGATTATTAATTCGGCTCGACGAGCGAAAGCTAAAAGATAAAAATTTATGATCAAAATCTTGAAAAAGTTCACTAAAAAGACAAAAATAATTCAAAACAAAAAATTAGATTATTGTCTATATTCAATAATTTTAATTGAAAAACTTTGAACTTGGTTTATAATTTTAACTTTTATATTTCTCTCATCAAGACAAACTATAACGATTCACAAAATATTAACGCAAGATTAACAAATGTAAAAAAAATTGGTAATTGATACTCATACTTCATTTTGGTTATTAATTCACTCCTTTTTTTTTGTCTTCTAGCAAAAAAATACATACACTTTCAATACTAAAAAAAGAGTGTATAACAAAAAGGAAGTGTGAATATCAATTTCCAAAAAAATAAAAATAAAAATAATGCAGCTTTCTTTGTACTATAAAAACTCGACCACTATAAAGACTCAAAAATTATGCACAAAATGTCTTACAAGCACCAAAGCACGGAATAATTTTTCTATGAACGGTTGAAGTGGCAAGTGACACCTTAAAAAGTTAAGGGTTATTATTGTCATTTCCCCCAAAACTAAAAGGCATTTCGGCATAAAGCTAGACTGACAATGCATTGATTGACGTAGAAGAGCAGTCACTATAGCGCATAAGACTCACCATCGTTAGCCTACTGGACTGATTGTAGATTTTGCCTTAAAAAGAGAAAAGAAAAGGTACTTCTAACCGGTGCCATATAGCACCTGTTAGCATTATCGTTTTATTTAAATTTGACCGTTAAAAACATCATCCCACGGTTGAAAACACTCCAATCGCACCTCTGTAGTCCAACCGGTTTGAAATGCATCACCAGTCTCTTGCTTCAAATACTTGGGAAAGTCCAGTTTAGCGAACCTTAGTGATTCCAATAACTTAAATATACTTGTAAGATTTGACTAGTGACAATGTTTTGTGAGTCACCTAGGCCAACTTGACTAGTAAAAAGGTTTCATTCCCAAGTACTTGGACATTGCAATAAAAAAAAAAGGGACTTCGGGTTGGTGTTGTGCAGTGATCAGGTGCACAACACCGTATTGCGTACCTCCGTATTTTTTTTTTGGGTCAAACGGAAATTCGCAACATTCACTTTCAATATTTGTTTGTTGCATACGCAATATTTCACATCTAAAACAGAAACTAAAAAGGCGGGAAAAAAAAGGGTGAAAGAATAGGTTAGTAGAAGCTAAGGCCAAATATTATAGCAAGAATTATTATTAAGACTTTTTTTTTTTGTTGCAAACGCAATAATTTGACATTTTAAAATACAATCGAAAAATGAAAGAATAAGTTAGTACTAGATGGTAAGGCCAAATCTTATAACAATTATGTTGAGAAAATGTAACTTTAGTGGTTGAGACGTTCTTTCTCAAGGCCTGGGTGGGGATAAATTAATACCATTGCACCCTTCATCCTATATTGTTTGTCTGTTCTCAAAATTCTAACTTCTATTATAGTTTCATTACGCTATTATATTTTTCAATACCTTGTTATCCTCGAAAGGGAAATGAGACATCATTATTCTATGGTTTTTACCTTCTAATATATATTACTCCATTTGAAAATGAATGTATGTTAATTTTTTAAGATGAATTCTATTTTGAGAATTACAAAAAGTACAAGAATAGATCGAGGGAGAGAAAAGGTGCATGTTGTTTACCCAAAAAAATAAAAATAAAGCGCATGTTAAGCTTAATTAAACATGTCCTTCTTAGAAGGACAATGATTATTATCAAATGTGGTAAGAAAAGTACCGAGTTTCCACCAAAGAAAAATGGAAAAAATTTAGGCATGTTTTGCAAGTCGTTCACACTAATCAACAAGTTTCAACATTTTACCGGCCATCTCATCTGCACTAACAAAAAAATTGTTAGCAACAGCTTCTTTCTCAGAAACTTTTTCACTCACATACCTATCAACAACTTATTCATTAATGGAAACAACTTGACATTTTTCACTAACATATTCCCTACCATAAACAACTTTTGAACAACAGAAGAAATTCTCGTAGTTTTCCTTAGTGGAACCCAGAAAAGATTTTGAAGGATAGAACAGGACATATTGGCAGCGGATGACAATGAATGAGTGGGCCAGATTAAAGGACCACAGCCTATCTAATTGGTCAAGCATGTAGGAAAAATTAGTGAGAACACCTCCTATAGTGCTCAGTAGTAGGAGAAATCAAAAAAGGTAGAATGGTGCTACTGCCACGGACAAAAAATCTGAATCAGTTGGTACAAATCTTTTTTTGAGCTCATTTTGGGTCTCAAAAAAATGATCGGAATCGCTCATTTTGTTTAAAATACTTTATTTATGGTCTCTACAAAAAATAAAATCAATCCGATATTGGTTAAGACACTTACAAAACATCCAACTTTGTCCCAGAATTCAAGCCTGAATTCTAGAGCAAAGTTTGGATGTTTCGTAAATACTTTTACCGATACCGGATTGTGCTTACTTTTAGTAGGGACCATAAGCAAAGTATTTTAAACAAAATGAGCAACTCCGATCATTTTTTTAAGACCCAAAATGAGCCCAAAAAAGGGTTTGTATCCACTGGTATAGATTTTTTGTCTATACCATTAGACTTTCTGAAAAAGGTATACATCGGGTCTTCAGGTATTTGGGCGTCTGGTCTTGCTTTCTATTAGACGAAACTCTTTTTACCGCAGGGACACCTGCAAAGACTTCTGCTATGAAAAGGCTTGTGATACGAAAGACTCTTGATATGGTTAAGCGATCCTCTTCGTATACTTCATCCGAGCGCTACAATAGAGAATATGTTCTGAAGATCTTTTCGCTATCCAAATTATTTTGCCTTTTTTCCTCATTCAATCGATGACGACGAAGATAGCTCCAGTGGCCCTCGCTTCTGCCTCTATTCGGTGGTGATAGCCCCGAGCCTTCCCTCCCACGCTTCCCTTAAATAGATGTCATACGTAGTAGGCGATGTATTTTGTAGTTTCTTCCTTCGCGATTACATGGTAGAATTAGTGTGAGCGGTAGATATACTTGACTAGACGAGAATTATTCAATGCTTCTAGGACCAAGGGCGGTACTGTGAATGGGCTACAGTAGGCTGTAGCCCAGGTGGGTTTTAAAAATAAATAAATAAATTTATGTAGAAAACACAGCCCCATACAACTTCTAACCCATTTAGCCCAACCCATTTTTACAGCCCAACCTAATTGTGAGATAAAAACAAACAACGCACTGAAATATAGAAATATGTGAAGTCGAAAGCAGACTTCATGGAAGCAACGCACTGAATACTCGGTTGGGGTCGGGAAAGCAGACTTCATGGAAATATGAAACAACAACGCACTGAATACTCTGTTACTCCGAACCGGACGAACTCGAAAGCAGAACAGAGTATCTATCTCCTGACTCTCTGATAGGCACGTAAATGTTCACATTAGCGCCCCCTAATTTATCTTTGTTAAGTCCCATTTATATTATTATTCGGAGCTTAATGCTTAATTTGTGTATTGTAGATATTTGGAGGATTTGGAGCAAAAAACGCGAAATTAAAATATTGTACGGTGATTGAGGCTGCCGTGGAGTAGAACGGGGGCTGCTGAGATCTCTTTTTGTTCCATACTTTTCTTCCGAATTTTGTTCCTTTCAAGTTTTCAAGTTTTGTTCAATTATTCACACTCCGGTAACTTGTTTTGATTTTTGTTCTTTATAAAATTTGTTCGTTGATTCTTGTTTAACTTAGATCTTTTGTTTATTTTCTATCCTGTATTTAGAAGCATGTTTCAAATTAGGGTTTCTCGTGTTTCTTATTCAATGCATAGTGAGTAGTTGTATAAGTAGGGTCGTGGGGTGATTAGCAAAACAGCTACGGGTCGTACTTGTCAGCAAAAGGATGTCCTCATAGTTGAGCATCATTACCACATTGATATATTCAAAGCCGCAATAGATTTTCAGTTGGTGGAGTTGAATGACAGATTCAACGAGGGGGTAGTGGAACTCCTTGTCCTTAGCTCGGCTTTAGAACCTAAGGATGGCTTTAAATCATTCAACGTTGATCATATTTGCACTCTTGCCAAGAAATTTTATCCTGATGATTTTACAAATCAGGAGAGACATTATTTGAGATTACAGTTGGAACATTATAAGTTTGATGTACCTCGTCAACAGAAATTCCAGAATATGACCACCATTTCTGAATTATGTCGAGGATTAGTTGAGACAAAAAAGTCGGAGAGCTATCATTTGATCGAAAGGTTGATTCGCCTTGTTGCAACTCTTCCGGTTACCACGGCAACAGCGGAAAGAGCATTTTCAGCTATGAAGCATGTGAAAACTAATCTGCGCAACAAAATGGAGGATGATTTTCTAGCAGATTCTATGATTATGTACATCGAAAGAGATCTTGTCCAAGACATCGACTCAAATTCGATAATAGATGATTTCTATTCTGTGAAACATCGTAGGGTACAACTTCGATAGTGTACGTTTTTTTGTACTTCTCTTTTATTTATTTTTGAACATTTACGTATTTAGGGCAGTTCCAGGGACAACTAATTAGACACCTAAAAAAACACCTCATAGTTTCCGATCAAATTTTGATGATCCGAGCCGCTCAATGTGATCAGAATGTGATTTTAAGGGTACTCGCGAGAAATTAGCAAAAAAAATGACCGGAAAATGCTTGATCTGAGTAGCTTTTAACTTAGATTTAATGAACGGTTCAATTAAAAACTGCTCAAAATAAGCACTACCCGGTCATATGTTTTGCTAATTTCTCGCGGGCACCCTTAAAATCACATTCTGCACACATTGAACGGTTCGGATCATAAAATTTGGTCGGGAAGTATGAGATTGAAATTTGGGGTGTTTTTTTAGGTGTTTATTTAGATGTCCCTTGAACCGTCCCGATATATATATATATATATATATATATATATAAGTTTGCCTCTTTTTGGTTTATATATATGTAATTTGGGTTAGCCCATGGTAAATTTAATTCCTGGTTCCGCCCTTGTCTAGGACATCCTAACCCCAATTTCCACAACTCATTTAGTGAGGCTCAAAAACAAGTGTGTCGACCCACCCAAATATGTGATAGAAAAGGCCATGGGGCATCACGTGGTGGTGCCCCTAACGGCACTTAATAATCTCTCCAACTACATAGTTGAGGAGCCCCATGAAAATATTTTTGTCTTCCGTTGTAGTTTAATGTTCTTGATTATCTTTGTGCATTGCTTAGCAAAACAAAAAAAATCTTTGCGCGTTGTGTTTTTACTTAAAATCATGACTGGACATCGCTCTCGATGAGTAATTTCTTTCATTTTTGTCCTTTGAAAACGTGAATCATGGAATTTCAGTGTGTAGTAAACAGTAAACACTCAACCGATAAAACGAATTGGAGGATGGTGCTATGTAGTGGTTAGCACAATATCGTGTTGTGCACCTTCGAGCCGTCGGATCGTGCATCCGATGGCTCGGATCTCATCTCGACAATGAACAGCTCTCGATCGTTGATTGTCGAGATGAAATTCGAGCCATCAAATACATGATCCGATAAATCGGAGCTGCGAACACCACTGCAAAGCACCAGCCCGAAGTTTTTCTTTTATGCTTTCTCCACAAATGAATTTTTAACTTCGCAATAACGAAACAAGCAAGGTGGAGACAAGCACCTTCACATCAGCCAACATGTACGTACACCAGTGACAAGTGACAACCACCCCTAAACGTAAACCAGAAATCAATAAGATATTATAGTGACACAACCAAACACACACACTCACATGAGTGGTGGGCCCCATACACATACTAGAGTGTGTAGTGTGTGTGGAAGCCACCACTCATGTGAGTGGTGGGTAGTAGTGGATCTAGGAATTTGATATAGTGGGGGCATCAATTTTTTTTGTATCGTAATATACGAGTTACAGTTAAGCACATTTACTCCAAAATAATTTTAGCATTCATAATAAATTAACAATTTTAATATATATATATATATTAATAACTAGCTAGTTGGGCAAACTTGCGCACCTGAACCATATGCGTTAAAGCAATATTGTCACATGTTCATCATCTATTTTTATATTACTAACTCTACGATTACAGTTTTGGCCCTTTTGGGGATCAAAAATATACAAATGCAATGTGGGGGTAGACTCAAACCCTTGAACAATATAAAAAATAAGGTACGCACTACTATTTTCTACTACCTTTTGGAAAAAACAAAAACACACATTTTTCTATTATCTTTTGGGAAAAAGGCAAAAAAAATCCAAAGGAGAGTGTGGGGCAATCTTGAACCCAAGACCTCTTGTTTATAGAGAGAGCACTTTACCACTGCACCAATAGACAACTATGTACATGCATTTGATATAAATAATATATATACAAAATCGCAAAAAAAAATAATAATAATTTGAAAGGCGTGGGGACATGTGGCCTCATGTGCCCTATGGTGGGTCCGCCTATGGTGGTGGGTGTGAGTTTGGGTGTGGTACTAGCACCATTGAAACATAATTTCCCTCACTCCCCATGTGTAACTCGTGAGGATCCTGAATTTGATCAAGTGAGTATGAGAAAAAAATATTAAAAACTTGCTCTCCAAAAGGTTGCAAGTTTCTAATTTTACGAAGGTCAAATATTTCAAAACTTTGAGACCACTGATGTTTGCCCGGTCGTTAACTTAAGGGCCCTTAGTTGAGATGCGGACAAACCCACTCGGATAACCGGTTAACTAAAAAGAAAAAAAAAACTCACGACTCGTGAGTGGGGATAGGAATCTTTCTGTACGTGGTGGACTCCTGATTGACATGGGGATCCCAAATTCTCAGTCCACCGAGGCTCACAACTTATATTATCAACTCATATTCCAAAAGAGAATTACACAAATAGGCTGAACCTCATAGTTCCTACTTCCTACCTAGATCTGTCAACGGACTGGATTAGATCCGCCCAATTCCAATCCATTTGGAAATTCTGTTTTTCACTTCCATTCTGAAAATCTCGGTGTGTGTTGTTGAAGAGTTTGTTTGGAGAGCTACGGATTTAGTTCCATGCTCAGGTATTGAATTGCTTCTGGTTCTTGTTTACTGGCACTTGATGGAAGTTAAAAGTGGCCAGTGTGAATCACAAAAATAGGAAGAAAAAAAAACAGTGACCTTTGGCCGGAGGGGTTTATTGCAAAAAAATGCCGGGACGATTGTGTTTCCTTTCGACCTTGTCCTACTGCAGGTGCCGTAACAACCTTTACCCAGTCCGAACAACTGTCGACTGCCATATCTGACCAATACTCAACCCGGCCAACAAGCACAAACCCAATTCACTAGGCCGACCGAAAGGGAGGGAATTACAGAATTAGAACCAACCTTTGTTTTTTTGTTTTTTGTCACAGCAATATATATCAGCGGATTTGTAAGTTAGTTGTTAGAAGGAAGGCGAAGGGGAGGCCACCACATAAGTGGGGCAGGCGTGGGAATCGAACCCAGGCCAAACGAATGGGTCAAAGGGTGCTCGACCAACTGAGACACCACCCACATTCGAACCAACCTTTGTTACACAAGCGAAATCCTTATTTCGGAAATCAGTAAGTCTAAGGGTACAGCAATTACGTACATATTTTGGGTACAGATTTTTTGTGGGGCCCACTACGGGTCCCACATAAATGATCCGAGCCGTTCATTAAATGTAAAACAGCTTTTCAAGGGCCCCCGCGAAAAATCAGTTTAATCCGATACTTATAGATGCTCAATCCAATTATATAATGTTTCATTATCCGGGAATCTAAATAAAAAGTTAGATAATTGAATTGAGCATCTATAAGTATCGGATTGAACTGATTTTTCGCGGGGGCCCTTGAAAAGCTGATTTACATTTAATGAACGGCTCGGATCATTTGTGTGGGACCCGTAGTGGGCCCCACAAAAAATCTATACCCAAAATCTGTACGTAATTGCTGTAGCCTTAGACTTAGGGGCTGTTTGATAAAACTGAAAACTGAAACTGAAAGCTAAAAAATTAAGTACTAAAAGCTGAATGCTGAATTTTTTAAGCTGAAAATCTGTTTGATAAATATATTAAACACTGATAAAAAAATTTTGAATTAATTTTGTTCCAATTCTCTCTTAATTTACTAATAATCACAATATATTTATGGTAATGGTGGAATGGTAGTGGTGGTGGTGGTGGTGGTGATGTAGTGATGGTAGTGGTGGTGGGTGGAGTGGTGGTGGTGGTGTAGTGATGGTACTGGTGGTAGGTAGAGTGGTGGTGGTGGAGTAGTGGTGATGGTGGAGCTGGTGGTGGTGGAGTGGTGGAAGTGGAGCTGGTGGTGGTGGAGCTGGTGGTAGTGGAGGGTGGTGGCGGTGGAGTAGTGGTGGTGGTGATGTGGTGGTGGTGGAGGTGGTAGTGGTGATGTGGTGGTGGTGGTGATGGTGGGAGTGGTGGTGGTGGAGTAGTGGTGATGGTGGAGTTGTAGAGGTGGAGGGTGGTGGAGTGGTGGTGGTGGAGTAGTGGTGGTGGAGCTGGTGGTGGTGGAGGGTGGTGGAGTAGTGGTGGTGGAGCTGGTGGAGGTGATGTGGTGGTGGTGGAGTGGTAGTAGTGGAGTAGTGGTGGTGGAGTAGCGGTGGTGGTGGAGGCGGAAGTGGTGGTGGAGTTGGTGGTAGTGATGTGGTGGTGGAGGAGTGGTGGAGCTGGTGGTGGTGATGTGGTGGTGGAGGAGTGGTGGTGGTGGAGTGGTGTAGATGGTGGAAGTGGTGGTGGTAGTGGAGTGGTGGAGGTGGAGGTGGTGGTGGTGGTGGAGTGGTGGAAGTGTTTGATAGGACTCAAAATCACTCTCTCCAAACAACAACATCATCATCACAGTGACAAAAGCACCTTGTACACGAAAACCTGATCTGTCCCTCGAAATCATTTTGCATTTACATAACCTTGACGCTTGACATAAATTCGAAATCCCTTAACACTTTAATCTGCCACAGCATGTTGAGAGATATTACCTTCTTGAGCGTGGTCATCCAACCTTTTCTGAACCACTTCACCAGCGACATCCTCTTTATAGGAATCCAGCTTCCTTTCACATCAAGATTGAGGTCGCCAGAAATGGATGTGATAACTTTCGTTCGAAATCTCGCACCATGCAGTAAGACTCAACAAACATCCAAACTCCGAATATGGATCTGAGTCACAGGTTACATATATTGATACTCTTGTTAGTCCCGCTACCCTCTCTGTTGCCGTTGGCATTGTCGAGTTTCGCATTCAAATTCCTTGCCATCTTGCCATTTGCCTCCAGATCTCTAATTCTCCCTACCCTAGACCTCATTAGTACTTAGAACTGGCAACGAGTTGTCTTGCAAAGTAAATAGGCAGCAAAGCAATATATAAAAGCAAGGCTACCACATTCACCAGAATCATCAAAAAATTAGAAAAGCATGATCTTGTCACTGACATATAGCAAAGCAAGGAAAAACTACTGTTGTAACTCATCCTTAGAGACCAGCCATCAGTGTATAGGAACTGTACACAAACCTTAGACGCACTCCAATAAATAGGGCCGGGAAATTACACCAACATTCATGAGTTCACAAATAACTAAAACATCAACAACAACAAAATGAGTTCCCAAATAAATAAAACAACACACACGAGACCTATTTTCTAACATAAACTGTAGCCGTTTACAACACAAAACAAGATGAATGTTGTGTTGTGATTTAACTCCATCCTCGTGGCATTAGCAAGAGAAGAAGCTGATAAACAACACAAAATCTACGAGTTTTTTCAGGCCCTACACCCACAAATTATTTAGTAGTGTAGAGTATAGTTAAACTCATTTCTTAAAAATGTTATCAGCAAGTTAACGTAATTAAAACATGTTACAGAACAGAGGTGGTTCACGTACTTTCCAGTTTCCACACGTGCAAAACAGTACTCTTCGACTCCAAGTGACTAACCAAATTAGTTTTGCAATTTCAAACATGTTTTGTCCATTAAAAATCACAGCAACAGAAATACATAAGCATTTGATGTTGAAAGGAAACAGATATTGAGCCTGTTGCCTCAGTGTAATCCAGTAATATCCTGTGGAATGTAGCTTCACCAAGTAGGTTCTCCCTGTGAAGACAGGGTCTTGGATCCGCAACACCTCAAACAACATTGGATTATATCATCACTGGCTCTGGCAGCCAAAAGATATTACAACCACAAATCTCACACAAGAATGTCATACAAAAGACACAATCCACAGCCTGTTCAAATCAAGCATTAACTAAAAACCATATGCTTAATGTCTCAATAAGATCCATATTTGATGCTTAAATCTCGTAAAAATCAAGTAAGTTCTCCCCAAAAATAGGGAACTTGAGGCTAAATTTAAGTCATAACGGGAGCCAAATCTTATCTCCCTGATCTCCACTGTCTCGTGTCCGAACCCCCCCCTCTCTACCAACAATCAATCTTTCTATTCTGATAATGTGATGGGGAGGAGTTTAGAATAGGGGAATAAGAGAGATTGGTGATGACCCAAAATGGATAACTCGTCGTAGACATCTATTCTCACGTTTTCAAAAAACAACGTACCCATGTACATACAGAAATAGAGGCGCACTCATATGATGGTTCTCAGAAATAAAAACTGAAAACTAAATCTAAGCAATGGGAATCGCATCAAGGGTATAGAGGCTCAGACTATACAACAGCTCTATCAATCAAGAATTTTCTGAAGCAGAACTGGCGTTTAAAGCTGTAAACTAATCGTCATTGCCAAAAATGAACTTAAGAATTCTGCTAAAATCAGCTCTTCTCAAGAACTAACATGAGAACCGCTAGGCACAGTCGAACGGAGGATAAATCGGTAGGGAATGATTCACTTATCCTAAGCGCGTCAGAATGTAGTGCATGTAGTCACTCTAGTGCCCCTAATATGCCTATAAACTCAAGGGCAGATACAATCACACGCAAAACGCATGAAATTTACTTAGTTTTTCAAAATCGGGTACATCCACGGGAGGACGAAGAGTTTTCACCATATGAGAAAGATTTTACATGGGAGTATCATTCACTCAGTCTCTCAATGTGTATCACTCTCACTCTTTCCTACCACACGCAACTCGATCAGAGCCTTTCAGGAGGAGGAGCTCTCGGCTCATTCACCTCCCCACCAGTGGAGGAGCCTTTCTTTGCTCTCTGCTCTTCATTTACATGATATACATGTATTTATAGGGGAAGGCTAGGGGACAATCAGAATTGATTTAGGCATGCATGGCAATTAGGGGTGGCAAATTGAACCCAGACCCATTAACAAATCCATACCCATCAACAAAAAAATAGACCCAACCCAACCCAACCCATTTATTAGTTGGGTAAGAATGGGTCTAAACCCAGCTAACCCATTATTAATTGGGTCTTAATTGGGCATCAATTGGGTTAACTTAAATGACCCAATGGGTCATGAAAGTAACCCACCAAAATTTCCCTCTCTTTACCAATTTCCCGTCTCTTTTGCATTTGGACACCCAGGAATATGGCAATTGGACACCCAGGAGTATGGCCCTCTCTCTCTCTCTCTTATTCAATTGTTCTGTGCTAAATCACACGCGTCCAAAAATATTTTGGACAGTCCGGATTAAAAACCAATTGTGACCGGTAACAATTATATTATTTTGACCAGTCAAAATTGAAAACACATCTCATCCATTGATTGCGCGAATGGACCGGTGAAATTGCGCTCCGCCGTGAATAAGTTTCTTTCGCAGTAGTCCCGCATAGGGTTTGGATTAAAAGGTTAAGTGACTTATTTTTTTTGTCTTTATTCAATTTTTTTTTTATTTTGTGTCAAACTTTGTGACTTATTGATTCGTTTCGACGAAAGGAATCGGAAAAGTAAAAAAGTTTGATCGAAACTTATAATTTTTTGAATAAAAACAAAAATAAGTCAATTCGACAAAAAAAAATTACTTATTCTTGTCTTTTTGAAAAAATTTATGAGTTTCGATCATAATATTTTTTTTTACTTTTCCGATTTTTCTCGACGAGACGAATCACTAAATCACAAAAGTAAATAGATTCTTTTCCTAATCCATTTCTTTTTTTCTGCACAAGAAAACAAAAAGCAAGGAAAAAACAAGAAACATCAGCCCTAACTGATTGGGCCATTTAAATTTACCGAGTTGTTTTGGGGTATTATGGTAATTTTAGTATGCAAGGGTAATTTGGTCATTTAAATGTACAAGGGTGATATGGTCATTTCAGTGTATATGGGTATTCTAGCCATTTTTAATTTTAATTGGGTTAATGGGCGGGTCGGGTTTGATTTCAAATAAATTGGTTGGGTTGGGTATGGGTAATTAAGCTCCTAACTAATTGGGTCTAAATGGGTCAATGACCCATTAAAGACCCAACCCATTTATAACTTGCCCATTTTGACCCAAACCTGCCCGTTTGACACCCATAATGGCAATCAAGGAAGAGTTATCTTCTTTGTGCCCAACGTCAACAATTAGGGTATGACATAAACCTCCATTAAATTATTGAAGCCACAAATTTCAATAACCTCCATCTTGTGCGACAATTTACCTCACGACAAATCCTGCAGCTACCTGCTTCTCGAAACAAAATTGTTTTTGTTTTGGTAAATTGAAATTGCGTAAAGTTACGATCCAAGTAACAGACAATATCCAACAAACAACATGCTCGATTAATGATACTGGTCAACAATATTCTGCAAACACAATGCAAGCTCTTTGGGTTTAGAAAGCATGACCATGTGCCCAGCTTTTGCCATTGACTCGACTTCTTTAGGTGGGCTATTCTCAATCAACCAGCGCTGAAATTCTTCTCTCATCACTCCATCTTCCTCGCACACTACATAAACCCGACTTACCGACCCATATCTGGCTTCGGTTAATATGGACTCCTGGGCCAAATCTTTTACAAATAGCCCATTGGGCTTTAATAACATCTTGGCTAATTCCACGTCCTGCATCAAGCAACCCAAAAATTAACTACAGAATATACTATGCATGCCTATATGCTGTAATAATGTTTTTTCTGTAGTAACGTTTTTGAAATTATGAATCACGAACTGAAATCCAGAGTTAATAGAAATTTTTTATGGCACTGAGATTTAACGTTATACGCCAAGTGCATGTATTATTTTTGAAGTCTTTGCTGCCTCCAACTTGTTCAGAAATACATACGGACTTACGGTCGATCTCTTAGTTTCACTACTATTTTGCGTGTTATTTTCAATTATTTATATCTCTCAATTATTTCTATATAGGAGTATAAGAAAATAATTTTAAAAACATAATATACGTCGAGAGATATAAGCCATTGAAAATAACCGTAGTGGACACGTACTTAAAAAGGGATAGAGGGAGTAATAGCTTTCCAATAGCTCCTAATATGTGCTAGATTGTTAACAATAGAAAATTATGAAGCCTAACAAGATAGAGAGACACACTGTGGTTGAACCAAAATTCTTCTTCGGTTGAGTATCAAATTTTAAAAGATCAAGCTTGAGAAATATTTCATGGTGCAAGATTAAGATTTCACAAAACAATAGGAGTAACAGCTTTAGTTATAGTGTTCATGGGATAAAGCCTACTCTGTCACGGAGAGGTAACTATTATTTGTAGGTTTTTTACCCTCCACTACATACTACATGGAACTTGGTTTTTTTTTTTATCCGAACTACAACTTGTTGTTCAAGTACGCGGATCTCCCAACATATTCATTTTGGTAATATGATTTGTTCATTTTATAAGCCCTTTTGTCCATATTGATGAGATCTTGTACATGATCATGATCATTTGATCAAGCTGTTACCATCGAGAGCTAGCATCTAAACATGGGAAAACAAACTAAATAGGTCGAATTATCCAAATAAAATTATGACGGAATTTGGGGTTGAGGATGACGTCGTGAATACTGAACAAGAGAGAAGCCTCGTCTATATGTGTAGACTGTGTAGTTCTCTTGGAATCTCTGTACAAGCAAATATGTTGCAGTTAATATTGGAACTCTACTAGTCTTCTAGACTAATTCAAGTTAAGAAAACTTTACAAAAATTAATTAATTTCCTACATCTATTGCGCATTATATTTCTCAGAACAAGGTGAGAGTCTTTTGGAATTTATCCTTTAATTGTCCCTTATGGAAGGAGCGTTTGGTTTAATATAAAGAAAATTTTATAAATTAATCGTATCAACCGGGCGCTGATAATACCAAAACTGTTTTGGTTAATGTCAAAATTTCAGTGCATAAATAACTTATATCATGTGTATGGTATAGGATCAGTACTGCACGGTTGTTGGGTGACTTTGGGCTTTATGTTTGGGTTTGTCCTTTTATTTGGGCTTTCAGGCCTTTTCAGGTGTTTGGGTTGCGTCCCTATCGATCTTTATTGTTTTATCTGGGCTTGCGGCCTCTAGGTGATGGGCTTTGGCCCTTTGGGTTTTATTCTTGGTTGGCATCTTGCCAATTAAGGTTTGGGTTTTTGATAGGCACTCGTCACCTTTCTCCTTGCTCCCTTAGTCTTTGTAATCATTTTCAAAGATTAATAAAATTTCTTTCGCTTTCGCTGTTCAAAAAAAGAAAGAAGTACTGCACTAAAATTTTGATATTAACATATTTAGTTTTGACATTATAATTTTTTTCCCAATCAACCATCTACGTACTCACCTTCGGTTGACAGTGTTGATAGACAATTGTTCCCGTGTACTCTGGACCGAAAATAACTGAAGTTGGCGGATTTGCAGGGCCTTGATCGAATGCAAATTGGCAATCCATAACTGACTGCATTGATGTTCTCTTAAGGAACTTTAACCAAAACAAAAGCCGGCAATAATTAGTTCCAAAAAAAACAGTAATCAATTATCACTAGTCCAAATGGAAAAGAAAAGAAAAGGGCTGCATGAAATTTAAATTCACTGTTTTAAAAAAACCAATGCGACTTGGGTTCATATGCATATATATATATATAGGGGCTGGTTCTAGAGACAATACATTTGACAACACAATGGAGCCCAAAACAAAAGCGGGTGTCAAAATGGGTGTGAGCGGAACCGGCCCCATATATATATATATATGGCACAATATTATCCTGTTCATATAACATGGGGGAATTTAATAATTTTCGAGTAAACCAAGAATTTGGAATATTACTTCTTGTATGAGAGTTGCTGGGGGGTGTTTGTAGTTGGGCATGTAAGCTGTGATGAAAACTGCAACTGAGATCTTCTCAGGGAACCTTTCCATTGCTAGAGAAACACCAAGGCCACCAAAGCTATGGCCAACTAAAACCACCCGATCCTTATCATCATCACCAACCAGAGAGGCCATAAAATCCATTAAGGGCTGCAAATAGTCAGATAAAGAGACGATCTCATCGAGCCTGCTCGGGTGGACCCCACAACCACCGAGGTCCAAGGCGGTGACACGGTGGCCAGCCGCCTGGAGCAGCGGTTTGAGCTTGTACCAGCACCATGCTCCGTGGCAAGCCCCGTGAACTAGAACAAAGTGCTTTCCCCTCTCTTGACACATATTTTCATCTTGTAATAATAGTTGTAATCAACAATCATTTATAAGAATGGATTTACGCGTTTTGAGTAAATTGCGTGAAAAGAGAATTTTGTGTGGGTTGAGAGCTTTCACACTTTTTCAGGATCCTCAACGGAACCTACCAATCACCATGGCTACTATCATTTGTCTTATTTGACAAGCAGCTGAAAATATGGGCCGGCCCGGGGTAAGCCCCGCAAGCCCGCCCGTGGGCTTAGACAACCCCGGGTTGGGGCAACTGTAAAGAAAAAAAAAATTCAAACTACGGTTTTATAGTAATAAATATAAAAGAAAACTGATTTTCGCACTCCATTTTTTACTGATGACGCTCCACTTTTAACGTAAAGTTACTCATGAACAAAATGGAGCGCAAAAATCAAAATCCAATATATAAATTTGTCAATATTACAACTATATAGGTTTCTGGCCTAATGGAAAGGCTTTCACTCTTTACCCATAAGGTCAAGGGTTCAATACTCACAGCTAGCAAACCACTTTACTTTATTGGTTAAACTTTTGTCATGCTTCTAAGCTTTAACGTAACTCTTTTACTATTGATGCTTTAACTCTTTTAATATTACGGCTTTAACTCTCCTCACGCACACCGCAAGCCTTGTCTCTAAAATATAGCTTGAAACCTGAAACGTAATGCATATTTGGCTTCTTCTTTTTTGGTTGCTTTTTGGGTTGTTGTTTAGTGTTTACCTGTAATGCAGAATTTTGGTTGCTGGTTGTTGTTTGGTTTACGGAATATAATCTGTGCATAAAATCGCAACCGAATCATGACTCACAGATTAGACACTGGATTTGTTGACCAGGTACACAACTGGGGAAAAAAAAAATTAAAGGACATGTGAAACTCATGGTCCGCCGCTTCTGGGAAAAAAAACAAAAAAAATGGAAGTGGTCGGTGTTTCCATAATTAATCACGATAAGGCAAATGCTGAATGGGTGGCTCACTGTCTGGGACCGACGACAACACTATGGTTGAACTATTTTCATAATCTTTCCAGGCCAATCCAACTATAAAAAAAAAATCAGGGAGATTTACTCTCTTGTCCATTATTTTATTTTAAAACTTATTTGGTCCACCAAATTATTTTTCAAAAGAATTTAGTCCACCTTGACAAAAATACCCTTATTTCTATCTACTCCAACACTACCGGCTGGCGACTAGTCGTCGGCGTCAGATATATCGTCGGGAAATTGGTCTGCGCCGAAAAAATGGCCGGAGGGGTTTATTGCACAAAAATGCCGGGACGATTGCGTTTCCCTTCTTCCTGTGTTAGAACGCCAAGCTAGAGAGGCTTTTTTATGTCGAAAGGCTCGAAACCTTGTCCTACTACAGGTGCCGCCACAACCTTTACCAAGTCCGAACAACTGTCGATTGCCATATCAGACCAATACTCAACCCGGCCAACAAGCACAAACCCAATTCACTAGGCCGACCGAAAGGGAGGGAATTAGAACCAACCTTCTTTTTTTTTTTTTTTTCACAGCGATATACATCAGCAAGTTAGTAAGTTAGTTGTTAGAAGGAAGGGAAAGGGGAAGAGAAGGCCACCACATAAGTGGGGCCGGCGTGGGAATCGAACCCAGGACAAACGAATGGGGCAAAGGGTGCTCGACCCACTGAGACACCACCCACATTCGAACCAACCTTTGTTACACAAGCGAAATCCTTATTTCTGAAATTCTCATGCCCATTCCTTGTACAAAATTTTGACCTGCCTGTTTTTTTGGTTGACAATTGTTCTAATTAGTTGTTGGCTATTGATTAAATTTACTTTTGTTATGAAGTCGTACGTATTTGAAGACAATATGGCCCAACGATTTTCTGGTGGACTAAAAAGAAAGTAGCTGATCCACTAGCATGGGCTTCAATCAAAACAAACAAATAAGCTGTTAGTTCCCTTAATTGTATATGGTTGAATAAAAACGGTGATTTACGGGCCGGTCCACTTTTGTGGACCAATACACGTCCAAGTCTAACACAATTTTAAAAAGCACCGTCTAGGATTCCCATCAAATTTATGCCATTAATACCCCTTGTGTGCTAGGACAGAGATGTCGAAAGCCAATTCCGTTTCCGCTTTGCCCCATTTCTTTCGAAATTCATCCTCAATCCCACCCTCCCTTATTCCCACCACTCCTGACGATCACTTGAGATCGGCGATCAAGACCTATAAGCTCTATGTCAACCTCAACACGACCGGCGAGCTCGACGGGCCGGCGCTGGAGCAAATCGTCCAGCCCCGTTGCGGCGTCGCCGACATCGTCAACAGCACCACGTCGATGAACTCCGGCTAAAAGGCGACATCCTATGGCATCCACATCCACGCCGTCAACCACTACTCCTTTTTTCCTCAGCACCGGTTACTCCACCTCCTCCACAGTACTCCAAGCTCTCGAAACCCTACACTTCCTCGGTGAATCAAAAGGAACGCCTAACTGGACAACGAGCCGCTCCCCCGTTCCTCGCAGAACCCTAGCTTGGCGACACGCATCTCGGCGCAGCGGCGTCGGCGCAACCACAACAGTACGTCACGCCGTCGGCGCCGCACACGGGGTCGGTTTTAAATCAATTTTTTTTTCGTTTTGTTTTCATTCAAAGTCGGGTGTAGTTTTAATCTGCAGTGTGGGATCGTTTTTTTTGGGTACGTCAGAATTTCGCAGTGTGGGATCTATGATATCTTTTCTGAGAAATGAGTACAGACGTGCAACATTTCGTTTTGTGGATTTCCTATCAGCTGGAGAATATTCTAGGCTCTATGTTTTATGGATTTGTTCTGAAACGTTATTTTGTTGGGTATTGCTTTGCGAATTTCACATTGCGAATTTTGTGTTTGATGGCGGACGGAAGGTTGTTGGCGGCCGTAGTTCACCCCGATTGAGCCCCCATCTGCAAATGTAGCAACAGAGAATGGAAAAATACACAATCAGAGTAAGTAAAATCGTTGTTATTAGCCGAGATTTATTTGTAGCCGTGGGGTGGTGGGTGGTGGTTCGCAGGGGTAATTTATAGCCGAGATTTATTTGTTTTAAACAAATCCACAGGCGTATTTGAATTTCACAGGATACGTAAATTAAATGATAACATTAGACAGGCGGTTTATGTGCTTAATTTTAAAGCTCCTCTATCCGTTCTTCCAAAAAAAAAAGCCCGCACTATCCTTTTTGGCTCCTCCATTGAACACCACCATGTTGAATTATAAACTTAATTAGTTGTGGGGTCTTATGTGAGGAGTTGAGAGACAGAAAAAACAAGAGAGGAAATGAGGATAATGGACATGGGCCAAGTAGCTAGCTGCATTATTCGGTGGAATTAAATGGAGTACGTGGAGTGTTTGTGTGCTAGATCTAAGTTGTGGATGGGAGTCATTTTCTTTGTGTATATGTATTGTATGTGTCTGTGTGCAATTGGTGTGGGAATAAGAGTGAGAAAAGAGAGAAAGCTGAGAGCAGAGAGAGAGAGACGTAGGGAGCCCCTGAGGGGGTCTCCCCCACCAGATTAAGTGTTTGTGTGTGAGTGAGAGTGAAATGTATTTGTATGTTTTGTTTGAGAAATGAATAAAAGTAGAGTTAGTATGTGAATGCCTCTCTTGATTCCAACGCACCAGTACTAGTTCTATGACCAGCCAAAACAAATACTCAAGCTATACTTCCAACACAGATTCTTCCAAGTTCACCTCATCTTCTACTACTTCATCTCACTATGTATCACATTTGAATGAAATGTAAACAGGTTCAAAAAGTACGAGTAGTCGAACACAAATTCTCAGTATTCAAACACAAATACTGTTTGAACCGATCTTCAAGCCCTAACAAATTCTCAATTTCACACAATTTCACAGTGTTTCTCAATTTCACACGAAAAAGCCCCAGAAACCTAGTTCAGATTACGCACAAGGATGGACATGGTAGAGATGACTTTCATATACACCTCCATAGAAAAGGGAAAAAAAAAAAAAAAGAACCAAGAGGACAATAGTAATGGTCATGCACAGCTTTCTCACTTCCCTAACCAGACAAAGCCTTGTTCCTCATGAATTGGGTTGCCGACGCAGGATTTTTTTCCTCCATTCTGCTTCGATGCAAATGTTCAAAGCTCGTAACTTGGAAATCTAACATCAGTAAGCCATGCCTCCAAGTCTTTCAAACATAGAATATGGGTGGTCTCCTCCATGCATCTCTCCCTCTGATATAAGGCTGTGAGCTCTATCAAGGAGAAATTCACATACCCCTGTGAATTTGTTTGAAACACCACCCACGGCCGTAAATTCACAAATTCTCATACCCCTATGAAATTCACATACCCCTGTGAATTTGTTTAAAACACTACCCACGGCCGTAAATTCAGAAATTCACATACCCCTATGAATTTGTTTAAAACACCACCCACGGTCGTAAATTCACAAATTCCACCCATGGCCGTAAATTCACAAATTCACATACCCCTGTGAATTTGTTTAAAACATCATCCACGGCCGTAAATTCACAAATTCCACCCATGGCCGTAAATTCACAAATTCACATATCCCCTGTGAAATTCACATACCCCTGTGAATTTGTTTAAAACACCACCCACGACCGTAAATTCACATATCCCTGTGAATTTGTTTAAAACACCACCAATGCCCGTAAATTCACTAATTTACATACCCCTGCGAATAAATCTTTCTGAAATAACCATGAACAACTAGTGAAATTCACTAGCTTTGAACAGCGATCAAATAGATCTCAAGCCCTAAACGGAGAAAGAGCAGATAAAATCCTAAAGTAAAAATATCAAAAAACAGAAAAGCTAACGTTCCTAAAACAAGAATCTACTTTCAGTTCTCCATACCCAAAACAAAAAAAAGTAATGTTTTTGGCAAAAAAATATCCCAAGACAACTTAAGTTACAGATTAGCGAATGTTCACTAACTATATAACACAATCCTGAGAACACAATCCTGAGGTTCTCCAAATCTCAAATAGAATAAAAAACTGGAATGGATAGAAAACCATAGTGTTTTGAAATTTACATGTATGTAGTTTTCTCGCACTCGCAAAATCAAAGCTTGACACAAATTGGACCCAAGTCCGAACCACTGAGCTTTGGCTCCATCAATTCAAATCTTGATTTGAATTCAATTGTACCTTGAATAAAACTATGTACCTCAACCAGGGAAAAAAAATGGTATAAAATAATTGCTCTCAATCTGTGATCGATGAAATACATCACCGTCAACTGGGACTGAACTCCCCAAACTTATACTTCTGTTCATGCAATGGCCTGAAGATATAATCCATCTCCGGGAATGACGATAAAAGGAGCAGCTCAAGGAGATCAAAAGCCAAGAGCTTTAAACACACAGAAGACTGCACAAGTAAAAGAGAGAATAAATGTATGAGACAAAATTCAGACCAAGACTGAAAAACAGCTGCACAACAACTGAACAGTCAATTCTCCTGATCAATAAAAAAAACAACTCAACAGTCAATGGCAGAGGGATTTTGACCCACTTGAGTCGAAAAATTTGCTCAAAATATGTACAGTTTTTATTGGTGGTGTTAAAGCATCCAACTCAAAACCATTTGGCAATGAGTGGAAAAGCTCTCTAGGGTCATATACTAGTTTTGGAGGTTAGAATAACTAATGTGAGACAAGCTCTAACAGGTTGGATTGCTAGGTAGGTCATTCTCCTCACATGCACCAACTAAAATACCATTTAGTAGAAATAATTTGACTAATGTCATTAGTCTGAAGCCAAAAAGAAGCAGAATCTTGGCTCCATCCCCGACAACAGTGCTATCATTTTGCCTATTTGGACATATCAGTTGAGCCAAACAAATGAGGCTAACATCTTTAAAAGATGAACATACGTTCTCTATTACCTGATAAATATTTGTCAAAAAACTTCATGGTCAAACAAACACTCTCAAAAAACAAAAGAACAGAAAGTAACCCAAAATAAGGAATAGCGAAAGGAAAGATTGCTATGTATTCAACGTCCCATAATCGTTGCTGCATTTGGGTGCAACTATTGAATGGAAAGTCAAAGCAGAGGGGAAAAAAAAAACTTTTTGTTTAATTGGAGGTACTGGAAATAAAGACCAAGCTTTCAAAGGTGTTTGGAGAATCAATGACCAGCGATGACAGGATGTAACTAATACTTGAGTGTAACCTGAGTAACTTGTTTCTCAAATCACCTGAAGAAAGTAGTATAGATCCATAGCACATTGTTCATACTCCTTCTGGCCAAAAAGACCCACAATAGCATTCGGTGCATTATCTGCATATAATAAATGGAGTTGACAAACCAAAGCATAGCAATTGGAGTTTCGACGAATCCAGTGTTGCATTAAAGCTATTAGAGAACAGGAAATCTATCAAACAGTGAATCATTAGCTCATGCACAAGTTTTGCACGCTGCTCAGCTTCCATTTGCTACTGCTCATCCAATTGGTGGAAACCCTCATGCTTAGCTGTGGGAGGTTGGCCAGGAGGTGAACTTTGTGGTGTGGGAGGTTGGCCATGAGGTGAACTTTGTGGTGTGGTCCCAGAGAGGCTTGGCCTTCGTCGCTTCGGATGCTTTGTTAGGAATATTCCATCAGGCCAAAGCATCTAGAGGGATCACACAAGGATCAGACTGGAAAATTAGGGAAGCTAGCGACACTTTTGTAAAAGATTTTCATAAACAAGCACAATCTTCCCCTTAGATCTCTTGGACTCAACCCTCCCTCAACTTCCCCACAAAAGATGTTCCCATGATAGCCACAACGGTTCAATAATTCAACCTACAATCTTGAGACACAGGGAAAGCACATGATATTAAGGCTGAAATATCTTCACATCCTCTTTACGGATAAATATAACAAATAAGGATATACTCTAGACACTAGAACCTAGTAGATTTTATGTAAAAGAATTGGATATCCAGAATGTAATTGATGTGAACCAGAGAGAGAGAGAGAGAGAGAGAGAGAAAATCATGTTGGCAGAAAGCCTCTCTCCAAGATGGCGGAATGAAGGGTACAGGAAGTAAAATATACATAATGAGACTCATTAAGTGAGCCCAAGTATGCAAAAGGTATCTCCATGGACAACCAGATGCGTCGCAATTAAATCAGTAAACCACACTACTGATGCATTCAACATGGCTTGCTTTAATATTTAACACCTTGTACAACGACATTCTCTAACATTTGTAAAGACATGAGGGCTAAACAGCAGGGATATTGTTTTACAGCTGTTGGATTCCTTACACAATTTCACAGTGTGAAATTCTCAATTTCACACTGTGAAAATGACCTATCTATAAGTGTTTTTCACAAATTTCACAATGTGAAATTCTCAATCTTACACAATTTCACACTGTGAAATTCTCAATTCAATTTAAAACTCCTAGACTATGTAAGTAATTCTGAAAATTGTGACATGAATATTGAAATACGACCATGTCAAACAACTGGATATACCCCAAATGCCATTAATGTCTTCTAGTTGGGGGGTGGGGTAAATTCGGGGTTTAGTAGTTGTAACTCGTAGTCCCATCATTTGTCCTAATTGCTAAGAATTTGAAGGACATGTACACTGACATATCCAATCTTACAAACACAGCTGATTACATAGCAGGAATTTGCGTGCTTTTTATTTTATCCGAATAACGATACAACAGATCAAGAAAAATCATCTAAGTGAGTAAATACCCTGGAGTTGGGACATCTTTAGAGTCCTGTAAATTACTTGACAAAATGAATAGTTTCCTTATTTAAGAGATAGAGTAGCAACTACTCTGCAGAAAGCAAGTTGGGCAGTCTATTATAACTGTACATTGAGAAGAGGAGGATCTCTATTCATACCGTTCTTCGTAAGTCCAAAGTTGTTCAGTAGGATACGTTCCTATCCTCAAGCAAAACATGGAACAATTATAGCTCATATGCTCTATTTAAATTTTTTTTTAAAAGAGACTTAGTAGCATGGACTTAGTATAAGCACATAAGCCACAAGGGAGCAAGTAAAAGAGAGGTCAATTGTCATAAAGAAGCCAAAGAGCAGACCTCCCAAACGCTCAGCCACAGCACCAGTAAGAATACCACCAGCCATATCCACCACAAGGACATCAGAATGTGCACCAACATTCCCCATGGAGAGAAGAAGAGATAAAGCGTCCACCCGCAAAAACCTGAAAGAGTCAAAAAATTATCACGGCCATGGATTCAATTTGACGTCACCTATTTTATCCAGAATAAGGAAAAACTAATCTTTAACTGCAACTTCATATCTTAACAACTCACAGCCATAGAGGGTATAACTCAAAATGATGGCAATGCACAAATAACAAAGACCAAAACTAGCCAATGCACAAAATACATTCAAAGAGAAAAACACATTCTCAATTGAATACAGTCTGCATGGGCAAAATTCACATACCCTGTGAAATTCACAAAATTGCAGTATTCAAACACAAAATTCGCAGTGTGAAATTCGCAGTCAAACACAAAATTCGCAGTGTGAAATTCGCAATCAAACACAAAATTACGATTTAAAGTGTGAAAAATTCGCAGTGGTTGAATTGAGAGAGAGAGAGAAGAAATAGAGGAGTGAGAGAGAATAGGAGACACGAAGATCTGGAACGTCATGGAAATAGCAGAGGAAGCTCGAGAGAAGAACAGCAGCAGCAGCACCTCAGAGATCATCTACTCGTCTTCTCTCACTGTCGACCACACACTCTCTCTCTTCCCCAAATGACTCCTCACATCATGTTCGTTTCACCTCTATCTCGTACATCGCCGGCGACGTACTCCGACGTATCCGAGACGGCGGCGTATCCCAAGTGCACCAGATCTGACGGCAGAGGCCTCGACCTGACCGCCTACGGCTCCGACTAGGTCCTGCCATCGGGCTTGTGGTGGTTGTGGAACCGAGACGTGGCGGCGATGGTCATGATGAACGACATCGGAGAAGAAGTTCGAGAGAGCGCTGAACCGACAGAACAGAGAGAGGTTTCGACATCAACGGGACGAGGAACGACGTCGGAGAAGAAGTTCGAGAGAGCGCTGTCGATCGGGAGCACATCGGCGTGGAGAGAGAGGATCGATCGGGGCGGAGACTAATCAAATTGAATACACAGGAAATAAAGAAAGTCATACGAAAAAACTGCACCGGCTGATAATTTTCCTTGAAATAAGGGTAGAACGGTAACTTTAACTTCTGTTTATCCTTGCACGTAATTAAACAGCTCTTACATCCTTAATGGGAATTAGAAGTCAAAAAACTGGACCGGCTGGTAATTTTTCCGAATAAAAATTCGATTGACCTTTTTTGATGAGCTTTTTTAAACTTGGATATGGGTAACGATTTCTAGGAGCTGAACTTTTGGGCATAATTTCGTAATTTTTGAATTGGTTAAAAACAGTCGGATCATATATTCTATTTTTCCAAATTTGGTTCCAGATTGCCTTCAAACAGATATGCAGAAGTCAAATTCTGATTACTCCTATTTCGAACTGAAATCGGATCAAATATAGTCCCAACAGAATCTGGTCTGTGGACAAGCCTAACCCAATGTGGCTTGCAAGATCAAATTTTTTTTTCCCCACAAAGTTGTATATCAGCAAAGTACATAAAATGATGGGCGAAGTACGGATTACCTCCCTGAGGTTTGGACGTTTGGCAAATAACCTCCCTGACGTTAACTAATGACCACATAACCCCCTTATGGTTTTGGAGTAAACTGCAACCGTTAGGTTTTCCATCCAAACTAACGGAATGTGTAACACACACCCCTATTGTGAGAGTGAGAATGGGAAAAAAAATTAAAAATCACACCGAAAAAATACTGGAATTGCTTAGAAAAAAAAATTACTGGAATTGATATTTTTTTGTTACTTTATTTAAATTTTTTTCCCCATTCTCACTCTCACAATAGGGGTGTGTTACACCTTCCGTTAGTTTGGATGGAAAACCTAACGGTTGCAGTTTACTCCAAAACCATAGGGGGGTTATGTGGTCATTAGTTAACGTCAGGGAGGTTATCTGCCAAACGTCCAAACCTCAGGGAGGTAATTCGTACTTTGCCCTAAAATGATTGATAGGACTCAAAATCACTCTCTCCAAACAACAACATCATCACAGTGACAAAAGCTCCTTGTACACGAAAACCTGATCTGTCCCTCGAAATCATTTTGCATTTACATAACCTTGACGCTTGACATAAATTCGAAATCCCTTAACACTTTAATCTGCCACAGCATGTTGAGAGATATTACCTTCTTGCGCGTGGTCATCCAACCTTTTCTGAACCACTTCACCAGCGACATCCTCTTTATAGGAATCCAGCTTCCTTTCACATCAAGATTGAGGTTGCCAGAAATGGATGTGATAACTTTCGTTCGAAATCTCGCACCATGCAGTAAGACTCAACAAACATCCAAACTCCGAATATGGATCTGAGTCACAGGTTACATATACTCATACTCTTGTTAGTCCCACTACCCTCTCTGTTGCCTTTGGCATTGTCGAGTTTCGCATTCGAATTCCTTGCCATTTGCCTCCAGATCTCTAATTCTCCCTGCCCTAGACCTCATTAGTACTTAAAACTGGCAACGAGTTGTCTTGCAAAGTAAATAGGCAGCAAAGCAATATATAAAAGCAAGGCTACCACATTCACCAGAATCATCAAAAAATTAGAAAAGCATGATCTTGTCACTGACATATAGCAAAGCAAGGAAAAACTACTGTTGTAACTCATCCTTAGACCAGCCATCAGTGTATAGGAACTGTACACAAACCTTAGACACAGTACAACATTCCAGGCCCCGGCTGCACAATGTGCACTCCAATAAATAGGGACAGGAAATTACACCAACATTCATGAGTTCACAGATAACTAAAACATCAACAACAAAAAAATGAGTTCCCAAATAAATAAAACAACACACACAGGGCCGGCCCAATGGGGAGGCCCAAGAGGCCGCCTTGGGCCTCCATATTTTGGGTCAAAAATGGGGCACCTCTTCCTAGATAAGTACATATATCTTCTGTATGCAACTATAATACAAACTCCTTTGGTGGTTCAGTGGTAAAGTGTTTGCTTTTCCACATAAGATAACTAAGTTCAAATCCTGGTTTTTTGAAGTGTCTTTTTGCCACTTGGCCTAGGCATCCAAATACCTTGGGCCGGCTCTGAACACACACGAGACCTATTTTCTAACATAAACTGTAGCCGTTTACAACAAAATATAACTACGATCCAATAAAACCAACAAAAATAATCAAGAAACATGTTGTGTTGTGATTTAACTCCATCCTCGTGGCATTAGCAAGAGAAGAAGCAGATAAACAACACAAAATTTACGAGTTTTTTCAGGCCCTACACCCACAAATTATTCAGAAGTGTAGAGTATAGTTAAACTCATTTCTTAAAAATGTTATCAGCAAGTTATCGTAATTAAAACATGTTACAGAACAGAGGTGGTTCACGTACTTTCCAGTTTCCACACATGCAAAACAGTACTCTTCGACTCCAAGTGACTAACCAAATTAGTATTGCAATTTCAAACATGTTTTGTCCATTAAAAATCACAGCAACAGAAATACATAAGCATTTGATGTTGAAAGGAAACAGATATTGAGCATGTTGCCTCAGTGTAATCCAGTAATATCCTGTGGAATGTAGCTTCACCAAGTAGGTTCTCCCTGTGAAGACAGGGTCTTGGATCTGCAACACCTCAAACAACATGGATTATATCATCACTGGCTCTGGCAGCCAAAAGATATTACAACCACAAATCTCACACAAGAATGTCATACAAAAGACACAATCCACAGCCTGTTCAAATCAAGCATTAACTAAAAACCATATGCTTAATGTCTCAATAAGATCCATATTTGATGCTTAAATCTCGTAAAAATCAAGTAAGTTCTCCCCAAAAATAGGGAACTTGAGGCTAAATTTAAGTCATAACGGGAGCCAAATCTTATCTCCCTGATCTCCACTGTCTCGTGTCCAAAATCCCCCTCTCTACCAACAATCAATCTTTCTATTCTGATAATGTGATCGGGAGGAGTTTAGAATAGGGCAATAAGAGAGATTGGTGATGACCCAAAATGGATAACTCGTCGTAGACATCTATTCTCACGTTTTCAAAAAACAACATACCCATGTACATACAGAAATAGAGGCGCACTCATATGATGGTTCTCAGAAATAAAAACTGAAAACTAAATCTAAGCAATGGGAATCACATCAAGGGTATAGAGGCTCAGGCTATACAACAGCTCTATCAATCAAGAATTTTCTGAAGCAGAACTGGCGTTTAAAGCTGTAAACTAATCGTCATTGCCAAAAATGAATCAAAACTCTTAAGAATTCTGCTAAAATCAGATCTTATCAAGAAACTCAACCATCTAATTTTATTATGCTTCAACAATTGCTCAATCAACTTATCAATAACAAAAAAAAAAAAGACGAACACTTTGGGATTATGCAATGGGGAAAAACCTGGATCACGGAAAAAGAAACTATAAAGTGCAAAAACGAAAGACTGTGAATATAAAAAAGATGATTTTTTTTTTTTGGTTGCTGTAGTACCATATGTTGCCGTCGGATCTGACACAGAAATAGCCAAGGGAAAGTGAGGTACAGAGGCTAAACTGCAACACAGACGGCTTGCGTTGTAGCACAAGCTTTGGGGCATTCTTCGTCAAAACTTATATTCATTCAGAGATGCCCGGGGGCTCGTGCGATTCACAAGAGATTAGCGGAAAAACCAGAGTCTATGCGTCTATACATCACACAAACGAATTCATGAACTTACCAATATGTATATGTACACACACATGAACAATTTCAGAAGGGAAATTTTCTTTTGAAGAAATGGGTAGCCCTAACTCTTGGAGGAGACACAAATGGGGGCGGAAGAAAGGTGAGAGTTGAGGCTGTATTTTGATAAGAGGACGGTGGAATCCTGGTTTTATATAGAGGGATGCTTTCTGAAACCCTAATCAAGAAAATAAGTCTACGGTTCCCGACCGAAGGGTCCCGATCGGAATCCCGACGTCCCGCCGGGCTCACTCCGGCCACCGGACGGCCAATCCGAGCCGTCCAAAAATTCTATAAAAAAAAACCGAGTGGGCTTTCATAAGAATCAACGGCATCCGATGTGTGTAGATGCTCGGATCAAGCACTCCATGTTTTTGTATATATATGTTAAGCACTCCACGGATCAAGCACTCCATGTGCTCGGAATCCTCGGATCAAGCTTGTATATATATGTTAAGCACTCCACGGATCAAGCACTCCATGTGCTCGGATCAAGCTCCATGGAGTGCTTGATCCGAGCACCTATACACATTAGATGTCGTTAATTCCTGCCTAGGCCCATTTGGTTTTTTTTTATAGAATTTTTGGACGGATCGGATCGGATCGACCGTCCGGTGGCCGGAGTGAGCCCGGCGGGACGTCGGGATTCCGATCGGGACCCCTTTGGTCGGGACTGTAGCACCACTGTTTTTCTTTTTCCTTGGAAAATGATTTTGCCACTTTTTTTTTTTGTTAACGCCACTCCGTTGCAAATGTATTTTTGGGAGTGGCAAAATCAACAGCCTTTTCCTTTCTCTTTTTCGTTTCCTCTTTTTTGGGTGAACAACATAAAAATTCAGCTATGGTGGTCACACAATACCAATATTTTCATTTTCATTAAGGCTGGTCAAAATATTTGATGAACCGTGAAACCGGTCTGGACCGATCTGATCCGTACCTTTTGAATTTTGTCCGTGAATTAATGGTCCGGACATGGATTGAAAAATCAGAAATCCGTGTCTCACAGTTCGATCCACAAATTTTCATTACGAAATCGTGAATTAACAAAACCGGACCATGCAATATTTATTATATATAATAAATAAATAATTTTTTATATTAAATGTATATATATGTTTAATTTTCAGTAATGTTAAAAAAAATAAATACTAATTTTAGTATCTTACCTTAATAATGAGATATAATGTAGGTCTACATAAAACCTGGGGGTATAACGTCGTTCTTTGTAATGGGATAAGTAACCTTAGTTCAGTAGTTCTTTAACTTATTTTCCTAATTTCTATTCCTAGTTGAGAAGCCGCCGTCGCACTGCTCTTGCATTTTGATAGAAGATCTTCTTTGGTGTTTATTTGTTGTCCCACTTTGTTTTATTATTATTATTATTATTAATTTTTTTTTGGGGGGGGGGGGGGGGGAGGGAGGGAGGGGTGTGTTTCATGTACTGAATTGTAATGATGTCTAAAAATTAGAAACCAGATGGGAGGGAGGGGTGTGTTTCATGTACTGAATTGTAATGATGTCTAAAAATTAGAAACCAGATTGGTGTTTGGTTTGGTTGAATGGATATCTAGGGTGTGTTTCATTTTTGCTCGTAACATAATCCGTGGATAAAATCGTAATCGATTCGCGAGTCAAGAATTGAATTTGATTGGAACTGGACCGTATGACTTTTAGTCCAGACGCGAATTCATTTTGTAAAAACTGAGACTACTGGTTCGATCTGATCCTATCCAATCCGCGAGCAGCCCTGATTCGGGATCGAAGCGAAAGTTCCATCACTCGTGGATGGTACTGGGAGTATATTTAACCCGATAGAAAATTATGAGGATGCAAAACCTTAACCTTGTCCATGCCTTCAGTGTTTTCCGCTAAACTAACCCCTCATTTGTGTGTGTACACCTTTTATGGCCCCCAAAAATTAAGTTAGACCCCAACATATCTTGGGCCGAGAACTCCCGAGTTTGAAGTCTGCCTTTATATGAATTAGGCCCAATCCAAAGCCTCCAAAATCCAAACCTTACTGAGTGGCAGGATTCAAATAACTAACAACTTTTGGCCCATGTTTCAAAGGTGCATATAATATAGGTTCTGTCCCCATTTAACGGTCTCTCGTTATATTTTAACCAGATAAAAAATGAGTTCTATTTCTAAATCGGTTATAAATTTTATATGCAATATAGATCTTGTTTGACAGAGCTCAATTAGTTATAGTAGTAGACAATATTTTTAAAAATCACATAAAATATTATATATTGCAAGATATAAGCTATTGAAAAATGACAAGAACTCCGAAAAAGGACTATTAAATGGGGACGGAGGGAATACTTTTCTCAAGAAAACCAACCACAACAACAACTGTCAGTTTCTAAGGCATCATAAAAACTAGGCTAATAAAATGAGTAGCATCTCTAACCCAATTCTTCAAAAAAAACCATTTTTGAAGAATCAAAATATTATTCTTTATTCAAAAAATGAATTTGAAGAGAGATACTCTTCAATCTCACTCCAACAACAATTCTTCATTTCTATCTTTGTTTTTCAAATAATACACTCAAATATCTCAATCATCTCTTTTTTTCCTCCAAAATATTGAATATTATTTTTTTAACATTAAAAATATATATTAAATATTGGTCTTATTTTAAAGATATTGCGAATATCTCTTTTATGGTACTAATTTTATCTCTATTGGATTACAATACTAAAAGTTATACAATGTTTACCGTATAAATATAGTATGAAGAGCATTCTTCATAATTTGGAGGAGTCTCCATATATGATGAATCAAAATGAAGGATGGTTGGCATCTTGGAGAAGAAGATTTGAAGCAGGGTTGGAGATGCTCTAAAGAACTCAAAACTAAAGCATCCATGCCAATCAATTTTCAACATTTACAGTGGCCTTCTTGAAATAAAAGTTCTAATAAAATGAACAACCATAATGGAATAATAATTGAACCCTCGATATGCCGAAAACCCTCGATCTCCTTTGTGCCAAAAATTTCTGTGCCTTTGTGCTGAGAGATTTTTTGGCCGTTGGATTTAGAACATAAAAAAATTACACAATACAATGGCCGGAAACAGAGACACAAGGGTTTTTGAGACAGATGAGATCGGACCCCGCTATACATGGTTAAGTGTTGTTCATAGTTAGCCGGCTTTCATTGAGGAATTGAGAGAATTGTCTCTGAGACTCTTCCCCACACTCTTAAGCATGAATCAACTGATTCAACACTCGCCATTTCTAGAATTGGAACTTGCTAAAAAGTGTGTTTATTACTGGAACGGGGTGGCACGTGCCACTCCCCCCCCACTTGCTAGCTCCGCCCCTGCACACCGAGGAGATGGTGTTTCAAAGGCATTAATTAAAACACCCAGCTCCTGTTTCGCATAACTTTTTTATTGGATTTTTGGAATTTTTTATTTTTGTCCTTATTTAATTTTTTATTTTTTTCACATTTGTTATAGTTTTGTGTCAAATTTTTATGAACTATTAGATCCTAAAAAAAAAAAACTAGAGTTTGTGAAACAAGAGCTCAGCAATGGTGCATTAATAAATCGTCCTTGCTGCGGTGGGGTACAGCTAAAATAACCAATTGAATAGCAAGGATTCGTTAAGAGAGTTTATTCCAAAATCTTCTTATTCATTAAATGCACAAAAAAACTAGAGTTTTCTTGGTTTTTTTGGCTTGTTTTCCCAAAATCCCAGCGAGGACTATTATTTCTACGGTAAAGGGGGAATTATTTATCCCACAACATTTAGTTTATCTATTTGTGGGGCCCTTTCTGAGCCCATTTTTATACTAATTCAAATTGTTTATAGGGTAAATTACAGTTAACCCCTTCTAACTATGCCTCGGTGACACTTAACCCCCTCTAACTATTATTTTTGGCACTTAACCCCCTCTAACTAACTGAAATTCAAACGGTCATAACTTCTTCGTCCAAAATCAAAAAACATGCAAATTATATATCGATTTCGAGGTCTTGAAGTCAGCTTTCTAATGACTCCAAAATCACATCACGATTCAAAGCACACAGAAAGTTATGATCAAAACGGTCTTTCTGTCTACCAGTCCTTACTCTTTTGATCATAACTTTCTGTGTGCTTTGAATCGTGATGTGATTTTGGTGTCATTAGAAAGCTGACTTCAAGATCTCGAAATCGATATATAATTTGCATGTTTTTGATTTCGGACGAAGAAGTTATGACCGTTTGGATTTCAGTTAGTTAGAGGGGGTTAAGTGCCAAAAATAATAGTTAGAGGGGGTTAAGTGCCAAAAATAATAGTTAGAGGGGGTTAACTGTAATTTACCCTTGTTTATATTCTACACCGTTTAGAGGCCATCCGGACTTCGGGTTGGTGCTGTCACTACAAGAAATTTTGTTTTTCCCGGCATTTCATAAATGCTGTTAAAAGTTAAAAAAAATGCCGGTAAAGAGTATTACCGGTATTTATTACTACAAATGCTGTCTAGGAGTGTGTCGGTAAAGATACAAATGCCGAGAAAGGTCTCCATAAATGCCGGGAATAGTTGGACACATTTGCGGCATTTGTACAAATGCCAGAAAAAATTGTACCGTATAAGACAAAATGCCACGTGTCGCCCACGTATCACACAAATTGTGGAGAAATTGCTTGCCCCAAGTTTCGAACTCGTGACCTTTGCCTCGCGCGCGCGTGAGGCTACCAACTAGGCTAGCCACCACGTTGGGTCACCTTGCACAATGAAAAATATTTATATTATACGGAGATTTTTCCTGGCATTTTTTTCAACAAATGCCGGTAATAGTTTGGCAGTATTATTTTGGAGGAAAATTTGACTTTTGCCGGCATTTTTTTAAACAAACGCCGGTAATAATTATTTTTTTCGGCATTTCAAGAAATGCTGGGGATAAAAATGCCAAGAATGACCATTTTTCTTGTAGTGTGTGCAGTGAGGTGGATAGCACCGTGCTGCGCACTTTCGAGTCGTCGGATCGTGCATCCAACGGCTCAAATCTCATCTCGGCAACCAACGATCGAGAGCCGTTCATTACCGAGATGAGATCCAAGCCGTCGGATGCATGATCCAACGGCTCGGAGCTACGCAGCACGGTGCTGCGCACACCACTGCACAGCAACATCCCCCAATGCAGGCCATCAGCCGTAGAGTCATGTTGATCGGATTCCGCTAAATTTGATTACAAAGTGTTTTTATTATGACAAAAAATTGTCGCAATTACTGAAAAACGTTATATCAAGATAAATTTGTAGCGATCATGTGTTAGTTGCTATCCGCTCAACATTACTTGGAATGATTGATGGTCTAAACAAGCTCTAAACAATTCGATCATTAAAGTAAACTCAGAGGAAAACGACAAATAGACAAAATTGGACGCTCTAATACATTTTAGGATAGGAGTTGCTCCCAAAACCGGGGAGAGTAATGAGCATTATTTCATCTCCTTCAGCATCAGACGATATTGGAGTGTCATTGGAATATACTTGATGTTTTTGTCGACCTATATTTAAGGAGTCATTAGAAAATTATTCAATACTCCACGGGTATATTCTCTCTCCTTATATAACATGTGGGGTCCACACAGAACCCACATGTAAGTCTCACATGATTTGTGAGGGAAGAGAGTATACGCTCAGAGTACCGAATAATTACCCATGATGAATGCTAGAAAATGAGCGCTCTGAACTGGGTCTTATGAACATGCACTCAGACCATTATCCTCTTTTATGGTTTTCTAGTCATTTGATTAAGGACGAATGATACTTTTAGGTGATTATCTTATGTACCTGTATTTCCTATCAATGATCCAATTTTTTTTGGATTTATCTTGGATATTTTCTAAAATATTTATAATATTTTATATTTCCGGTTTCTCTCGGCGAGACGAACCAATAATCTATGTACAAAAGTTTGACGCAAAACTAATAGTTATCAAAAAGGATAAATCCTCCAAAAAGGCAAAAGCTATGTGAAACAAGAGCTCAGCCATGGTGCATTAAGAAACTGTCCTTGCTGGTGTTGGGGTATAGCTCAAGCCTCAAATAACCAATTGAATACCAAGGATTTGTTCAGAGAGTTTATTCCAAAATCTTCTTATATTCATTAAATGCACAAAAAACTGCTCTTTTATATTGTGACAGAAATACTTTTAATAGATTTAGTCCCGTTTTAATAGTTTTCTTGTTTTGTTTTGGCTAGCTTTTTTTCACCAGCAAGGACTATTTCTATGGTTAAGGGGGAATTATATGTCCCACAGCATTTAGTTTGTCTATTTGTGGGCCCTTTCTAAGCCCACTTTTATAATTCAAATCGTTTATATTCTACACCGCATAGAGGCCATCAACTATAGCAAGAGTAATGTTGATCGGATTCCGCTAAATTTGATTACGAAGTGCATTTATCATGACAAAAATCTGTCGCAATTATTGAAACACATTATATCAAGATAAGTTTGTAGCGATCATGTGTTAGTTGCTATCCGCTCAGCATTACTTGGAATGATTGATGGTCTAAACGAGCTCTAAACAATGACTGATTTCGATCATTATCGGATTCCGCTAAGTTTGATTACGAAGCGCATTTATCATGACAAAAATTTGTCGCAATTAGTGAAGCATATAATTATATCAAGATAAATTTGTAGCGATCATGTGTTATATAGTTGCTATCCACTCAACATTATTGATGGTCTAAATGAGCTCTAAACAATGAATAATTTAGATCATTATAGGACTCCGCTAAATTTGATTACAAAACGCATTTATCATGACAAAAATCTGTTGCAATTATTGAAACACGTTATATCAAGATAAATTTGTAGCGATCATGTGTTAGTTGCTATCCGTTGAGCATTACTTGGAATGATTGATGGTCTAAACGAACTCTAAACAATGAATGATTTCGATCATTAAAGTGAACTCAGAGGAAAACGACAAATAGACAGAATCGAACGCTCTAGTCCATTTTAGGAGAGGAGTTGCTCCCAAAACCCGGGAGAATAATGAGCATTATTTCATCTCCTACTGCATCAGACAACATTGGATGTCATTGGTGTTTTTGTCGACGTATATTTAAAGAGTCATTATGACGGGCCCTATGAACAGGCACCCAAACCGTTATTCTCTTTTATGGTTTTCTAGTCATTTGATTAAGAACGAATGCTATTTGACGAATACTGCTTCTAGGTGATTATCTTATGTACCAATATTTTAGAAAACTTGTTGCACACTGTTAAGAAACTGAATAGTCAAGAACCGCGCGAGCTTTTCATTGATGTGTAATATTGGTTGTCTCGAAAATATAACCCTAATTTTTATATAGGTTACAAGACTTGACGACAAAGAAACCTAATCCAACTAACAAACTTGCATAATAACGAACCCGAGACTAACAAGAAATCACGAATACCATAACCTAGACTAAACAGGAAACACAATAACAAAAGCAAAATTAGGGAAAAATGAGAAGAAGGCCATAAATCAAAAGGAAAACGGTTTTTCCTAGGCCCATTAATAAATTTCCGTATTCCTCTCAGGATATTCGGCCTTGACCTGTTGCATCAGGACTCTTTCCTAATCCATTCACAATTCAAACACATGCATTTTGAAAGCCAAATTCACAGGTGTTCATTACCATATGTACAGATAAGACATAATTAATGTGTTCTTACTCGCACAAGCCAAATCCTGTATAAGAATCGAGGATGGTTGATTCCCTTCTCCTGCGCTTTTGGTTCGGATTCGGATTTCACCTCATCGAATTCACCAACTCCATCCTACCTGAAGCATATCTTCTTCTCCCAATCATCATGCCCGATCGAACCAAGTCCTCAAAAACCGTGCCCGACGGGGACCGGATCTCGGGCTTGCCCGACCCCATCGTCCACCACATCATGTCGTTCCTGCCATCGGAAGACGTTGCCCGGGCGGGGTCCCTGTCGAAGACCTGGCAGAGCCTCGGGAGTACCAACCCGAATCTCGACTTCGATCAGGCCGCCTTCGAGCGGGCGCTCCCCCAGACCCTTTCTGCCGTTGAGAAACTAGACCTGTTCTTGACGTCCCTGAACCGGTCCCTCCAGCGCCTCGAAGAGAGGTCCATGAATGTTCACAAGCTCAAACTAAACACAGTCGTTCAGGATCCGCGTCTGTTCGAGTTGGCTGTCGAACGGGCGTTGAAGAGCAATGCACAAGAGATAGAACTCGATTATTATGACCTGGATAATCGGTACTACAAAATGCCGCAGTGCCTGTACTCTGCTAAACCGGTTAAGCGCATGAAGTTGACGGGATTCGAGGCGGGCATTGTGGATCTTCTTTCGGGTTGTCCTTCGATCGAGGAATTGGATTTGGTATGGTGTAATTCATCAGAGGGCGTGAAATTCTCAAGTGACAAACTTTTGAAATTTCACGTCGAGCTTCAGGTCTGTGGTGGGTTGAAGAGCATTGAGTTGGACGCATGCAATCTTCAATCTTTTAGCTATTGTGGTGAGTCATTCTTATTCTGTAGTATACTACTAGTATAACTTAGGGAAAGAATTTTCACACATTTTTTTTTTGATATATGCACTATATTTCTTATCTTTTCTTGAAAAACTTACACGTAAAAGTTTTACTAAATGACAAAAAACGTAGTGCATTTATTAAAAAAAAAAAGAGAGCGCGAAAATCACTACCCTATAATTTATACAGTTGCTTTCTATAAAAAGATGCATGATTTTATACTTTACAAGTGTTTCATAATATTCTTTGAATCTTTGTTGGATTTTTTTAACGGTACCCTTTCTGTTCTCATTTGTTGGTCCCTTTTGGGGATTCTAACTTCATAAGGGGACACGATCATTGCATAACAAACGAATTTTTGCTGTTTTCTTCCTAAAGAAACCACTGTAGGCGAACCTAACATACATCTTGCCTGTAAAACATGTATTTTCAGGGTACTCAATCGACTACAATGCAGTACGTGCGGCGTCATTCGTCACCCGGAGGACTTGCACCATCAACCTCCCTACATGTACATTTCTCAGAAGCCTCTCCCTGAAGAACGCCAAAGTCTCGGACCGGTGGTTGGAACGCCATATCTCCGCACTTGCCCATCTCGAGGATCTCTCTCTGGTCCGCTGTGGCGGGTTGGCAAGAGTGAGAATTTTTCACGAAAAGCTAAAGAGACTGCACTTGATCTGGTGCGTTAAGGTGGAGGAGGCCGAGATCGACTGTCCAAAACTGCGTCGCTTTGTGTTCGAGGGTGGTCTGCCGCGTTTTGGATTCCTCAATTCCTCAGGGTCACTGGTTGCTACACTCACTGTGCAAAAGGGAACAACCATTTGGTGGTTCCTCCAATTTCGCAGACTCCTCGGATTGTTCGACCATTGCAAGACCCTCGAAATCGTCTGCGATTCCTACGAGGTACATGTTCGCGTTCCTCTACTTTTTTTTCTCTAGTCTCAATCTGTCGCTTCGATTTAATCAGTATTTCTTGTTTGGCTTACGGTGGATTTTCTTTTGTTGTTTTTTAAGGAATTGGTTTTCCCTGAAGAAGCGAGAGAGAGTTTTCTTCCTCCATTGCATGATCTTAAGCATTTGAAGATCGATTGTAGATCTTCTACAGTGGATTATACTGAATTGGTGGACAACTTGCTCTGGCTTTCACCTCATCTGGAGATAATGTTCCTTAATTCCAAAGTCGAAAATCATTGCTTGAAGGTACGAAATCCAGACCACGTTTTTTCCTTTTAAATTCTTGACAAAGTTGCTTCAAATTCTGAGCTTTTTTAAATTAGAGTAGTTCTACACAAACATAAATCATCTATGCAATTTACTTATGCAATTACGTAGGGAAGATAACTTTGTCATTAATTTACATTTTGACTGGTTAGATGAAACTGCTTTCTAATTGATAAACAGAGAGAGGCCAAGTCCAAGTTTTTATGTACCATATACCGGGCAGTACTCCTAGAGTACCATATGGCATCACTTACGTGGTACTCTCGGTCAATGAGTTATCGCAACATACATTATGTGGGTCTTCTTTTGTCTTCCTACAGAAGTTAGCGTTGATGTTGCACGTCGCTACGTGATTTGTTGAGAGTATCATGTGAACGTTGATGGTTTTGCTAAATGCTCTACTCTACTTCTTGATTTTTAACCTATCATATTCTTATCATATTTGGCCATTTGGGCAAAATATAGGAGTATTACGTTTCAAAGCCCCATAAGTTGTTAGTCCAACAAGAGAAATTGACTTGTTAACTTTACTGAAATTAGATAAATGCTGACATCTTGACAAGCTTTGTGTATCTTCAAAATAGTTGAAAGTTTATTTACTCAGAAACTAAATTTTTAATTTTTAATTTTTTTTTGCAGTTCCAGTACAAGAAGATATCTGAAGAGAAAGGTGAGGAGGATTTACTCTGCTGCTGTAGAGCATACCCTAAAGAGTGTTGGAGGCACTGCTTGGAGAAAGTGATAATCGACAACCTTGATGGTTCTGCTAATGGAAATGACAACCGAAAAAACTTGTTGAATTTTTTTTGTGAGAATGCAAAGGGGCTGGAATCAATTCAAGACAACTCGAGAACTTTCAAAGTAGCAGAGGGAAAAATTTTGAACAATCAATGATTCTATTGTAATAGCAGCATGCGGCAGGATTCAAGCTTTGGCTCCGATGTAGAGGTGGTGTAGTTCCTTGTAGATTGGTTAGGTAATGACAATTAATACTTCCTTACACATACTTGGATTAGCCTGCATATCTATTTTTGGGTACCAAGAAAAGAGTGATATTTTGGCATGTAAGTTGGATTAGTCGAGTCACATGATCACTTGTTCTTTGCTTGTGAGTATCGTACGAGTTCTGGGTTTTTGTCTATTGGATTTGGAGAGAAAGAAAGAGGCTCTTTTCAGAGATGTGTTGTTTCTACTTCAGTTTTGGGTGCCCTGATCATCGAGGAAGTCCGAGCTTGCTTATGCTCGTGAAGAGGCTTGAAATCTTGTGATACTACTAGGTTGTTAGCTGGGTCATGGTGTCTTAGTCCTCACAGTTTCGCATATGTAATCTATCAGTATCTGTTGCTTTGTATTTCCTGTTTTCCTAGGCAGTTAGGAATTGTGTTAGTTTGTGCCTGGCTGTTTTTGTTGTAAGTTGGGGTTTTCCTTTGTTCTTGGTTGGTTTGCTTTATAAAATGGTTCAATTATCCCCAAAAAAATAAAAATAAAATTGAGATCTGCCTCTAGGTGTTATTTGCTATCACTAATGGATTTGTGGTAGACGATAGGCATTTGGAGTAGCTCGTTGTGTTGCGATAATAAGGTACGCCTATCACGGACCCAACTATTTGTAAGTCCACATACATCAAATAGTTCTGGAATGTGTGTTTTTTTAAGACTTTCTAAATTCCAAACAAGCCCTAATCTCGAAATGCAACCTTGTTAGGGGTGATTATAAAAATCGGAAAACCGGACCGAACCGGACCGATTTTCCGGTTTTCATTTCAACCGGTTCGGTCCGGTTTGAAATATTTCAAAAATTCATTTTCGGTTCCGGTTTGGGAGATTTACAAACCGGTCTAAACCGGACCGGACCGGATTACACATGTATACAAAACATTGCAAGAGGTGTGGCTCAAACTCAAGACCTCAGGTTTCAACCAAACGCCACTTACCGCTGTGCTACAACGGTTGTTGTGAATTCTATGTGTAAAAAATATATTTATTACATAAATACGATAGATATATAAATACAAACCCTAATTACTTATCCAGATTTCATTTTCTTTTCCTCACACACCCCGCCGACTTCACTCCAAGTCCAGGCGATGGCGATTTCACGACTCTCTCTCTCTCTCTCTCGTCCACGTTTGTTGATTTTTAGTTTTGTTTGAAACCCCAAACTCAGATCTGGTCTGAGATGGAGCTCGGTGACGGCGCCGGGGGTTGATACCGACAGGATCGTGCATATTTTCTCTCTGTCATCTTGAAACCGGATAAATTGTAAAACCGGACCGGATTATTTCGTCCGGTTCCGGTTTCCATTTATTCCAAACCGGATAACCGGTTTCGACCGAAAAATGTGTCCAAACCGGTCGAAACCGGACCGGTATCACCCCTAAACCTTGTGCTTAGAGCATCCACATCAGGGTCGCTACTCGACCCTGAAAACTATAGTATCGAGCAAAACTCAAAAAAACTCCCAAAACTTGCGTTTACCAGCCTCGTTGGAATAACCAGAAGAATAACCGGAGCTACAGTCCCTCGTTGAAACACACGAGGGACTGTTCACGGGCTACTTATTATTTTATTGTTCTCGATCTGGAGCAAATAGTAATATAGGTTGAGTACCAGTCGTATGGTGGAAGAGCTTGATGTACTCCCAGATCTTCTTAATGGCGTCGGTGTGAGAGGCCGAGGAAATGTCGGATCGCCAACGAGACCTTGAGAATACCAGTGGGTCGGGTCGGTTCCGGGGCTCCGAAGACGATGATGGAGGCTTCTTCTTGGGAGGCAACCGCGGTGGCTGGGGGTTGAACGTCAGAGAGGGGCTTGGGAGTTGATCAACGGAGAGGAGCTCAATGAAGTGGTTTGGTTTGCTAGTTCAGTGAATCAGAGGAAGAGAGTAAAGTTAGAGAGAGAGAGGAGTAAAGTTAGAGACCACCGAGGATCCCTTGTCCGAGTGAAATCTGGACAGGGTTCTGTCCCAGTGCTCAGAGCCGTTGATCTCGCAAATCAACGGTTGAGATCTGTCGAGCCAAAACGACATCGTTTTGGACCAAAAAGTGTTCGACAGATCTCAGCCGTTGATTTGCGAGATCAACGGCTCCGAGCCCTGGGATAGGCCCCTGTCCGGATTTCACTCGGACAGGGGATCTGGTCTCGTTAGAGACAGAGAAAAAGATGAGTTAAGTTTCGTTTTTTTTTTTTTTAAGAATAAAGAAATAATATTTTTAATGAGATATTTTTGATATAGAAAGTTTGATGCAAAAGAGACTTTTTAAATTATAATTTGATCCAAAATATAGACATTCCTGATGCTCTTAGGGCTGTTCCAGTTTCCTAAAAAGTTTTTTTTTCAAACGGAGGTAATTTTAAGCCCAAAAATCATGTGTTTACGCAAATAATTTTCCTACAAATATGGATCTTGTTTGATAGATCTCATTGAGATCTTTTAAACGGTGCAAAAAAAAAATTAAAAAATTATTTTTCATTTTCATTATATTTGAATTTAAAAATTAAAAAAAAAAACCTTTTAAAAAAAGAACGGAAACTGGAACGGCTCTTTATTTCTTTTCCTAGTCCCAAGCGCCAGTAATTGCTCGGATCTCATACTGAAATGATCACCAACAAGCGTCCCCCTTTTCTCTCCATTAAAACCTTCAAACATAAGGAAGCCATAGAAATTTCTCTACATCACGTCTACAGTAAACCTTCAAACACACCCAACACGATGGAGGAAGACCTAGAACCAGAAGACTCCATCATAGAAGAGAGAGAAGAGCTCATGGTACCACCCTCTGGTGGAAACCCAACTCGAAGGCATGCCCATTTCCTCAAACCCTCAGTCACTTCCATTAAAGGACTAGTCTTTAAGCTTCCTTCAGGGTCTCCAACTTCAACCACTACTCCCAGTGTTACTGACCTTCCATTGAAGGTGGAATTCAGAGGGCGCCGAGGCCCTCTCCAAACGTGGAAATCTTGGTTTGACCGTATGCATTCTCTTCACCAGTCCACTTGGAAAAAGGCAGGAATATACGAAGCAATCTTGAGTTCCACTTACCAGATCCGAATAGACAAGGAAATCATTCTGGGTTTCGCCGGAAAATGGCGTCCGGATACGAACACGTTCGTGTTTGATTGGGGAGAGGGGACTATTACTCTGGAGGATGTTTTTGTACTGGGAGGTTACTCTGTACTTGGGGATTCTGTTTTAAGGCCGCTTGAAACCCGCGAATCGGACGAAATCCACGAGAAGTTGATGAAGGGAAGGAGTGAAGTCATACGGAGTAAGGCTCGCAAAGCCGACCAGCACGAATGGGTGAGGCTTTTCATGGGAAGTGGTAGCGAAATCGAGCACGAAGCGTTTCTTGTCCTCTGGCTTTCTAGGCATGTTTTTCCGTACGCTCTGGACTTAATTAGTAAGAATGTCCTCAAGATAGCCATTCATTTAGCAAGAGGGACGAGGATCGCCCTTGCCCCCGCAGTTCTCTCGTGGCTTTATCGAGACTTGAGGCTGTTGAAAAATGCAATCTTTTCTAAAAAGAAGCGAAATGTAGGGCTCAATCTGTGGGCTCCGATGGAAATGATACAAATTTGGGCTTGGGAGAGATTTCCCACGTTGAGGCCTCACCCTAGTCCCCTTGAACTTGGTGAACCAAGAATGGCTAAGTGGAACAAAGTGAAGAAGAAGAAGAAGAATATTGAGAATGCGGGTCTGGCTCTGAGTTCTGCCAAGGAATGTTTCCTGTGGCGCCCTTATGCCATTTCTGAAAAAAATTGGGTGTTTCCTAAGTTCTATAATGAAGGAGAACGGTGGGTATCGGTTTGTTCGGGGATGGACGAGGATTTTGAGTCATTTGCTCGGTTTTTGAGGCCGTGTGATTTGGTTGGTTTAGACTGTTTAGAGCGTTATCTTCCTCATCGCGTTGCAATGCAATTTGGGATGGATCAAGATCTTCCTGGTCTAGTGGCTCGTTTCAATGGAACTCCTGAAATTGCATGGAAAAATTACAGCAGGCCAATTAAAGATGGAAGGATGTATGTTCCATCGAGATATTTTGTGTCGGATGTAACAACTCGATATATAGAGTGGTGGAAGCAATCAAAGTTAGCTCAGAAAGAAGCAGTAGAGAGAGCCACGGGAGAGAAGAGCATCACCAAGAGCCCGAGAAACCCACCCGAAGATCCAAAGGGAAAGAATGTGGAAAATGATGCCTTTGGTACTCCAACCAAGAGAAAGAGGCTCAACACAGGGAAATCTGGAGGAAAGGATGAAAAGAGCATCACCAAGAGAAAAAGAGTTGAAGAAGCGAAACCTGTTCGAAAAGATAAACACAGACTTGGGGACATTGCTGAAAACAGAATGTCTGGTGATGGAAAGTGTTTTCTACGCCCTCAACCTCAAATTCCTTCATCTCTAACTGCGGATGATGGTGATGGTAAAAAAGTGGAATCTCCAGTGGAACACGGAGAAAATTATGTGAGGTGCGAACCAATGATGGGAGGATCAAATAGACCCTCTCAAAACCCAATTGAGGGTAGTGTCGGAATTCCAAGTGAGGATAGGGAGAGCAATACCAACAATGGAGGTAATATCAGTACCCAAATCACAATTGATATACCAGGACTTGAAATGAGAACAAGCAAGCTTGAGATAGTGTTTGCTCGGCTGAAAGTTGAAAAGGCGAAGGGTCTGTTAAAACCTAGCAAAAGATAAACTTCAGCATGCCTTACTTTGGCTTTGCCTATTTTGTCAGCTGTAATACCCACCATTCATTTTCTTCAAATAGATACGGTAGTGCTTGCGCTAGCTGTAACCATGTTTTGATTTTGTAGTGAAAAGTTTTTCAACTTCTATTGGTAACTGTAATTCGATGCTATCTAATCGGGGTTAACAGCAGTACTGTGTCTGTCACCATACGCACGAGTGTCAGGCTCAGGATTGAGAAATGAATTGCAATGTACACATCGTAATGAATTGCAATGCACACATTGTTATTGCAAATATTAGTCTTGCCTGTCGTGTGCTAAGCAATCCTGGATAACCAACTCTGCATTTTGAAAGAAGGAAGGATCATATATTTTCAGACTTATTTACCATTTGCAATAGCCATGTTATTGCAAATATTAGTCTTGCCTGTCGCGTGCTTAGCAGTCCTGGATAACCAACTCTGTGTTTGGAAAGAAGGAAGGATCATATATTTTCAGACTTATTTACCATATCTACTTTTTAAGTTGCAGTGTACAATTTACTTTTCAAACAGGAGTAGTCTGTTCCATAGTTTCAAACAACTGATAATGGTTCGTGTGTTAGGCTGGTTATTTCCTTTATTCATGATACCCTTTTTGGGTATGAACTGAACAACATATATGGACACAAACTAGCAGACAAAGCAAGCACCTGCAACTGTTGTTACATACATGGCATATTGTACTTAACAAATTTCTCAGGGTTTAACATTTGCTGATGCATATCTTCATCCACTCGTGCTATTCCTTTTAGATTTTTGTTGCTTGTACTTTATCTTTTTGAATTGCTGTTCTTATAAAATCTCGTAGGACAAAATCTAAGAGGCTCTGCGGATTCTCAGACGTTCATTGCCTGTTTCCATAATTTCAAAATGGAGCAACTTTACGGCTGCACCAATTGTATGAATTTCATTTAATCAGCTCAAAGTTTTTAAATCGTCATTTGTTCCATCATTAATATTTATAGAAGATTAACATAATAAATCTAGCCTGTATTTGGTGCCACCATCTTACCAGGTTGACCTAATAGGGCGGGCACCTTTCCGACCCGAAAGCTTCTTGCCGAACTTCTCTGTAACTGAAATAAATTGCTTGATCAGTCTGTTGATGACATGATGCCAAATTCTCCTGGATATAGGTATCTCAAGCACTTCTTAGTAAACTGGACATCATTCTCCTTATTTTCCAATTTTTGTTTCTTTTAGCAGTCTTTATGTTTGGCATCCGTTTCATGTGATCTGCATCTACCCAATGTTTCCGGGGATGTTTTCATCAACAGAGCTGTTTAATTTTATGAAGAAACACTATAGTTATCAGAACTTCTATTATGTCTTATTTTTCTTCCTTCTGTGTTGTTTATTCCAATTTCTTGTCACAAATATTACGCGTTCCACAGATGTGTTTTTGCAGCCCCTTTAAAGAAGAAATCTTGCCCATCTCATGCAACTTATATGCAACCATAAATGGTGGCTAAGAATAGCATAGGAGCATTGAGTTGCAAAAGGAAAAGAAAGCAGAAAGAATACGATGGAGAATTTACTCATTACTTTTATCCAACAGAAACCACTCCAGCGCAATTGACTTATGAAAACCAAAAAACACTCCAGCCCAACTAACTTTTGAAAAAACATAGAGAGAGAGAGAGAGAGAGAGAGAGAGATGATCTCTCTGTTACTAGTTTAGCAAATTTGACTGTTGAATACTTGTACTGACACAAAGGGCTGGAAGGAGGAACACAAGGAACAGAAAAGCTGCCGCATTTGACCTTGGTTTCCAGGGGGTAAGGTTTCTGATTTTTCAGCTTATACAAGGCCTCTTGTTCGTGAAGGAATGCTAATTCAGCAAGCCTGAAATTGCGTAATTATGCTGCAGCAATCATTTGTCAGAAAGACTGCTTTAAAAAAAAAAAGCCATTTGTCTCGTAAAGGTCACAATCCTTCAATCTAATAAGAAACCCAATCTCGATGGAAAAACTCAAACTACAAGCAACTAGCCAACTACGAAAGTAGAACAAAAAAAAAACTCCATGAATGAGGGGCGCAATATTTGTTTTCTGATAGTGGAGTAACAGCTTGACCAGATCATTTGGTAAAATGCCACTGCATCTTGACGATTGGTGATTGCTAAACAGGTTCTTTCATGCTCAATATTTTACTAGTAGAGAGGGTTCAATTCCATACCAAGCTTGCTGAGGCAGGCATTGTTTTAAGCTTTAGAGCTTCCACTGATGTATATTTGAGCTGGCTTCGGTCCAACATGTGTCTTTTAATCCCCGTGTCTCTGTTGGATTTGTGCAAATAATTCTTTCCGGGTGGTTTATTGGTGTTTTAATTGGTCTCTTTGCTACTTCTCTTTCATGTAATTGATGATTGCATCTGTAGGTGCTGGAAAACTTCCGTGGACCGTGGTAATGTTCAGACATGGGCCGCGGCTAAGAAAACCAAATGAAGGAGTAGTTCAAGCAACATTGTTGGTATTAGCAGGACTCAAACGTCTAAATATGACTGAAAATGTGACTTCCATCATGGATGATATGCTTCCGGCTGTTGCACAAGGAGCAATTGGGATTGCATGTAGAAGCAATGATGATAAGATGGTATACTTCTGACGCCCAAGGTACATGAGTTCTTTCAAGTCAAGTTTCTTAACATCTTATTGTCCACAAATAACAGGAGTGATGCTGGACTCTTGAGACCTTGTCACAGTTTGTGAGCTGTCAAATTTCACAGGACTGTAAATGGTTGGTTTTCATCTCCCTGTCTATTCTATGGGGTTCCAATAAACTTAACCAGTTTATTAGGTTTCTATTTGAAAGCTTCCTGGTTGTATCTTGATACCGTATTGCTATTCTAGCTAGGCGGTTAAGACGTTTTCATTTACTGCAGAAAGAGATGCTAAACCCTCTGTGGATAGGTTAATTCATTTACTGCAGAATCTTTGTGCTCTATTAAACCCAATGTGGATAGATCAATTCATTTTCCTCTTGAAATTCCTATGAGTACTAGTGTATAGGCAGCTGGTCATCCTTAACAAACTAATCGCGGTGTTACTATCCAACCCCACTCCTAACTAGATTTGGTTACACTCACCCTTTGGTTTTGTAATTTATCAGGTGCTTGGTAATTCAACTTTCATCTTCTTTACTGTCTTGTACTTTCTATGTGTTTGCTTTCAGAGCATGTTTGCAAACTCTTTTATGACATTTTATGATTCTTTTCTGATGCCCGGTCGTTCTGTGTAGGTATGTAGGCTGAATACTTGGCCTCCTTGAATCATGAGGAAACATGATTAGTTAGCAGTGGCATGCGCGAGGGCTTTCCTCTTGGCATTGAATGGGTCTTGTCGCACTCCAATTGCTGGATATGCGTGTCGAGATGAGGATGCCTCACCAGATGGAACCAGACTTTAAACAATGGTTTCAGGAAAATATATCCACGACAACATATTTTAAATCTTTTTTTTCCCCTTGCAAATTACGAATCATTTAGACTCTATTCGGTAATCAGTTCTTTGTTTACATTAAAACTTCTCTTCTTCTGGCAAAAAACATAAACGAAAACCTGTTTGATGCGTTTGTGTTAGAAAACTATCTCAAATCTAGTATGGAGTTGCTGAAAGAAAGGAGTCATCGTAAGACCAGAGGTGGAGGGGAGTTGCTGAAGTGTCATGGGGCTAGTGGCTGGACGTGGAGCATTCACCAGGGAGGTCATCTGAGGAGGTGATCAGAGGGACAGGCGCGGAGGAAGGCATCACGACCCCCAGAGGGTTGCCGAGGTGGTGGCCTCAAGCCTGACGTTGGGGTAGCGAATGGAGGAAAAAGTGAAACGCTGTCTTGAAAACAGGTGAAAACAAGTTAAAGATTTCCAATACTATACTGTAGAACATAATAAGAACTATTATCATTTATTCTTTAGTCCAATACGTCTGTGTCCAATCTCATTTTTTTCCCTACTCTTACGGATTGAAGTGTTCGTGGGCAAATAAAGTGAACAGCTGGGAACATTCATCAAGAATAGCATTTCCAAGTTATCATCAATCCCTTTTGTTTTGCATCTTCCCACCCCCACAGTACGTTTTTCCTGCTATCCAAACAGATTGGAAATGCCTACAATGAACTACCGAGAAGGATGATTGCGTGTACTGCAGGATACAGGATGACTGCGTGTATAAAACCCATCTCGTCTAGAAACAGATAAACCTCACGCAACTCTACACAATAGATACACAACTCCACACAATATGATCCAACACCAGACAAGTCCAGTACTGGAAGAGGCAAGGCAAAGCTGATCAGGTCCTCAGGATATCAACTTGTAGCGAGAAAGAAAAATAAATTAATCTATCCACTCTAGATAGGTTGACCAAGCACCTCGTAAAACAAATAAAATGTCCTGACTACTGATACAAGTAACTTACACAAACAAGAGCGCCTCGCACCACAAATGTCGATTAAAGGGTGTCACGGCATAAAGAAGTAATTCGCACTCCTAATGAGGAATCAAAGCAATTCCTTAGTAATTGCAGATAGTTGCTTCAGGAAATCTGTAAGAGTAGACATCTGAACAACTATAAACAATCATAATGACACATAATTATCACCTTCTTTATCCATGCACTAAATCAAACTCCTCTAATTCCTTGTTTAACACATACTCCAGTTTTGTGTCTATAGCTGTTCAGTGCTAGTCCATCCCAAATGACCAATTTCGCCTCTAGTATGGATCTAACATCTGTTCCAGATCAATGACAGGTACTTTACTCGCGGGTAATCTTTTGAGGGACTTGTCCCAATCTTGTTCAAAGGACCCAACAAGCAAACATGGTTCTTTTTCCAATCGAGGCAACATGCATTTTTTTAATCAATCATGTACATTTGATCCATATTCAAAAAGTAGTGTCGATTTTCGATCCAACTTTTCCTTCTATCCACGATATCATAAAATTGAGGCAACATGTTATAAATTCGTTATGAAATAATAGGAAGCACCACTTATTTTCACTCACGCAGCCAGTATTCTTTCAAAGCTACTACGAAAAACACATTTCAATGCAATGCCCACGGCCAATAGTCTGTATACCTACTAGGCGCCATTTAACTTTCTTCGTCTTATTACTCGTAGGAGCCAATGGTGAGCTCCAATAAACGATACGGATATGCCTTTTCCTTGAAACAAAAACTTAGAACCCAATGCAAAATAAATCACTGGTCAATAAATCACGGTGACAAATATTTATCACCTTCTTTATCCCCATATCAATTTAAACTCCTCAAAATACAGTTCCAAATTACTGGTTCAAACGAAATTTCGCATATGTATCTCATCTATTCAAACTAATATGCATATTAAGAGCAACAGAGCTTAAGTCAGGTGTTTGTCCGTGGAATAGAACAATTTCCGGGTGGAGTTTTGAGGTGAATATAGCCATATATAGCAAGAGCATACCTATACAACAGCATCGGGGATTAAAACTCAATGTGTACCACCACATCCGCCACATTAACGGTTTCTACAACTATATGTTGCCGACCCATGGCTCCTCATCATCATACGATCGATGTATATCTAAAACACACAAATCTTCTCAACAACCTTCAAAGGCACAATCCGCCCTCGTACCAAAATGCACACGCTAAACAATCACATCTTCATATGACAAGAACATGACATGCTAAAGTGCCACAGCACAACCCATCTCTCAAGTACGAAAAAACAAGTCAATGAAATCAATACCACAACAAACAACAGAAACATCTACAACCCACAACATAATCAAACACTAGCATTTGGGGACGCAAGTGATTACGAAGAGAGCACCATTTTACGGAAAAACAAGTCAATGAAAAACATATCACAACAAACAACAGAAACAATAACCAGAGGCCAAAACACAATCAAACATAACCCAAAACCGGGACAATTTAAAACCAATCGAGAGCCGGAACAGATTCATCCATGTGAACATAACGAGGTCCAAAATTAAAATCTTACCATAACTTCAAAATTCAAGTAAATAATTCGCCTAAATATCACGAAAAACACTAGGTTTCCCTCACCAGAATTGACATAAAAGATGAACTAGGTCCAAAATTAAAATCTTACATAACTTCAAAATTCAAGTCAATAATTCGCCAAAATATCACGAAAAACACTAGGTTTCCCTCACCAGAATTGACATAAAAGATGAACTAGGATCAGACCCAGAAACCAACCAAAAGCCCAATCAGAACCGGAGCTTGGAAAAGAACCACCGGTTCTTCCCAGTCTTGAACCGTTCCTCGAACCGGGCCTTGATCTCCTTGGCCGCGGTCACCTTCTTATCCCTCGACTGAAGCGAATCCACGGAAACAACATCTTTCAGATCGACGTCGAGGGTGTAGCGAGTGGGCATGATGTGGTTGTAGTTGACGAGCTTGACGAAGGCCTTGACCCGGGACTTCTTGGCCGTCTTCTTGGCCGAGTCTTTTCTGATGACCTTCTTCGGGTACTTGGCCACGCCGGCGACCAGGCAGTGCCCGTAGGGGCGGTCGCGGGTCCCATCGTCGAAGGGACGGAGGATCACCGCCTTGCGCCCCGCGAAGCGGCCTTGCAGGATGATCACCGCCTTGTTCGTCTTCAAGAACTTCACCATTTTCAACGATTTCTCTCTCTCTCTCCGACGATCGGCGCGATATAGGGTTTTGTTTTGTGGGAACGCTGAGAATTTATAGGGTGGTTGAGTTAGGGTTAGGGTTCGCGATATCTACTATAGATAGAGTAAATTACGCATAGACCCCCTTATTTATCACTTATTCCGTTTCATCCAAGATGGTACTATCAACAAAGGAAAAATTAGGTTAAGTTTTTTTTTTTTTATAGGCAAAATTATGTTAAGTTCCGCTAAGAACAAGAAAAAGCCCAAAAATTCTAAAAAGTTCTTAGGTTAAGTTCCGCTATAATAAAGCCCAAAAGGTCCAAAAAAAACTATGAATAAAGACAAGGGTAAATTACAGTTTACCCCCTCTAACTATGGGTCGGGGACACTTTACCCCCTCTAACTTATTTTTTTAGCACTTAACCCCCTCTAAGTAATGAAAACCTTATTCCGTCCAACTTTCTTAACGGAGAGGCATAAAATTACGAATTTGCCCTTCATGAAAACAAGCATTTCATTCCAAAAAAACACGCCTCTGCAAAAAATCTGGACACAGAGTTCAAATTGCAGAACTCCTCCTCAGTCCTCTCACAGTACAAATTGCAGAACTCCGTTCACTCACATTTCGTCCCTAGCATCTATCTTCTGCCAGATTCAAATTGCAGTTCCACTCCAGAAGTTCACCCAAGCAAATCTCTCTCAAAATCCGGACACACACACAGAGTGAGTGATGTTCGATTCGGCAATGCCTTGGTTCCACCCCCATGCTCTCCGACGAACTCCTCCTCCGATCTCGACACTGAGGTAAAAAATTCCCGTTTCTGTGATCAAAAAAAAAAAAAATCCCGTTTCTGGTAAAAAAAAATTCCCGTTTTATGTGATAAAAAAAAATAATTCCCGTTTCTGGTAAAAAAAAATTCCGTTTCTGGATCTCCGACAAACTCCTCCTCCTCCGATGTCGACGAACTCCCCCTTCAATCCACGGAAAACCCCTACTGAAAACAGATAAATACAATACCTCCATCCCGCAACCGTCAACCCCATCGACGCCGGCCACATCAGGAATCGATGGATTCCTTAACCCACCAGCAGATTCTTTAACCCACCAACAGATTTTTTAACACAATCAGATTCTTTAACATTAGGTTCGAACCCATCAAGTTTTGGAATCGACGGCGGCGGTGGCAGGTGAGATTTTGGTTTGGGTGGGGAGAGTGTGGGAGTTGAGGGGGTCGAAATGGGGTTCACCGGAGATGGGTCGGCCGGAGTTGGGGTCGGCCGGACATAAAGGAGCCGGATTAGGGAGGGGAAGCTGGCGTGAGGAGAGAGAGAGAGATTAGGTGTAACTGAGATAGATGGGAGAGATCTGGTAGTGTGTATATATCTCTGGTAGGAGAAGGGTAGAATCGTCTATAATGAGGACACATTACACTTCCCATCCATTTTCTAACAGAAGTCAGACAGAAATAATGTTTTCATAACTTAGAGGGGGTTAAGTGCTAAAAAAATAAGTTTGAGGGGGTAAAGTGTCCCCGACCCATAGTTAGAGGGGGTAAACAGTAATTTACCCTAAAGACAAAATAAGAAAAACACTCAAAAATCCCAAAAAGCTAAGATTTTTTGGGTTTTTCTTGTTTTGTCTTTATTCAATTTTTTTGCATTTGTTAGTTTTGCGCCTAACTTTTGTGAATTATTGATTCGTCTCGTCAAGAGAAATCGAAAAAATAAAAAATTATAATTTTTACCCAAATATTTTTTCAAATATCTAAGATAAAGTACAAAAAAATCAAAAAAAAATTGAATAAAGACAAAGCAAGAAAAAACCGAAGGTCAGCTTCCCTAAGTATGGCGTTTCGGTTACCAATTACCAGCATAGAACCCAACTAAAGTACTCCTAAACTTCCAGAATTCGCCGATACCCTCGAGTGAATTTAGACATTTATCTTTGTCCCGATTCTACGATGATACCTTTAAATAAATGCCAAGAGTTAATCTCTCTATTTCAATCCAAGCTGAACCGCATAATGTGGTGATATATACGAATCCGGAATCTCCAAATATTATCTTGTAATTTAGGGTATTGGAAAACTAAGCCATTAATTTTTGGAATAAAAACTCAGCTTGAGGCGACACAATATTTGAGCGACACATTGAGGCCTCCCCCGAAAAGAAAATGCTGAACACTACCAATAACATATTAAGAAGTTTAAAACCAGCTTTATTAGGGCAATTAACAGTCTCTAAATACTTACTATGGCTCTCTCTAGGTCAGTCTTTCTCCGAGGCAAATAAATGAATGATGACAGTCTTTCCCATATGCTCCCTAGATAGACAATAGGGAACAATATTTGAATTGATGAAAGGTCACTGAAGTAGGAGTTTTACGCTCTTTGATTCAAAAGGTGTCCATTGCATGTCTTTCACATCGTTTAGTATTTATGTTATGACATTGGCTCATCACTTAGTGCCCAACATAGTCTTGGCATAGGAAAATGACAATCAATTATCTCAAAAGTTTATGCTATTATGACACTAACAAATTTAGTCATAACACATTTAAAATCTTGTGCCAAACACACCACCACTTCAGCAGCAAATTAAACTATATCACACATAGTATTTGTCAAGATGTATGCTGTTATGACATTAACAAATTTAGTCATCACATCTAAAATCTTGTGCCAAACACACCACCACTTCTGCAGCAAAACTATATCACACATAGTATTTGTCAAGATTCACAAATTTCAAAAGACAAAACTACAGAGAATATGAAAATAAACTAGTTTAAGTACTTAGCAAAGTAGGCAAAACCAGTAGATATCTCTCTCTTTTTTGGGTAACTCAACTTGAAATAGAAAAAAGCTAACTAAACCACTAGATAACGATACAACCATAATTTAGACACTACACTAAAGTAGGGAGCATGATTTTACAAAGATTATAACTCGACCAACTGCAAATTAGTCCCTAGAGTTTCAGTTGAAAGATATTTGAGCGGCTTGAGAGGCTCTAGGGAAAGCTTGCAACTCCTGAGTAAGTTGGAACAATAGCTTTCGTTTCTTGCTTTTCAAGTTGCGCCCGAAATTAACTTTCTTAATGGTTGTTATGGTCATTTTCTCCAAAGCCTTAGAGTTCTTGAGCAAAAATCTCAGAAAATTCATATCGTTCTGTAGATGTGCAAGGAAGTCATCAGTGGTACTCATTGGCTTGCTGTCAAGCAATCTTACATTTTTCATGAAGTTGTAGATTTTGACATCCTTCAGATTGCACAACAGGTTGACGAATTTTGGCTCCTGGAGTTTCCAGTATTCATTCTCTCGAAAATTGTTAGTATCCTGAAAATTGGGATACAATCATGTCTGATATACAAATGAAAACCAACAAACCACAGCAACTGTATTTACCTACACATATTAGTATCTATTTAAAAAAAAAAAAAAAAAACTGACCTCTGTGCCCCGAATCTTGTCAATACTAATGATCAGAGTCTCAACATTTGGCGAATGTGATAAAATGTAGGCAATGCCCGGCAATTCCGATTTTATCAACCCTGCCTTTATCCATAGACATGTGACATCAAAGGATATCAAATCAATGACGTGCTTCTCTCTACAATCTTGAGTTTGATTCTCTGTACTGGAAATTGCCTGAACCATTTGTAGATCACAGGACCATCGAAACAGTCAGTGAATTGACAAGCGTAAAAAAAAAAAACAAAAAGTTTTAGCAAGTACGGAAATTCATCAAGAGGACTTCATGTTCGTACCTGAATGTAGCAGCTACACATCCTAAGGTCTTTAACATGACACAGATATGCAAGATTCTCAAGATTGGTAAAATGGCTACATAGCTCCCAACATGTTTTGCTGCAAACAAAACTTGCACTGCGGAGAGATTCCATTCTCTTGATGACATAGTGCTCCGAAAAAATGCCTTCGCTCTCCAATGAAAGAATAAACGGAGCATCAATCTCTACAGTAGTCGAATTCCTAGAGTAATTTTCCTCCCGTATCTTTAAGGTCTTCACACCGGAATTCATAATAACAAGATCGGGATTGTTTGCAAAGTTGCAGGCGGTGAAAGACAATTCTTCCAGAATCGAACACGAAGATAACAAATTGTTAATAGCCCCACCATCAAAATTGACTTCCTCGAATGAAAGAGTTTTAAGGGAACCGAGTTTAATCTTCACCGGGAATTTTATCATGCACCTTTTCACTGACAATACTGTCAGCGACCTACAGCGGAAGATAGTATCATGTAGTGTGTACTTGGATTTAAGTGAATGGCATCCTCTGAAATCCAGATAGAGTTGGTTTACATTGCGTGTCAGCGCAAATTGGATCCAGGAATCAACAAGGCCAGCTTCTGTGTTGTACTTGAACGTGATGTCCAACTTCTGAACTTTTGAACCCTTGTGAACCAGCAAAGACTTATTAATAAAACCTACTTCTTCAGATCTGGTCTTTTTCAATGCTGGGAAAGTTAAACAAGGGACATACAACCATGTATACCGCCACCTCTTTGCAAGAACGCTTGTCCTAATCACATCCTTCATTGTTAAGTATGAAAGGATGTGGTGAAGCAAAGGTTCTGGCAGTTCCGCGAGACAATCACGTTTCTCTACAACGTCGTGGTCCTCCATCTTTTTCCGCTTCCTCTTTGTTCCCTCCATCGCCTTGCGCTTTACCTTATCGGCCTCTGTCAAATTCAAAAGCCAGAAACAACTTTTAGGTCCCGTTTGTTCAACGGGACTAATGCAAAGAAATATATATATGATCTCATGGGATTGATAATGATAGTAGGATTAATAATACCACACTCCCATGGTATGCCACTCTTTGTGGGATTGTCAACTACAATTAAATCTTGTTTGTAAAACAATGAACCAAATATCGGATATATACTCCTTGGATAAGTCCGATATCTGGTTAAACAAGTGCGTCCTTGTGGTAAAAAATAGAATTAGACGTAAATATGGAATGAAATCTGACCATCTCCAACCCAACTCAAACTTCTACCCTAATCGGAGTAAAAGTTTGAATGAAAACAGGTTCGATGGGAAGCACCCTAATGGACAAACTCAAATCTAAGCATGAAATTGAGCAAAGTTTCATTAATCGCGTAGTCGTAAACTTGGAAGATAGAAACTAGCTGACTAGAATTTAAGTACTACTCAATGGACTTGGGGGCTGCTTTCCCTAGGGAGAGCAGCATTCAACAGCGTTCAATCTCACCGTCTGTCTCGGCTACACAGCTGAATGCGCGGTTGAATCAGAAAGTGGAGCTACGGGGTTGTTACTCAACCTTTTTGGTCCGAGTACAAAAAGGAGAATCAAAATAAGGGAAAGCAAAAGGACAATACGTCTCGAGTTCTGACTCTAGAGTCAGAAAAGAAAGTCTCCTACTACAATTTGGTCGCAATGATTAGAATACCAATATCGTTTCGGATACGTGCTCTTCTTCTTTGTTTTTTTTCGAGCCCCGCTACACACACAGCAATCTGTGTACATATTTTATTGTGGGATCCACCATAGGTCCTACACAAATCATCCGAGCCGTTCATTAAATGTAAAACATTTTTTCAATGGTCCCCGTAAAAAATAAGCTCAATCCGATACCTATAGGTGCTTCATCCAACTATCTAACTTTTCATTCAGATTTCCGGATAATGAAAAGTTATATAGTTGGATCGAGCACCTATAGGTATCGAATTGAGCTTATTTTTTACCGGAACCCTTGAAAAAATGTTTTACATTTAATGAACGACTCGAATGATTTGTGTGGGACCCGTGGTGGGGCCCACAATGTGAAGACTTTCTGTTTTTTTTCCACCCTAAACCCAAGCGGTTTAGCAAGGTGACGTGAGAAAGTAAATAAATGTTTGTCTCTTGTGTTTGAAACCTGCGGATGCCAAACATTCTAAACTCATAAAATTAGTAGTTGAGATGTACGTAAACTAGCACTGATATAAAAAAGAAAAAACATCTCGCGTACATACCTTAGACTATCCCTGTTTGTCAGCAGTAGTGATGATCAGTTATCTTTTCTCGTCCAATAAGTAAAGTTCTGCAAGGGACAGAAAACCCTAAATATATAGGGAGTGATCATGATTTACTTGGTGGCCCAAAGGCATTGCCAATTTGTGATGGGGACCACAAATTCGTGTAGTGGAGAGATGAGTTGGGGCACACGTGGGACGTGGCAATGTCCCGATAATTTTTCCTAATTTTATGTTTTGAACCGCTGACTCAAGTTACGATATACAGTATGCTTTCGGATTATTCATTCCGTTCCATGAGAGAATGAGAAGAATTGAAAATAGGAATCAAACTTGAAAATAATTCAGATAAAAAAAAAATCCATCTTGTTTGAATTTTAGTGAACTTTTTAAAGCTTTAGTTGTAGTTTGAAACTTTTTAAATTTTTCTTGTTGTCATAGTTTTATATTTTAAAATTTCTCTCATTGAAACAAATAAATAGTGTTGAAGCAAATAAAATACTTTTAAAATACTTGACGAAAAACTTACCAAAGCTTAGAAAAAAAGTTTATAAAAAAGTTTATTTGGGCTAAATGGAGGCTGGAGCCTATCAAGGCAAATCTTTCTTCAAGACACATTGATGCGATCCCACCAACCAATTAGATTTTCACAATAGTATGAATGCAAACTGAAATTTTTTTACCTTAATTTTATTTTTTTTGACTTCACTTTCTCTCACTTTTTTTCTACTGTATCTTATTTATTGTTCTAATCAACTAAACTCAACTAAACTGCATGATAGTAGAATTTTGCTAGCATAAAATCAATTTTCTTTTAGTTTCCTATCACATAACTTACCTAGTGAATCATAAGCAGGTAACTGGGACAATTGGCCCAACGGGAATGTAGCTATACTTAAGTGCAGTAAGGTTGTGAGTGGAAAAAAAAAAAAACACCCCTCTATAGAGAGAATGTAAATGCTCGATCTCGTTGCTGGGTTAGGTTAGAGTTAGGATAGGTAAATTCTTCTAAACTATGAAAACACAAAAAACACAAAACATAACTATCATGTTTTGCATCACATTGATGTGAGCTTCTTTCCCTCCATAACTCAAATTAGAAGTGAACTATCGATTTTCCCCGTAAGTTTGACAGAGTTGATCGTAACCATCTTAATAGTTTTGGGGTGAAATAGGATGGTATGAAGTTTAGGGGCAATGTGAACATCTTGCATAGTTTAGGGGATAAAGGTGAAAATAAAACTTGAAAAACCTACCCCATCACTCTTAGCTATGTTCTCTCGTACAAGAAGCAAGTTTAATGGAGTATTAAGTCTGAAAGGCGTTAAACCCACAAACCCATACCCGAAAGGTCAGCTTCCATAAGTCAGATGCTTTGGTTACCAATTACCAGCATAGAACCCAACTACAGTATTACACTACTCCTAAACTTCAAAATTTGCTAATATCCTCGAGTGAATCTGGACATTTATCTTTGTCCCAATTCTACGACGATACCATTAAATAAATGCCAAGAGTTAATCTCTCTATTTCAATCCAAGCTGAACCGCATAATGGGGTGATATACACGAATCTCCAAACATTATCTTGTAATTTAGGGTATTGGAAGACTGAGCCAATTATTTTTGAAATAAAAGCTCAGCTTGAGGCGACACATTCATGTGTTTTTTGAATAGCTTGAGGCGACACATTGAGGCCTCCCCGAAAAGAAAATACTAAACACCACCAACAACATATTAAGAAGCTTAGAAAACCATCTTTATTAGGGCAATTAACACAAGTCAATATAATTACTACGGCCCTCTCCATGCCAGGTCAGTAATTCTCTAGGCAAATAAATGAAACATCACCTTTCCCAAATGCTCTCTAGATAGACACTACTTGAATTGATGCAAGGTCACAGTCTTATTACATCTTTTGATTCAAAAGGTGTCCACTGTCTTTCACGTCAGTTAGTATTTATGTTACGACATTGGGTCATTAGACTCATCACTGAGTGCACAACATAGTCCTGCCATAAGAAAGCTACAATCAATTATCTCAAAAGTTTGTTATGACATTAACACATTTAAAATCCTGTGCCAAACACACAGCCACTTCTGCAGCAAAACTATATCACAGTGTATTTGTGAAGATTCACAAATCCCAAAAGACAAAACTACGGAGAAGACGAAAATAAACTAGTTTAAGTACTTAGCAAAGTAGGCAAAATCACTAGATATCTCTCTCTCTCTTTTTTTTGGGTAACTCAACTTTAAATAGAAAAAAGGCTAACTAAATCACTAGATAACAATACAACCATAATTTAGACACTGAACTAAAGTTGGGAGCATGATTTTACAATGATTATGACTTGGCCAACTGCGAATTAGTCCCTAGAGTTTCAGTTGAAAGATATTTGAGCAGCTTGAGAGGCTCTAGGGAAAGCTAGCAACTCCTGAGTAAGGTGGAACAGTAGCTTTAAATTCATGCTTTCCCAGTTGCAACCGAAATTAACTTTCTTTACGGTTGTGATGGTCATTCTCTCCATCGCCTTACAGTTCTTGAGCAAAAATCTCAGAAAATTCATACCGTTTTGTAGATGTGCACGGAAATCATCAGGGGTACTCATTTTCTTGCTGTCAAACAAACTTATATTTTTCATGAAGTTGTAGATTTTGACATCCTTTAGATTGCACAATAGGTTGACGAATTTTGGCTCCTGGAGTTTCCAGTATTCATTCTCTTGAAAATTGTAAGTAACCTGAAAATTGGGAAACAATCATGTCTGATATATACCATTTCATCACCATAAAATAAAAATGTAGACCAAACAAACCACAACAACTGTATGTACCTACACATATTAGTATCTACGAACTGACCTCTCTGCCCGGAATCTCGTCAATACTAATGATCAGAGTCTCAACATTTGGCGAATGAGATAGAATGTAGGCAATTCCTGGCAACTCCCATTCCATCATCAACCCTGTCTTTAGCCTCAGACATGTGACTTCAAAGGATATCAAATCAATGACTTGCTTCTCTCTACAATCTTGAGTTGGATTCTGTGTACTCGCTATTGCCTGAATAAATTGTAGACCACAGCACCACGGAAAACGTCAGTTAATTGACACAAGCGTTAAAAATAAGTTCTAGGAAGTACGAAAATCCATTAAGAGGAATTTATTTTCGTACCTGAATGTAGCAGCTACACATTCTAAGGTCTTTAACATGACACAGATTTTCAAGATTCTCAACATTGGTAAAATGGTTATACACTCGCTTCCGACATGCATCCGGTTTGCTGCAAACAAAACTTGCACTGCGGAGAGATTCCATTCTCTTGAAGACATAGTACTTTGAAAACAGGACTCCGCCTTCAAATGAAACAATAAACGGAGCATTAATCTCTAGCGTTGAATTCTTAGAGAAATAACCACCTCGTATCTTTAAGGTCTTCACACAGGAATTCATGATAACAAGATCATGATTCTTTGCCCAGTGGCAATGGGCGAAAGACAAATCTTCCAGTGTTGAACAAGAAGATAACAAATTGTTAACAGCCCCACCATCAAAATGAACTTTCTCAAATGAAAGAGTTCTGAGGGAACGGAGTTTAATCTTCGCCGGGAACTTTATTATGCAACTTTTCACTGTCAATACTGTCAGCAAGCTACAGCGGAAGATAGTATCATGTAGTGTGTACTTGAACTTATGTGAATTGCATCTTCTGAAATCCAGATAGAATTGGTTTACATTGCGTGTCATCGCAAATTGGATCCAGGAATCAACAAGGGGAGCGTCTGTGTGGCAGTACTTGAACGTGATGTTCAACTTCTGAACTTTTGAACCCTTGTGAACAAGCAAAGACTTATTAATAAAAACTCCATCTTTAGATGATCTGGTCTTTTTCAATGGTGAAAAAGTTAAACAAGGGACATACAACCATGTATACTGCCACCTCTTTGCAAGAACACTTGTCCTAATCACATCCTTCATGGTTAAGTATGAAAGAATGTGGTGAAGCAAATGTTCTGGGAGTTCGGCGAGACAATCATGTTTCTCTGCAACGTCGTGGTCCATCTTTTTCTGCTTTATCTTTGTTCCCTCCATCACCTTGCGCCTTACCTTATTGGCCTCTGTCAAATACAAAAGCCAGAAACAACCTTTAGGTCCTGTTTGTTCAACGGGACTAATAGCCAAGAAATATATCTGATCTCCTGGGATTGATAATGATAGTAGGTTTAATAATACCAGAGTCCCATGGTGCTATATATGCCACTCTTTGAGGGATTGTCAACTACAATTATATCTGGTTTGTAAAAGTTTAAACCTAATACCGGATATATACTCCTTGGATAAATAGTCCGATGGAATATTCATATCCGGTTAAACAAGTAGTTCCTTGGGGCAAAAAACAGAGTTAGAAATAATATATAGATCGAATGGAATAACGTCCGACCATCTCCAAACTTCTACCCAAATCGGACTAGAAAGTTGTATATTAGTTGTATTGATATGAAGCACCCTAATTAACAAACTTAAATCTAAGCATAAACTTTAGTACAAGCTTCCATTAATCGCATTAGTATAGACTTTAGTTGTCTTCTTCTTCGGTTTTTCCCCAAAACCCAAGCGGTTTGGCAAGGTGACGTGAGAAAGCAAACAAGTACTGTTTGTCTCGTGTGTTCGAAACCAGCGAACGCCAAACAATCTAAACCTTGAGGCGAGGATTTACCGATTGTAAACTTCGGGATCACAAATTAGTCGAGGTGTATGTAAACTCGCACGATCATGAAAGGGAAAAAAACGTAGTTCTTCAGAACAGTATTCATCGCGTACATACCTTAGACTATCCCTGTTTGTCAGCAGTAGTGATGATCAGTTTCGTTCAATAAAAGTAAAAGTTCGGCAAGGGACAGAAAACCCTATATATATAGGGAGTGATTTACTCGGTGGCCCAAGGGCGAAGGCATTGCCTATTTGTGATGGGGACCACACATTTGTGTAATGAAAGATGAGTTGCGGCACACGTGGCAATGCGCGATAATTTTTCCTAATTTTATGATTTGAACTGCTGACTCAAGTTACAATATTATCTTTTGGATTATTTCCGTTCCATGATAGTAATGAGAAATTGAAAATAGGGATCAAACTTGAAAATAATTCAGATGAAAAAAAACTTGAAAACTATTCAAAAATTCTATCTTGTTTGAATTTTAGGAACTTTTTAAAATCTTTAGTTGCAGTTTTATACTTTTAAAATTTCTCATGTCATAGTTTTATATTTTTTAAAATTTCTCTCGTTGAAAAAATAAATAGTGTTGAAACAAATAAGTAGTTTTATCTAGGCCAAATGGAGGCTGGAGCCTATCATGGCAAATCTTTCTTCAAGACAAATTAATTGATGCGATCCCATCACAAAGTTAGATTTTCACAACAGCATAAATGCGAACTGAAAACAAAATTTACATTAAATTTATTTTCTTTGACTTTACTTTCTCTCACTTTTTTTCTACTGTATCATATTTATCGTTCTGATCAACTAGACTGCATGATAGAATTTCGCTAGCAGAAAATCTATTTTTGTTTCGTTTCCTATCACATAACTTACCTAGTGAATCATAACTAGGAAGTCAGGACAGTTGCCCCAACACGTATGTAGCTTTACTTCGGTGCAGTATGGTTGTAAAAAAGGGCAAATTCAGTGCACGAGGTTTCCGCTATTGCGGGGTCTGAGGAAGGATTAATGTACGCAGCCTTACCCCTGCAAGCAGAGAGGCTGTTTTCGTTATTCCAAACACATTGGGAGTGATTTACTCGGTGGCTATATATGTTGGCAAAACTAGGCCTAACGTGGAGGGGTAGAGAGGCAGCCCATCTTGGTTACCAGGATGGACTGAATGGAACCAGCTCGTGATACTCCAGGTGGGCTGCAAACTACTGGGCCGAGGTCCCAAAGCCACCTCGTGGCAGGGGGAGCAGGAGTGGGGGCGGGGGAATAATATAGATGGCCACCAATTGGCAAAGAGTGGAGAGGCCGCCCAGGCTCATATACTAGTTTTGGAGGAGATATTTAACCGATGTGGGACAAATCCCAATACTCCCCCGCACGTGCGACCCCTAACTCGCACGTGGAGAGGTCAACAAAGGATCCAGAACATACGGATCACAATGAAATAAAATGCAACTATGGCATAAACAAAGGGGAAAAGCCTCCGAAACTCTAGCTCTGATACCATGTTAAAGCATCCAACTCCAAACCAATTGGCAAAGAGTGGAGAGGCCGCCCAGGCTCATATACTAGTTTTGGAGGAGATATTTAACCGATGTGGGACAAATCCCAATAGGGCCGATAATATTTTGTGTTTTGGTGACGTGATTGCACTGATTGGAGTACTTAGCTAGGAAGTTTTATATTGGCAGGTGTGATTGGATAGCATATGACCATAGATAGCAATTTTTGAGATGATCTGCCGAGGGTAGATTGTCCACAGAATCACAACGATTTCAGTAGCTATCCCTTTTGTTGTTGTATGCGTAATGTAATTGAAAGCTGTAGGTCGCTGTGGAAGAACATAAAGAACTACGTTCTCGTGATCTATATGTTCCTCTGCATGTAGATCTTCGACATGTCTGGATATGTTTGCAATATCCGTTTTTTAAGTCGTGAAGCCCTTGTTTAACTGACATATCTTGTTGGAGATGAACTTTCGCCTTTTCTTTCAACGTAACGGAATTGTGACTTTTACACTCCTGTGACTAGAAGACTCCAAGTTGGGGGAACCCACCTATTGCCCCTTTTTTTTTGAATAGCTTGAGGCGACACATTGAACACAACCAGTAACATATTAAGAAGCTTAAAACCATCTTCATTAGGGCAATTAACACAAGTCTCTAAATACTTACTACGGCTCTCTCCAGGTCAGTCTTTCTCTAAGGCAAATAAATGAAACATCTATAATAAAGAGAGTCTTTCCCATATGCTTCCTAGATAGACACTACTTGAATTGATGCAAGGTCACTGAAGTAGGAGTTTAACGTTATTTGATTCAAAAGGTGTTCATTGTCTTTCACATCGTTTAGTATTTATTCTATGACATTGGGTCATCACTGAGTGCACAACATAGTCTTGAGTCTTGACATAGGAAAACGGCAGTCAATTATCTCAAAAGTTTTTGCGGTTATGATATTAACACATTTAAAATCCTAGAATAAACATACCACCACTTCTGCAACTAAACTATCACACATAGTACTTGTGAAGATTCACAAATCCCAAAAGACAAAACTACATAGAAGCAGAAAATAAACTAGTTTAAGCGGAGTATTTAGCAAAGTAGGCAAAACCACTAGGGTCATGTTTGGTAGCCATTCTATTTTCTGTTTTCTGTTTTCATTTTCAGAATTTTCAAAAGTTAACTTTGAAAGTTTGTTTGGTGCACTACTTCCACTTTCAAATTCTGAAAATAACTTTCACTATTTTCATAATTTGAGGAAGTAACAAAACTCAACTTTCACTATTTTCAGAAACAAAAAACAGGCTACTCCGCTACAATTCCTTGGAGGTCTTTTTTCATTTCCTCTTCCTCTCTCTCTCAAACCCAGGCCATTGAAGATACTCTCTCTCTCTCTCCCTCCCTCTTATAGTCAATAAAAGATACTTATCGAAGGAGAAAAACTTTATAGTCAATAAAGGACCGACTTTGGAATTAGAAAATTTCACATGTATTTCATCTATATATATATATATATATATATATACTCTCTTAACTTAGAGATGAGAGGAGGCCGGAAGGGATACGTTGGGCTTATGAAGCCATCATTTTATAAAAGTTGATACTATAACTTCGGCCTAGGAAAGAAGAACCTAATCACCTGGACTCAATGCCGGCTCAAAGATATTTGGGCCCGAAGCAAAGTTGCAATAGGGGGGCCATTATCTCCTCATCTTTGAACAAAATTTTGCGAAATGTTGAGGAAAACTAAGGGGTGGAGATTCAAACCCAATTTTTAAAGCATTCAAAGAGCCTAAGCTGTCACATGACCAAAAAGATGCTACTCAAAGCAAGGCAATTGAAACTTCTTATTATTTAAAACTAAAAAACTGTATTTTTTGGAGCCCTCTTCGGGCTAAAAAATCGGGGGCTAAAAGCAATGGCTTCTTCGGCTTCCTCTCTAAGCCGGCTGTGCCTGGTCTATCCACCCGGCCCTTTCTTTCAGAATATCAAGTATGGAATTTGTTTCTAACATGATTGCAAAGGCTCGGATGATTCTCTCTCTCTCTCTCCTGTATAGTTTGAGAACTAGTGGAGAAATTGCAAGAAAGACCATTTTAGAAAAAGTAAAAACTAGTTTCAGAAATTGATTTTGAAAAAAAAAACAGGTTAATACAAACATGTTTTCTGTTTTCACTTTTTTAGGAAAAGTAAAAACTGATTTCAGCAAATAGAAAACAGGAAACAGAAAAGTGGCAGTGTTACCAAACATAGCCTAGATATTTCTTTTTCTTGGGTAACTCAACTTGAAATACCCAAAAAGGCTAACTGAACCACTAGATAACGATGCAACCATAATTTAGACACTGCACTAACGTAGGGAGCATGATTTTAAAAGGATTATAATTTGGCCAGCTGCGAATTAGTCCCCAGAGTTTCGGTTGAAAGATATTTGAGCAGCTTGAGAGGCTCTAGGGAAAGCTAGCAACTCCTGTGTAAGCTGGACCAGTAGCTTTAATTTCTTGCATTCCGAGTGTCGCCCAAAATTAACTTTCTTAACGGCTGTGATGGTCATTCTCTCCATCGCCTTGCAGTTCTTGAGCAAAAATCTCAAAAAATTCATATCGTTTTGTAAATGTGCACGGAAATCATCAGGAGTGTCAGCAAGCTTATATTTTTCAAGAAGTTGTAGATTTTGACATCCTTTAGATTGCACAATAGGTTGACAAACTTTGGCTCCTGGAGTTTCCAGTATTCATTCTCTTGAGAATTGTAAGTAACCTGAAAATTGGGAAAACAATCATGTCTAATATATACCATTTCATCACCATAAAATGAAATGAAAACCAACGAACCATAGCAACTCTATTTAGCTACATGTATTAGTATCTAGGAACTGACCTCTGTACCCGGAATCTTGTCAATGCTAATGATCAGAGTCTCAACATTTGGCGAATGCGATAGAATGTAGGCAATGCCCGGCAATTCTGATTTCATCAACCCTGCCTTTATCCTTAGACATGTGACATCAAAGGATATAAAATCAATGTTGCGCTTCTCTCTACAATCTTGAGTTGGATTCTCTGTACTGGAAATTGCCTGAACCATTTGTAGATCACACGACCATGGAAACAGTCAGCGAATTGACGAGCGTAAAAAAAAGTTTTAGCAACTACGGAAATTCATTAAGAGGACTTCATGTTCGTACCTGAATGTAGCAGCTACACATCCTAAGCTCTTTAACATGACACAGATATGCAAGATTGGTAAAATGGGTATGTACCTTCCAACATGGTTTGTTGCATACAAAACTTGCACTACGGAGAGATTCCATTCTCTTGATGACATAGTACTTTGAAAACAGGCCTTCGCCTTCAAATGAAACAATAAACGGAGCATTAATCTCCAACATTGAATCATTAGAGAAATAACCACCTCGTATCTTTAAGGTCTTCACACAGGAATTCATGATAACAAGATCATGTTTGTTTGCCCAGTGGCAATCGGCAAAAGACAAATCTTCCAGGGTTGAACAAGAAGATAACAAATTGTTAATAGCCCCACCATCAAAATGGACTTCCTCAAATGAAAGAGTTTTAAGGGAACCGAGTTTAATCTTCACCAGGAACTTTATTATGCAACCTTTCACTGTCAATACTGTCAGCGAGCTACAGCGGAAGATAGTATCATGTAGTGTATACTTGGATGTACGTGAGTCGCATCTGCTGAAATCCAGATAGAGTTGGTTTACATTGCGTGAAAAAGCAAAGAGCATCCAGGAATCAAGAAGGGGAGCTTCTGTGTGGTAGTACTTGAACGTGATGTTCAACTTCTGAACTTTTGAACACTTATGAACAAGCAAAGACTTATTAATAAAAGCTCCTTCTTTAGATCTGGTCTTTTTCAATGGTGAAAAAGTTAAACAAGGGACATACAACCATGTATACTGTCATCTCTTTGCAAGAACACTTGTCCTAATCACATCCTTCATGGTTAGGTATGAAAGTATGTGGTGAAGCAAATGTTCTGGCAGTTCGGCGAGACAATCACGTTTCTCTGCAACGTCGTGGTCCTCCATCTTGTTCCGCTTTATCTTCGTTCCCTCCATCACCTTGCGCCTTACCTTGTTGGCCTCTGTCAAATACAAAAGCCAGAAACAACTTTTAGGTCCTGTTTGTTCAACGGGACTAATAGCAAAGAAATATATGATCTCATGGGATTGATAATACCACACTCCCATGGGTGTTATACATGCCACTCTTTGAGGGATATCAACTACAATTAAATCTGGTTTGTAAAAGTTTAAAACAAATACTGGATATATACTCCTTGGATAAATAGTCCAATGGAATACTCATATCCGGTTAAACAATTAGGTCCTTGGGGCAAAAAACAGAATTAGAAATTACGGAGTATATATGGAACGAATGGAATAACGTCCGACCATCTCCAAACTTCTACCCAAATCAGACTAGAAATTTATATAGTAGTTGTATTGATATGAAGCACCCTGATTAACAAATTTAAATCTAAGCATAAACTTGAGTACAAGCTTCCATTAATCGCATAGTCGTAAACTTGGAAGATAAGTAGAAACTAGCCATCCAAAATTTGAGTACTGCTCAATTAGGTATAGGTTTGAATGAAAAAGTGGAGCTACGCGGTTGTTACTCAACCTTTTTGATCCGAGTACAAAAAGGAGAATCAAAATAAGGGAAAGCAAAAGGACAATACGTCTAAGTTCTGACTCTGTAGCTACATGCTTACACACAGCTGAGACTATATGATTCTATAGCGTTTTTCGCCCTCTATCAAAAGCGAGTTTTTTTGTTGTGTGAAACAATGGACTCAGAAATCCTGCAGCATTCCCTATAGTGCACCTTGCAGGGCACATTCAAGCCGTCCATGAGTACTTCTTTGAAAGAATTATTTTTAAATTCGGATCGTCGAAAACACTTTTGGACGGTTGTAATTGTGCCGTACATGGTGCCCTGCAGGATTCCCGGATCCACACAAATATTCAGGAGGTGCATTAAAAGAAACTCTCCTACTACGTACAATTTTGTCGCAAAGATTAGAATACCCCCCCCCCCCCCCCCAAAAAAAAAAAAACCCAAGCGCCAAATAAATATGTGTTTGTCTCGTGCGTTCGAAACCTGCGGACGCCAAACATTCTAAACCTTGAGACGTCGAGGTATACGTAAACTAACACACAGTCATAAAAGGAAAAAAACGTCGTTCTTTGGAACAGTATTCATCGCTCGCATACCTTAGACTATCCCTGTTTGTCAGCAGTAGTGATGATCAGTTATCTTTCCTCGTCCAATAAGTAAAGTTCAGCAAGGGACAGAAAACCCTAAATATATAGGGAGAGGCCCAAAGGCATTGCCAATTTATAATGGGGACCACACATTGTGTAATGAAGATAAATTGCGGCCCACGCAGCAGTGCCCTGATAATTTTTTGTAATTTTATGATTTGAACCGTTGACTCAAGTTATGTTATTTTCTTGTGAATTATTTTTTCGGTTCCATGTGAGGAATGACAAGAATTGAAAATAGGAATCAAATTTTAAAATAATTCAGATAAAAAAAAACCCTATCTCAGGGAACTTTTTAAAGCTTTAGTTGTAGTTTCAAACTTTTTAAATTTCTCTTGTTGGCATAGTTTAATGCCTTGTATGTTTTGAAAAGTTTTTTTCAAAAAATATCCCCTACTTCCAATCATTATTCTTCACTCATTATCCTTATTTTTAATCATTATTCTCATTTCTATCTCTATCTCTCTCCACTCATTATCCATACTTCCAATCATTACTCTCATAAAAAATTTCTTAAAAACTCATCCAAACACAGCATTATATTTTTAAAATTTCTCTCGTTGAAAAAAATAAATACTTGTAAAATACTTGACGAAAAACTTACCAAAGCTTTTAGAAAAAAAAGTTTATATAGACCAAATGGAGGCTGGAGCCTATCAAGACAAATCTTTCTTCAAGACACATTGATGCGATCCGACCACACACTTAGATTTTCACAATAGCGTAAATGCGAATTGAAATTTTTTTACTTCAATTTTATTTTCTTTAACTTCACTTTCTCTCACTTTTTTTCCCTACTGTATCATATTTATCATTCAAATCAACTAGATTGCATTATAGAATTTTGCTAGCATAAAATAAATTTTCCTTTAGTTTCCTATCGCATAACTTACCTAGTGAATCATAACTAGGTAACCGGGACAGTTGGCCCAATGGGTATGTAACTAGGGAAAAATTCAAAAAAACCCCTAAACTTTGAACCCAATGTCAAATAGGTACCTGAACTTAAATAAACTTCAATTGAACACCTGAACTTTGAACCCAATGTCAAATAGGCATCTGAACTTAAATAAACTTCAATTGAACACCTAAATTTTTACTCCGTTATTCAATTTACCCCCTGCCGTCTCAATCCGTGACTTTCCATTTCCCCGCTTTGACTGGAAAATGGGCTGTGTTGGATAAATTTACCCATTTGCCCCTCTCCACTTTATTGTATGTGTACTATTAAGGGCAAATTGGTAATTGCACTAATTATTGGATTAATTGTTTTGAAATTAAAAAAATGAGGTCAAAATACTCATTCACAACTTAATCGTTAGTGTGAACAACTTGTAATTAAGTTGTGTGAACAACTTGTAATTAAGTTGTGTTGCACAACTTTAATCATTAGCGTGAACTTGTCCTTATTTCCACTAATTTTTTTGGTTAACAAGTTGTGACAAAATTGCATGTTGATCACACTAATTGAGAAGTTCTGCATCCCCATTCTTTCTTTTTTTTTTTTTTTTTGCCGTTAAGAAAGTCACGGATTAAGACGGCAGGGGATAAATTAGAGATATAACCACCTCGTATCTTTAAGGTCTTCACACAGGAATTCATGATAACAAGATCATGATTGTTTGCCCAGTGGCAATCGGCGAAAGACAAATCTTCCAGGGTTGAACAAGAAGATAACAAATTGTTAATAGCCCCACCATCAAAATGGACTTCCTCAAATGAAAGAGTTTTAAGGGAACCGAGTTTAATCTTCACCAGGAACTTTATTATGCAACCTTTCACTGTCAATACTGTCAGCGAGCTACAGCGGAAGATAGTATCATGTAGTGTATACTTGGATGTACGTGAGTCGCATCTGCTGAAATCCAGATAGAGTTGGTTTACATTGCGTGAAAAAGCAAAGAGCATCCTGATTAACAAATTTAAATCTAAGCATAAACTTGAGTACAAGCTTCCATTAATCGCATAGTCGTAAACTTGGAAGATAAGTAGAAACCAGCCAACCAAAATTTGAGTACTGCTCAATTAGGTATAGGTTTGAATGAAAAAGTGGAGCTACACGGTTGCTACTCAACCTTTTTGGTCCGAGTACAAAAAGGAGAATCAAAATAAGGGAAAGCAAAAGGACAATACGTCTAAGTTCTGACTCTGTAGCTACATGCTTACACACAGCTGAGACTATATGATTCTATAGCGTTTTTTGCCCTCTATCAAAAGCGAGTTTTTTTGTTGTGTGAAACAATGGACTCAGAAATCCTGCAGCATTCTCTATAGTGCACCCTGCAGGGCACATTCAAGCCGTCCACGAGTGCTTTTTTGGAAGAATTATTTTTAAATCCAGACTGTCGAAAGCAACAGTTGTGATTGTGCCCTACATGGTGCCCTGCAGGATCCCCGGATCCACACAAATATTCAGGAGGTGCATTAAAAGAAACTCTCCTACTACGTACAATTTGTCGCAAATATTAGAATACCCATATAGTTTCAGGCACGTCGTTCTTCTGCTTTTTTTTCCCCCAAAACCCAAGCGGTTTGGCGATGGATGCCAAACATTCTAAACCTTGAGACATCGAGGTATACGTAAATTAGCACACAGTCATAAAAAGGAAAAAAAAAGTCCTCTCTCTAAAATATGGGTTAAGATTGCCACCTCTACTCATAGCCATTGGCCTCTAAGATCATTCATCACCATAGTACCCAACACATAACAAAAGAAAACAGATTGTCCATACAAAAGAAAACAGATTGTCCATACCACAAACCATAAACGAAAACAGATTGTCCATACGATCACAAACCATAAACTACTCCTCGAACCCACAGACCAACCACCTCACAAGACAAGACACAGCGACTATGAACACAAACACAACGCGACTAAGAACACAACTCATCAAACAACGGCAACCACAGAACCACCAGACAACCCCTCAAAACCCACCACGGAGACGGAGGACAAGGTGCAGGGTGTACTCCTCCTGAATGTCGTAATCAGCCAGAATCCTCCCATCCTTACCAGAATAATTAACATTTAGCAAAATAATAGGCAATACCAAAACTAACAGAATTTAACACACCCAGCGATGCCAACACGAACAAAACACCCCTAAGATTCGGCTTGTCCTCCGGCTCCTTGTCCTTCAGCTCCCTCCCGAAGAACATAAACCTCTGCTGATCCGGAATCCCCTCCTTATCCTGGATCTTGTCCTCGTCATTATCACTCGTATCAGAACTCGTCTGCCCAGTCAAGGTCTTGCCAAAAATCTGCTTCTCAACGCGAAGGATAGACCCCTTCTGGATGTTGTAGTCCGCGAGGGAAACGTCGTTCTTGGGAACAGTATTCATCGCATACATACCTTAGACTATCCCTGTTTGTCAGCAGTAGTGATGATCAGTTATCTTTCCTCGTCCAATAAGTAAAGTTCTGCAAGGGACAGAAAACCCTAAATATATATAGGGAGTGGCCCAAAGGCATTGCCAATTTGTAATGGGTACCACACATTGTGTAATGAAGATAAATTGCGGCCCACGCAGCAGTGCCCTGATAATTTTTTGTAATTTTATGATTTGAACCGTTAACTCAAGTTACGTTATTTTCTTGTGAATTATTTTTTCGGTTCCATGTGAGGAATGAGAAGAATTGAAAATAGGAATCAAATTTTAAAATAATTCAGATAAAAAAAAACCCTATCTTGTTTGAATTTTAGGGAACTTTTTAAAGCTTTATTGAAACTTTTTAAATTTCTCTTGTTGTCATAGTTTTATGCCTTGTTTGTTTTGAAAAGTTTTTTTCAAAAAAATCCCCTACTTCCAATCATTATTTCTCACTCATTATCCTTATTTTTAATCATTATTCTCATTTCTATCTCTACCTCTCTCCACTCATTATCCCTATTTTCAATCATTACTCTCATAAAAAATTTCTTAAAAACTCATCCAAACACAGCATTATATTTTTAAAATTTCTCTCGTTGAAAAAAATAAATACTTTTAAAATACTTGACGAAAAACTTACCAAAGCTTTTAGAAAAAAAAGTTTATATAGACCAAATGGAGGCTGGAGCCTATCAAGGCAAATCTTTCTTCAAGACACATTGATGCGATCCGACCACACACTTAGATTTTCACAATAGCATGAATGCGAATTGAAATTTTTTTACTTCAATTTTATTTTCTTTAACTTCACTTTCTCTCACTTTTTTTTCTCCTACCGTATCATATTTATCGTTCTGATCAACTAGATTGCATTATAGAATTTTGCTAGCATAAAATAAATTTCCCTTTAGTTTCCTATCACATAACTTACCTAGTGAATCATAACTAAGTAACCGGGACAGTTGGCTCAATGGGTATGTAGCTATACTTAGGGCAATTAACACATTGAGGCCTCCCCGGGAAAGAAAATACTGAACACTACCAATGACATATGAAGAAGCTTAGAAAACCATCGTCATTAGGGCAATTAACTCAAGTCTACAAATGGTTTAACTGACATTGGGTCATCACTGAGTTCACCACTTCTGCAGGAAAAAAACTATCACACATATTTGCTTCACAAATCGCAAAAGACAAAGCTACAGAGAAGACGGAAATAAACAAGTTTAAGTACTTAACAAAGTAGGCAGAACCACTAGATATTGATACAACCATACTTTAGACACGTACATTCAAAATACTGGTATCAACATAGCACTAAAATCGGGAGCAAGATTTTACATGGATTATAGTAGGCCAACTGCAAATTAGTCCTTAGAGTTTCAGTTGAAAGATATCTGAGCGGCTCGAGAGGCTCTAGGAAATGCTAGCAACTCCTGAGTAAGCTGGGACAGCAGCTTTAATTTCTTGTTTTTCGAGTTGCGCCTGAAATTAACTGTGGTGGTCATTCTCTCCAACACCATAGAGTTCTTGAGTAAAAATCTTAGAAAATTCATATTGTTTTGCTTGCTTTCAAGCAAACTTAGGTTCTTCATGAAGTTGTAGATTTTGACATCCTTTAGATTGCACAACAGGTTGACAAATTTTGGCTCCTGGAGTGTCCAGTATTCCTCCTCTTGAAAATTGTCCTCAATCTGAAAATTGGGAAACAATCATGTCCAATATACAACAATTCCATATCTGTACCATAAAATGTGAATGAAAACCAACAAACCTCAGCAACCGTATTTACCTACACATATTAGTATCTAGGAACTGACCTGATCATCCAGAATCTCGTCAATACTGATGATCAGAGTCTCAACATTTGGCGAATGAGATAGAATGTAGGCAATTCCTGGCAACTCCCATTTCATCAACCCTGTCTTTATCCTCAGACATGTGACATCAAAGGATATAAAATCCATGATGTGCTTCTCTCTACAATCTTGAGTTGGATTCTCTATACTAGACATTGCCTGAACCATTTGTGGATCACAAGACCATGGAAACAGAGAGTGAGTTGACAAGCGTAAGACAAAGTTAATTTTTTAGCAAGTACGAAAATTAGTTAAAAGGACTCGATGTTCGTACCTGAATGTAGCAGCTACACATTCCAAGGTCTTTAACATGACGAAGATATTCAAGATTGCTAAATATGGTATCCCCTTGCTCATGGCATGCACCTGATTTGCTGCACACCTTGCACTGCAGAGAGATTCCATCCTCTTGATAATGTAGGACTCCGAAGACAGTTCTATGATGAGTTCAATTGAAACAATAAACGGAGCATGAATCTCTAACCTTAAATTCCCAGATAAATAACCACCCTCTATCTTTAAGGTCTTCACACTAGAATTCCCGATAACAAGAACATGATTTCTTTTTAAGTAACAGTCGGCGAAAGACAAATCTTCGAGAATTGGACAAGAAGCTAACAAATTGTTAACAGCCCCACAAACTTTGACTTCCTCAAATGAAAGAGTTTTAAGGGAACCGAGTTTAATCTTGACCGGCAATTCTATTCTGCAACCTTTCAATGTCAATTCTGTCAGCGAGCTACAGCTGAAGACAATATCATGTATTCGAGTCTTGAATGCAGTCGAATAGTATCTGCTGCGGAAATCCAGATAGAGTTGGTTTACATTGCGGCTCAACGCAAATTGGATCCAGGAATCAATAAGGAGAGCTTCTGTGCTGTAGGTGAAGGTGATGTTTAATTTCTGAACTTGTGGACCCTTGTGAAGAATCAAAGATCGAGTGATGAAAGCTTCTTCTTCGGCTTTGGTCTTTTTCAATGGCGAAAAAGTTAAACAAGGGACGTACAACCATATATACCTCCACCTCTTTGCCAGAACACTTGTCCTAATGACATCCTTCATAGTTAAGCATGAAAGAATGTGATGAAGCAAAGGTTCTGGCAGTTCGGCAAGACAATCACGTTTCTCTGCAATGTTTTGGTCCTCCTTCGCCTTTTTCTGCTTTATCTTTGTTCCCTCCATCACCTTGTGCCTCACCATATTGGCCTCTGTCAAAAACAAAAGCCAGAAACAACTTTTAGGTCTCGTTTGTTTGACGGGACTAACAGTGCAGATATATATAATTTCATAGAATGAGATTAATAACACCTTACTCCCATGGTACTGTATATACCGCTCTTTATGGGATGGGATCATAAATACCACTCTTTTTGGGATCATATATCCGATGCACGAATTAAATCTGGTTTGTAAAAATTTAACCACATACTTGCTGGATATGTACTCCTTGGGTAAATAGTCCAATCCAGTACTTATATCAAACAGTTTTCATAAGCTCAAATCTAAGGATAAACTTGAGTAATAGCTTCCTTAATTGCATAGTTGTAAACTTGGTAGATAGACACTAACCAACTAAGGCCCTGTTCCGCTAAGGTTCCTACTTTTTAGTACTTATTTCCCGCTTTACGAGACAGGTCATTCTCTCACAATACCAATGTTCTAAAAGTTGCTAGGCGCTAGTCGGACGGTCGGCCACCATCGAGTGATTAATCAGATTAATTGGTGCATATTAATTAGTAATCAGAGATTAATTGTTAGTTGGCCCAAATTGGGTAGGCCCCGCCAGCAATTAATCCGATTAATTCATTGTTTTAGAACACTACACAATACATCGCTTTTAATTCAAAAATAAGTACGGGATGGAGCCTAACCTTTGGGTACTACTCAATCAGGTATAACTTTGAATCAAAAAATGGAGTCAAGCGGTTTTTTTCAATTTTTATTATGGAGTTAAGCGGTTGTTGCTCAACATTTGTGGTCCGAGCTTAGTCACATAATCCTTCAAAATGGCCTTCCCACCCACTTTCAACCCTCACTTTGCGCTCACGCTCTCAATCCTTGCACTCACGTTCCTGCACCCGCCAGCGCATTATGTGACATAGGGTTTGAGTACAAAAAGGAGAGTAAATCGGACTCTGTTGCTACAAGCCATATCTTCTGTTTATATGTTCACACACAAATGAATCTACAGGTAGTTCGGATTATTAGCAAACAAGAGTCTGAACAACTATTCAGGAGGCGCATTAAGAGGAATTCTCCAGCAATTTCGTCGTATTGATTAGAATAAACTGCATTTGAGAAAACTTGATTCCTCGATACAGTATTCATCGCATGCGTACCTTAGATTATCCGTGTTTGTCAGCAGTAGGGATGATTAGTTAGTTATCTTCTCTCGTCCAAAAAGTAGGTTCAGTTTTGAAGAGCCAGAAAACCCTAATAAAGACCACATGAAGAAAAGCCAAAGGATTAAACTTCTCTCTCGTCCGGACCGCCTGAATGCTTGAGAGCTCAACGAACTAAGTGAAAGGACTCAAGGAGTGATTTCTTCGCACAAAGATCAGAGCGGCGACTCACAATCCCATCCCTTCTGGATTTAGCCCTTACTGGATGTTTCCAGTAGTGTAAAATTTGTAGAAAAAAATTTGTGGTTGAAAAGTTATTACGTGTTTTCGGTAGTAAATAAGTTGATAAGAAATGTCAGTTGTTTTCGACAGTGAATAAGTTTTTGATGGATGTGTTAAAATGGGTTAAGTTTTTAATGTTTTTTTAATAAAAACGATATGATAAAATGTGTTAAATTAGTGGAAACAGGGTTTTGCATCGATTTCTTTTGTACATTACAGCCTATTTGGATGGAGTGATTTTATGGGAAAAGAAAAGTAAAGGTTGTGGATTTTCAAAAAATTACTCATTTAGATTGAATATTTTAGTGACGAATGGAAAGAAAAATACAAAAAAGAAATATTTTAATTGGCCTTACGGCCCTTACCCCTCTCTTTTCTTCTCCTCTCTCACCATCCAAAGGAGGTGTAAGGGCTTTTTGAAATTTTCTTGTTTTGTTGTTATTCAAAAAAATTCACATTTGTTAGTTTTGTGAATTATTGATTCGTCTTGACAACTAAAAAATTATGACCTTTAACCAAATATTTTTGAAAATATCCAAGATAAAATCCAAAAAACTCCGAATATTTTTGGAAATATCCAAGATAAAATTCAAAGAGCTCCGATTCGTACAACACGAATCAATAATCCACAAAGCTTAGGCGCAACGGATCAAGAAAAAAAAAGAAGCTTAGGTGCAAAACTAACAAATGCGAAAACAAATTTGAATAAGGACAAAACAAAACCAAAAAAAAAAAATCTTACCGGAACTTATTATTCATTCAGTTCTCCAAGAAAAGTTAAAAAAGCAAAATATAGGAACCTAACTTGAAAAAGTTAGAAAAGACGAAAATAATTTAACAAATTTGTATGTTTTGAATCATTTTTGTCTTTAGTAGTAAAATCTCTTAGAAATAATTTTTTCAAATATCTCGAGATGAATAAATAATTTTAAATAATTGACGCAAAACTACCACAAAAGTTTGAGAAAAGCAAAACAACACACAAAGTAAAAGAAGTCATGTGATATAAAATGGATTAACCTTGAGATTGAAGTGAGTGCGAAAGTAAAACCGGTGGTAAATAACCGGTGGATCTACCCTGCTGGATGCACCCATTAATGTGCTAACTAATGTTCTAAACTTGCACTCGACATGCCAATTATTGGGTGGTCTTAGGGTACCGACATATGATGCCTAACACTTCTTAACATCACGTATTTTTATGGGATCACCACTAAGGCTCCGTTCATTTGTCAGGATTGTTCTATGGAAAAAGTATTCTTCGCTCGAAAACGTGAAGTTAAGTGAATTAAAGGAAAAGAAAATGCATTTTTCCCTATGTGTTTTGTTGACAAAGAATTTTACAGGAAAACTAGAATTCCTCCTCTTTAGCCAAATGTATTTTGTAGAAAAGTGTAACCTAGTGAGAAAATCGAGGTTGTGGGCCTCATAACTTTCTTCGTAACGGAACACAAAGAAAGTTAGTACTACAATTTTTTCATCCTTTCTCATCATTTCCGTTTAACTGAATGGGGCCTAAATGTATGGACTCCACATGAATGTGTAGCGTTGAGAAGAATTAGGCCACTGTGTAACTACTCACTTCTAGAACTTATTTTTTGTTGTTTTGACTTGACAGTATTACATAGTCAGAACGATGTGCAATGTTAACAAGATATTTGGAAATATATTACCATGTTTTATAGGTTTTTATTATGTCTCTTATTTTGTTTAGATCATTATTCATGTTTCCTAGTTAGTCTCGGTTTCCGTGTTACGTTTGTATAGGTTCTTGGTCACCAAGTCTTGTAGTCTACGGAGTATATAAAAACATCTTATATTAGGATTATGGTTTAGATACAATCAATAATCACACCTCAATAAAAGCAATCTTCTTGTCAAAGCAAATATTCTAACATGCAATTTTCGGATAAATAAAATAAAATACGTTTGTGCGTAATTTTTATAACTTCTTGACACTAGGTGACACTAAATTAAAGAGCATCGATGGAGGGAGTACAAAAGAGGACTTCCCAATTGACCAAAAACCAAAACGTCATGAAGGAACCTTGGAGCAGCCCCAATACAAAACCCATCTTTCTTGCAGCTTCTTTCTTTCTTCACACGACCAAACTTACAGCTCGGTCAGATCAGGCTCTGGGAAAACTCACTAACTCTCGGGAAAATTCCTGCAATCTCTCGGACGTGAAATCGTTGTCCTCGTAACAACACACATCCGACTCGGTTTCAGTCACCAATATTCTTAAACAGCAGCACCTTTCAGTAGTCTTGATGTGGGTTGTAAGCCAGTGGAAAGAATGCTGCTGCAGATTCCGGATGTTCTCTCCATCGAGCTCATACTGCTTAAGCCACGGATCATCTCTCTGAAAGTCCAAAGTGCAATTTATGCGGAATCAAGTTGAATACATACAACATCGACCTTCCGAGAAGAGCAATAATAAGATAGGGAGTGGGTGAACAGAACTCACAAAATGGAAAGGTTCACTGTCAAACCATCGAGTGAACTAGGGAATTTATCAGCAAGCAAGCAACCCCAGCGAGGTGTCACTTGGTCAGTGTTTTCTTACGAACTATGCAGCTCTCATTCGAGAACAGGCAATTATTTTGTATTCGACTTTACTGTGAACATCTTAACACAGAATATTAAAATAATGGGTATAGTAAAAGCTGATACAGGAGACAACCATATATACCTCCGACACCATAAGCATTTTGGACAGCTAAGTAACATCTTGGGGAGAGCCGGAGAGTTCTCAAAAAACACCGCAAGTCTTTTGAAAATTCCTTCCATCTTTCAGGAATGAACAGGTCAATCGTGTTGGCGTACACCTCTCAGTTTTATTTCAATGACAAGTTTCCTAAACCCAAGACTTTATCAGCAGGAAGTGAACCAGTTGAACGGCAGGATTCTAAGTTTTGAAGCCGTGTATTCTGATACTCTTGAGGTGGCCGCTAAGACGTTGGCAAGATTGGCTCTGCAGAGCAGAAGTTTGCTCCATCAAGCTCATACCGCATCAGCCTTGGACCATCATTCTTAAAGTTCAAAGGTGATTTACTTCAGAATATCAGATGCAATACAAAACACAGAGATCGCAACTGTGAAGAGAAGAACAAAGATCAACAACACTGGAGTGGGTTGAACCAAGGGATCGCCCTTTGTTCGAGCATCCATCTACTGCTCATTTACTTCAGCTTTTGCTAAGAATAGTTTTTCAACCTCTCTATTTCCAACAGATTGAACTACTGACATTTTGTTCCATTGAAAAGCAATTTGGAAGTCTAATCTTACACAACAGAATGTACACGTCAGTAGATTCATAGCTCAACATTTTCCAAAATTCCTCGAGACTATTATTCTGAGGTATCCAAGAACATTCATCAGCTTTCCTCTCTTGCATAAAGACTATTTTTCTCCCAGTCTGCTCTGCTTACCTGTTTGGTACAACAGGGCTCAAGCCAGGTTATCACTAAATACACGAGTAATTAACCATTCGGTTCATTCCCGATCAGCTCATCAAATACACAATCAGACGCAATTCTTTTCCTCGAGCGAAAATCAGTTTTAAGAACGTTAGAAACTCAAAGTAAGAAAAACCTACATATAAATGGAAAATCAGTTCAAGTACCATAAAGACTAGTCAGAAACAACAAACAAAAAAACAACCAAGACCACTTCACAATCTCAAACACTGGTATTGGGAAAAAGACTGGAATGCATCATAACATTTTAAAGCAACAAAAAGATAAGCAACTTTCAGCTGAAAGATATTTCAGCATCTTGAGAGGCTCTAGGGAACGCTAGCAATTCCTGCGAAAGCTCAAACAGCAGCCTGAATTTCTTACCTTCCGACTTGATAAATTCGACATTCTTACAAGTTGTGATGATAAATCTCACCAACGCCTTAGAGTTCTTGAGCAAGAATCTTAGGAAATTCATATCATTTTGCAGCCCCTCCAGGAGTACCTCGGTTGCAGTAGTCGCTTGCTTACTTTTAAGTACGTTTAGATTCTTCATGAAGTTGTATACTTTGACCATCTTTAGATTACATAAATGGTTGCTAAAATATGGACCCTGCAGTTTCCAATATTCCCCATCTTCAACATTGTCATTAATCTGAAAATTGAGAAACAATTATGTCACAAAAAAAGAAACTCACGTTTGAGTAAAAATTAAATTAAATTACAAACAACAAACAATAGCTACGATAATACTTCCTGTGCAATTGTAGCTGGAAACTGACCTCTTCGTTCGCAATTTCTTCAATACTAATGATCAAAGACTCAACATTTGGCGAATGCGATGGAAACAGAGAGTGAACTGACAATCGTAAGACAAAGTTAAATTTAGCAAGCACGAAAAGATTTGGAGGACTACATGCTCGTACCTGAAGGTAGCAGCTACACACTCTAAGATCTTTAACATGAAAAAGAGCCTCAAGATTCTCAAGAATGTTAGAACTGGCACACACTCGCTCCAGACATGCACCTGATTTGCGGCAAACAACACTTGCACTGCGGAGAGATTCCATTCTCTTGATGACATAGGATGTCAAATGCAGGAGTTCAATGAGTTCAAATGAAATAATAAACGGCACATAAATTTCTAAGGCTGAACTTGCAAAGAAAGAAACGCCCTCTATCTTTAATGTCTTCACACCAGCATTCATGATAACAAGATCAGGAATGTCTGCCAAGTAGCAATGGGTAAAAGACAAATGTTCAAGATTTGAACAAGAAGGTAACAAATCATTAATAGCGCCACCATGAAATTCTACTTCCTCAAAGGAAAGAGTTTTAAGGGAACTGAGTTTATTCTTGACCGGCAATATTATTATGCAACTTTTCAATGCCAATACGGTCAGCGAGCTACAACTGAAGATAATATCATCTATTCTATACTTGCATCTATATGTTCCGCATCTGCCGAAATCAAGATAGAGTTGGTTTACATTGCGTGTCAACGCAAAGTGGATCCAGGAATCAACAAGGAGAGCTTCGGTGCTGAAGTCAAAAGTGATATTCAACTTCTGAACTTTTGGACCCTTGTGAAGAAGCAGAGATCGAGTGATGAAAGCTGCTTCTTTAGGTCTGGTCGTTTCCAATGGCCAAAAGGTTAAACAAGGGGCATACAACCATGTATACCTCCACCTCTTTGCAAGAACACTTGTCCTAATCACATCCTTCATTGTTAAGTATGAAAGAATGTGGTGAAGCAAAGGTTCTGGCAGTTCAGCAAGACAATCACGTTTCTCTGCAACCTTTTGGTCGTCCTTCATCTTTTTCTGCTTTGTCTTTGTTCCCTCCATCACCTTGGTCCTCATCTTATTCGTCTGTCAAATACAAAAGCCAGAAACAACTTTTAGGTCCCGTTTGTTTGACAGGACTAATAGAAAAAGAAATATATAATGTCATACGATATATACTCTCGTGTGATTAGTAGTGATGGGAACTAACAATACCACACCCCAGCTTGGATACGGTTTCCCGATCGGAGATCCATGGATCACGGACGGTATCTCCCCATGGCCTTTTGCCTCTGAAAGCGTCATGGTATTATATATCCCACTCTTTGTGGGATTATATATCCGCTGGGGACGTCCGGCTATGATGCTCCCAGGTGGTTTTGGGAGCATCATACTCCCATTAAATCTAAACCCTAGGATGTGATCCTTTTAATCCTGGCCATTCATCAAATCAATTCGTCTCTCTCTCCTCTCTTTCTCTCACTACCTCCTACTCCCGGTTACACTGGTTAACTGAAAAACGTGAAAGCCCTAACTTTTCCCCCCTCCGCTCTCTGCCGATGCAAAACTCGCCTCCTCTCTGTCGATGAAAACTCCATACTATGCCTCCTGACCTCCGCGCCCGTAGCTCCTCCACAGCTCCTACTCCTCTTGACCTCCACAGCCCACGACGAGGTAACTCTCTCTCTCTGAAACCGTAATGTAGGAGGCAGAGAAATTGCTAATTTTTTTTATGCTTCCATAGTGATTAAAAGAACCCTAGGTATTTAGTCGTCTCCTTTGAGTTAAGTATTTAGTCGTCTTACTAGTCCTGCTCCTCCACTGCCTTTTGATCATTCTATTTTGGCCACATCTGCTTCCAGTGGTCACTATTCCCGTGGTTTTAGTCGTGGAGGTTGGGAGTCAGGGGGAGGTGGCCGTGATTTTGGCCGTGGTGTCTGTGGGCTATCATTTGGTGGTCGTGGCCGAGGTCGGGTGTCTCAGTATTGTACTCACTGTCATGGGACTAATCACAATGTTGACTATTGTTGGGTTCTACATGGCCGCCCATCTGCGCATGAGGCTACTATCTCTGAGGATGATGGAAATTTCTTGACTGAGAGCCTTAGCTCCACTCTACGTGTGGTTACAATTCCAGAGGATGAGTACCATCATCTTCTACACCATCTTCCTCCACTGCTACGTTCACTCAGAAAGGCTTGTCTTTTGCTGGTCTTGCTTCCTGTTAGATTAATGAATTAGTTCGTTGTACGGAGTTTCATTATTTATCCTTAGTATGTAAATAGTTTAATTAGTTAGGACCTCATTGTAATTGTTGTATCTTGCGTTGTATATATACCCAGTTTAATGAAAGTTACCCTAATTTTGGGTTTTCCACAAATCGATACTGTCGTCTCTCAACTTTACATGGTATCAAAGCAGAGATCCTAACCCTAGCGTGGGATTTCCCTTGCACCAATCTTGAACAGTGTTGCATGAACAGTACTCGATGAACAGTGTCGCGTGAACAGTATCAATGAACAGTAGCATTCTGCTATATCAACCAGTTTCAGCCCTATTTGCCACTCAGATTTGAAACCTAGGGTTCACCGACAGTCTTCTGGCCCTGTTCGGACTTCCGACCACTGCTTTCCGGCGTCGCCTTCCCTTACTGGAGCTCGTCGGAGTTTTCCAGGTCGTTTCACGTTCAAGTCAGGTACTTTCAGGCTTCCGCTGCTGCTATTTGAGTTCGATCGAGTCAGTTTGAGTTGACCCAGTGAGTTTGGGCACCTTTTCTGCAATTTCTGGGTTGGTCTTCTCTTGTTTGCTGCTGGTTGTAGTGTTTTTGGGCGTGTAGTTGCACTATAATTTGTGTTTTGTGGTTCTGTTTCTTTGTTGATTCAGAGCATATATCGCTTGCTAGTGGTTGGTTTTTCAATTTTTGAGAGGTTATTTTTTAGCCTAGTGAGTTTGGCTCCTGGATAGTTCTTGCGGCATTTTTTAGTAGATTGTTACTACTATCTCTGGTTGTTGGTGGTTGATTGTTCGTGGATTGTTGAAGTTTGGGGCCGCAATTGATTGGGTATTGCTTATTTTGAGTTGATTCCCTTGATTGGAGTTGTTTTTGGGAATTGTTATTGTCTGGTACTTGTTCACTACCTTCTGTTGATATGGCGGGTAATCCCAACCATGTTCCAACTGGCCCTCTTTCTCGGGAGGAGGTACAAGCTCTCAGGCGCCTACTGACCAGGTTTGATACTCCATCTACTATAGCTCCTACCTCCACTGCAACTTTCTCTACAAGTATTCCAGCTAATGCATCCTCTTTTCCGTGGATCATAGATTCTGGTGCCATAGATCATATGACAGGTTGTTCTTCATCTTTCGACTCCTACTCTACATGTTCTGGTAAGGATAAGGTTCGAGTGGCAGATGGATCCCTATCTGGTGTTATTTCAAGGAAAGGTTCCATTCGCTGCTCTCCAACCCTTCCTCTTTCTTCAGTTCTTCATGTGCCAAATTTTCCTACTAATCTTCTCTCCGTTAGTAGTCTTACACAATCCTTAAATTGCTCAGTGACCTTTTTTCCTACACATTGTGTCTTTCAGGAACTGGGTACAGGGAAGGTGATTGGCAATGGTAGATCATGTGATGGCCTTTATATCTGGAGTATGCTCCTCGTCCGTCTCCTTCACCCATGCCAAGTGGTCTGGCTCTGCAGGTAGATACGAGTCCAAGTCTCTCTATGTTACATCAGTGGCACCATAGACTCTCTATGTTACATCAGTGGCACCATAGATTGGGTCATCCATCTTATGGGATTTTAGAAAAACTTTTTCCTAATCTAACTAAACATTGTCCTCGGAGTCAGTTTTTTTGTGAAGCCTGTGAGCTTGGAAAACATAAGCGTTCTTTTTATGCACCTATTAACAAAAGAAGTGAGTCCCCGTTTATGATTATTCACACTGATGTCTGGGGGCCCTCTCCTGTTACTTCTCTTAAGGGGTATCGTTGGTTTGTCACTTTTATCGACTGTTATTCTCGTGCTACTTGGGTGTTTTTACTTAAATCAAAGAGTGAAGTTTTTTCTTGTTTTCGATCTTTTCATGCGATGGTGAGTACTCAGTTTGATGCAAAAATTAAAATTCTCCGTAGTGATAATGGCACTGAGTATATTGATAAAGGTTTTAGGGCTTTTCTTGATGAGTGTGGTATTCTATTTCAGACGACTTGTGTTGACACTCCACAACAAAATGGAGTTGCTGAACGCAAGAATCGTCATTTGGCTGAGGTTGCTCGGTCTCTTTTGTTTACCATGAATGTTCCAAAATTCTTATGGGGAGAAGCCATTTTAACTGCCGCTTATCTTATCAATCGTATGCCATCCAGTGTTCTCAACTTCAGGACTCCCATAGAGTGTCTTCCTAGCAGTTATCATGCTATCACTCTTCCCCCGAGAGTTTTTGGTTGTGTGTGCTTTGTCCATGCACCCCACCCCTCTGGGGGTAAGTTGGGTCATAAAGCCCATAAGTGTATTTTTGTTGGGTACTCTCCTACCCAGAAGGGCTACAAGTGTTATGATCCACATTCTAGAAAGTTTTTAGTCTCCATGGATGTCACTTTTTGGGAAAGAGAGTCTTTTTATTCCCTCTCCAAGTCATCTCTTCAGGGGGAGTCTAATCAGCAGAAAGAGATGTTTACTATGTATAATCATGGTGAGGGGGAGCACCTATTTTATAATCATGTTGAGGGAGAGAAAGAAACAGTATTTGCTGAAGAGGCAACACATGGCATGGGCGATGACACTGATGGACTTCCAGCACGGTTGCAAGGTAACTTGAAGACCTATGCTAGACAGAAAGATGGGAAGTCCTCCCATGTGATACCACTCTGTCAATCATTGTTGCCTACTCCAGTTCCAGACTCCTCAGCTAACTCATCTGGTAATGATTCTCCTCCTGTTAACGATTCTCCTCTCTCAGCTGACTTATCTAGTAGTGATTCTTCTCTTATTGAACCTCCTGTTATTGATGATCGTCCTATTGCTATTCGAAAAGAGAAAAGATCATGTACTCTACATCCCATCTCCCAATTTGTGTCTTATGATCGTTTATCTCCTTCATATTATGCCTTTGTTTCGTCTCTTTCCTCTATATCTATTCCACAGAATTGGAAGGATGCGTTTGTCATACCCAAATGGAAAAGAGCTATGGTAGAGGAGATGACAGCTTTGAAAAAGAATGGCACTTGGGAGCTAGTACCACTTCCTGGAGGAAAGAAATCAGTGGGATGTAAGTGGGTATTTACTGTTAAACAGAATACAGATGGTACAGTTGACAGATACAAAGCTAGATTGGTCGCCAGAGGGTTCACTCAAACCTACGGTATTGACTATGAGGAGACATTTGCTCCAGTAGCAAAGATGAATTCTGTGCGAGCTCTACTTTCCTGTGCAACTAACCTGAATTGGCCACTTCAACAGTTTGATGTAAAAAATGCATTCCTCCACGGTGATCTGGATGAGGAAGTGTATATGGATATTCCACCAGGTTTTTCTTCCGCTGCAAGTGAGGGAAAGGTGTGCAAATTGAAGAAGGCACTGTATGGTTTGAAGCAGTCACCCAGGGCTTGGTTTGGCAGATTCTCAAAGGCCATGCTGAGTTTTGGCTACAAACAGAGCCATGCTGACCATACTCTATTCATTAAGAGGAGTGATGGTAAGATTGCTGTCCTTATTGTTTATGTTGATGATATAATAATGACAGGTGACGATGTGAATGAAATTCATAATTTGAAGTCTCGACTTGCCCAAGGATTCGAGATTAAGGACTTGGGAGCGATGAGATACTTCCTTGGAATGGAAGTGGCAAGATCTGATAGAGGTATTTTTATCTCTCAACGAAAATATATTCTTGATCTTTTGGAAGAAACAGGCATGTTGGGTTGTAAACCTGCAGATTCTCCTATTGAGCCAAATCATCACTTGAGTGGAGATATGAGCGAACGTACTGATAAGGAGAGGTATCAGCGACTTGTTGGGCGACTGATATATTTAGCTCACACCCGGCCGGATATTACCTATGCAGTGGGTGTAGTTAGCCAGTTTATGCACGATCCTCGTATTTCACACCTGGATGCAGTTTATCGTATTTTGAGGTATCTCAAATCAGCTCCAGGAAGAGGAATTATGTTCTCTAATCATGGTCATTTGCGGTTGGAGGCTTTTACTGATGCTGACTGGGCTGGTTCTGTGGATGATAGACGCTCTACCTCTGGCTATTGTACCTTTATTGGAGGGAATTTGGTTACTTGGCGAAGTAAAAAGCAATCAGTGGTTGCTAGATCTAGCGCAGAGGCAGAGTATAGAGCCATGGCTCATGGTGTTTGCGAGCTCTTGTGGCTCCAAACCTTGTTACGTGATTTGGGTTTCATTGAAAGTGGTCCTATGAAACTCTACTGTGATAATAAAGCTGCTATAAACATTGCTCATAATCCTGTTCAACATGATAGAACGAAGCATATTGAGATTGACAGGCACTTCATCAAGGAGAAACTGAGCGAGGGTTCGATATGTATGCCTTTTGTGAGATCTGGAGATCAGCAAGAGACTTGGCAGCAAGAGTTTCCACCCTATTGCATTCAAGTTGGGCTTGATCGATATCTTCGCACCAACTTGAGGGGGAGTGTTAGATTAATGAATTAGTTCGTTGTACGGAGTTTCATTATTTATCCTTAGTATGTAAATAGTTAATTAGTTAGGACCTCATTGTAATTGTTGTATCTTGCGTTGTATATATACCCAGTTTAATGAAAGTTACCCTAATTTTGGGTTTTCCACAAATCGATACTGTCGTCTCTCAACTTTACACTTCCAATACTCTTTGGGTGATTGATTATGAGGCTTCTGATCATATGACTGGTAGTTCCACCATCTTATCTTGACGCAGCGAAACTCTGCAATATTATTGATAAAAAACTAAGCAAACCATGAGGTTTACAATTCTCTTATAGGGCGGAATCCAAAACCCTAATAATAATAAGTTGAAAATAAAAAGTCCAAAAAATTGGGGTTTTTCCTAAAATTGAAAACTGGAAAGAAAAACAAGACTTTCCCATAAAGAACCAACTAAAAAGGAATTACAGTCTAAGAGTTATTAACCAAACAAAACTTTCCTAAAACGGTAAAATAATGCAATTGAAGGCCTAAACGGATGAATCGGGCCGAAATACACCATACATCACGACCTTAGGGTGGTGAGTATTGACTGAAGCGCGAAAATAAGTCAACCCACCAAGTTTGGGCCTATTCCGAGCTTGTCAAAATTTTGCCAAATCAGGTAATCGGAAATTAAACATCGTTTGGGCTTCCAAGGCATGACACGGTCCAGCTGATCATGAAATTGGTCCTCCACGTGCTCTACATCATATCTGGTTCTCGTCTCTTGGAAAATCTCCTCGTGTCACATTAGCTTATGGTTTTGCTGATGTCGCTGGTTTGGGTTCTGTTACTTTGAGTTCATCACTTTCATTACATTCTGTTTTACATGTTCCTCATTTTCTATATAGTCTTCTCTCTGTCAGTAAACTTACCAAATCTTTAAATTGTTCTGTAACATTCTTTTCTTGCTCTTATGTATTTTAAGATCTCACGACAGGGAAGGAGATTGGTGGGGGTGCTGAACATGGGGTTCTCTATAATTTTAGCGATGGCGAGCTATCCTCTTCAGTTGCACTTCAGTCTTCTTTTTCACCATACCAACATCATTGTCGCCTTGGGCATCCGTCTCTTCAGAATCTCAAGCAGATGGTCCTATCTTGTGGTCGTGTCAATGTCTTACCGTGTGACGTCTGTGAGTTGAGTAAACACCATCGTGTTTCCTATCCTCCTAGGATAGAGAGTTGGGTGTCGAGACCTTTTCATTTAGTTCATTCTGATATTTGGGGTCCTATTCATGTTTCATCACATTGTGGCTTTTAGTATTTTGTTATTATTTTTGTGGATGATTATTCCCGGATTACTTATGTTTATCTAATGAAAGAGTGGTCTGAGTTGTATGCCATTTTTAAGTCATTTTATTAGGAAATAAAAACTCAGTTTGATGTTTCTATTTGTATTTTTCGTTGTAATAATGCTTGTGAATATTATCGTAAAGCTTTGTCTATTTTCCTTAATGATCACGGTATTATTCACTAGACATCTTGTTCTCGAACTCCACAACAGAATGCGAGCGCAAGTTGTGACATATGCTCAAAGTCGCCCGTGCTCTTTTATTTCCGCAGCAAGTACCCAAATCATATTGGAGTGATGTTGTTCTTACTACCGCATACCTTATCAATTGTATGCCATCTATAGTACTAGGGGTTAGATTCCACAAACTGTTTTGTTCTCTGGTCATCCACTACATCATTTACCCCCTCGCATGTTTGGGTGCACATGTTGTGTTCATGCTCTGGATCCAGGGCAGGATAAACTAGATCCTCGCTCTATCAAATGTGTGTTGGGTATTCTGACACTCAGAAGGGGTATAAGTGTTACTATACTTCTCTTCGAGTTTGTGTGTGCTGATCTAACCTTCAATGAGTCTGTTGTGAGAGAAATAAGGAAAAGTGTATAGGGTGTTGTGTTAACTAACCCTAACACAATCAACTCTTATTTATATAATGAGAAATCATAACATAAGACTACATTAACCAATGTAGGACTAATACCAATACTATATTCTAACGCTCCCCCTCAAGCTGGAGACTCTCCAGCTTGTTACATATCAACAACCAACGAAACAATTACCTCAACTACTAACAGCAATAATGAAAAACAACCAACTTGTTAAAAACAATGGAACAACTTTCAATAGCAACGACCAACGAACGACTTCAACCAACGAAACGATTTCAACGAATGAAACGACTTCAACGATTTCAATGAATCAACGAACGAATTCAACGACCAACGAATTAACGAACGAATTCAACGACTAACGAACGATTTCAACGACCAACGAATCAACGAACGAATTCAACAAAATAATTTCAACGACCAACAAAACCAATTTCAACTACCAACTTCAACGACCAATAACAACCAATTTCAATTACCAACCAACAACCACCAACTTCAACTAAATAGACGACAAAACAAGATATGTTACCACGCTCACCAAAAGCATGACCAAAAACCCGACTAGGAAACCCAGAATTATGACCATGTTCACGACTGAATGAAGAACCAACAACAACAGAGATAGCAGAAGCAGAATCAGATTTCATTGCAAATATATCACCGTGTAATAAGAGGCAACCAACTAATACATTCATACTGTTTCAAACATAACCCAGTGGTGGTGTGATGATTTCAAACGCTCCTTAGGGAATTTCAGAGGTTGTCGGCACCTTGGGGATGGAGATCAAGGATTTTTGAAGCGAAGGAGAGCTGTTTTGGAGATTTTGGAGACTTGGCTACTGCCGGCGAGGGTCGTCGTGACTGGGTTATGGCCGACGAGTACAGTTTAGGGACTGGGTAATCGATTATGAGGGATTTCAGCCACGATTTGGAGTTTTCGAAGGTCAAAAACTTCGATTAGGGCTTTGGTTATGGAGTTCAAACATTAAAGGCTTCGATTTAGGGTTTCAAAGGTTGGGATTTCTAGATTTATGGGATTTATGGCTTCGATTTAGGGTTTCGATGGCTGTTTGTGGGTGATAGTGGCTGCAAAGAGGTGGGTGATGCAGAAAAGAGATCGCGTGATGGTTTAGGGTTTCGGTGGCTGTTTGTATATCTAAGGTGGATGGTGAACCTGCTCTGATACCATATTAAATTTCTTGGAGGGTTCCAACCTAAAACCAATTGGCAATAGGTGGAGTAGCCTCTAGAATTTATTAACCAAGCTTGGGTGGCTTAGATGAGCGATGTGGGACAAGTCTAACACTCTCCCTCACGTGCAGCCCGGATGCACGTGGAGGTGACAGACCAGGAGCTGACTGACTGACTCGGGCGACAGAAATGACAGAGACTTTCCCACGAGAGGTGAGGCCACCCAAGACCTAATTCGTGCAACAAACCTCGACTTCTGGAAGGGATGCATTTATTAGATAAAAGGTCAACGCCGCGGGGTTTGTTGGATGCTTTAACATGGTATCAGAGCTAAGGTTTCGGAGGCTTTTCCCCTTTGCCTGTGCCATAGTTGCACTTTCTTTCCACGTGCGAGTCAGGGGTCGCACGTGCGAGGGAGTGTTGGTGTTTGTCCCACATCAGTTAATTATCTCCTCCAAAACTAGTATATGGGCCTGGGCAGCCTTTCCACTCTTTGTTAATTGGTTTGGAGTTGGACGCTTTAACAGAGTCATTGCCCTTTTTCCCAGTCCCTTCTTTGGCGGATCTGTCTCACTACATACGGCGATTCCGCCTCCGTTACAGGTATATGCTCGTCGGCCTAAAGTTTGCCCCCCCCCGTCATCTACCACATCTTCCACTGTGTCATGAGATCCAATCATCTCTCCAGATTTTCTTCCCATTGCTCTTTGCAAATGTACTCGTACTTGTACTTCTCATCCCATTGATCGTTATGTCTCTTATGCTCACTTATCTCCAACTCTTCGTGCATTTGCCACTTCTATTTCGTCTGTATTTGTTCCTAACGCTCTATTTCTGAGTGGCGGACAGCGATGGAGGATGAAATGTCAACCCTTCATCATAATGGCACTTGGGAGTTAGTACCTCTTCCGCCTGGAAAGACCACTGTTGGGTGTCGCTAGGTGTTCACAGTCAAGTACCATCCTAATGGGACTGTTGAGCGCTATAAAGCCCGTCTTGTTGCTAAAGGTTATACTCAAACATATGGTGTTGATTATGCTGAGACCTTGTTGCCAAACTTGGCTCTGTTCGTCTTCTTATCTCTCGGCGGCCAGTCTTGGTTCGCCTCTGTTTCAGTTGGATGTTAAAAATACATTTCTTCACGGGGATCTTCAAGAGGAAGTTTATATGGAGCAACCACCAGGGTTTGTATGGCCTTAAATAGTCTCCTAGAGCCTAGTTTGGCAAGTTTAGTGACGTTCTACGATTTGGCATGCATCGATGTCAGTGTGATCATTCTGTATTTTCTTTCACATCTGATCGCGGCAAGGTAGTATTGATCATCTAAGTGGATGATATTATCATTACTGGTGATGATTAGAAAGGAATTGATGAGTTGAAAGGTTTCTTACAATGTGAATTTCATACCAAAGATTTGGGAAAATTGAGATACTTCTTGGGTATTGAGGTGACACGATCTAAAGATGGTATTAGTTTATCTTAGCAAAAATATGTGTTGGATATTTTGGAGGAAACTGGTTTGTAGGGGACTAAGCCTGTTGAGACCCCTATGGATCCTAACGTCAAACTTTGTATTGATCAGGGGGAGTTATATTTCAAAACCGGAACAGTATTGCCGTTTGGTTGGTAAGCTAAATTATCTTACTATTACAGTCCCGGACATCTCGTTTGCCGTTAGTATTGTGAGCCAGTTTACGTCCGCTCCTTGCCTTCCGCATTGGGAGGCTGTTGTTAGAATTGTGAAGTATTTTAAGGCATATCCAGGACTTGGTTTGTTCTACCAAGCAAAACACTTGCGTGTTGAGGCATTTACCGATTCTGATTGGGCAGGAGGACCATCAGATAGGAGATCTACTATAGGGTATTGTGTCTTTTTGGGTGGAAATAATGTCAATTGGAAGAGTAAGAACCAGACAGTGGTTGCATGGTCAAGTGTAGAAGCAGAGTATCGAGCAATGGCCCACACGACATGTGAAATTTGTTGTTTGGACAGAGAAAGGTGTGTAGGGTATTGAATAGACCCTCACACATAATCATTTATTTATATAAAGAGATAGTTCGTTACACAGTGTAACTAAGCAATATGGGACAAAACACAATATACTAAACCAGCACTCCCCCTCAAGCTGGGAAATAGATATCACACAAACCCAGCTTGTCACATAACATCTCCAATCGAGGCTTAAATAATGACTTGGTAAATATGTCAGCCAATTGAGCACTTGTAGACACGAAGGGAGTTGCTATAACACCATAAGTCAACTTCTCTCGCACCAGATGACAATCAACTTCAATATGCTTAGTCCGCTCATGAAATACGGGGTTGGATGCAATGTGAATTGCTGCTTGGTTATCACAATACAAATTCATAGGCAATTGCACATTGAATCCTATCTCCTCAAGAAAAGATCGCACCCACACAATCTCACATGTGGTGTGAGCCATGGCTCTATATTCTGCCTCTGCACTAGACCGTGCAACTACGGTCTGTTTCTTACTCTTCCAATTAACAAGATTGCCACCAAAAAAAACACAATACCCAGTGGTTGACCTCCTGTTAGAGGGGCCTCCTGCCCAATCAGAATCAGTGAAGGCCTCAATACGCAAATGGCCATTAGCTCTATAAAATAGACCACGTCCAAGATGAGCTTGACAATTCTAAGAACGGCCTCCCAATGTGGCAGACGAGGAGCCAGCATAAACTGACTCACAATGCTCACTACAAATGAAATATCAGGACGTGTAATAGTGAGATAATTCAGTTTACCAACCAATCGGCGATATTGATCAGGATTAGACAGTGCCTCCCCCTGATCAATGCACAGTTTGACATTGGGATCCATAGGAGTATCGACAGGTTTCGCTCCCAACAAACCAGTCTCATCTAAGATATCCAGCACATATTTCCTCTGCGATAAACTAATACCATCTCTAGATCGTGCCACCTCGATACCTAAAAAGTATTGCAATCTACCCAAGTCTTTAGTATGAAATTGACTCTGCAGAAAGACCTTCAACGCATCAATACCTTTCTGGTCGTCACCCGTAATAATAATATCATCAACATACACAATCAATAACACTTTGCCTCGAGTAGATGTGAGAGAGAAAACAGAATGATCAGACTGACATCGACTCATACCAAATTTCAAAACTGCATCACTGAACTTGCCAAACCAGGCCCTGGGAGACTATTTAAGCCCATAAAGAGCTTTACGAAGGCGACATACCTGAGAACGCTCCCCCTGAGCAACAAACCCAGGTGGTTGCTCCATACAAACCTCCTCAAGAAGATCACCATGTAAGAAAGCATTCTTGACATCCAACTGGAATAAGGGCCAGCCAAGATTGGCTGCAAGAGAAATAAGGAGACGAACAGAACCAAGCTTCGCAACCGGGGAAAAGGTCTCAGCATAGTCAACACTATAAGTTTGGGTGTAGCCTTTAGCAACAAGGCGAGCTTTGTAACGCTCAACAGACCCATCAGGATGATATTTCACAGTGAACACCCAGCAGCACCCCACAGTTGACTTTCCAAAAGGTAGAGGAACCAACTCCCAAGTCCCATTATCATGGAGCGCAGAGATCTCCTCCTCCATAGCTGTCCGCCACTCAGAAATAGACAAGGCCTCCTGAACAATTTTAGGAACAAAGACAGAGGAAATAGAGGCAGTAAAAGCACGAAGAGTGGGGGACAGGTGATCATAAGATACAAATTTAGCAATAGGATGAGAAATAGTAGAGGTGCGAATACCTTTACGAAGAGCAATGGGAGGAGAAGGTGGAGCAGTAAGGGCCAAAGGAGGTGGACTTGGATCTCGCAACGGAGGAGAAGGCTCAGCGGCAGGCGGGGGTGGTGCAGCTTTGGCACGACGAACATATACCTGCATTGGGGTTGACTGCTTTTGAGGCTGTTCGGAAGGAACCAAAATATGCATATACTCAGATTGATCCCCATGGGAGGAAGTCGGAAAATAGGATAACGACTCATTAAACGTAACATCAACACAGACAAACTCGCGATGCAAAGTGGGAGAACAACATCTATAACCTTTTTGAGTCCGAGAGTACCCCAGGAACACACACTTGGTAGAGCGTGGATCAAGCTTATCACGGCCGGGATCAAGGGCATGAACATAACACGTGCACCCAAAAATTTTAAGAGGTAAAGAATATAAAGGACTATCAGGGTGCAAAATACTATAGGGAATCTGGCCCCCAAGAACTCGAGAGGGCATACGGTTCACAAGATAACCTGCAGTAAGAACGGCATCGCCCCAAAAGGATTTGGGTACATGCATCTGGAATAAAAGGGCACGGGCAACCTCTGTCAAATGGCGTATCTATCGTTCGGCAACCCCATTTTGTTGTGGAGTGCGAGAACACGAAGATTGATGAATAATACCATGCTCATTGAAAAAAGTAGACAAAACATTATAGAAGTATTTACCAGCATTATCAGAACGAAATATACGAAGAGAAACGTCAAACTGAGTCTTTATTTCCATATAAAAAGATTTAAAAATAGAGTACAAGTTTGACCGGTTTTTCATGAGATAAACATAAGTAAGCCTAGAGTAGTCATCCACAAAAATAACGAAATAATGAAAACCACCACGTGATGGAACACGCACAGGACCCCAAATATCTGAATGAACTAAATGAAAAGGACGAGACACTCGACTCTAGGGGGAAAGGAAACACGATGATGTTTACTGAACTCACAGACCTCACATGGTAAAGACACAAGACGACGACACGACGAAACTAGCTGTTTGAGAGTCTGAAGAGATGGGTGACCAAGACGGCAGTGATGCTCATATGGAGATATGGAAGTCTGAAGAGCAACAGAGGTAGGAAGCTCGCCAATGTCAAAGTAGTATAGACCACCACGCTCAACACCACCACCAATCTTCTTCCCCGTCTGGAGATCCTGAAAAACACAATAACCAGGAAAGAATGTGACCGAACAGTTTAAGGATTGGGTAAGTTTACTAACAGACAGAAGACTATGGGGAAAATGAGGAACATGTAAAACAGAGTCTAATTTAAGGGAAGAATGTAAAATAACAGAACCCAAACCAACAATATCAGAAGAGGAACCATCGGCCAAGGCGACACGAGAAGGTTTCGCGAGAGGCCGAGAACCAGAGAGGTGGATGGAGTGACCCGTCATATGATCGGTAGCACCAGAATCAATAACCCACGGGTTATTAGAGGCCAGACCAGCAAAAGTGGAGCCTTTCTGAGCGAACGTAGCAGTGGAGGAGGAAGGCACGTGAGAAGTCGGTTGGGAAATCAGGCGATGGTACTCATCCTCTGAAATAGTAACAACACGTGGGGCTGAGCTGGTCACAGAACTAGACAGCACGGACCCATCATCCTCAGAAACTGTAGCTTGATGAGCAGATGGGCGGCCATGAAGGATCCAACAGTACTCAACAGTATGATTAGTACCATTGCAATATGTGCAGTAACGAGGCCCACGACCACGACTACTACCACCAGAATCACGATCCCCAACATGCGACACCCGACCACCGCTACTGGAATCACGACTAAATCCACGGCCAAAAGTACCCCGACTGCCTCCCCCTGTCTCTCGACCACCACGGTCAAAGCCACGAGAAGAAGCACCACCATGAGAGACCATGGTAACCAAAGCCGAGCGGGCAGCTGGTGTCAAATCAACACTGGTGTCAGAAACAGATGCCTGGCGAACGCGACTGAACACCGCACTGAGGGAAGGTAAGTCTTTATCACCCAAAAGATTAGACCGGATAGAATCATATGCCGGAGAAGGTAACCCAAACAGAAATCGAGCCACCTGCAAACGCTCATGTTGGCGCTCCATAACCTGAATATCTGAAGAAATGGGCTCACAAGTGTTGAGCTCCTCACAAACACCGCAAAACTTGGCATAATACTCTTCCAAGGATGAGCTGCCAAGTTCAAGAGAAAAGAATTGTTGATGAAGATCATATGTGTGACGGAGATTATCAGCCCCAGAAAACATCTCCTTAACCTTCATCCACACCTTCTTTGCTGTAGGTAAGAAAACCAGAGTATTCTTAATAGTGTCCTCCATACTATTCCATAACTCAACCCGAATCTTAGCATCCGCAAGGACCTAAGCACCATATGATGTGGTAGTCGCCGCGGGAGGATCATCAGTAAGAAAATGATATTCTGACTCCCCCAAATAATAAACTTCAACAGCCTTAGCCCAAACAGCATAATTTCGACCATTCAACAAGGTGGAGGTAATAGATAACCTCTCACGAGATCGAGAAGAGCGACTAACAGCAGAAGTCACAGTACTACCTGTAGATAGAGAACTAACAACAGATTCGGTGCCGGAGCCCATGGCAAATAGACCAAGTAACCCAAAAAATAGAGCAAACAATAAGAAATTAAGCCAATAACACAGAGCCAGCCACGAACATCAATATGTCACAATTACCAGCGGACAAGAGCATTAAGAAGACAAGAACACCGGCACATGAGGTCAAACAGAAGCTGAAATAAACAGCAGCAGTAGTAGCAAAGGATTCCGAAGAGTAACAGCAGCAACAGAACCCCAAATCATGAGTATAAGAGCCAAATCATGAAATCGCAACTGAAATACCCAACTTACAGCAGCATGGAGTAGAGATCAGACCACGTATGAGCTGAACAAGGGCAGATCAGACCACCAAAGCAACAACAGATCACAGAAATAGCGGCAGAAGAGTACCAGAGAGGTCGCCGGAGACTGGCGACAGGTGGCGAGGGTCGCCGGAGGCTGGGCGACGGGTGGCGAGGGTTGCCGGAGGCTGGGTGTTGTCTGGGTAGGCTGGGCAGTAGGGGTTCGCTGGGTTAGAGGCGTCGGGGGTGATGAAGACAGTGATAGGGTAGATGGAGGAGGGCCGGCTGGGGCTGGGTGACGAGGTCGCCGGAGGCTGGGCGACAGGTGAGGGTGGGCGGCGAGGGTCGACGGCTGTGGGAGAGACGGCGGCGAGGTTGGGGGTTAGGGTTTCGAGGGTTGGGAGCTAGGGTTTCTAGGGTTTCGACTGCCAAAGGCTGAAGGTGGTGGGCGAGGATGGCCGAAGGTGGATGGGTGGCTGCCGGCGGTGGTGGGTGGGCTAGGGTGGCTGCTGGCTGTAGTGGGTTTAGGGTTTCAAGGCTGATTTACGATTGGGGTTACAAACCCGCTTGGACAAAGAAAGGTGTGTAGGGTATTGAATAAACTCTCACACATAATCATTTATTTATATAAAGAGATAGTTCGTTACACAGTGTAACCAAGCAATGTGGGACAAAACACAATATACTAAACCAACAAAATTGTATGTGTGCGCTCGTTTCTTGAGGAAATCGGATTTGGGGTGAAACTTCCTTTGAATCTATACTGCGACAATCAGGTGGCAATTCACATTGCATCAAATCTAGTCTTTCATGAAAGAACTAAAACATATTGAAGTGGATTGTCATCTTGTGCGAGAAAAGTTAACTAGTGGTGTGATAACTACTCCCTTTGTATCCACCGGTGTTCAGTTGGCTGACATGTTCACTAAATCATTGTTCAAACCTCGGTTAGAATTATTATGTAGCAAACTGGGACTTTTTGATATCTACTTCCCAGCTTGAGGGGGAGTGTTAGAATATTGTTAGTATTAGTAGTTGTCCCACATTGGTTAGCCAAGCCTTGTAAGGAGTTATCACTTAATATAAATAAAGATTATGTGTGTGAGGATTAATTAACACCCTATACACTTTTTCCTATCCCTCACAACAGTAACCTTCGGGCCAGAGTTTCCACATCCCTTGAAATCAAGTTCAAGAACCTTAACTTTCTTTCTTAGAGCAAAACGAATCCATGTATCAATCTCATTAGCAAGCTCCAATTGGCCAGGTGTAAACAATGCCCGTTGAACCATCGACGGTGGCAAGGATGGAACATTTTTGTACCAATCATTTGAAGAAGCAGGTGCCAAACATCCTTTCGCCGAATCGTTGTCAAGTCACAAGGCGACATGTGGCGCCTAGAGCTAGGGCTATCCTCCGAGGGGTTACCGAAGGATCCGAGCTCGACAAATCTCTCTGGGACTTGGTGCACATCAGAATATTCGGCCATAATTGTTGTCAACTCCTGCCAAACCAATAAGAGGTCGGGAGAAGTTGAGGGGCTATTGTAGCGGCCCGAATAAATAGGTTCAATCACCGACCAAGCCATAGCTCAACTGGGACACTCAGCTAAAGGATAGGTCCGAATGGTAACATGATCGTTCGGTGACAGACCCGTTCGGACATGACGTTCGGGTTATTCGCCGGTGCAACCGGGTCACCTTGTTCGGAACCGTTTGGTTTGGGCTTGCTCAGGTGTCATATTCAGGACTCTTCAGTACACAAAGCTCGGGATTCTGATGAAGTCGTTCGGGAACAGTCAACCTGAACCTTGCAGTTGTAGCTCATGTGATCCGAAGGGAAAGGCTTGTCCTCGTGCACCCGGACGCTCGGTCATGCATGTCATCTTGACGTAGGCCGATGCAGTTACAGCGTGAGGATCATCATTGTGGTCTCACCTGGCCATGTGCTCCGTAACTGCCTTATCCGGTGCGTCACTTGTGACGTCACCGGAGGCGGTTACCCGAGCATACCATCCACACGCTTATTGTAGACACCCCAATCTGGGTCTCCCAATCGTTTTACTTTATTTTACGATTTTCTTGTTTCCCCGATGATGAAATCGAATCAGACAGAGCTTGGATTGGGAATGGATTAGGCTTGGAACGCTTAGAAACCTTGCTTGAGCCCTTTCAAACCTTTCTGAACCTTCAGTCAAACCCTGAGCCAGAGTTGACCCTCGCGCGAGCCTTCTTGTCCCTCGCGCGATACTCAGTCTGCCACGTGTAGTCAAAGTCAAACTGTTGACTGTTTGACCCTCGCGCGACACTCCCTAACCCTCGCGCGATGGTTCCCCCCTGTCCCTATCACAGAATCCAGCTGGACTTGTGATGATTGCTTGGCACATGGGTTCCCATGGGCTGGAACCCCGTTCTCCTCAGCTGAACGGCGTGCTGGCAGGTCCTAGCCCCATGCAAACTCCCAACCACTCTCTCACCTTGTTGGCTAGCCTTATAACCAAGTTGTGACCAGCCTTAGTGGCTGGTCCTAAGGCCTTGTTTGGCCCCAAAACTGGTCCTAACATTCCCCTATAAATACCCCCATTGGTCTTCCATGTCAAGGGTTCCAAAAAATTGCTTAAGAGTTTCATTACTCCCCTCACAAATCTTACACTAGCTAGCACAAAGTTCTTAACCCTCAAACCACTTCCCAAACTTCTAAACTCAAAGTGTTCATACAGAGCTTGGATTGGGAATGGATTGGGAATGGATTAGGCTTGGAACGCTTAGAAACCTTGCTTGAGCCCTTTCAAACCTTTCTGAACCTTCAGTCAAACCCTGAGCCAGAGTTGACCCTCGCGCGAGCCTTCTTGTCCCTCGCGCGATACTCAGTCTGCCACGTGTAGTCAAAGTCAAACTGTTGACTGTTTGACCCTCGCGCGACACTCCCTAACCCTCGCGCGATGGTTCCCCCCTGTCCCTATCACAGAATCCAGCTGGACTTGTGATGATTGCTTGGCACATGGGTTCCCATGGGCTGGAACCCCGTTCTCCTCAGCTGAACGGCGTGCTGGCAGGTCCTAGCCCCATGCAAACTCCCAACCACTCTCTCACCTTGTTGGCTAGCCTTATAACCAAGTTGTGACCAGCCTTAGTGGCTGGTCCTAAGGCCTTGTTTGGCCCCAAAACTGGTCCTAACATTCCCCTATAAATACCCCCATTGGTCTTCCATGTCAAGGGTTCCAAAAAATTGCTTAAGAGTTTCATTACTCCCCTCACAAATCTTACACTAGCTAGCACAAAGTTCTTAACCCTCAAACCACTTCCCAAACTTCTAAACTCAAAGTGTTCATACACTCTTGGTAGTAAAGCTACACCAATCCATCCAACCTACTCCCAAGCCCTTTCCAAGCAAAGGTATAATGTTTAAGCCGTTTCTGTTTTGATCCCTGAGGGGGGCTGACAGGACCAAGGCTGGTAATCAATACCATGCCCTGGTCCTAAAGCCAGCAGAGTTACAAGAAATCGTGGCAGCTACACCCTCGCGCGACGGTCCCCTATACTCGCGCGACACTTGTGTCAGCAAGAGAATGGACCTTGTGGGGAAGGGAAGCTAGCCCTTTTCTATTTTGCAGTGTATTTAAGTTCGTTGTCTCTTACTTTGATTTTTAGATCACTGTTATGCATGCAAAACAAAATACAGTAGCTTGTCTATTTGCTTTAAATAGATAGGAATGCCCCTGGGATCCCCTGAACCTGTCTCAGGACCCTAGGCATGCAAAGCAATTCCTGGAAGTCCAGTCAGGAGTGTCGCGCGAGACTCAGTCTCTATCGCGCGACAGTCCTCTGATTTCCATGAATGGCCCTTGCATGGGCAACTAGGCCCTCGGCCTCTGTTTTGATTCCCCCAGTGTTTAGGGGTTGTTTTTGTCTTATTTGTCTCCTGCTTGGAGTGTTGTGTAATAACTAGCTTTTATAGTTTTGCAATAAACTGCTTGGTTTGCTTCCTGGGTGTGCACTGGTCCTTCCAGAGCCCAGAAGGGGATGATTTAGGGACTATGATGAGATGACAATACTCGCGCGAGTGTCAGTGTGTCTCGCGCGATGGTTGACTTGCATGAAGATTTGTTCAGGCATGCAAGTTGGTCATCGCGTAGGACAAATCTGCCCCGAGCCTGGTTTTGGCATCTGATCATTGTCTCGGGGTCATTCCACTTATTATTTTGTCAATATTATCCATCCATGCCATTATTTGATCACATCTTGCGAAATGTTACAGTTTTAATCCCTGATTAACTGTTCCCCCGCCCTAATTGGCTAAAATCAATTAAAAGAGGAAGAATCACAAATGTTTTCATAAAACGCCTAAGTAGAGACCGATCTCCGGATTGGGCGAGAGGGGTGCCATAAAACCCTTCCCCTCTCGTAACCTGGCTCCCGAACCCAGATATGGTTATGACGGACTGGTTTCCTTCATTTTTCAATCAAAGCGCGGCAGGTGCTTCGAAATACGGTTCCTTGAGTGTCGGACCTTCAAAACTCAAGTGGCGACTCTGTATTTTTGAGCGCACGCCGCCAGCGCTCGCGCTCCCTCGATTACCAAAAAAAAAAGGGCCGCAACGGCGAAAAGGAACGAAATCCTTTCTCTCCGAAGGGCATGCTGCCCACAGTGGCGACTCTGCTGGGGATGAATCGAACCAATATTAATTCACACTTAGGATTTAATACGCTTGGGAACAATCCCTTAAAAGCTTGGCAAAACGGTGAGCTTCGCGCTGCCGAAGGTTGGAACGGTGATTTAACAGGACCTCGTGTCCGGCCATTCTAATCTGGGGCTTTTTCGATTGTTCACTTGCGTGGTTTCTTCTAAAGATGGACTAAATAAAGTGAGCCAAATTTGAAAAGGCGCTTTTACGACTCTGTGATTCTTCCACTTTTAAACAAGATTTTAGCATCTCATTTGCATCGATGTGGGATAAGCCTCGTTGGATCGTTTTGGCAATCCGGCACGGTTTACCGGAGCCCGGGGACCCCGAATGACCGACAACCTTCGACGATGATGGGTCATGCTACCGTTCGACTGTTATTCTGCGAAAAACGCGGGTAACGGGAGGTATACCTGTGGCCCTAGTCCGAGGAACCTGTTACAAACCAAAACCGGCCTATTGCATATACAGAGCATTAGAACTCTCCAAACTAAGACAGGTACCCACAGGTTAAGATCTACTTGCATCTAACCCTTTAAATGCCTACGTGTTACTGCTTTCCTTATCGCATGAACTGTACATACACTCTCGTTCTGCGTAGAAGCATGTCTAGGATGGCTCCTAGGTTCTCAATCTGTTCCAAGTCTGTCTTCAGGCTTAGTAGGACATTATATGGCCCGATGAGGAGTCGTGCATCTCAGCGATGCACGTTATCATCTTTTAAGTCCTTTTACGATGGGACTTTAGGAAATCAGAAGCTTTTCTATGCCCTTGCCCGTACACCTGCTTAGGGTTTCAAACAAAAAACGAAGGACCACGGAGTAAAATACCATAATGCTTACACCAAAAGGTAACAAGTGCCTCGTCACTTACACCGCCCGGCTAATAGCACAGTGCTGCTTACGCCAACCTGGTCATGGCATCATGATATTTATGCCGAGTCGTTCTGGCTTCAAAAACTTGAAACCCCGAACATCAAAACGGACAAAGGTTTAGAATCCTTTTGACATCCTTTAGGACTGTTTGTTCCAAACAAGGATACATCTTCGAAAAAGAATTCTGAGGGCCTAAAAGCGGTGTCCAAAACGTCGTAGGACAGACTTGTCTTCCGGTTCTAGAGTCTAGGGTGACACTCTCGATGTTGGTTGCATCCGCTTTAGTCTTTTTATTTAGATTAAGGTTGCTGCAGGACCTTTATTAAACCTCCTTTTACTTTGCAAGCAAAGATCTGAATCATTGCACCACCAAGGAAAGTATCGAGGCCAGTTGCCAAACCCGCTTGGGAACGTCTGCATCTGAGTCCGGTTCAAAGGCTTGTCAGGTTACGGTCCCAGTCAGTCGTCACGGAAGACTCTCTGCGCTCGCCTCCGACAGCACGGCACGCAGAATCTCCGTCAAGTTCTCAATCAGGGTCTCGGTCAGTCTCACCACCGGCTTCACAGGAAGGACGTCCGACTACCCCGGTATCCGCCTCAAGCAACCCTGAAACATCCGTTACGATGGAACAGCCACAACCAGAACCCCTTACCTTGGAGACCATGCTCATGAACCTTCAAGACAGTATCACCGCTATGCAACAAAGGGCAGCTCAGACCGACACCAACATTGCTCGTCTGAATGACCTCATCCACACTCGCCTTCCGCCCCCTCTCGAGGAGGAAGGTGGGGACGATGAGTCTGACCAAGAGCAGCCTATCTTAGTTCCGGACCCGCTTCACGCAGGACGTCTCATAGTAATGAACCCGAGGGAGGCTCGCAGACCCGCTGGAAACCTTGCAGGTGGTAGACTGCCCCCAAATCCAGAGGGACCAGCTCAGAGTCCAGAAATAGTTGCACTCATGGCCAAGATGGCCAAGCTGGAGGAATCCATTGCTAAGACAGAAAAGATCAGTGCTGGAGGGATCGATCTGGACCGCCTTTGCCTGTATCCTAACGCCAAGCTTCCCGAGAAGTTCAAGATGCCAGATTTGGCTAAATTCGATGGGAGCGGCGACCCCAGAACCCATCTCTACAGCTACCATGCCGCCATGAAACTTCTCTCTGTTGAGCCGGAAGCCATGTCCCAGCTCTTTCCTCAGACCCTCTCGGGCCCTGCTTTCCATTGGTTCTTGTCGCTCGACATCGCCAAGAGAAGGACTTGGGAAGACATTGGGACTGCGTTTATTTCGCAGTACAATTACAACTCCCAGCTGAAAATGACTACTCGAGAGCTTGAGTCCACCAAAATGGAGGCTAAAGAAACCTTTGCAGACTTTGTCAAAAGGTGGAGAGCTAAAGCTGCACAGATGACTGATCGCCCGAGCGAGGAGGACCAGCTCCGCATCATCTCTCGCAACCTTCAACCAGACTATGCCAGACACCTAGTTCTGGCTCAGGCCTCCGCCAACTTTGAAACTTTCTTCAACTCTGGCCTGGCCATCGAAGATGCTCTGCAGAGTGGAATTCTGTCAAAAGGCGAATCTTCGCATACCCCAAAATCAAAACCGCGGGCTTATTCTGGAAACACCAATGCACTATTTGGAACAGGGACTTACTCCAGCACGGCCACTGCCGGTACCAATGCCGCTTCCTCCAGCGCTGCTAATCACGTCGTGGATGTCAACCAAGTTCAGAGTCCGCAGAATAACCGACCTCGGAATCAACCCCGCAGCTTTTCCGCTATCGAGGCACCTCTGTCCTCGGTCTTGGAAAAGTTGGTCAAGACAGGGCATCTCAAGCCCTTGGATCCGACTCCTCTACCCAAGAACCCTTCACCCGGCTTTAAGGCCAACCTTTACTGTGCTTACCATCAAGGAGCGGGTCATCTCACTGACTCCTGCTTTCGCCTCCGCCATGCGATCCAGGATCTCATCGACGATGGCACACTGGAGACTCCTCCACCACCTCAGAAACCCAATGTCATTTCCAACTCTCTCCCTAAGCACAACGCTGTACCCCACATCAGCCAAATATCTCTCAGCTCCACTCATATCAACCCCAGCTCCACCTTATTTAACCCTACTGACTATATAGCCTCAACCGATCGACCCAGGCCCGTCGTGCCTTTCCCGCTTGAGCCGTCCACCGAGGTTTTGTACATACAGTTGGTTGAAGGCCAAGTTGTTGATGCCGATGCACCTTCTGAAGCTGCTTCGCCTGTCTCCGAAGAATCTGTCAGCTCTCTCTTCCATCAGTCAATCCCTGCCATACAAATCAACTCTATCTCGTCACTTGACAGCCCGTACGCAACTATCGCTGGCCCATTTCCTGACCCCTATCAGCCTTGGGTGCCTCCCTCAGATAATAACATGCAAGCCACTGGCTGGGCCATAGCAGACCATTGGGACTATGCCGCTCCTCTCCTCAACGAGTGGTCCACTTTTGGAATGAACGGGATTCCTCCGCAGCCCGGAAACGTCCCATTTGATCAAGCCTGGTATGATGGCTGGTTGGCCGGTTATGAAGCGGCCTTACTTGACCCTTTGGACGGTTACTCCTTGAGCATGCTATTCGACCCGATCGAGCCTCCAATTCCCGAAGCGGAATATTGCTGGGACCCAGAGCCAACATGGTTTGCTCCCATGGACGTCGACCTTAACCCTCTGCAAGGCTATGCCACGCCGGACTACATGCTTCACTACGCAGAGGATGAGCTTATCCAGGATGATCCACGGGCTTTGGGAGACCACATCTCCCTCTTTGGTTCGGTCTTCAACTCGGTTTGTGATACTAACCCCGACACCGACCATGATCCCTGTTCCTACATTGTCGACGAAGAAAATCCACGCCCTCAGGTGCCTTACCCCAGCAACAGGGACTGCAGCATCATGGTTACGGACCGCGCTCCGCCTACTAACCTGTGGGAAGTTAATGATATAGTGGATGTCCAAGTTGGGAACGAAGTCTGGGCTGTCAATCGTACCCTGGCTGACACTGGTCTCTGGGATGTCCCTTTCATTGCAAATCCAGAGCCTGTTGCTGAAGTCGCTGCTGTAAAAGACTTAAGCTTCTGGGACTCCTTATTGATGAAAGATCTGGCTGAAGACTTGGGTTTGGACATGGAAGTGCCCGTCTCTGCACCGACTACTGACAAGGGGAAGCGCAAACTAGGAGATGTCCCTGCTGATCTCTGGGATGTGAAGGAAAACCCTCGACTTGTCCCCTCTTTGGGAAACGTTCACAATGTTACAAGGAGTGGGCGGATTTTTCAGCCCGCCAATCTGCAAGCCGGGAATTCCTCCAATCCTGCTAATCAAAGGAACGAGCCCGTTTCTTTCCCAAGGTCTGCACCTTTTGAGGTATCAGCTAGCAATCCGATTCCCGATCTAGTTCAGCAGCAACTTGAGCGGATCCCTGCCGCTATTTCTATCTGGGGGCTGATCTGTTCATCCAAGGAGCATCGTCAGAGGCTGTGTCACGCCCTATCCCGCCTTGAAGTCCAGGCCGACGTCACACCAGAGGCGATGATATCTCTCATCCTTCCACCAACCTCCAAGCATACTGTCATCTTCACAGACAAGGATCTGCCAGTCGAAGGAGTCGACCACAATCGCCCCCTACACATCACCGTCAAGTGCCGAGGACTCTGGGTCCCGACCGTTCTTATTGACAACGGCTCCGCCATCAATGTTTGCCCTCTGCGGGTCGCTTACCGTTTGGGACTCACCAAGAAGGATCTGGCCCCTTCTAATCTAGCTGTCAAGGCATATGACGGCACCCGTCGCGTGGTCGAAGGTATCTTGAAACTCAAACTCGATGCTGAGGGTTTTGAGATGGACGTGGAGTTCCATGTCGTGGATATCCCTGCAACTTTCAATCTTCTGTTGGGCAGGCCATGGCTTCATCGATCTGACATCATGGCCGTGCCATCCACCCTCCACCAAAAGGTTATTCTGGGACTACCCACTGGCACTTTGACCATTTGCGGGGATTCAGGCATCCGCCCACTCAAAGAGGATGGGACTCCTGTCCTGGGAATTCAACACGGCGAAGAAGACGTTGATCTCGGAGGTTTCTCTTTCGATACTTCCGGCATAGTAATGGCCATCAATGTGGACGGGAATTTCCTCATAAGCTCTGTCGCGCTGGACATTATGAGAAGAATGTCTCACTTTCCGGGCATTGGTTTGGGCTCTCGCCGTCAAGGGGTCCCGGAGTTCCCTACTTTTCCTTTCAACGAGGGCCGTTTTGGTTTGGGGTATATCGCCTCTGCCAAAGATGCCAAACGGAGAAAATATATGGGAAAACCTCGGACCCTCTGCAGCGGTCCCAAGTTCGTGCGTGAAGTCGGAAATGCCACTTACACCGGGCAGGCTGAGCCCTTCGTTCATTCCGAAACTGGGGAGCTGCTGCCTGGTTTTGAGGTTTTCGCTGATGACACCTGGTCAAGCAGCGATGATGAACCAGCAAAAGAAGAATTCAAGAGGAAGCTTAATCAGCTGAAGACCGAGGCTGACTGGCTCGGATTTATCGATCAGGGGAATCTGGAGTTGCTATTTCGGGAATTCTCCCAAGTGGGTTTGGCTGGGGAAGCTGAAGAAGCCGAAGTGCTCATGCTCGGGCCCGACGCCCTCGAGGATCCCACCTCTCTCATTGTCAAAGCCGAGGGCTCTTTGAATAATTGCATTTTCAAGCCACGCTTAACTTGCATTGACGACACGTCTGAGTCTGAGTCTGAGTCAGAGTCTGTCTCGTCCTCTAAGTCTAGCTCTGAGTCGGAGTTTGTGCCTCTAGGCCCTCCACGTCATAGCTTTTATTTCGAGTTTGACTCTCTTGTACTTGGTGACCCTTCAGGGGCTTGTGAAATGAACGAAGCATCTTCTGACTATTTCAATGATCTTTATATAAACTGTGTCGACCCTGACGATGAGGGAATAGATTTCGATGGGGACATTCCCAAGGAAATCCGTGCCTTCATCGAAAGGGAAGACGAAAGGCATGCTCAGCCATTAAAAGAAGAAATAGTTTCTATAAATTTGAAAGATGAAAATGATCCCCGAATGGTTCAAGTGGGCTCCACACTTTCACCAGAGGAGCATCGTGACTTCAAAGAACTGCTCACCGAGTTCAGCGACGTTTTCGCATGGTCTCATCAAGATATGCCCGGAATAGATCCCGAGATCGTGGAGCATCACATTCCTTTGTTTCCGGATGCTAAACCTGTGAAACAGAAACTCCGGCGGATGAGGCCAGATTGGGTTCAGAAGATTAAGGAGGAGGTTACCAAGCAGATTGATGCTGGCTTTCTCATGGTCTCTCAGTATCCCACGTGGGTTGCCAACATTGTCCCCGTTCCTAAGAAGAATGGCCAAATTCGAGTTTGTGTCGATTTCCGGGACTTGAACAAAGCAAGCCCCAAAGACGATTTTCCCTTGCCACACATCGATGTGCTTGTAGACAACACTGCGGGGCACGCTTTACTCTCATTTATGGATGGCTTCTCCGGCTACAACCAAATTCTCATGGCGCCCGAGGACCGCGAGAAAACCACATTCATCACTGAATGGGGGACTTATTGCTACTTGGTCATGCCTTTTGGGTTGAAGAATGCCGGGCCCACTTATCAGCGAGCTGCTACCACTATCCTGCATGATATGATGCACAAAGAAGTCGAGGTCTACGTCGATGACATGATCGCCAAATCCAAGACTCGTGAGGGTCATCTTCCTGTACTTAGGAAGTTCTTCGGGAGATTACGAAAGTTCCGTATGCGTCTGAATCCTCAGAAATGCACCTTCGGGGTTACGGCTGGCAAGATGCTCGGTTTCATGATCACTTCTCGTGGGATCGAGGTCGACCCCTCCAAAATCAAAGCGGTCCTCGAGATGAAGCCACCGGATTCTGAAAAGGGAGTGCGAAGCTTTTTGGGAAAGGTACAATTCATCAGCAGATTCATCGCCAAGTTGACACTAACTTGCGAGCCGATGTTTCGTTTATTGAAGAAGAATACTCCATTTGTTTGGACAGACAAGTGCCAGGCGGCCTTCACCTCCATTCAAACCTATCTGCAGAACCCTCCGGTCCTAATGCCACCGATGCCAGGGAGACCTTTGATACTTTACTTGTCCGTAAATCCTTCGTCTATGGGGTGTTTACTTGCTCAAGAGGGAGAAAAGGGAGTCGAAAAGGCCATCTACTACCTGAGTAAGAAGATGGTTGGCGCTGAAGAACGCTACACTGTTCTCGAGAAGACGTGCTGGGCTCTTGTTTGGGCATCTAAGAAGTTAAGACACTACATGCTGGCTTACCCAGTGAAGTTGATTTCTCGAATGGATCCTCTCAAGTATCTGTTTGAGAAGCCTGCGCTTACTGGTAAGTTAGCACGTTGGTTGCTATTGCTCGCAGAGTTCGACCTCGAATATGTCACTAGGAAATCTGTCAAGGGGCGCGCGGTCGCCGAATTTCTGGCTGATCATCCTGTTGATGGGCCAGAGGACTCAGATTTTACATTTCCGGACGAAGGAGTGATGGCAGTTGTCGAAGACTCCTGGACTCTTTACTTTGATGGGGCAGCCAATCAGAAGGGATACGGGATTGGGGTTTTGCTCATAACCCCTGACGGTGCTCATATTCCGCTTGCATTTAAACTCAATTTTGATGTCACGAACAACCAAGCTGAATATGAGGCCTGCATTGTTGGCATGGAAGCCGCTCTTACGCTCGGTGTTGAAAAGCTCGAGGTCATTGGCGACTCCAATCTGGTCGTTTCCCAGGCTAACGGGGACTGGAAAGTTCGGGAGGACAGATTGAAGCCTTATCACCAAGACTTGGAGGACCTTATTCCTCGTTTCAACAAGGTCACCTTCACGCACATCCCTCGGATGAAGAACCAGTTCGCCGACGCTCTAGCAACTCTGGCTTCCATGGTCGAGCTTCCGGTTGGTGTCAAGCTTCGTCCTATTTTGATTGAACAGCGGGACTTGCCTGTTTATCAGTATGTCAACGCCGTCAATGATGTCGATGACGGCCTACCATGGTACCACGATATCTGGAACTTCGTCGAAAGCGGTCAGTTTCCGGCCGACGCCACCAAAAAGGATCGAATGGCGCTCCGAAGAATGGCCGCTCAGTACATCATCTGTGGCGGGAAACTGTATCGGAGATCTCACTGCGGAATGCATAAACTCTGTGTCAACGGCACTGAGGCCATTAAAATCATGGAGGAAATTCACGAAGGAATTTGTGGCCCCCACATGAGCGGGGTCATGCTTGCCCGGAAAATCTTACGACAGGGATACTTTTGGTCCACCATGGAATCTCAGTGCGTGGATTATGTACGCCGTTGCCATAGGTGTCAAATCCATGCCAATCTCATGCATGTCCCTCCTTCCAAACTGTTTGGCATGACGTCGCCTTGGCCGTTCTCTGTTTGGGGCATCGACGTTATCGGCATGATCAAGCCTTCTGCTTCGAACGGGCATCGGTTCATTTTGGTGGCAATAGATTACTTCACCAAGTGGGTCGAGGCCGAATCTTACAAGACCCTGACGGCGGTTCAGGTTGCTCAGTTTATCCGAAAGAATATCATCTATCGATACGGGGTTCCGCAGGCGTTTGTTTCTGACAATGGGGTCCACTTCAAAGGCAGGGTCTTGGAACTTTTCGAAGAATTCCAAATCCAGGTTCATCACTCAACGGTCTATCGCCCTCAGACGAATGGGGCGGTTGAAGCGGCCAACAAGAACATCGAGACTATTATCAAGAAATCCGCAGAATCCGCCAGGGACTGGCACGAACAGCTGCCTCTAGCTCTTTGGGGGTACCGCACGTCAATTCGAACATCGACAGGAGCGACCCCTTTCTCTCTAGTTTATGGGATGGAAGCTGTCCTTCCCATCGAGCTGGAAGTGCCAACTTTGAGGATCATGGCTGAATGTGAACTCGCGGAGTCTGAATGGCTTAGTGGGAGGTTTGTCGAACTCATGCTCTTCGACGAGAGAAGGCTCCGTGCCTTGTATCATGTTCAGGGATATCAACGCAGGATTGCTCGGGCATTCAATAAGAAAGTGAAGTCTCGTGACTTGGCTGAAGGGGACATGGTTACAAAGGAAATCCGGGCTCCCATCTTCGATCTGCGTGGCAAGTTCCGCCCAAAACGCGCGGGACCTTACATTATCAAGACCATCCTCTCGGGTGGAGCAGCTCAGCTCATTGATCTGGACGGCAACGAGTTCAACACTCTGGTCAACCTGGATCAGCTTAAACGTTACTACCCTTGAGAGAAGCTCGTTGGGCCGAAAACCACAAGGGTGGGCGGTCCCAAGCAAAAATTAGAGCAAGCCTGCTAGACTGGAAACCCAAGGGGGCAGTTTAGGCAAAAATAAATAGGCATTCAATCAAAAGCTCGCTAGGCTGGAAACCTGCAAAGGCAGCCCTAGGCAAAATTTAGAGCGCAAAAGGGGAGCCAAACACACGAGCGAACCTTAGCCTGAACTACGTCTTGACCTGATTCCCTAGCTTGGGATACGTAGGCAGTCTCTCCTTGAGACTCGGTCATACTTTGTCGAACCGTAGCCTGAACTACGTCTTGACCTGATTCCCTAGCTTGGGATACGTAGGCAGTCTCTCCTTGAGACTCGGTCATACTTTGTCGAACCGTAGCCTGAACTACGTTTTGACCTGATTCCCTAGCTTGGGATACGTAGGCAATCTCTCTGTGAGATTCGGTCACAATCAGTCATCTCGATCCAGGTTTTTCATTCCGGAGCGCGCCTCAACTTTCAAACAACGTGGCGTTCAACACTTGGACTAAAAGGGGAAAATTCTTAATCTTTCACCTTTATTCAAAACTATTATTTCTATTACATAGGCTGAGCAGAGCCCTAAGAAAAACAGAAGCATCAAAAACAGAACGAAATGCTAAGAGGCCCTCACGGGCTCACAGTTTATTCTAGATCATTGGGTTTGAGTCAGGAGTCAGTCCGCGTTCTGCCTGCTTTCGACCTCCTCTCTTAACCATGCTACATAGCGGTGTTTGAGTCTTGTGCTGAAGTTGTCTTCCGCTCCTCCGAGTTCTCTCAAACCCCAGTTGTGCTCATACCCTGCTAGATGTTGGGCTGTAAAAGCTGGAATCTGGAAATCTTCCGTCCCAGCTCGATGAAGGCCTTGGCTCATGCCCAGTTGCCGCAGGATACGACCTGGAATGTAGAACGTAAAACTGGACAGCCCAGCAATCACCATTCTCTCGAAACCTGCAGAGTGCAGAGACATATCCGGGATGTTCAGGGCTCTATGCCGCCAGACGATCTCGCGCGGAGACATCTCTCTCATGAAGGTGTACCACTCCTCCTCAGACATGTCTGGGTACAGCATTCCCCTTTGGTGCATCCGCCCGGGCAGACGGGGCCAGTTCGCTTCAGGAGCCGAGATTAGTCCAAGCTTGTCACATAGCCACAACTGCGTGAGCGAAAAGACAAGTAAGGAGCCACATAAGCCCGAGCGAAAGAAAACAAGTAAGGAGCTACCATACAGCCTTAGCCGAGAATCGAGGTAAAAAACAGACTGTGTGAAAATCAGAAAAAGGTGAGCTGAGCGAGATTTTACCTGTAACAGGATTGGGCTACCACCGAATGTGTTTGTCTGACCTGTGGCTACCAAATCCAAACCAATGAGTGTCTCAGCGAGCACCAAAGGCACCATGTTCTTTCGAGCACCCATCTCCGCAGCCACGTGTACCAACGAGGGGTCGGGCCGTCCATACGGAGACACTACCAGGTATGCGGCCAATATGCCGATTGACATGGCGAATCGACGTCGAGACTGCAGAACCATATCCGCTGGATCCCCGTCAGGTCCGTACCATTCCATTAGGCGCGCGATGTTTATTTGTCCGCCGATCAATAGGCTTTCCGCTGCACCCTGGGAAATGTTCAGACACGTCTTCAACAGCTTTGACATGCTTTGCCTGTAAGGTGGCACGACAATTACGCTCGAAGCGAGGCCTTGGAGATATGCTTGGAATTCTTCGACGGTCGGACACAACTCGTTGTCCCCAAATCGGAACACGTGGACGTCCCGGTCCCAAAACTCCAGGGCTGCTCTCAGAATTTCGGGGCGAAGCCTTACGCTTTTTAAGAAGCGAAACGCCGCCAACCCATTGGAACGGAAGCATAGCCAATCGCTCGCGACAAATTCCTCGAGCCACGAGCCGGTTAAGGTGGGGAGATGATTTGCCATTTGGGGAATAGTGCTAGAGATTTCCCACGGAAGCACATCCTTTGCTCAGGGACTCACCTCTCTTTATAAAGCCAAGGAAGGAGGCATACCTTTCCTTTTTGAATGAGGTGGCCTTGCAAGGTGTCCCTCCATTTGCTAAAAATCAAGGGAACATCTCTGGGACAAGCCAGGAGCCCCCTGCACGCCCAGACCTGCTGACAAAGCCTGCCATCCTCCTTTTATCCGAATGGGTCAAAGCTGGCTACTGCAACAGGGATTCTCCATCGCGCGAGGGTCATGGAGTCTCGCGCGACTGTTCTTATTCGCGCGATGGTCTTTAGGGCTCGCGCGAGTGTTCAGTTTAATTCGACACAGCAAGACAGGCTACTGCCTTTTTGGGATTATTTTCCGGATTTCGACTCGTGCCAGATTTTGAAATTCTGATGCTTCCAGTAGGTCATTGTGAGTATTTATGACTACGTCGAAGCATTATTTTTCCAAATTACGTGTTCAATGACAAATTCGGTCCCTCGAAGGAATAATCGCCGGATAATTCAAAGGTTTTATTTAACCGGTCAAGCCGGGCAAAGTGGCTTACAATTTACAGAGCAAGTACTGAAAGGCGGAGCCTAATGGCCTTACTAATTACAATTTGTTCTCCCACGGGATTCAGAAATATCCCCTCAGTCTCGCCTCAACTTCAACACGGAGCCATCTTACGTAGCGCTTTTCCAGCCACGTTCTGAAATCTGGAACTGATTCCTTCAACGTCCTATCGCCCCAGTTGTCTCTGTGGCAGCGCAAATCCCAGGAAGTGAAGACAGGGATGTCAAAGTCTTCCGCCCCGTACCGCTTGTATCCTTGGCTCCTTCCAAGCTGGCGGAGCGTACGCCCAGGAATGTAAAAGGTAAAGCTCGTCAGGCCGGCAAGTATTACTCTCTTGTATCCCACTGATTTGAGCGTCATCGCCGGGAGGTTTAACCAGAGACACCTCCAGACTATGTCTTCGGAATGCAGATCATTCAGGTAGGCAAACCATATCTCCACCGGCAAGTCAGGGAATATCATCGGTCTCGCGACCAACAATCTGGGAAACTCTTCAAAGCCAGCCTGTGGCTCTTCCAAGACCCCGATTTTGTCTGCCAGCCAAAGCTGCATGAGAACAGAGGGCGAGTCAGAAATCAAATACAGCCCAAGCACTTGGTTTGAAATCGAAAATGTGAGAAATTATGTCGAATGGAAATTTACCTGGAGCAAGATGGGACATCCGCTGAAAGAGTCGGCTTGCTCAAGTTTCAGCATGTCCAAACCCAGAAGTGTCTCCGCCAAGACCACGGGCATGATGTTCCTCCCGTTATCCATTTGCAAGGCAATGCTCACCAATTTGGGATTTACCCCTCCATCAACGGGAACCAGCATATACGCGGCCAACGCGCATATGGACAGGACGAAGCGTCGTTGAGATTCCCCGACAAAGTCTCCTAGACCGGCCTCCGGGCCGTACAGCTCGATCAGGCGGAGAATGTTGAGCTCGCCGTTTCGAATAATGTTGTTTGTCACCGCCACCGGAATGTTGAGTTTTTCCCGCAGAATTTGCCCCATGTCTTCATGGACGGGCGGCACGGCAAGAATGTCTAGATTGGCGAATCCTGGGGCGTATGCCTGGAACTCTTCTATCGTGGGGCACATTTCGTCTTCACGGAACCGGAAGACGTGCACAACGGGGTCCCAGAAGGGCAACGCGGCTTGGATGAGTTCGACGCATGGTCGAGCGAACCGGAGATCCCGGATGGAGAATAAACAGCGAGACCTGGGACTTGCCCAATTTATGGTCTCCTCTCTCATTAGCCAAGGATCAAGGGCTTCCATTAGTGAATCTCCCATCTTAGATAAGTTGAGAAAGGGGGTACACTTCATTATGCCTAAAATTCTTGCTTCAAATAGCCAAGGAGTTGGTAAGACCAAGGCATAGGTGTCCTACCACCTTGCATGGCAGAACAGCCTTCCTTCTGCAAGCCCAGAGCAACTTTCAAGACGTGGAAGTTATGAACAGCCCCATGCCAATAATTTGGTCAAACAAAGGCTGCTCAGCAGGAGTTGACTCTCGCGCGACACTCTAGAATCATCGCGCGACACATAGTACTCGCGCGACAGTTTAAAGCCATCGCGCGATGGTTCATCTGCAGTTTTGACAGATTCCAGCAGCCACTGATCTGTTTTGGTCACTTTTCATTCCAAGAGTCTTTTGGGGCTTTTAGTGATTCCAGCAAGTCATTATTGGCTTATGTGACTGTATCCAAGCGCCGGATCCCGAATGCCGTGCTTAACGAAGATTTTGGACCCTCGGAGGCCCGTTCCAAGTTCGAACCAAGGTTTCGGAGATTCGAAGCTCGTTCCGGAGGATCTAGCTCAATTTGGTCATGCCATACGGGTCATTTGAACCTTGAATGACTGTATGGAGGTGTCGGCTTCAGTCCGGGACATAATCGAGTCATCTTTCGACGTTTTATACCATTTTTGCGTTACTTTGAGCATTCTTCGGTATAAGTTCACTCTCGGGGCGTTCTGTTCAATTCCGTCAATTGGCGCGGGTCATGTTGGCCACCATTTATCGTTTGAAAGTGTCGTTTTCATCCCTTTCAAGGTGTCGTGAGTTTTCGCGTGTAATACCCAAAATTTCATTGTTTCCCGTATCCTCGTATCCTGATTGTGTCTTAGGGTATATTGTCTCTTTTCTTTCAGAGCTAGGCTGTTATACACTCGTATGTGTCTGTGTTTAGTCTCGACGTGTTGTCAATGCAAGTTTGGTATTAGTGGCGAGTTTTGCTGTTTCTTATGCACAATGAGAAGCTAAAACTGTAAGAATGCAACTTTTATATATTAAACCGTGATCTATCCATGTCAAAGGCAAAAAGGACTGCTATGTCTTTGGCCCTCGGCCGATCAAAGCTACCAAGTCAAAGCAGGGCACATGCGCCCACCAATCAGAAAGAGGCACGCAGGCTCTCAAAATGTCTATCTATCAAAAGCTATCTACTTGGGCACGCAGGCCCTGAATCAAAAGCAAAAAGGGTAACGGAGGCCTCATCAGTGCTCCCCAAGCCCGTCGTCGCTGTCTGAAGTATTGTGCAGCTCCAGGGGGTCGTCTCTGTACCTCGGATCGTCAATGGAGTCGTCAGAGCCACTGCTGGTGGACGAGTGCTCCTCGTCCTCTCCCTCTCCCTCTTCTTCTTCTCCCTCTTCCTCCTCATCCTCAGAATTTGGGCTCATGATCAATTTCGGCCTACGAGCCGGGCCCGGTTTCTCCAACGTCGGCTTTTCGCGCCTCTTCACTTGATACCGAAGCTCAGCTTGCCTCACGGCCTGCTTGGCCTCCTCCTCGCGTGCACGCGCCGTCTGCAAACCCCTCGTCTGTCGCCGTGTGGTGGTAACCGGAGGCGCAGATTTCTGTGCCACCACCTTCCTCGGTGGCGGATCTCGCACGCTCTTCCTCCTAGGGTTCCTTTTCCCTTCCATCTGCATTATCATTGCATTTCAAAGCATCAGTATCTATTGCACATGTTGTGTTTCAGTATTGAAAACAGGTACATCTATCAAGCTATCAAAGCAGGAATGTATCAAAGCAGGAATGTATCGAAAGCTGAAATGTATTGTTTCATACCTGAGTCCTCTGAACGACGGCTGGCTGAGTCGGCTGTGACGTCGGTACCTGGTACTGCAACTCCAGCGGTGTGCCACTCGCTGCCTTTCTCACTGCATTCTCCAACGCCAGCATACGTCGAACGGCTTCGTTCACCCACTCAATTGGCACCTGCATGCAATTCAAGTTCATCAGACCGTTCAGCAGATAATTCAAGCAGTTGAAGTTCAAAAGCAATATTGGAAACTGATTCTTACCGACGCAGTCACAGGAGCAGGCTCCGTCCTCGCAGGCGCTAACTGAAACTCTGCAGGATTCCCCTGACTGTCAACAACGGGAATCCTCCACAACAGCACTGGGAGTCCACCAACTGCCGGTCCGCTCGAGGCTCGCCTGGCCCGGCCCTCACCTCCTCTCCGTCCCTCTCTTGCTGCTCTCCTCTCCTCAGCGGCCTCTGCGGCCTGGCCCCGTGCCTCCCTCCGGCCACGGATCCCCAGTGGGCCCGCCAGGAAGTCTCGCTGGTAGACTGCATAGTCTCTACCAGGGCGCAAGAATCGCCCAAGCTCAGTATCCGGCCTCGTGTACCTTTCCAGCTCGGCCCGTGTGTACTCTCCCGTGTGTGAAGCTCGAGGTGGGAGTGGCCCTGGCACCCAGCACTCAGGATAACCAAGCGACTGGCGCGTCACTCGGTCTCCCAAGTACCACTGCCAACCAAAGGCAGACTCTAGCAGCACCCTGCTGGCTGTGACAACTCTGCTCCTGGCCAAGTACTCTGGCTCTGGCTTCGCTCCCCTCCAGGGATTCCAATTGACCTGCAATTCAAGGCAAACAAGCAATGCAAGCAATTGATCAGCGACAGCATTAAAGCAAGGAAATGGATGCGTGCCTAAGGCTTACAGTTACGTATTCATACCTGTGAGGCCCTGAGCTCGTCCAAGTACAGCCTGAAGGCGTTGAGCTCGCCTCTCCCCTCCTTCTTCCCGGTGCTCTCCTTGCTCCATTTCAACGCGCGAGGGAGAGTGCTCAGGTCTGGGTGCTTGCATTCTGGCGGATACATCCGCAGAACCTCGTACGCCCAAAGCTGCAAGGTTTAGACGAGCTCGGATGTTAGTCAAGGCATATATAGCATTCGAAATTGAAACAGTCAAACAGACTAAACAATGGACAAGCATATTCAAATTGTGCTTAAAGGGATTAGAATTGTACCTCCCAGACTCTCCAGTAGCCGGCCATGCTCTTGCCCGTCCTCGACGAGTCGCCAAAGAAGAGATAGGCCGTCCCAAGAGCCGCTCCGCCCCAGTCAAAGCGCGAGGCTGTCCTCAGGTCCCTCAACGCTGGCAAGTACGACAGGTGCACGTTGCTCCGCCTGTTTGGGTACAGTGTGGCACCAAACAGGTATAGCAGAAACGCCCGGGCCATCTGCTCCGCCTCCCGGTCACTCGACACCTCCGTTTTCAAGTAGCCCTTGAACTGGTCATACCTGGCCATTCCCCCCTCTACCTTGGGCACTCTGCCCAGAAACCACTCCAGAGCAGCCCGATCCTCCTGGATCCCTGAGTCAAACGGGATGGGCTCACCTCCGACCCTCAGCCCGGTGATCGCTGCAAAGTCAGCAGGTGTCACTGTCATCTCCCCAGGAGGTAGGTGGAAGGTATTGGTCGTATCCCTCCACCTCTCAGCAAGTGCAACGAGGACGGCGTGGTCAATCCTCGCTGGGGTCAAAGTCCGCACGAACTCCCCAAAGCCCGCCTCGTCTACCAGCCGCCTCACTCTCTCCGGCAGCCCCTCGTACAGCTGCAAGGACATGCACGCGCCCCCGAAGCCGCGGATGTCCCTCTGCTCAACTCCCGCCTGTTTCAGATACAAAGACAAGCAGAAAAGAGTTCATCAGTATACAGGGAATTCATTCTCAAGTTCTAGGTGATCAATAAAGCCTACAACGAATGGTTGGTTCAAGTTATTATATATTGGGCCTATATTACGGAAATACGTGGCTTTGGCATGCTTTGGCTCGCAGGATCATCTATGCAATTCCAAAATTCAAGCATGTTCGGAGCAAGTATCGAATGTGATCTATCAAAGTACGAATGTCAAAATCAAATTACAAAGGGTGTTTTCTGGGAATATACCTCCCTCCATGTCGCTGCAATGTGGGCCCGGGGATCCCTCAACACCAACTCGTCGTCGTAGTCTCTCTGCAACGGTGCGCGGGCCGCAACGCCCGACGGCACAAAAAGGTGCGGCGTGGGAAGCACGTATGCCTCCGCTGAAAAGCCCGGCCGACTCGTGTTCTTCGCCTCCTCCACGGCCATCACCCTAGGCCCCTGCGCCTCAACTCGGGCTCTCTCCTCGGCCTCTGCGTCTCTCAGAAGCTCCTCTCTCTCCAGCCTCTCCCTCTCGGCCTTCTCAACGGCCTCTGACGTCTCAATGGCCCGAGCGCGGTCCTCTCTGGCCTTTAGGACCAATTCCCCAACCAGGGGGTTGTCCTCTAACAGTCTCGCCAGTGCCTCGTCAGTCAGGTATTCGGCGACGTCATGTCTAGTGATCGGCACGTGTCTCGACGACGTGGCCGCGGTCGACTCCGGCCTAAACAACACATCCTCCTCTCGGATCTCAACCTGAGGTATCGTAGTCTCCTCCTCCGCGTCAACAACGCCTTTGCCCTTCGCCGAATCCCTTGGCGGGGACCCGGATGGTTCAACAGTGTCATCTCCTCCCCCACTGCCACTGCCTCCTCCAGCATCAACCATCGCGCGAGGCTCCTCCTCTATCGCGCGATGGTGCTCTCCAGCATCAACATCCCCGGCGTCTCCTGGACTCACTCCGGTCACCGCCGACCCTTCTGCGGCCACGCCTGGATCTAACCGCTCAACGGCAGCCTCTGCGGCCTCAGGCTCAACAGTCGCGCGAGCCTCTGGCTCTGTCGCGCGACTGTGCTCGCCACCAACAGTTGCCTGCTCGCGACCCCCTTCGCCATCTCCGCCGCCTGCAACCATTGCACCGGCCCCTACGGTGGCCTCCGCTGGTGGAGAATCCCCTGTTTCTACGGCCATGGAACCTTCTCGGTCTTCCGACCGATCAATAGCTTCATCACCGTCGCCCCCGCCACCGTGGTCTGCCATGGATGGCCGATCAAGGTTGGGTTTGGTTGAGTTCGTAGGTGAGATCGAAGTTTGAAGAAGTTTGGGAGGAGAGACGAGAGTTTGAGAGAGTTTCAAACTTTTGAAACTGTTCCGTTACTGTTTCTGTAACCCCCGCGGGGTTTTAAACGAATGGAACAGGTTTGGGCCGGGTCTGGGCCTGTCCAGATCCAAGCCCTAACTTTTGACCCTCGCGCGACCGTTCTTGAGTGTCGCGCGACACTTATTTTGGGCCTGAGGCCCAATTCGGATTCTGGGTCCGGCCCAACCTCAATTAGCCCCTCTTTGAGATCCACGATGTGTTGGTATATTACCGATAAATTTGAGGGTCGTTTTGGAGACTTGATATTCGAGACTCTTGGGCTTTTGTATCCCCAGCAGTGGTCCGCCCACAATCAGCGACGATCTATCCGTCCGATCAACAATCAGCGACGATCTATCCGTCCGATCAACAATCAGCAACGATCTATCCGTCCGATCAACAATCAGCGACGATCTATCCGTCCGATCAACAATCAGCGACGATCTATCCGTCCAATCAACAATCAGCGACGATCTATCCGTCCGATCAACAATCAGCGACGATCTATCCGTCCGATCAACAATCAGCGACGATCTATCCGTCCGATCAACAATCAGCGACGATCTATCCGTCCAATCAACAATCAGCGACGATCTATCCGTCCGATCAACAATCAGCGACGATCTATCCGTCCAATCAACAATCAGCGACGATCTATCCGTCCGATCAACAATCAGCGACGATCTATCCGTCCGATCAACAATCAGCGACGATCTATCCGTCCGATCAACAATCAGCGACGATCTATCCGTCCAATCAACAATCAGCGACGATCTATCCGTCCGATCAATAATCAGCGACGATCTATCCGTCCGATCAACAATCAGCGACGATCTATCCGTCCGATCGATCAATCAGCGACGATCTATCCGTCCGATCGATCAATCAGCGACGATCTATCCGTCCAAGTCAATCCACAGCGACGATCTATCCGTCTAATTCAATCCACAGCGACGATCTATCCGTCCGATCGATCAATCAGCGACGATCTATCCGTCCAAGTCAATCCACAGCGACGATCTATCCGTCTAATTCAATCCACAGCGACGATCTATCCGTCCGATCAATCCACAGCGACGATCTATCCGTCCGACCTCCAATCTCTCCCCTTGGTGCACGGTATTTTTATATGCTCGTCTGCACTTTCCATTTAATCGGCTTTTGGGCGGATTTGGTGGGTGTCTAAAAATCTTTGACGTTACCCGTACCAGTCAATGGTGCTCCGCGTGCCGTCAAAGAGGGACTACTGTAGACACCCCAATCTGGGTCTCCCAATCGTTTTACTTTATTTTACGATTTTCTTGTTTCCCCGATGATGAAATCGAATCAGACAGAGCTTGGATTGGGAATGGATTAGGCTTGGAACGCTTAGAAACCTTGCTTGAGCCCTTTCAAACCTTTCTGAACCTTCAGTCAAACCCTGAGCCAGAGTTGACCCTCGCGCGAGCCTTCTTGTCCCTCGCGCGATACTCAGTCTGCCACGTGTAGTCAAAGTCAAACTGTTGACTGTTTGACCCTCGCGCGACACTCCCTAACCCTCGCGCGATGGTTCCCCCCTGTCCCTATCACAGAATCCAGCTGGACTTGTGATGATTGCTTGGCACATGGGTTCCCATGGGCTGGAACCCCGTTCTCCTCAGCTGAACGGCGTGCTGGCAGGTCCTAGCCCCATGCAAACTCCCAACCACTCTCTCACCTTGTTGGCTAGCCTTATAACCAAGTTGTGACCAGCCTTAGTGGCTGGTCCTAAGGCCTTGTTTGGCCCCAAAACTGGTCCTAACATTCCCCTATAAATACCCCCATTGGTCTTCCATGTCAAGGGTTCCAAAAAATTGCTTAAGAGTTTCATTACTCCCCTCACAAATCTTACACTAGCTAGCACAAAGTTCTTAACCCTCAAACCACTTCCCAAACTTCTAAACTCAAAGTGTTCATACACTCTTGGTAGTAAAGCTACACCAATCCATCCAACCTACTCCCAAGCCCTTTCCAAGCAAAGGTATAATGTTTAAGCCGTTTCTGTTTTGATCCCTGAGGGGGGCTGACAGGACCAAGGCTGGTAATCAATACCATGCCCTGGTCCTAAAGCCAGCAGAGTTACAAGAAATCGTGGCAGCTACACCCTCGCGCGACGGTCCCCTATACTCGCGCGACACTTGTGTCAGCAAGAGAATGGACCTTGTGGGGAAGGGAAGCTAGCCCTTTTCTATTTTGCAGTGTATTTAAGTTCGTTGTCTCTTACTTTGATTTTTAGATCACTGTTATGCATGCAAAACAAAATACAGTAGCTTGTCTATTTGCTTTAAATAGATAGGAATGCCCCTGGGATCCCCTGAACCTGTCTCAGGACCCTAGGCATGCAAAGCAATTCCTGGAAGTCCAGTCAGGAGTGTCGCGCGAGACTCAGTCTCTATCGCGCGACAGTCCTCTGATTTCCATGAATGGCCCTTGCATGGGCAACTAGGCCCTCGGCCTCTGTTTTGATTCCCCCAGTGTTTAGGGGTTGTTTTTGTCTTATTTGTCTCCTGCTTGGAGTGTTGTGTAATAACTAGCTTTTATAGTTTTGCAATAAACTGCTTGGTTTGCTTCCTGGGTGTGCACTGGTCCTTCCAGAGCCCAGAAGGGGATGATTTAGGGACTATGATGAGATGACAATACTCGCGCGAGTGTCAGTGTGTCTCGCGCGATGGTTGACTTGCATGAAGATTTGTTCAGGCATGCAAGTTGGTCATCGCGTAGGACAAATCTGCCCCGAGCCTGGTTTTGGCATCTGATCATTGTCTCGGGGTCATTCCACTTATTATTTTGTCAATATTATCCATCCATGCCATTATTTGATCACATCTTGCGAAATGTTACAGTTTTAATCCCTGATTAACTGTTCCCCCGCCCTAATTGGCTAAAATCAATTAAAAGAGGAAGAATCACAAATGTTTTCATAAAACGCCTAAGTAGAGACCGATCTCCGGATTGGGCGAGAGGGGTGCCATAAAACCCTTCCCCTCTCGTAACCTGGCTCCCGAACCCAGATATGGTTATGACGGACTGGTTTCCTTCATTTTTCAATCAAAGCGCGGCAGGTGCTTCGAAATACGGTTCCTTGAGTGTCGGACCTTCAAAACTCAAGTGGCGACTCTGTATTTTTGAGCGCACGCCGCCAGCGCTCGCGCTCCCTCGATTACCAAAAAAAAAAGGGCCGCAACGGCGAAAAGGAACGAAATCCTTTCTCTCCGAAGGGCATGCTGCCCACAGTGGCGACTCTGCTGGGGATGAATCGAACCAATATTAATTCACACTTAGGATTTAATACGCTTGGGAACAATCCCTTAAAAGCTTGGCAAAACGGTGAGCTTCGCGCTGCCGAAGGTTGGAACGGTGATTTAACAGGACCTCGTGTCCGGCCATTCTAATCTGGGGCTTTTTCGATTGTTCACTTGCGTGGTTTCTTCTAAAGATGGACTAAATAAAGTGAGCCAAATTTGAAAAGGCGCTTTTACGACTCTGTGATTCTTCCACTTTTAAACAAGATTTTAGCATCTCATTTGCATCGATGTGGGATAAGCCTCGTTGGATCGTTTTGGCAATCCGGCACGGTTTACCGGAGCCCGGGGACCCCGAATGACCGACAACCTTCGACGATGATGGGTCATGCTACCGTTCGACTGTTATTCTGCGAAAAACGCGGGTAACGGGAGGTATACCTGTGGCCCTAGTCCGAGGAACCTGTTACAAACCAAAACCGGCCTATTGCATATACAGAGCATTAGAACTCTCCAAACTAAGACAGGTACCCACAGGTTAAGATCTACTTGCATCTAACCCTTTAAATGCCTACGTGTTACTGCTTTCCTTATCGCATGAACTGTACATACACTCTCGTTCTGCGTAGAAGCATGTCTAGGATGGCTCCTAGGTTCTCAATCTGTTCCAAGTCTGTCTTCAGGCTTAGTAGGACATTATATGGCCCGATGAGGAGTCGTGCATCTCAGCGATGCACGTTATCATCTTTTAAGTCCTTTTACGATGGGACTTTAGGAAATCAGAAGCTTTTCTATGCCCTTGCCCGTACACCTGCTTAGGGTTTCAAACAAAAAACGAAGGACCACGGAGTAAAATACCATAATGCTTACACCAAAAGGTAACAAGTGCCTCGTCACTTACACCGCCCGGCTAATAGCACAGTGCTGCTTACGCCAACCTGGTCATGGCATCATGATATTTATGCCGAGTCGTTCTGGCTTCAAAAACTTGAAACCCCGAACATCAAAACGGACAAAGGTTTAGAATCCTTTTGACATCCTTTAGGACTGTTTGTTCCAAACAAGGATACATCTTCGAAAAAGAATTCTGAGGGCCTAAAAGCGGTGTCCAAAACGTCGTAGGACAGACTTGTCTTCCGGTTCTAGAGTCTAGGGTGACACTCTCGATGTTGGTTGCATCCGCTTTAGTCTTTTTATTTAGATTAAGGTTGCTGCAGGACCTTTATTAAACCTCCTTTTACTTTGCAAGCAAAGATCTGAATCATTGCACCACCAAGGAAAGTATCGAGGCCAGTTGCCAAACCCGCTTGGGAACGTCTGCATCTGAGTCCGGTTCAAAGGCTTGTCAGGTTACGGTCCCAGTCAGTCGTCACGGAAGACTCTCTGCGCTCGCCTCCGACAGCACGGCACGCAGAATCTCCGTCAAGTTCTCAATCAGGGTCTCGGTCAGTCTCACCACCGGCTTCACAGGAAGGACGTCCGACTACCCCGGTATCCGCCTCAAGCAACCCTGAAACATCCGTTACGATGGAACAGCCACAACCAGAACCCCTTACCTTGGAGACCATGCTCATGAACCTTCAAGACAGTATCACCGCTATGCAACAAAGGGCAGCTCAGACCGACACCAACATTGCTCGTCTGAATGACCTCATCCACACTCGCCTTCCGCCCCCTCTCGAGGAGGAAGGTGGGGACGATGAGTCTGACCAAGAGCAGCCTATCTTAGTTCCGGACCCGCTTCACGCAGGACGTCTCATAGTAATGAACCCGAGGGAGGCTCGCAGACCCGCTGGAAACCTTGCAGGTGGTAGACTGCCCCCAAATCCAGAGGGACCAGCTCAGAGTCCAGAAATAGTTGCACTCATGGCCAAGATGGCCAAGCTGGAGGAATCCATTGCTAAGACAGAAAAGATCAGTGCTGGAGGGATCGATCTGGACCGCCTTTGCCTGTATCCTAACGCCAAGCTTCCCGAGAAGTTCAAGATGCCAGATTTGGCTAAATTCGATGGGAGCGGCGACCCCAGAACCCATCTCTACAGCTACCATGCCGCCATGAAACTTCTCTCTGTTGAGCCGGAAGCCATGTCCCAGCTCTTTCCTCAGACCCTCTCGGGCCCTGCTTTCCATTGGTTCTTGTCGCTCGACATCGCCAAGAGAAGGACTTGGGAAGACATTGGGACTGCGTTTATTTCGCAGTACAATTACAACTCCCAGCTGAAAATGACTACTCGAGAGCTTGAGTCCACCAAAATGGAGGCTAAAGAAACCTTTGCAGACTTTGTCAAAAGGTGGAGAGCTAAAGCTGCACAGATGACTGATCGCCCGAGCGAGGAGGACCAGCTCCGCATCATCTCTCGCAACCTTCAACCAGACTATGCCAGACACCTAGTTCTGGCTCAGGCCTCCGCCAACTTTGAAACTTTCTTCAACTCTGGCCTGGCCATCGAAGATGCTCTGCAGAGTGGAATTCTGTCAAAAGGCGAATCTTCGCATACCCCAAAATCAAAACCGCGGGCTTATTCTGGAAACACCAATGCACTATTTGGAACAGGGACTTACTCCAGCACGGCCACTGCCGGTACCAATGCCGCTTCCTCCAGCGCTGCTAATCACGTCGTGGATGTCAACCAAGTTCAGAGTCCGCAGAATAACCGACCTCGGAATCAACCCCGCAGCTTTTCCGCTATCGAGGCACCTCTGTCCTCGGTCTTGGAAAAGTTGGTCAAGACAGGGCATCTCAAGCCCTTGGATCCGACTCCTCTACCCAAGAACCCTTCACCCGGCTTTAAGGCCAACCTTTACTGTGCTTACCATCAAGGAGCGGGTCATCTCACTGACTCCTGCTTTCGCCTCCGCCATGCGATCCAGGATCTCATCGACGATGGCACACTGGAGACTCCTCCACCACCTCAGAAACCCAATGTCATTTCCAACTCTCTCCCTAAGCACAACGCTGTACCCCACATCAGCCAAATATCTCTCAGCTCCACTCATATCAACCCCAGCTCCACCTTATTTAACCCTACTGACTATATAGCCTCAACCGATCGACCCAGGCCCGTCGTGCCTTTCCCGCTTGAGCCGTCCACCGAGGTTTTGTACATACAGTTGGTTGAAGGCCAAGTTGTTGATGCCGATGCACCTTCTGAAGCTGCTTCGCCTGTCTCCGAAGAATCTGTCAGCTCTCTCTTCCATCAGTCAATCCCTGCCATACAAATCAACTCTATCTCGTCACTTGACAGCCCGTACGCAACTATCGCTGGCCCATTTCCTGACCCCTATCAGCCTTGGGTGCCTCCCTCAGATAATAACATGCAAGCCACTGGCTGGGCCATAGCAGACCATTGGGACTATGCCGCTCCTCTCCTCAACGAGTGGTCCACTTTTGGAATGAACGGGATTCCTCCGCAGCCCGGAAACGTCCCATTTGATCAAGCCTGGTATGATGGCTGGTTGGCCGGTTATGAAGCGGCCTTACTTGACCCTTTGGACGGTTACTCCTTGAGCATGCTATTCGACCCGATCGAGCCTCCAATTCCCGAAGCGGAATATTGCTGGGACCCAGAGCCAACATGGTTTGCTCCCATGGACGTCGACCTTAACCCTCTGCAAGGCTATGCCACGCCGGACTACATGCTTCACTACGCAGAGGATGAGCTTATCCAGGATGATCCACGGGCTTTGGGAGACCACATCTCCCTCTTTGGTTCGGTCTTCAACTCGGTTTGTGATACTAACCCCGACACCGACCATGATCCCTGTTCCTACATTGTCGACGAAGAAAATCCACGCCCTCAGGTGCCTTACCCCAGCAACAGGGACTGCAGCATCATGGTTACGGACCGCGCTCCGCCTACTAACCTGTGGGAAGTTAATGATATAGTGGATGTCCAAGTTGGGAACGAAGTCTGGGCTGTCAATCGTACCCTGGCTGACACTGGTCTCTGGGATGTCCCTTTCATTGCAAATCCAGAGCCTGTTGCTGAAGTCGCTGCTGTAAAAGACTTAAGCTTCTGGGACTCCTTATTGATGAAAGATCTGGCTGAAGACTTGGGTTTGGACATGGAAGTGCCCGTCTCTGCACCGACTACTGACAAGGGGAAGCGCAAACTAGGAGATGTCCCTGCTGATCTCTGGGATGTGAAGGAAAACCCTCGACTTGTCCCCTCTTTGGGAAACGTTCACAATGTTACAAGGAGTGGGCGGATTTTTCAGCCCGCCAATCTGCAAGCCGGGAATTCCTCCAATCCTGCTAATCAAAGGAACGAGCCCGTTTCTTTCCCAAGGTCTGCACCTTTTGAGGTATCAGCTAGCAATCCGATTCCCGATCTAGTTCAGCAGCAACTTGAGCGGATCCCTGCCGCTATTTCTATCTGGGGGCTGATCTGTTCATCCAAGGAGCATCGTCAGAGGCTGTGTCACGCCCTATCCCGCCTTGAAGTCCAGGCCGACGTCACACCAGAGGCGATGATATCTCTCATCCTTCCACCAACCTCCAAGCATACTGTCATCTTCACAGACAAGGATCTGCCAGTCGAAGGAGTCGACCACAATCGCCCCCTACACATCACCGTCAAGTGCCGAGGACTCTGGGTCCCGACCGTTCTTATTGACAACGGCTCCGCCATCAATGTTTGCCCTCTGCGGGTCGCTTACCGTTTGGGACTCACCAAGAAGGATCTGGCCCCTTCTAATCTAGCTGTCAAGGCATATGACGGCACCCGTCGCGTGGTCGAAGGTATCTTGAAACTCAAACTCGATGCTGAGGGTTTTGAGATGGACGTGGAGTTCCATGTCGTGGATATCCCTGCAACTTTCAATCTTCTGTTGGGCAGGCCATGGCTTCATCGATCTGACATCATGGCCGTGCCATCCACCCTCCACCAAAAGGTTATTCTGGGACTACCCACTGGCACTTTGACCATTTGCGGGGATTCAGGCATCCGCCCACTCAAAGAGGATGGGACTCCTGTCCTGGGAATTCAACACGGCGAAGAAGACGTTGATCTCGGAGGTTTCTCTTTCGATACTTCCGGCATAGTAATGGCCATCAATGTGGACGGGAATTTCCTCATAAGCTCTGTCGCGCTGGACATTATGAGAAGAATGTCTCACTTTCCGGGCATTGGTTTGGGCTCTCGCCGTCAAGGGGTCCCGGAGTTCCCTACTTTTCCTTTCAACGAGGGCCGTTTTGGTTTGGGGTATATCGCCTCTGCCAAAGATGCCAAACGGAGAAAATATATGGGAAAACCTCGGACCCTCTGCAGCGGTCCCAAGTTCGTGCGTGAAGTCGGAAATGCCACTTACACCGGGCAGGCTGAGCCCTTCGTTCATTCCGAAACTGGGGAGCTGCTGCCTGGTTTTGAGGTTTTCGCTGATGACACCTGGTCAAGCAGCGATGATGAACCAGCAAAAGAAGAATTCAAGAGGAAGCTTAATCAGCTGAAGACCGAGGCTGACTGGCTCGGATTTATCGATCAGGGGAATCTGGAGTTGCTATTTCGGGAATTCTCCCAAGTGGGTTTGGCTGGGGAAGCTGAAGAAGCCGAAGTGCTCATGCTCGGGCCCGACGCCCTCGAGGATCCCACCTCTCTCATTGTCAAAGCCGAGGGCTCTTTGAATAATTGCATTTTCAAGCCACGCTTAACTTGCATTGACGACACGTCTGAGTCTGAGTCTGAGTCAGAGTCTGTCTCGTCCTCTAAGTCTAGCTCTGAGTCGGAGTTTGTGCCTCTAGGCCCTCCACGTCATAGCTTTTATTTCGAGTTTGACTCTCTTGTACTTGGTGACCCTTCAGGGGCTTGTGAAATGAACGAAGCATCTTCTGACTATTTCAATGATCTTTATATAAACTGTGTCGACCCTGACGATGAGGGAATAGATTTCGATGGGGACATTCCCAAGGAAATCCGTGCCTTCATCGAAAGGGAAGACGAAAGGCATGCTCAGCCATTAAAAGAAGAAATAGTTTCTATAAATTTGAAAGATGAAAATGATCCCCGAATGGTTCAAGTGGGCTCCACACTTTCACCAGAGGAGCATCGTGACTTCAAAGAACTGCTCACCGAGTTCAGCGACGTTTTCGCATGGTCTCATCAAGATATGCCCGGAATAGATCCCGAGATCGTGGAGCATCACATTCCTTTGTTTCCGGATGCTAAACCTGTGAAACAGAAACTCCGGCGGATGAGGCCAGATTGGGTTCAGAAGATTAAGGAGGAGGTTACCAAGCAGATTGATGCTGGCTTTCTCATGGTCTCTCAGTATCCCACGTGGGTTGCCAACATTGTCCCCGTTCCTAAGAAGAATGGCCAAATTCGAGTTTGTGTCGATTTCCGGGACTTGAACAAAGCAAGCCCCAAAGACGATTTTCCCTTGCCACACATCGATGTGCTTGTAGACAACACTGCGGGGCACGCTTTACTCTCATTTATGGATGGCTTCTCCGGCTACAACCAAATTCTCATGGCGCCCGAGGACCGCGAGAAAACCACATTCATCACTGAATGGGGGACTTATTGCTACTTGGTCATGCCTTTTGGGTTGAAGAATGCCGGGCCCACTTATCAGCGAGCTGCTACCACTATCCTGCATGATATGATGCACAAAGAAGTCGAGGTCTACGTCGATGACATGATCGCCAAATCCAAGACTCGTGAGGGTCATCTTCCTGTACTTAGGAAGTTCTTCGGGAGATTACGAAAGTTCCGTATGCGTCTGAATCCTCAGAAATGCACCTTCGGGGTTACGGCTGGCAAGATGCTCGGTTTCATGATCACTTCTCGTGGGATCGAGGTCGACCCCTCCAAAATCAAAGCGGTCCTCGAGATGAAGCCACCGGATTCTGAAAAGGGAGTGCGAAGCTTTTTGGGAAAGGTACAATTCATCAGCAGATTCATCGCCAAGTTGACACTAACTTGCGAGCCGATGTTTCGTTTATTGAAGAAGAATACTCCATTTGTTTGGACAGACAAGTGCCAGGCGGCCTTCACCTCCATTCAAACCTATCTGCAGAACCCTCCGGTCCTAATGCCACCGATGCCAGGGAGACCTTTGATACTTTACTTGTCCGTAAATCCTTCGTCTATGGGGTGTTTACTTGCTCAAGAGGGAGAAAAGGGAGTCGAAAAGGCCATCTACTACCTGAGTAAGAAGATGGTTGGCGCTGAAGAACGCTACACTGTTCTCGAGAAGACGTGCTGGGCTCTTGTTTGGGCATCTAAGAAGTTAAGACACTACATGCTGGCTTACCCAGTGAAGTTGATTTCTCGAATGGATCCTCTCAAGTATCTGTTTGAGAAGCCTGCGCTTACTGGTAAGTTAGCACGTTGGTTGCTATTGCTCGCAGAGTTCGACCTCGAATATGTCACTAGGAAATCTGTCAAGGGGCGCGCGGTCGCCGAATTTCTGGCTGATCATCCTGTTGATGGGCCAGAGGACTCAGATTTTACATTTCCGGACGAAGGAGTGATGGCAGTTGTCGAAGACTCCTGGACTCTTTACTTTGATGGGGCAGCCAATCAGAAGGGATACGGGATTGGGGTTTTGCTCATAACCCCTGACGGTGCTCATATTCCGCTTGCATTTAAACTCAATTTTGATGTCACGAACAACCAAGCTGAATATGAGGCCTGCATTGTTGGCATGGAAGCCGCTCTTACGCTCGGTGTTGAAAAGCTCGAGGTCATTGGCGACTCCAATCTGGTCGTTTCCCAGGCTAACGGGGACTGGAAAGTTCGGGAGGACAGATTGAAGCCTTATCACCAAGACTTGGAGGACCTTATTCCTCGTTTCAACAAGGTCACCTTCACGCACATCCCTCGGATGAAGAACCAGTTCGCCGACGCTCTAGCAACTCTGGCTTCCATGGTCGAGCTTCCGGTTGGTGTCAAGCTTCGTCCTATTTTGATTGAACAGCGGGACTTGCCTGTTTATCAGTATGTCAACGCCGTCAATGATGTCGATGACGGCCTACCATGGTACCACGATATCTGGAACTTCGTCGAAAGCGGTCAGTTTCCGGCCGACGCCACCAAAAAGGATCGAATGGCGCTCCGAAGAATGGCCGCTCAGTACATCATCTGTGGCGGGAAACTGTATCGGAGATCTCACTGCGGAATGCATAAACTCTGTGTCAACGGCACTGAGGCCATTAAAATCATGGAGGAAATTCACGAAGGAATTTGTGGCCCCCACATGAGCGGGGTCATGCTTGCCCGGAAAATCTTACGACAGGGATACTTTTGGTCCACCATGGAATCTCAGTGCGTGGATTATGTACGCCGTTGCCATAGGTGTCAAATCCATGCCAATCTCATGCATGTCCCTCCTTCCAAACTGTTTGGCATGACGTCGCCTTGGCCGTTCTCTGTTTGGGGCATCGACGTTATCGGCATGATCAAGCCTTCTGCTTCGAACGGGCATCGGTTCATTTTGGTGGCAATAGATTACTTCACCAAGTGGGTCGAGGCCGAATCTTACAAGACCCTGACGGCGGTTCAGGTTGCTCAGTTTATCCGAAAGAATATCATCTATCGATACGGGGTTCCGCAGGCGTTTGTTTCTGACAATGGGGTCCACTTCAAAGGCAGGGTCTTGGAACTTTTCGAAGAATTCCAAATCCAGGTTCATCACTCAACGGTCTATCGCCCTCAGACGAATGGGGCGGTTGAAGCGGCCAACAAGAACATCGAGACTATTATCAAGAAATCCGCAGAATCCGCCAGGGACTGGCACGAACAGCTGCCTCTAGCTCTTTGGGGGTACCGCACGTCAATTCGAACATCGACAGGAGCGACCCCTTTCTCTCTAGTTTATGGGATGGAAGCTGTCCTTCCCATCGAGCTGGAAGTGCCAACTTTGAGGATCATGGCTGAATGTGAACTCGCGGAGTCTGAATGGCTTAGTGGGAGGTTTGTCGAACTCATGCTCTTCGACGAGAGAAGGCTCCGTGCCTTGTATCATGTTCAGGGATATCAACGCAGGATTGCTCGGGCATTCAATAAGAAAGTGAAGTCTCGTGACTTGGCTGAAGGGGACATGGTTACAAAGGAAATCCGGGCTCCCATCTTCGATCTGCGTGGCAAGTTCCGCCCAAAACGCGCGGGACCTTACATTATCAAGACCATCCTCTCGGGTGGAGCAGCTCAGCTCATTGATCTGGACGGCAACGAGTTCAACACTCTGGTCAACCTGGATCAGCTTAAACGTTACTACCCTTGAGAGAAGCTCGTTGGGCCGAAAACCACAAGGGTGGGCGGTCCCAAGCAAAAATTAGAGCAAGCCTGCTAGACTGGAAACCCAAGGGGGCAGTTTAGGCAAAAATAAATAGGCATTCAATCAAAAGCTCGCTAGGCTGGAAACCTGCAAAGGCAGCCCTAGGCAAAATTTAGAGCGCAAAAGGGGAGCCAAACACACGAGCGAACCTTAGCCTGAACTACGTCTTGACCTGATTCCCTAGCTTGGGATACGTAGGCAGTCTCTCCTTGAGACTCGGTCATACTTTGTCGAACCGTAGCCTGAACTACGTCTTGACCTGATTCCCTAGCTTGGGATACGTAGGCAGTCTCTCCTTGAGACTCGGTCATACTTTGTCGAACCGTAGCCTGAACTACGTTTTGACCTGATTCCCTAGCTTGGGATACGTAGGCAATCTCTCTGTGAGATTCGGTCACAATCAGTCATCTCGATCCAGGTTTTTCATTCCGGAGCGCGCCTCAACTTTCAAACAACGTGGCGTTCAACACTTGGACTAAAAGGGGAAAATTCTTAATCTTTCACCTTTATTCAAAACTATTATTTCTATTACATAGGCTGAGCAGAGCCCTAAGAAAAACAGAAGCATCAAAAACAGAACGAAATGCTAAGAGGCCCTCACGGGCTCACAGTTTATTCTAGATCATTGGGTTTGAGTCAGGAGTCAGTCCGCGTTCTGCCTGCTTTCGACCTCCTCTCTTAACCATGCTACATAGCGGTGTTTGAGTCTTGTGCTGAAGTTGTCTTCCGCTCCTCCGAGTTCTCTCAAACCCCAGTTGTGCTCATACCCTGCTAGATGTTGGGCTGTAAAAGCTGGAATCTGGAAATCTTCCGTCCCAGCTCGATGAAGGCCTTGGCTCATGCCCAGTTGCCGCAGGATACGACCTGGAATGTAGAACGTAAAACTGGACAGCCCAGCAATCACCATTCTCTCGAAACCTGCAGAGTGCAGAGACATATCCGGGATGTTCAGGGCTCTATGCCGCCAGACGATCTCGCGCGGAGACATCTCTCTCATGAAGGTGTACCACTCCTCCTCAGACATGTCTGGGTACAGCATTCCCCTTTGGTGCATCCGCCCGGGCAGACGGGGCCAGTTCGCTTCAGGAGCCGAGATTAGTCCAAGCTTGTCACATAGCCACAACTGCGTGAGCGAAAAGACAAGTAAGGAGCCACATAAGCCCGAGCGAAAGAAAACAAGTAAGGAGCTACCATACAGCCTTAGCCGAGAATCGAGGTAAAAAACAGACTGTGTGAAAATCAGAAAAAGGTGAGCTGAGCGAGATTTTACCTGTAACAGGATTGGGCTACCACCGAATGTGTTTGTCTGACCTGTGGCTACCAAATCCAAACCAATGAGTGTCTCAGCGAGCACCAAAGGCACCATGTTCTTTCGAGCACCCATCTCCGCAGCCACGTGTACCAACGAGGGGTCGGGCCGTCCATACGGAGACACTACCAGGTATGCGGCCAATATGCCGATTGACATGGCGAATCGACGTCGAGACTGCAGAACCATATCCGCTGGATCCCCGTCAGGTCCGTACCATTCCATTAGGCGCGCGATGTTTATTTGTCCGCCGATCAATAGGCTTTCCGCTGCACCCTGGGAAATGTTCAGACACGTCTTCAACAGCTTTGACATGCTTTGCCTGTAAGGTGGCACGACAATTACGCTCGAAGCGAGGCCTTGGAGATATGCTTGGAATTCTTCGACGGTCGGACACAACTCGTTGTCCCCAAATCGGAACACGTGGACGTCCCGGTCCCAAAACTCCAGGGCTGCTCTCAGAATTTCGGGGCGAAGCCTTACGCTTTTTAAGAAGCGAAACGCCGCCAACCCATTGGAACGGAAGCATAGCCAATCGCTCGCGACAAATTCCTCGAGCCACGAGCCGGTTAAGGTGGGGAGATGATTTGCCATTTGGGGAATAGTGCTAGAGATTTCCCACGGAAGCACATCCTTTGCTCAGGGACTCACCTCTCTTTATAAAGCCAAGGAAGGAGGCATACCTTTCCTTTTTGAATGAGGTGGCCTTGCAAGGTGTCCCTCCATTTGCTAAAAATCAAGGGAACATCTCTGGGACAAGCCAGGAGCCCCCTGCACGCCCAGACCTGCTGACAAAGCCTGCCATCCTCCTTTTATCCGAATGGGTCAAAGCTGGCTACTGCAACAGGGATTCTCCATCGCGCGAGGGTCATGGAGTCTCGCGCGACTGTTCTTATTCGCGCGATGGTCTTTAGGGCTCGCGCGAGTGTTCAGTTTAATTCGACACAGCAAGACAGGCTACTGCCTTTTTGGGATTATTTTCCGGATTTCGACTCGTGCCAGATTTTGAAATTCTGATGCTTCCAGTAGGTCATTGTGAGTATTTATGACTACGTCGAAGCATTATTTTTCCAAATTACGTGTTCAATGACAAATTCGGTCCCTCGAAGGAATAATCGCCGGATAATTCAAAGGTTTTATTTAACCGGTCAAGCCGGGCAAAGTGGCTTACAATTTACAGAGCAAGTACTGAAAGGCGGAGCCTAATGGCCTTACTAATTACAATTTGTTCTCCCACGGGATTCAGAAATATCCCCTCAGTCTCGCCTCAACTTCAACACGGAGCCATCTTACGTAGCGCTTTTCCAGCCACGTTCTGAAATCTGGAACTGATTCCTTCAACGTCCTATCGCCCCAGTTGTCTCTGTGGCAGCGCAAATCCCAGGAAGTGAAGACAGGGATGTCAAAGTCTTCCGCCCCGTACCGCTTGTATCCTTGGCTCCTTCCAAGCTGGCGGAGCGTACGCCCAGGAATGTAAAAGGTAAAGCTCGTCAGGCCGGCAAGTATTACTCTCTTGTATCCCACTGATTTGAGCGTCATCGCCGGGAGGTTTAACCAGAGACACCTCCAGACTATGTCTTCGGAATGCAGATCATTCAGGTAGGCAAACCATATCTCCACCGGCAAGTCAGGGAATATCATCGGTCTCGCGACCAACAATCTGGGAAACTCTTCAAAGCCAGCCTGTGGCTCTTCCAAGACCCCGATTTTGTCTGCCAGCCAAAGCTGCATGAGAACAGAGGGCGAGTCAGAAATCAAATACAGCCCAAGCACTTGGTTTGAAATCGAAAATGTGAGAAATTATGTCGAATGGAAATTTACCTGGAGCAAGATGGGACATCCGCTGAAAGAGTCGGCTTGCTCAAGTTTCAGCATGTCCAAACCCAGAAGTGTCTCCGCCAAGACCACGGGCATGATGTTCCTCCCGTTATCCATTTGCAAGGCAATGCTCACCAATTTGGGATTTACCCCTCCATCAACGGGAACCAGCATATACGCGGCCAACGCGCATATGGACAGGACGAAGCGTCGTTGAGATTCCCCGACAAAGTCTCCTAGACCGGCCTCCGGGCCGTACAGCTCGATCAGGCGGAGAATGTTGAGCTCGCCGTTTCGAATAATGTTGTTTGTCACCGCCACCGGAATGTTGAGTTTTTCCCGCAGAATTTGCCCCATGTCTTCATGGACGGGCGGCACGGCAAGAATGTCTAGATTGGCGAATCCTGGGGCGTATGCCTGGAACTCTTCTATCGTGGGGCACATTTCGTCTTCACGGAACCGGAAGACGTGCACAACGGGGTCCCAGAAGGGCAACGCGGCTTGGATGAGTTCGACGCATGGTCGAGCGAACCGGAGATCCCGGATGGAGAATAAACAGCGAGACCTGGGACTTGCCCAATTTATGGTCTCCTCTCTCATTAGCCAAGGATCAAGGGCTTCCATTAGTGAATCTCCCATCTTAGATAAGTTGAGAAAGGGGGTACACTTCATTATGCCTAAAATTCTTGCTTCAAATAGCCAAGGAGTTGGTAAGACCAAGGCATAGGTGTCCTACCACCTTGCATGGCAGAACAGCCTTCCTTCTGCAAGCCCAGAGCAACTTTCAAGACGTGGAAGTTATGAACAGCCCCATGCCAATAATTTGGTCAAACAAAGGCTGCTCAGCAGGAGTTGACTCTCGCGCGACACTCTAGAATCATCGCGCGACACATAGTACTCGCGCGACAGTTTAAAGCCATCGCGCGATGGTTCATCTGCAGTTTTGACAGATTCCAGCAGCCACTGATCTGTTTTGGTCACTTTTCATTCCAAGAGTCTTTTGGGGCTTTTAGTGATTCCAGCAAGTCATTATTGGCTTATGTGACTGTATCCAAGCGCCGGATCCCGAATGCCGTGCTTAACGAAGATTTTGGACCCTCGGAGGCCCGTTCCAAGTTCGAACCAAGGTTTCGGAGATTCGAAGCTCGTTCCGGAGGATCTAGCTCAATTTGGTCATGCCATACGGGTCATTTGAACCTTGAATGACTGTATGGAGGTGTCGGCTTCAGTCCGGGACATAATCGAGTCATCTTTCGACGTTTTATACCATTTTTGCGTTACTTTGAGCATTCTTCGGTATAAGTTCACTCTCGGGGCGTTCTGTTCAATTCCGTCAATTGGCGCGGGTCATGTTGGCCACCATTTATCGTTTGAAAGTGTCGTTTTCATCCCTTTCAAGGTGTCGTGAGTTTTCGCGTGTAATACCCAAAATTTCATTGTTTCCCGTATCCTCGTATCCTGATTGTGTCTTAGGGTATATTGTCTCTTTTCTTTCAGAGCTAGGCTGTTATACACTCGTATGTGTCTGTGTTTAGTCTCGACGTGTTGTCAATGCAAGTTTGGTATTAGTGGCGAGTTTTGCTGTTTCTTATGCACAATGAGAAGCTAAAACTGTAAGAATGCAACTTTTATATATTAAACCGTGATCTATCCATGTCAAAGGCAAAAAGGACTGCTATGTCTTTGGCCCTCGGCCGATCAAAGCTACCAAGTCAAAGCAGGGCACATGCGCCCACCAATCAGAAAGAGGCACGCAGGCTCTCAAAATGTCTATCTATCAAAAGCTATCTACTTGGGCACGCAGGCCCTGAATCAAAAGCAAAAAGGGTAACGGAGGCCTCATCAGTGCTCCCCAAGCCCGTCGTCGCTGTCTGAAGTATTGTGCAGCTCCAGGGGGTCGTCTCTGTACCTCGGATCGTCAATGGAGTCGTCAGAGCCACTGCTGGTGGACGAGTGCTCCTCGTCCTCTCCCTCTCCCTCTTCTTCTTCTCCCTCTTCCTCCTCATCCTCAGAATTTGGGCTCATGATCAATTTCGGCCTACGAGCCGGGCCCGGTTTCTCCAACGTCGGCTTTTCGCGCCTCTTCACTTGATACCGAAGCTCAGCTTGCCTCACGGCCTGCTTGGCCTCCTCCTCGCGTGCACGCGCCGTCTGCAAACCCCTCGTCTGTCGCCGTGTGGTGGTAACCGGAGGCGCAGATTTCTGTGCCACCACCTTCCTCGGTGGCGGATCTCGCACGCTCTTCCTCCTAGGGTTCCTTTTCCCTTCCATCTGCATTATCATTGCATTTCAAAGCATCAGTATCTATTGCACATGTTGTGTTTCAGTATTGAAAACAGGTACATCTATCAAGCTATCAAAGCAGGAATGTATCAAAGCAGGAATGTATCGAAAGCTGAAATGTATTGTTTCATACCTGAGTCCTCTGAACGACGGCTGGCTGAGTCGGCTGTGACGTCGGTACCTGGTACTGCAACTCCAGCGGTGTGCCACTCGCTGCCTTTCTCACTGCATTCTCCAACGCCAGCATACGTCGAACGGCTTCGTTCACCCACTCAATTGGCACCTGCATGCAATTCAAGTTCATCAGACCGTTCAGCAGATAATTCAAGCAGTTGAAGTTCAAAAGCAATATTGGAAACTGATTCTTACCGACGCAGTCACAGGAGCAGGCTCCGTCCTCGCAGGCGCTAACTGAAACTCTGCAGGATTCCCCTGACTGTCAACAACGGGAATCCTCCACAACAGCACTGGGAGTCCACCAACTGCCGGTCCGCTCGAGGCTCGCCTGGCCCGGCCCTCACCTCCTCTCCGTCCCTCTCTTGCTGCTCTCCTCTCCTCAGCGGCCTCTGCGGCCTGGCCCCGTGCCTCCCTCCGGCCACGGATCCCCAGTGGGCCCGCCAGGAAGTCTCGCTGGTAGACTGCATAGTCTCTACCAGGGCGCAAGAATCGCCCAAGCTCAGTATCCGGCCTCGTGTACCTTTCCAGCTCGGCCCGTGTGTACTCTCCCGTGTGTGAAGCTCGAGGTGGGAGTGGCCCTGGCACCCAGCACTCAGGATAACCAAGCGACTGGCGCGTCACTCGGTCTCCCAAGTACCACTGCCAACCAAAGGCAGACTCTAGCAGCACCCTGCTGGCTGTGACAACTCTGCTCCTGGCCAAGTACTCTGGCTCTGGCTTCGCTCCCCTCCAGGGATTCCAATTGACCTGCAATTCAAGGCAAACAAGCAATGCAAGCAATTGATCAGCGACAGCATTAAAGCAAGGAAATGGATGCGTGCCTAAGGCTTACAGTTACGTATTCATACCTGTGAGGCCCTGAGCTCGTCCAAGTACAGCCTGAAGGCGTTGAGCTCGCCTCTCCCCTCCTTCTTCCCGGTGCTCTCCTTGCTCCATTTCAACGCGCGAGGGAGAGTGCTCAGGTCTGGGTGCTTGCATTCTGGCGGATACATCCGCAGAACCTCGTACGCCCAAAGCTGCAAGGTTTAGACGAGCTCGGATGTTAGTCAAGGCATATATAGCATTCGAAATTGAAACAGTCAAACAGACTAAACAATGGACAAGCATATTCAAATTGTGCTTAAAGGGATTAGAATTGTACCTCCCAGACTCTCCAGTAGCCGGCCATGCTCTTGCCCGTCCTCGACGAGTCGCCAAAGAAGAGATAGGCCGTCCCAAGAGCCGCTCCGCCCCAGTCAAAGCGCGAGGCTGTCCTCAGGTCCCTCAACGCTGGCAAGTACGACAGGTGCACGTTGCTCCGCCTGTTTGGGTACAGTGTGGCACCAAACAGGTATAGCAGAAACGCCCGGGCCATCTGCTCCGCCTCCCGGTCACTCGACACCTCCGTTTTCAAGTAGCCCTTGAACTGGTCATACCTGGCCATTCCCCCCTCTACCTTGGGCACTCTGCCCAGAAACCACTCCAGAGCAGCCCGATCCTCCTGGATCCCTGAGTCAAACGGGATGGGCTCACCTCCGACCCTCAGCCCGGTGATCGCTGCAAAGTCAGCAGGTGTCACTGTCATCTCCCCAGGAGGTAGGTGGAAGGTATTGGTCGTATCCCTCCACCTCTCAGCAAGTGCAACGAGGACGGCGTGGTCAATCCTCGCTGGGGTCAAAGTCCGCACGAACTCCCCAAAGCCCGCCTCGTCTACCAGCCGCCTCACTCTCTCCGGCAGCCCCTCGTACAGCTGCAAGGACATGCACGCGCCCCCGAAGCCGCGGATGTCCCTCTGCTCAACTCCCGCCTGTTTCAGATACAAAGACAAGCAGAAAAGAGTTCATCAGTATACAGGGAATTCATTCTCAAGTTCTAGGTGATCAATAAAGCCTACAACGAATGGTTGGTTCAAGTTATTATATATTGGGCCTATATTACGGAAATACGTGGCTTTGGCATGCTTTGGCTCGCAGGATCATCTATGCAATTCCAAAATTCAAGCATGTTCGGAGCAAGTATCGAATGTGATCTATCAAAGTACGAATGTCAAAATCAAATTACAAAGGGTGTTTTCTGGGAATATACCTCCCTCCATGTCGCTGCAATGTGGGCCCGGGGATCCCTCAACACCAACTCGTCGTCGTAGTCTCTCTGCAACGGTGCGCGGGCCGCAACGCCCGACGGCACAAAAAGGTGCGGCGTGGGAAGCACGTATGCCTCCGCTGAAAAGCCCGGCCGACTCGTGTTCTTCGCCTCCTCCACGGCCATCACCCTAGGCCCCTGCGCCTCAACTCGGGCTCTCTCCTCGGCCTCTGCGTCTCTCAGAAGCTCCTCTCTCTCCAGCCTCTCCCTCTCGGCCTTCTCAACGGCCTCTGACGTCTCAATGGCCCGAGCGCGGTCCTCTCTGGCCTTTAGGACCAATTCCCCAACCAGGGGGTTGTCCTCTAACAGTCTCGCCAGTGCCTCGTCAGTCAGGTATTCGGCGACGTCATGTCTAGTGATCGGCACGTGTCTCGACGACGTGGCCGCGGTCGACTCCGGCCTAAACAACACATCCTCCTCTCGGATCTCAACCTGAGGTATCGTAGTCTCCTCCTCCGCGTCAACAACGCCTTTGCCCTTCGCCGAATCCCTTGGCGGGGACCCGGATGGTTCAACAGTGTCATCTCCTCCCCCACTGCCACTGCCTCCTCCAGCATCAACCATCGCGCGAGGCTCCTCCTCTATCGCGCGATGGTGCTCTCCAGCATCAACATCCCCGGCGTCTCCTGGACTCACTCCGGTCACCGCCGACCCTTCTGCGGCCACGCCTGGATCTAACCGCTCAACGGCAGCCTCTGCGGCCTCAGGCTCAACAGTCGCGCGAGCCTCTGGCTCTGTCGCGCGACTGTGCTCGCCACCAACAGTTGCCTGCTCGCGACCCCCTTCGCCATCTCCGCCGCCTGCAACCATTGCACCGGCCCCTACGGTGGCCTCCGCTGGTGGAGAATCCCCTGTTTCTACGGCCATGGAACCTTCTCGGTCTTCCGACCGATCAATAGCTTCATCACCGTCGCCCCCGCCACCGTGGTCTGCCATGGATGGCCGATCAAGGTTGGGTTTGGTTGAGTTCGTAGGTGAGATCGAAGTTTGAAGAAGTTTGGGAGGAGAGACGAGAGTTTGAGAGAGTTTCAAACTTTTGAAACTGTTCCGTTACTGTTTCTGTAACCCCCGCGGGGTTTTAAACGAATGGAACAGGTTTGGGCCGGGTCTGGGCCTGTCCAGATCCAAGCCCTAACTTTTGACCCTCGCGCGACCGTTCTTGAGTGTCGCGCGACACTTATTTTGGGCCTGAGGCCCAATTCGGATTCTGGGTCCGGCCCAACCTCAATTAGCCCCTCTTTGAGATCCACGATGTGTTGGTATATTACCGATAAATTTGAGGGTCGTTTTGGAGACTTGATATTCGAGACTCTTGGGCTTTTGTATCCCCAGCAGTGGTCCGCCCACAATCAGCGACGATCTATCCGTCCGATCAACAATCAGCGACGATCTATCCGTCCGATCAACAATCAGCAACGATCTATCCGTCCGATCAACAATCAGCGACGATCTATCCGTCCGATCAACAATCAGCGACGATCTATCCGTCCAATCAACAATCAGCGACGATCTATCCGTCCGATCAACAATCAGCGACGATCTATCCGTCCGATCAACAATCAGCGACGATCTATCCGTCCGATCAACAATCAGCGACGATCTATCCGTCCAATCAACAATCAGCGACGATCTATCCGTCCGATCAACAATCAGCGACGATCTATCCGTCCGATCAACAATCAGCGACGATCTATCCGTCCGATCAACAATCAGCGACGATCTATCCGTCCAATCAACAATCAGCGACGATCTATCCGTCCGATCAATAATCAGCGACGATCTATCCGTCCGATCAACAATCAGCGACGATCTATCCGTCCGATCGATCAATCAGCGACGATCTATCCGTCCGATCGATCAATCAGCGACGATCTATCCGTCCAAGTCAATCCACAGCGACGATCTATCCGTCTAATTCAATCCACAGCGACGATCTATCCGTCCGATCGATCAATCAGCGACGATCTATCCGTCCAAGTCAATCCACAGCGACGATCTATCCGTCTAATTCAATCCACAGCGACGATCTATCCGTCCGATCAATCCACAGCGACGATCTATCCGTCCGACCTCCAATCTCTCCCCTTGGTGCACGGTATTTTTATATGCTCGTCTGCACTTTCCATTTAATCGGCTTTTGGGCGGATTTGGTGGGTGTCTAAAAATCTTTGACGTTACCCGTACCAGTCAATGGTGCTCCGCGTGCCGTCAAAGAGGGACTACTGTAGACACCCCAATCTGGGTCTCCCAATCGTTTTACTTTATTTTACGATTTTCTTGTTTCCCCGATGATGAAATCGAATCAGACAGAGCTTGGATTGGGAATGGATTAGGCTTGGAACGCTTAGAAACCTTGCTTGAGCCCTTTCAAACCTTTCTGAACCTTCAGTCAAACCCTGAGCCAGAGTTGACCCTCGCGCGAGCCTTCTTGTCCCTCGCGCGATACTCAGTCTGCCACGTGTAGTCAAAGTCAAACTGTTGACTGTTTGACCCTCGCGCGACACTCCCTAACCCTCGCGCGATGGTTCCCCCCTGTCCCTATCACAGAATCCAGCTGGACTTGTGATGATTGCTTGGCACATGGGTTCCCATGGGCTGGAACCCCGTTCTCCTCAGCTGAACGGCGTGCTGGCAGGTCCTAGCCCCATGCAAACTCCCAACCACTCTCTCACCTTGTTGGCTAGCCTTATAACCAAGTTGTGACCAGCCTTAGTGGCTGGTCCTAAGGCCTTGTTTGGCCCCAAAACTGGTCCTAACATTCCCCTATAAATACCCCCATTGGTCTTCCATGTCAAGGGTTCCAAAAAATTGCTTAAGAGTTTCATTACTCCCCTCACAAATCTTACACTAGCTAGCACAAAGTTCTTAACCCTCAAACCACTTCCCAAACTTCTAAACTCAAAGTGTTCATACACTCTTGGTAGTAAAGCTACACCAATCCATCCAACCTACTCCCAAGCCCTTTCCAAGCAAAGGTATAATGTTTAAGCCGTTTCTGTTTTGATCCCTGAGGGGGGCTGACAGGACCAAGGCTGGTAATCAATACCATGCCCTGGTCCTAAAGCCAGCAGAGTTACAAGAAATCGTGGCAGCTACACCCTCGCGCGACGGTCCCCTATACTCGCGCGACACTTGTGTCAGCAAGAGAATGGACCTTGTGGGGAAGGGAAGCTAGCCCTTTTCTATTTTGCAGTGTATTTAAGTTCGTTGTCTCTTACTTTGATTTTTAGATCACTGTTATGCATGCAAAACAAAATACAGTAGCTTGTCTATTTGCTTTAAATAGATAGGAATGCCCCTGGGATCCCCTGAACCTGTCTCAGGACCCTAGGCATGCAAAGCAATTCCTGGAAGTCCAGTCAGGAGTGTCGCGCGAGACTCAGTCTCTATCGCGCGACAGTCCTCTGATTTCCATGAATGGCCCTTGCATGGGCAACTAGGCCCTCGGCCTCTGTTTTGATTCCCCCAGTGTTTAGGGGTTGTTTTTGTCTTATTTGTCTCCTGCTTGGAGTGTTGTGTAATAACTAGCTTTTATAGTTTTGCAATAAACTGCTTGGTTTGCTTCCTGGGTGTGCACTGGTCCTTCCAGAGCCCAGAAGGGGATGATTTAGGGACTATGATGAGATGACAATACTCGCGCGAGTGTCAGTGTGTCTCGCGCGATGGTTGACTTGCATGAAGATTTGTTCAGGCATGCAAGTTGGTCATCGCGTAGGACAAATCTGCCCCGAGCCTGGTTTTGGCATCTGATCATTGTCTCGGGGTCATTCCACTTATTATTTTGTCAATATTATCCATCCATGCCATTATTTGATCACATCTTGCGAAATGTTACAGTTTTAATCCCTGATTAACTGTTCCCCCGCCCTAATTGGCTAAAATCAATTAAAAGAGGAAGAATCACAAATGTTTTCATAAAACGCCTAAGTAGAGACCGATCTCCGGATTGGGCGAGAGGGGTGCCATAAAACCCTTCCCCTCTCGTAACCTGGCTCCCGAACCCAGATATGGTTATGACGGACTGGTTTCCTTCATTTTTCAATCAAAGCGCGGCAGGTGCTTCGAAATACGGTTCCTTGAGTGTCGGACCTTCAAAACTCAAGTGGCGACTCTGTATTTTTGAGCGCACGCCGCCAGCGCTCGCGCTCCCTCGATTACCAAAAAAAAAAGGGCCGCAACGGCGAAAAGGAACGAAATCCTTTCTCTCCGAAGGGCATGCTGCCCACACTTATTTGGGGACCAAGTCAAGCGAGGTCTATCAAAAGGAAAGGGAAACTTTTACCCTAACCCTAGACCTACCTTCTTCTCCCTAGATCTAACTTGATCGTCGGAGTGTCACTAGGGCTATTGTGGGCAGCATGCCCTTAGGAAATTCCGGTTTCCCAATTTAGTGAAGGCATCGGTAGCCCAGATCGAGGGAGCGCGAGTGGAGAAGCAAGCGCTCGGAATACAGAGTCGCCACTTGGGTTTGAAGGTCCAACACCCAAGGAACCGTATTTCGAAGCACCTACCGCGCTGTTTGATTTGAAAAAGTGAAGGAAACCAATCCGTCATAACCATATTTGGGTTCGGGAGCCAGGTTACGAGAGGGGAAGGGTTTTAAGGCACCCCTCTCGCCCAATCCGGAGATCGGTCTCTACTTAGGCATTTTGAAAATATTGCGATTCTTCTTTAATTAATCAATTTTTAGCCAGTTAGCCAGCTTCAACAACAGTTTGAATTTTATCCCCTTCTGGGCTCTGGAAGGACCAGTGCACACCCAGGACAAACCAAGCAGTTTACATGTACTGAAAGTAAATAATAATTACAAACAGAACGAATAAAATTGAAATACAACCCCTAAACAGTGGGGGTATTAAAACAAAGGCCAAGGGCCAAGTTACCAAAGCAAAGGCCACTCACTGGAAACAGGCTGACCATCGCGCGCGTAATGCGCTCTGGCGTGCGATGGTGCACTTTGGCGCGCGAGTGTTGCGCCCAGGCGCACGATGGTATGAGTCAAATTTCCAGTGTTTGGTTTTGCTCATTCTGGGTTCTGGGACAAGTCCAGAAAGATCCCAGGGGTACTCCACAGCAGCAGAAATACATATTGAAATACAACTAACAGTTTAAGCTAAGGAAAGCAGTAAACTGGTAGTGAGATATATACAAAGAAATGCATAAAATAGTAGGACACCAATCCCCATGCCGTCCATCGCACGCAGCAACGGAGTGTCGCGTGCGAGACTGGACCGTCGCGCACTGGTTCCTACCAGAACGGTTTTTGAAACCTTGCCAGCTTTAGGACCAGGACTGGTATTGATTACCAGCCTTGGCCCTGTCAGCCCCCCTCAGGGATCAGAACAGAGAGCAGAACAAAGGTAAGCTATACCTTTGATCTTTTGAGGTTTGAATGGTGTTTGTGCTTTGAATTGAGGTTGAGGTTGTTTGAGTGGAAGAACAAGCTATGTTCTTGAGTGCTAGGTAGGAAACCAAGTGTTCCACTTCCTAATGGAGAAGAGATAGACAAAGGGTTAGGGTTAGAACCTTTGTGCTTTTTATTTTTTGGAACCCTTTGAAAGAGAAACAAAGGGGGATATTTATAGGAGAAGAGGGAGAGTTAGGTCTGGTGCAAAAAGAGGAGCTCAGCCAGTCCACGAGGTTGGCTGAAGTTGCATTGGTGGCCAAGTTTCCACCTCAAGAAAAGTTGGTGGGGACTGGCATTGACCATCGTGCGATGGAGTCAGTCTGTCGCGCGAGGGTGCGCCCTGGCGCGCGATGGTCAACGGTCAAACTTTGACTGTTGACCACCACCTGGCAGTTTGACCAGCGCGCGCGGGAGCCACTTTGGCACGTGATGATGCGCCCCGGCGAGCGATGGTTGCACCCTGGCGCGCGTCAGTAGGGTTTTTGGCTTTTGGAAGTGGCATAAGAATAGGCTAGGTTCAAGGGTTTTGCAAACACTCAAAGCTCAAACACTCAACATTCCTGGGGTGTTCTCGATCCGTTTCATTATTGGGGAATCAAATACCGTAAGTAAACTAATCTGGAAGCCCAGATTGGGGTGTCTACAGCTATGCCAATAGCCCTAGTGACTTGTTGCCGGTTAGGCAGAGGGCGCACGGAACTGCAAGAGAGGAATCGAGAACGGAGTCCTGACCGTCAGATCCAATGCCGAACCCGACAAGCTATTTAGCAGCTCCTTTCATATCAGCAAAGAAAACCCCACTATATTCCTAATATTGCCACTTCTGTCATATATGTGAATAGTAACATATGTTGTCCATCTAAAGACAAGGAACCTTTTCAAGAAAAAAGCAGAACGAAGAAAGATTATCCAACAAATTACTAAGCAAAAACCAAACAAATTTGTGTGCATCCTAACAATCTGCTAGAGCCATTGGAATGAGTTTCAAGGTCTTTTTAAACACTTAGGAACCAAATCTTCTTATGAAGTTGTTGAAGCACTTCAAAGTTATTCTAACTCAACATACCAAAATGATAAATCGCTTATGTAGCGGCACCAAGAATGACGTAAACAAGCAGAGTTCCCAATCCAAAACAAGGATCTAAGAAATTCCATAAACCCACAACTTACATGTCCAAAAGTGTGACCCAAGTTCAATGTTGCCCTCAGTCCACTTTCCTTCTCATCAAGGGATACAACTTCAGCCTTGTTTTCACATGATGATTAGATAGCATAAGCCAGTGCACCAGGGTCCCTGCAAAGGAGAAAGCCATGCATGAGATCACATAGGAAGCCATAATAAACATGAATGCACCTGGGCACCATTTTTTCCCTTTTGGGGTAAATCCCCCCTCACGCACCCTTTTCCTGCAGTCAAAGAACTTGAACCTTGGGAAAGTGCATCTCCCTTTCCTCTCATCTTGTGTACATGGGCTCTTTTAAAGGTGTCAAGATTTGGGCAAGATGATGGGATATGGGTCAGACATGTATAGTAGGACATACACCTAACAAACCGTTTTAGCAATTCAAGTTTACTACACAAGTGCAGAACAATGTTTAAACCTCATGAATTAGGTATGAAATGCTCTCTATTAGGTATGGTCTACACTAACACCATTTTACCCAAGATGATATAAGTAAATAAGCAATTTGACTACCTTGACAAGCCCCCCTTAGATATCAAAATTAGATGAATCTTGTAATGCATACCCACACCCCACGCCGAAACCAGAGTTTATGTATATAGGCGCAACACACATTATAAACGCACACCACATCGAAAGGAATGACATCAAGTTTGTCTCTAAAAATGATGTAGTATGTAGTAAGGGCACTTATGTCTTTTTGTATTGAGTCTATATATAGGTGTTGGAATCCTTTATTTTGATAGCTTTTACTCCCTCCGTCCCTTTTTAAATGTCCTGCTTCGTAACTCCAACTTATTAAAAAGACATCATCATTATACCTTTCACATCAACTTTTTCCTCCACTTTCCCTACTTACCCATCATCATTACACTTTTACTCACTAACTTTTCAAAATGGAATCTACTTTTAGGGACAAAGTAGACAATTCACCAACTTTTACCCACTAACTTTACAAAATAGACACTTATTAAGGGACAGCCCAAAATGGAATACTGGACTGTAATAAAGGGACGGAGGGAGTATCATTTTGAACAAATATTATCAAGAGCTAGTCTCTTTTGTATCCCATTTGGGAGTTTCTCTCTATAAGTTAATCTATGGTTATTTGGGTTTGCATCATTTGGTATCAGAGCTTCTAGGCTCGATCCCCACCGTTCATCTCGCCGGAGACTTCACCGGAAACCTAAACTCTCGCCGGAATCCCAAAGCGGCGCCGGAATCTTCGCCGGAGCCCGAAGTCTCCTCCATTCCCTTCGAAATTTGTAGATCTACACCACCCAAGACCCTAAAACTCAATTCCGACCCTTAAAATCCACAGGTCAACGATTTTCGAAGCTGTTTTACCTATTTCGAACAACCAAAATTGATTTTGAAGCTCAACCCATACTTTTCCAGCTATTTCGAGCACTGTACAGACATCAAAACCCTATTCCGACTTGATTTAGAGCATTTCGAGCACTGTTCAACCATTTTCGGACCTGTTCAAGCACCATACTACACTCGTTTTGTGTTTTCAAGCTTGACCCATCCATTTTTATGCTCGAAACAGTGATTCGTACCCAGATCTACCATTTTCGGAACTTGAAACAGTGATTTCATGCTCATTTTCCCTGTTACAACTCTCGAAACAGTTGATTAAGGCTTCAACAGCCTTCATTTGGGCTTGAATCAACTGATAGCTCTCTTTCAGCCTTCGAAACAGTGGTAAGTGCCTCCGAACTGCTCTTTGGACATTCGAATCTGTGTTTTTAGATTTGATTTCAACTAGGTTGTCTCGTTTGTTACGATTTGCTTTGATTAGTGTTGATTGCTTGCAATTGAGGCTGTTTGGTACTGAGTTAACTGGGTTTGATCGATTTTGGTTGAGTTATTGTACTGAGTTGACTGAGTTTGGGTCAAAAAAAAATCACTGAGTTGACTGGTCCAGGTTCTTTGGGGTTAATTTGCTTGTTTGGAGTTGAATTTGAGTATTGTAATGGCTTATCGGGCAAGAGGTAGAAGAGGAGGTAGAGGTAGAGGCTTTGTGGTGAACACTGGTGAAGAAAATGAGTTTGGCAACCAAAACCATGAGATTCAGGAGTTGAGACAACAGGTTGCTACCCTAACGGCGATGGTGCAAGGCTTGCAAGTGTCGCGTGCGGGAAGTGGAGGGTCCGAGGACTCTCATAGTCACTTTGACAACCCGTTTGGTGATCCGAATTGGCGTAGGCCACCTTTCACTCACTCTCCTTATAGCTGGGAGCGGAACATCAAGATTGAACTTCCCGAGTTCAATAGAAGTCTTAACCCAGATGAGTTTGTTGATTGGATAAATACGGTTGAAAGAGTATTTGATTATGGAGATGTCTCTGAGGAGAAGAAGGTGAAGTTAGTGGCTATCCGTCTCAAAGGAAGAGCTTCTGCTTGGTGGGGAGCAATTGCAAGGAACTAGGCTACGAAGAGGAAAGGGAAAGATTGGAGAATGGGAGAAAATGAAAAAGAAACTCAATGAGCAATTCTTGCCTTTCAACTATATGCAAAACCTCTACAAGAATTTGCATAATCTTAAACAAGTTGGAAGTGTTGATGATTACACGGAGGCTTTCCATCAACTTGTTGCTAGAGTTGATTTGAATGAAAGTGAAGAACAAATGGTTGCAAGGTACATAAGTGGGTTGACAATCTCAATCCAAGATGCCCTTGATATGCAAACTTTGTGGACGGTTTCGGAATCTTACAATCGGGCCTTGGTGGCCGAAAAGCAAGAAAAGAGAAAGTTTTCGAGATCCGGACAACAATATCAAGACGGTTCCAAGTCCGGGCAATCCTTTTACTCTTATGCTAGGGGTGGTTCTTCCTCTAGTGGTGGCCAAGGTGCTTCTTCCGGGGTTGGTACTCAAAACCGAGCGGATAAGGTTTCAACACCCGCTCAAAACAGCCTCAATCCGGTGCTTTGGGGGCTCGAAGTCAATTCCAAAGTGGGGGCTTTAAGTGCTTCAAGTGTGGGGAACCGGGTCACAAGTCTTCGGATTGTCGTAAGGCTTCCGGAGGTCGTAACAAGGCACTTTTCATTGAGGAGGTTACGGAACAAGGTTGTAAGGATGATATTCCCGTTTATGATGAGGAAATATGTGAAGAAATTGGGGGTGATGATGAGGAGGAAGAAGGCTATGCGTTGATGATCAAGAAGACTCTCCTTACTCCTAAGGAAGCTAGTAATGAAGATTGGTTGCATACCAATATCTTTTACACCACTTGCAATGTTGGCGGTAGAGTTTGCAACATGATTATTGATAGTGGAAGTTGTGAGAATGTAGTCTCTCAAGAGGTGGTGGACAAGTTACAACTCAAAGTGGAGGAGCATCCCCATCCTTATACCCTTTCTTGGTTCAAGAAGGGTAATGAAATCAAGGTGACTAAAAGGTGCTTGGTATCTTTCTCCATTCGGCAAAAGTACTTTGATGAAGCTTGGTGCGATGTGGTTCCTATGGATGCTTGTCATATACTACTTGGTCGCCCGTGGCAATATGATAGGCATTCCATCCATGATGGAAAGAAGAATACCTACACCATTCTTAAGGAGAAGCGACAATTCACTTTGTTACCTATGAAAGAGAAGGAGAATACAAAACCTCCTCCCACTACGTTGCTTGCTTCTAAAGGATTTCTCAAGGAAAGTCATGAAACCGGGTATGTTCTAGTGTTGGTTCCTATGGCGGATATGGATGTGTCGGATGTTCCCGAGGCGATTTCTAAACTTTTGAAGGAGTATGTTGATGTGTTTCCTCAAGAGTTGCCTTCCGAATTGCCTGCTTTGCGAGATATTCAACATTGTATCGACTTGGTACCCGGGGCGCCCCTTCCGAACAAGCCCGCATATAGAATGTTTCCAAGGGAGAGGGAAGAGATTCAAAGGCAAGTTACGGATCTTCTAGAGAAAGACTACATAAGGGCAAGCCTTAGCCCTTGTGCGGTGCCGACTCTTTTGACTCCGAAGATCACTATCAAGTACCGCATTCCCATTCCGAGGCTAGACGATATGTTGGATTGCCTTGCCGGTTCAAAGGTCTTCTCAAAGATTGATCTAAGAAGTGGTTATCATCAAATTCGGGTTCGCCCGGGAGATGAATGGAAAACGGCTTTCAAGACCCCTCATCATGGCCTTTTTGAATGGCTTGTGATACCTTTTGGTCTTACCAATGCTCCAAGCACTTTTATGCGGGTAATGACTCAAATGCTTCAACCTCTCTTGGGTATATGTGTAGTTGTGTACTTTGATGATATCTTGGTGTATAGTCGGTGCTTTGAAGATCATTTATCCCAGCTCCAACAAGTCTTTGAAATTTTGAGAAGAGAGAAATTTTATGGGAACTTGAAGAAGTGTAGTTTTGCCGTTGATAAGGTGGTATTTTTGGGGTATGTTGTGTCTTCAAAGGGGGTTCACATGGATGAAGACAAGATTAAAGCCATTGTGGAATGGCCAACGCCTACAAGTGTTCATGAAGTGAGGAGTTTTCATGGGTTAGCTACCTTCTACAGGAGGTTCATTGCCAACTTTAGTAGTATCGCGGCTCCTCTTACCGATTGCCTTAAGCAAAGGGTGTTCATATGGTCCCAAGAAGCCGCCGAGAGTTTCAAATTGTTGAAGTCCAAGCTTACGGAAGCTCCTATCTTGTCCTTACCCGACTTTGACAAAACTTTTGAACTTTGATTGTGATGCTTCGGGAGTTGGAATTGGTGGAGTTCTAAGCCAAGGTGGTCAACCTATTGCTTTCTTTAGCGAGAAGTTGAACGGTGCTAAACTCAAGTACTCTACTTATGACTTGGAATTCTATGCCATTGTCCAAGCCATCAAGCATTGGAGTTACTACCTTGCCTACAAGGAATTTGTCCTCAACACCGATCATGAAGCTCTTAAGTACATCAATAGCCAACAACACCTCAATAAACGGCATGCCAAGTGGGTGGCTTATCTACAGCAATTCACGTTCTCTTTGAAGCACAAATCGGGGATTCTCAACAAAGTGGCCGATGGTTTGAGTAGAAGAGTGGCTCTCTTGGTGGAAATGAAGAACAAGGTTGTTAGGTTTGAAGAATTTCGCACTTTCTATGCTGAAGATCCTTACTTTAGTAAGATAATCGATGCTTTGCAATGGGGTAATAAGGTTATCGATCCATGTTTCATGTTGAAGGATGGATTTCTCTTCAAAGAATTAAAGTTGTGTGTCCCTACATGCTCTTTAAGGGAGCAATTGTTGGCTGAAAGTCACAAGGTGGGTCATTTTGGCAAGGATAAGACTCTAGCGTTGCTTCAAGATGCATACTATTGGCCGGGAATGAGTAAAGATGTGGGGGGCTATGTGCAAAGGTGCCAAACTTGCCAACGGGGTAAAGGAACAGCCACTAATGCGGGATTGTATTTGCCTTTACCGGTGCCGGAAAGTCCTTGGAAATGCGTGAGTATGGATTTTGTCTTGGGGCTTCCTCCTACGCAAAGGCGGAGTGATTCTATCATGGTGGTAGTGGATCGGTTTTCAAAAATGGCTCATTTCATACCTTGTAAGAAGACTATGGATGCGACCAACATTGCCAATCTCTATTTCAAGGAGGTCTACAAGTTGCATGGCGTTCCTACTTCTATTGTCTCCGATAGAGATTCTAAGTTCCTTGCCCACTTTTGGAGGACCTTGTGGAGGAAGATTGGCACCGACTTATGCTTTAGTACTTCTTTTCACCCTCAAACCGATGGTCAAACGGAAGTGGTAAACCGGAGTCTTGGGAATTTGTTGCGATGCTTAGTTGGTGAACATCCAAAAAGTTGGGATGGAATTCTTCCCTTGGCGGAGTTTGCTTACAATTCTTCTCTAAACCGCACCATCCACACTTCCCCATTTGAAGCGGTTTACGGGTTGAAACCTTCTAGTATGGTTGACCTCGTTCCTTTGCCAACCCCTAAGAAGGGACACTCCAAGGCGAAAGATATGGCTACGTTTATGAAGAATATCCACTCTCAAGTTAAGCTCAACATTGAGAAGTCTAATGCGAAGTATAAGGCGGCCGTTGATGCACACAAAAGGGAGGTTTTGTTCAAAGAAGGGGATCTTGTTTGGGTTATCTTGAGCAAGGATAGGCATCCTCACGGTGCTTACATGAAGTTGAACAATCGGAAAGTGGCCTTGTGAAGTCTTGCGCAAGATCAATGACAATGCTTATCAAGTCCGCTTACCCTCTCACTTGAGCATCTCCAACACATTCAATGTGCAACACTTGGTGCCCTATTTGCCGGAGGACACTACCGTAACTTGAGGACAAGTTTCTTTTTAGTAGGGGAGTATGATGTAGTATGTAGTAAGGGCACTTATGTCTTTTTGTATTGAGTCTATATATAGGTGTTGGAGTCCTTTATTTTGATAGCTTTTATTATTTTGAACAAATATTATCAAGAGCTAGTCTCTTTTGTATCCCATTTGGGAGTTTCTCTCTCTAAGTTAATCTATGGTTATTTGGGTTTGCATCAAAAAAGAATAATATAAACTAATGGTTTCTAACTTCATTACTGACATGTAGTCCGGTTGGTTTGGTTACATCTATGTGTCAGTTCACTACGAGGAACCTTCTAGGATGTTCTTTCCATTCCTTTTTTAAGTGTGTAATATACGAGGGGATATCTTCCTCTCTTATTTTTTACTTGCCAAAAGGAAAGATATCCCTAAAGTCTCGACAAAAGCCAATGGTTCCAAGAGAGCCATACTATAGAAATATCAATCATCTCCTAGGGATAAGAAAGAATATATAATTCACCTGTACATCAATACCTTCATATTCTTCTCTTGCCACTCAAAGAACTCAACATCTCTAATGAGCCCATATTTTATGACCTCATCAAATCCTGATGCTAATTCTCTCTCCGGCAACGTGCTCAATGTGTCAGTATCAATAAGCACTCACTGAGGTTGATAGAGAGCACCAATGAAGTTTTTCCCAAGACGGTGATTTATACCAGTTTTCCCCCGACAGAAGAAACCACCTAGAAGAGGAAAAACATTCAACAATCAGATGGCATTTGCAACCAAACACACTAAATTCGGGAGATACAAGACGAGAGGTTTTAGAGCCGCGACAAACCTCTGCCATAACTATGGTAGGAATCTGAATGACATTAACTCCTCTGAGAAAGGAAGCAGCAGCATATCCGCACATGCCGCTGATGACACCACCGCCAAGGGCAATAAAAGTACGTCGTCTATCCAACCATGACTCAATTTCCTTGTCAAAAACTTTCATGAGAATGTCCTACCAAATACAACATGCATGTTATCCCAAACTTCTCCAAACATTTCCAAATAAAAACCCATAAAATAAACCTCCCAAGACATACCATGTTCTTGTACTTTTCACCATCTGGTAGAATCACACTCACAAGAGAAACATTTGGATTTTCATGGGTAATGGCACTAACAACTTTATCCAAGTACTATATTGGCTTATAAGCCAAAAAACAAAGTATTCTTCCAAAGAAAAGACAAGAACTTCATTGACGAAAGACAAACAATTCCACATGAAGCAAACATAATTAGTAAATAGTACACCTAAATGGATACACCTTGTCACTATGAATAAGAACATAATGAAAATATTACAAAGCATGCAAAGCCTATAGAAAATCCAAACCTCTTTAGACCAATGATGTAAGTTGCCGCCTACAAGGGTTCCTAGCCACCACATCAAGACTAAGCATTTGGGAATACGCAAGTATGATTCACAAGATCTGTAAATGAAGCACCAACCATGTTGTGACCCACTTGTAATTAGCCTCTCTGTAAAAAGAAAACCAGGAAAAAAAAACACTTGTAATAAGCAATGTAACATATGTATTAATCTAAACCATTGCAACTTCAAATTCTAGTAGACGGAACAGCTTTTTTTTGTTGTAGTTGATTCATTAAGTTGAATTGCACCTTTCCGAAGATCACAACTTGTATCAATACCCAAAAGCTTGACTCTAGAGCAAAAATAGAAGTTGATTGGGATCCATTCTTCTATCATGTTTCTTCCTGTCGTGAAGACCAAGGAAGTTGTATCTTCCTATTTTAAAGGAAAGGATCCATTCTCTAGATGACTTTGAGGATGAGTTTGTTTTGGAGGAAGAAGTTGATTTCGAGAATGGTGCATCTCTCTCAAGAGTTTTAATGTAGAGATTTGGCAGGTTTGGGGTGTGTTTCTTGTTTTTGGTCATGCCCATTCGGTTTTCTCGGTGTGTTCTCGTTTACGGTTTTGGTTGCGTCGTTTGGTCGAGGATATCGCTGTCAGGTAGAAGGCGTTGGAGTTTTTTCGCGGAGTTAGATTTGGGAGTTTCCTCTGATATGGGTGATGTTCTATTTTCCCTGCAAATTCCTGTAGGTGTTTAGTTTTCAGTGTAGGGGTGTAGTTTTTGTTTTATGGGTATTCGGCTGTTTATTTCGGTTTGTGTGGTTCTGGTTGTTGTTGGGGGATCTGCATTTGGGTTCGAGGCTAATTAGGTTATTGGCTGTTTTGAGGTTGGATTTGTGTGGATTTTTTGATTTTTGGTTGGCGTCTTGCTTTCCTTTAGGTCTTGGGGGGCTTTTTGCCGGTGTGCCCTTGATCCTTTTAATCTTTGTAATCCGTTATAAAGATTAATAAATTCTTTTTGCTTAGCACAAAAAAAAGAAGTTAACACGTATGAAAAAAATATATAAAAAAAAAATCATAGTTTTGAAATTTCAAACCTCAAGCGGCTTTTATACAGGATTGCAAAACAAACTAAGCTACTTTGTCTCGAGTCTCTCGACTGGTTTTAGGTCGTTAAAATAAAACCTCGTTGGAGATCAGCTTTTTAAATGAACAAGATAAGCCACATCAGATTTTTGAAGTCAGCAAGTTTTCACACCTAACTTGAAGAACCCACTACTTGATAAGCTCCAAAAAATTAAGAAAAGTAGAAAACGAAACGGTCCAAGTTTGGATTGTCATTAGCCATAACAAAACTCATTTGCGATTGACTCTATAGATAAACAGCCATAAGTAAGCACACCTTTTTTAAAATCATCAAGGTTTTGAACCAAGTTTGGAAAAAACCCCTCACAACATGGCTTGTTACAACAGTCTCTATAATATGTAGCACAGATGCTTCATGGAATGGTCAAGTACCGGTGTCGGACACTAACCGGACAAGTTTTCAACATTCAAATCCGAAGCGTCCTCTTTCTCCCCAAGGTTTTTCATTTGGAAACTCCGGGCACACTTAAAACTTTTTCAGAGACTCTTGGGACACTCACAAAACAACTCGGGGTATCAAATGAAATAGTAGGCTCTAATCAAAACTTAAGAATTCATTATGAAGACACCTAAGTGATTAAACTTTTTTTTTTTTTTGCAATACTTTGGTGAATGATATAATGATAAATATTTCTTCCAGTATGCCTGCCTGATGTTACATATTCACAATTAAACATTTATATTTGATTTTTTGCTCTATCAAAAACATCTTTTTAAACGTCTCCCCAAACGTGTTGTGTCCTCCAATTTTGTACAATTTACGTGTCAGAGTGTCAGTATTGTGTCGGTTTTCTATGCTACATAGATCCTACACACCATAACCTGCTTAATCATGTGGACATTTGCTATGCAACCATACATCTAATGAATGCTACAAAATACAAAAGTTCTTGGATACTGCCAACGAGAATCAGGCACAAAATTTTTCATGATAATGGTAAAACACATCATTTATTATGTTCAAGGTAGTATTTGTGCACCTATAAAAACTAACCTTCATGAAACCAATTCCTTTCTATTGCTCCTAAAGCATTGCCTGCAACACATGAGGCCATACATCCTGATCAAACCATGAGGATTTCCATAGACTCGGTTGCCACAAATGAATAAAGTCCATGAGATAACCTCATTGAAAACCAAAACAAAAGTGGCAGAATTTTTTTTGTAACATAAGGCATTTATTACAAAATAGAACACCTTTTTCCAAACACTATTTCTATGCGTAAAGCAATCCAATTCCCTATTAGAACAAAAGTAAAGCAACCCAATTCTCCATTAGCCCAAAAATTGGTATTTCGGTACCAAAAAAAGTAGATGAAGCGCACATATAGTTACCTTACATTTGTTTTGCAACTCTCTCAAAAACCATATGCGGTATGCCTATGTTCTACAAAATCAAAATGATGATGAAAAAATCTTACCAAACAAGGGGCAACAAATCTACATTATCGCATCTAAAAAAACAAAGCCTGACCTGAAACTCAAAAAATCACAAAAGAATATAATACGACCCACATTTGCAAAGTAAAATTTACGAATCACAACAAGAGGAACCATTGGGAATTGAGATGAAGTTGAGCAAAAAATATGACATCAAACTGACAGATAATAATTCGGCAATCCCCTTTCTACTTAAGCTTTGCAGGTTTGGAACCTTCACGGATGAACAAATTTTAAAACTTCAAGCCATCTATGATATTGCCACAGCTCAAGTGGTGTCAACTGTCTAACCACAAACAAACACCAGTCCAAAAACATAATCCTCAAAACCACAATCAAATGGTAACACCGTGTTTTACAGTCAACCTAAACCACATTGCTAAAACAATAATCATATAATCATTAATCCCCTTTTATTGGGGTTTGTCTTTCTTTTTTTCTTTTTTTTCTTGATATTATGAGGATGTTAGAAGACGTTTGGGCTCAAAAGTAATGAGATAGTTAATAATACTCACTCTCAAGTCTTAAACCAATAGCTAGTTATCCAACTTTGACATTTAACAGTTCAATGCATGTTTAATGGATCTCTAGTTAGATTTCCCTTCCCCTATGATCAATCAACCCCTCATATACCAAAAACCTCAAGTGGGATATGTGTTTCTTTGCAAGCATTTCTACCCCACATTTCAAAACTGAGTATATGTTAGTGTTGTTTGTATGCTTTAGTCACTACCAACAACAGAACATCAAATGATCGTACATGTGGAGGCATAATTGAAAAATGCAAAATACTACACTCATGAACGGCTTCCTATTCCAATCCAGAGCTGTTGGGGCTATCTAGTTCGGACTTTGTGTGATTGGATATCTCCAATCCAGTAATTTTGAATGGATCAGGCAGGCAGGCAGCAACAAAAGCACCGAGTCCCGACTTTAGTTGCAAGAATATTGATGGCATTAAATAAAACTAAGAAGTTGCAGTTATGAGGTGGACACTTACTAACCTTATCATCTTCGAGCAATTTATATGCTCTTGACCACGGCTTTTGCTGCTCGCGGAGCAGCAAATGAAATCTAATTACAAGACTTGAGGGCATTCCTTTTTTTTTGTGACAAGTTCTATTAATAACAGCTACGGGTAATTTAAAATAATTAAATTTGTCTATCATCTCTTTATGACAATTTGAAATTATGAACGAAGAGAATAAAGAGAGACAGAAAAACCACTGCTGGAGAATTATAAGATACCCCTGTAGTAGGAAAATGGTTATGAGAACAGCTGGAAATTTTAATCCATGCTTCATTAACCAGTACACGATCAATTTTGGTAGTTCCAGAATGAAGTGAGTCTTGTTTGTTGGCCCAAGTGAAGTAGCAGATTGAATTCCTAAGAACCTCAAATTCTAATTGGTTAATGAAGTCATTAAATTCATTCACATGGGGAGGACAAGATGCAACACTCCCTACCTTCTCACAAGAGAATCTAATGGCGTTGAAATCTCCTAGAACAACCCAAGGGGATGTGCACTGATGCTGCTGAATATCATGCCATAATTTTTGTCTATCAAAATAGCAATTACTACCATAAACAAAAGAGGCAAAGAGCTGGAAAGTACCATCCTTGGCCAGCCTCCACATCACAGTGGATGTATGGGTCCGATTGAGCTAGGACTTGTAATGACAAAACTAGTGGATCCCAAGACACTAAAATTCTCCCCAATGGAGCCAATCTATAGATATGCACAAATTTCCAATTAGGGAGCATTGATCTAGCAATGTTATCTATCCTAGAGACCTTAACCTTATGCTCAAGAAGCGCAACTAGAAATAGCTTATGGAGTTTCACAAAAGTCTTAACAGCTTTTCGTTTAATGGGGTCATTAAGATCCCTTATATTCCACGAACGAAAAAATGCATTGAAGAACGAGACACAAAAACAGAAGTATTTAGACTGACAAAAGGTAATTCAGATGCTCAAAGCTTTTAAAGATAAGAGTTAATGTTCACAAAATCCGCACAACACAAAGCGTAAGCTGAGCTGAATATACTTATTAAGACAAATGGTTAATTAGAAGGAGTCACTTGCCTTAACGGTTGTTGGAGCCCTTTGATTTGCTCCTGTTCCCACAGGATATGCCATTTTTCTTTGAGCCTCTATACACCACTTTTAACATCTGGAATTGAGGGGCCAGAAATGGGTGTATCACACTCTTGAACGACTTCCTATTCCAATTCAGAGTTGCTAGGGCTGTTGGGGCTATCTGGATCGGACTGGGTGTGATTGGATATCTCCAATCCAACAATTTTGAATGGATCAGGCAGGCAACAACAAAAGCACCGAGTCCCGACTTTAGTTGCAAGAACATTGACGGCATTAAATAAAACTAAGAAGTTGCAGTTATGAGGTGGACACTTACTAACCTTATCATCTTCGAGCGATTTATATGCTCTTGACAACGGCTTTTGCCGCTCCGCGAGCTGCAAATGAAATCTAATTATAAGACTTTAGGGCATTCCCTTTCTTTGTGAAAAGTTCTAGTAACAACAGCTACGGGTACTTTTAAATAATTAAATTTGACTATCATCTCTTTATGACAATTTGAAATTATGAACGAAGAGAATCAAGAGAGACAGAAACTGAGCGTGGTCAGCCAGCAAATTGAAGAATTTGAAAGGTTTGATAGAAGGGGTAAGAAAAATCACTGCTGGAGAATGATCAGATACCCCTGTAGTAGGATAATGGGTATGAGAACAGCTAGAAATTGTAATCCATGCTTCATTAACCAATACACGATCACTTTTGGTAGTTACAAAATGAAGTGAGTCTTGTTTGTTGGCCCAAGTGAAGTAGCAGATTGAATTCCAAAGAACCTCAAATTCTAATTGGTTAATGAAGTCACTAAATTTAATCACATAGGGAGGACAAGATGCATCACTCCCTACCTTCTCACATGGGAATCTTATGGCGTTGAAATCTCCTAGAACAACCCAAGGAGATGTGCACTGATGCTGCTGAATATCATGCCACAATATTTGTCTATCAATATAGCAATTACTACAATAAACAAAAGAGGCAAAGTGCTGGAAAGTACCATCCTTGGCCAGCCTCCACATCACAGTGGATGTATTGGTCCGATTGAGCTAGGGCTTGTAATGACAAAACTAGTGGATCCCAAGACACTAAAATTCTCCCCAATGGAGCCAATCTATAGATATGCACAAATTTCTAATTAGGGAGCATGGATCTAGCAAAGTTATCTATCCTAGAGACCTTAACCTTATGTTCAAGAAGCGCAACTAGAAATAGCTTATGGAGTTTCACAAAAGTCTTAACAACTTTTCGTTTAATGGGGTCATTAAGACCCCTTATTTCCACGAACGAAAATGCATTGAAGAACGAGACACAAACACAGAAGTATTTAGACGGACAAAAGGTAATTCCGATGCTCAAAGCTTTTAAAGACAAGAGTTAATGTTCACAAAATCCGCACAACACAAAGGGTAAGCTGAGCTGAATATACTTATTGAGACAAATGGTAAATAGGAAGGAGTCACTTGCCTTAACGGTTGTTGGAGCCCTTTGATTTGCTCCTGTTCCCATAGGATATGCCATTTTTCTTTGAGCCTCTATACACCACTTTTAATATCTGGAATTGAAGGGCCAGAAATGGGTGTATCACTCTTGAACGGCTTCCTATTCCAATTCAAAGCTGCTAGGGCTCTGGATCAGACTGGGTGTGATTGGATATCTTCAATCCAACAATTTTGAATGGATCAGGCATGCAGCAACAAAAGTTCCGAGTACCGACTTTAGTTGCAAGAACATTGACTGCATTAAAAAAAACTAAGAAGTTGCAGTTTTGAGGTGGACACTTACTAACCTTTTCAGCTTCGAGCGATTTATATGCTCTTGACCACGGCTTTTGCAGCTCCGCGAGCTGCAAATGAAATCTAATTATAAGACTTGAGTGCATTCCTTTTCTTTGTGACAAGTTCAAGTAACAACAGCTATGGGTACTTCTAAATAATTCAATTTGAAAATCATCTCTTTATGACAATTTGAAATTACGAACGAAGAGAATCAAGAGAGATAGAAACTGAGCGTGGTCAGCCAAAAAATTGAAGAATTTGAAAGGTTTGATAGTAGGGGTAAGAAAAACCACTGCTGGAGAATGATCAGATACCCATGTAGTAGGATAATGGGTATGAGAACAGCTAGACATTGTAATCCATGCTTCATTAACCAATACACGATCAATTTTGGTAGTTACAAAATGAAGTGAGTCTTCTTTGTTGGCCCAGTGAAGTAGTAGATTGAATTCCAAAAGAACCTCAAATTCTAATTGGTTAATGAAGTCACTAAATTTATTCACTTAGGGAGGACAAGATGCATCGCTCCCAACATTCTCACATGGGAATCTAATGGCGTTGAAATCTCCTAGAACAACCCAAGGAGATGTGCACTGATGCTGCTGAATATCATACCACAATTTTTGTATATCAATATAGCAATTACTACCATAAACAAAATAGGCAAAGAGCTGGAAAGTACCATCCTTGGCCAGCCTCCACATCACAGTGGATGTATTGGTCCGATTGAGCTAGGACTTGTAATGACAAAACTAGTGGATCCCAAGACACTAAAATTCTCCCGAATGGAGCCAATCTATAGATATGCACAAATTTCCAATTATGGAGCATGGATCTAGCAATGTTATCTATCCTAGAGACCTTAACCGAATGCTCAAGAAGCGCAACTAGAAATAGCTTATGGAGTTTCACAAAAGTCTTAAAAACTTTTCGTTTAATGGGGTCATTAAGACCCCTTATATTCCACGAACGAAAATGCATTGAAGAACGATACACAAACACAGAAGTATTTAGATTGATAGAAGGTAATTCCAATGGTCAAAGCTTTTAAAGACAAGGGTTAATGTTCAAAAAATCCGCACAACACAAAGGGTAAGCTGAGCTGAATATACTTATTGAGACAAATGGTAAATAGGAAGTAGTCACTTGCCTTAACGGTTGTTGGAGCCCTTTGATTTGCTCCTGTTCCCACAGGATATGCCATTTTTCTTTTAGCCTCTACACACCACTTTTAACATCTGGAATTGAAGGGCCAGAAATGGGTGTATCACTCTTGAATGGCTTCCTATTCCAATTCAGAGCTGCTAGGGCTCTGGATCAGACTGGGTGTGATTGGATATCTCCAATCCAACAATTTTGAACGGATCAGGCAGGCAACAACAAAAGCTCCGAGTACCGACTTTAGTTGCAAGAACATTGACGGCATTAAAAAAAACTAAGAAGTTGCAGTTTTGAGGCGGACACATACTAACCTTATCAGCTTCGAGCGATTTATATGCTCTTGACCACGGCTTTTGCCGCTCCGCGAGCTGCAAATGAAATCTAATTATAAGACTTGAGGGCATTCCTTTTCTTTGTGACAAGTTCTAGTAACAAGAGCTACGGGTACTTTTAAATAATTAAATTTGACTATCATCTCTTTATGACAATTTGAAATTATGAATGAAGAGAATCAAGAGAGACAGAAACTGAGCGTGGTCAGCCAGAAAATTGAAGAATTTTAAAGGTTTGATAGTAGGGATAAGAAAAACCACTGCTGGAGAATGATCAGATACCCCTGTAGTAGGATAATGGGTATTAGAACAGCTAGACATTGTAATCCATGCTTCATTAACCAATACACAATCAATTTTGGTAGTTACAAAATGAAGTGAGTCTTGTTTGTTGGACCAAGTGAAGTAGCAGATTGAATTCCAAAGATCCTCAAATTTTAATTGGTTGATGAAGTCACTAAATTTATTCAAATATGGAGAACAAGATGCAGCACTCCCTACCTTCTCACATGAGAATCTAATGGCGTTGAAATCTCCTAGAACAACCCAAGGGGATGTGGACTAATGCTGCTGAATATCTTGCCACAATTTTTGTCTACAATATAGCAATTACTACCACAAACAAAAGAGGCAAAGAGCTGGAAAGTACCATCCTTGGCCAGCCTCCACATCACAGTGGATGTATTAGTCCGATTGGGCTAGGACTTGTAATTACAAAACTAGTGGATCCCAAAGACACTAAAATTCTCCCCAATGGAGCCAATCTATAGATATGCACAAATTTCCAATTAGGGAGCATGGATCTAGCAATGTTATCTATCCTAGAGACCTTAACCTTATGCTCAAGAAGCGCAACTAGAAATAGCTTATGGAGTTTCACAAAAGTCTGAACAACTTTTCGTTTAATGGGGTCATTAAGACCCCTTATATTCCACGCACTAAAATGCATTGAAGAACGAGACACAAACACAGAAGTATTTAGACTGATAAAAGGTAATTCCGATGCTCAAAGCTTTTAAAGAAGAGAGTTAATGTTCAAAAAATCCGCACAACACAAAGGGTAAGCTGAGCTGAATATACTTATTGAGACAAATGGTAAATAGGAAGGAGTCACCTGCCTTAACGATTGTTGGAGCCCTTTGATTTGCTCCAGTTCCCACAGGATATGCCATTTTTCTTTTAGCCTCTATACACCACTTTTAACATCTGGAATTGAAGGGCCAGAAATGGGTGTATCACACATTAACGGCTTCCTATTCCAATTCAGAGCTGCTAGGGCTCTGGATCAGACTGGGTGTGATTGGATATCTCAAATCCAACAATTTTGAACGGATCAGGCAGGCATCAACAAAAGTTCCGAATACCGACTTTTGTTGCAAGAACATTGACGGCATTAAATAAAACTAAGAAGTTGCAATTTTGAGGTGGACACATACTAATCTTATCAGCTTCGAGCGATTTATATGCTCTTGACAACGGATTTTGCCGCTCCGCTGGCTGCAAATGAAATCTAATTATAAGACTTGAGTGCATTTCTTTTCTTTGTGACAAGTTCTAGAAACAACAGCTATGGGTACTTTTAAATTATTCAATTTGACAATCATCTCTTTATGACAATTTGAAATTATGAACGAAGAGAATCAAGATAGATAGAAACTGAGCGTGGTCAACCTAAAAATCGAATAATTTGAAAGGTTTGATAGTAGGGGTAAGAAAAACAACTGCTGGAGAATGATCAGATACCCCTGTAGTAGGATAATGGGTATGAGAACAGCTTGATATTGTAATCCATGCTTTATTAACCAATACACGATCAATTTTGGTAGTTACAAAATGAAGTGAGTCTTGTTTGTTGACCCGAGTGAAGTAGCAGATTGTATTCCAAAGAACCTCAAATTCTAATTGGTTAATGAAGTCACTAAATTTATTCACATAGGGAGGACAAGATGCATCACTCCCTACATTCTCACATGGGAATCTAATGGCGTTGAAATCTCCTAGAACAACCCAAGGGGATGTGCACTGATGCTGCTGAATATCATACCACAATTTTTGTCTATCAATATAGCAATTACTACCATAAACAAAAGAGGCAAAGAGCTGGAAAGTACCATCCTTGGCCAGCCTCCACATCACAGTGGATGTATTGGTCCGATTGAGCTAGGACTTGTAATTACAAAACTTGAGGATCCCAAGACACTAAAATTCTCCCCAATGGAGCCAATCTATAGATATGCACAAATTTCCAATTAGGGAGCATGGATCTAGCAATGTTATCTATCCTAGAGTCCTTAACCTTATGCTCAAGAAGCTCAACTAGAAATAGCTTATGGAGTTTCACAAAAGTGTTAACAGCTTTTTGTTTAATAGGGTCATTAAGACCCCTTAAATTCCACGAACTAAAATGCATTAAAGAACAGACACAAAAACAGAAGTATTTAGACTGACAAAAGGTAATTCAAATGCTCAAAGCTATTAAAGATAAGAGTTAATGTTCACAAAATCCGCACAACACAAAGGGTAAGCTGAGCTGAATATACTTATTCAGACAAATAGTAAATAGAAGGGGTTCACTTGTCTTAACGGTTGTTGGAACACTTTGATTTGCTCCTGTTCGCACAGGATATGCCATTTTTCTTTTTGCCTCTATACACCACTTTTAACATCTGGAATTGAGGGGCTAGAAATGGGTGTATCACACTCTTGAACGGCTTCCTATTCCAATTCAGAGCTGCTAGGGCTGTTGGGGATATCTGGATCAGACTTG